>OX403626.1:13927161-14590494 GCA_948107755.1 Campoletis raptor
CCCCGGTATTGTGCAAACCATTTTCCAAAGTACAAATATCGCCTCGAGCAATGTCTCTCAAATCAATTTTCTATAACAATGGACATTCCAGAGTGTGTGTCAAAATTAACCCTTATCTCTTTAATGCGATGCTATACACTTCGGTACCCTTTTGATTCCTGAGAGTTTTTATACATTCAGAAGACTGATCCTCGAGCTTTAAATATTTGAATAGAAATTAAATAATTTGTTGCTCAGAATTCAACGATACTTTCTCCTTCGATATTGCCCGTGTTTTTTTTTTTTTTTCATACAATCGTTGGCCAAACACATAGAAACAATAAATTGTAGTCAGAGAATAAAAAAATAGGAAAAAATCGGTCGAAATGTTAGCATCGAACCTTGAACTTCGAAAATTACGTCAACTTCCTTATTCCAAGTGAACAATGGATGTATAAACCAATCGAAAATTCAATGAAAAAGTATTATAAGCAACGGGAGAGTGAAAGAGAACTCGTTTCCTAAATCGAATTCCGTCCGCATGCATTTATCCATGATAAAAGAGCCAATAACGTGGTACTGGACCCGAAAATAGAATTGACTAGGGTGACAAGCTTCGTCTGTTTATATAACTGTATTGTTCGTATTGCCGAGTTGTAATGTCCCCACTGTCCCTTTTTCTCAGTCCTCGTGAACCGCCGTCAAGCTCCGAAAGAAAATATAGCCTACAGCCTCATCCGCATCTTCTTTTCCGACTTCACAACTCATCCAATCAAAAGTTTCGTCATTACAAGGCATTGGCTTATTGGGATTCCTCGGTCGAAGCCACTCGAGATCCTGAAATTCTCTCTGCTGTTGTCATCCTTGTATTATACTTCCAACATTTTCTTCCCTCCAATCTTATTTTCTCTTACAACAAAAGTCCTTCAGATATACATACGTTCACGCACGTATTCGTTGCTTCTTCTTGTTACCAACCAACTCGCATTTTACTTTTATCTCTAGTTATCTCGTGTACCACAGCTTCGCACTAAAACCATCGTGTCTCCTTGATAAGAGTAAAGTGAGTATAACGTTGTATAGAAAATATAGAGAAAAGGACGTACGTTGGGAAAATGTATAATAAAGAAAGGGTGAGGGTGTGAGAGAGAGAAAGAGAGAGAAAGAGAGAGTACAATATACTTCAGACATTAAATAAAACACTACGCAAGTGTTTCAGTAGCCCTAAAAGTCTATTACTGCAGAGAAGTTAAGTGCAACTATGGCACAAAATACAATATTGCAAATTTATGCTGTGTTATATGCCTTTCGGCATTTTGGTAATAAACAATACGAGATATTTCTCTGTAATGGAAATTGATGGACCAAGAGGGTGAAGCGTCGTTGAGGAAAATAAAATGTCAGACGTTACATTAACTTCGTATACAAGTCCAGAACTACAAATATTCGTTCGTGCGTTCAAAAAGGTTGAATTTATTGGGTTACGAAGTGAAAAGTTTACCTCAAACTAAAAAGCTTCAATGACACGTCATGAATGATCATTTCTTTCTTTGGCGAAAACATTGAATTTCGATGAAAAAAAAAAAAAAATTTATAAATAAATTGATGTTCGGAATAAAATGGCCAACAATTGTAAATGTAATCACAAATTTTTTACACTATTTTTATTTCTCAAGTGGCTAACGTACCGTGCGGCAAAGCTTCGATCAATTCACGATTCGCCCGTGTGGTTGGCGGCCATGATGCCGTACCACGCGAATTTCCCTGGCTGGTGAGCATCACGAGAATGGGCGGACACTTTTGCGGTGGGACAATCATCAATTCTAGATTCATTCTCACTGCTGCTCATTGCCTATGTTCGTAAGTATCACAATAACTTTCAATGTTTTTCACATTTATCATAAATCAACATGAATTTTGTTATTTATAAAGAATTACAAGGTTCGAATTTGTACTTGGATTCTCTAACCTGTTGGTGCTCTTTTTAATGGAATAATTCGAAATGAAGAATAAATTAATTCACAACTATAGTCTCCAATTTGGATTTTTTTAATTAATTTTGTCAGTTGCTACCATATAACTGACCAAAAATGACATTTTTCAAAAGATTTTAAATGACACTTCCATTTTTTTGTCTACAAAAATGCCAATCAAGAGCGTGTTAACGAAAATATATTTTTTGAACCTCGTCATTAAAGCTTGGAGCTCGTTTATATAATTAGAAACGAGATACTTGAACGTGAATTTGTATATGCGTTAAAAGGAATACATTCAGAGCTGATTATGAAGCGCACCCCTTTCTCATTTCATTTTCCTCGTTGTATGAACCGAGCCAGGACACAAGCTTGTGCAACTTCTGTGATCTCGTGTTTCACGTCGTCGTCATTTACGTTATCAGGAAAACATTGCCCGCACTTGCCAGTTTTCGTGATAATTTCATCGCGAATAATGAGATTAATGAGTTACGTTCATTACTGTCGAACAGCGTAACCACCAGATAGAAGAGGGAAAAATTATATTTTATACTTAACAACGTATATAATAATCATGTAAATTATCGAGTCGCTTATTTCATTAAACATCGATCACTCATCAGTGTACAGTATAGTGTCTCAAGTTTCGAGATAACTGTACTGGAAGAATAATATTTCATCAACTACCGTGCAAAAATTTTTGCCGTGAAAAGTCAAGACACATTTCTCAATATCATTGAATTTAATTTCAATTTGAATTTAAATAAACAATCATTTGACGTTGGATATTTTGGGCTAATGAAAACAAATTTTTGATCAATTCAAATTGTATAAACTTGTTCCTTCAACTTGGAGAAATTATTTTTTCCATTCCGAATGTTTTCATATTTCTAATTCATAGAAAGTTATATTTTTTTATGAGTTATTAAAAGAAAAAAGCAAATTTTATATACAAATTTATCGAGCATGAAATTGAATCAAAAATAATATTTATTGGACATTAAATAATATTATAATTAAATAATATTTTCATGATTCTGTGAGTCTGTGTGAGTATAAAATTCGAGAATCGACTTCTTTTTAATTAAACATAGTCATTAGTCAGTCAAAATAAAAAACCAGCTTTGGGTCCAGCAGTTTATTAACATTGAGAATGTAATTCACGTATGAAAAATGCTTAAGCGCTCTGCGCCACGTAGTGGTCAAAGCAAGAGACTTTATCGCGAGTACTCGAGTGAACGTACTCAAACAGCATTATTTATTTCATGAAATACAGTTTTTTAAATGAAAGTAAATAGGAATGTTATTCACTCAATTAAAAAAAATACATATATAAAAAACTAAAAAAATAAAAAAAAAAAACTCGTAGATTTGAATAAATTTTTTACCAAATGTGCAATGTACATTTGAGAGACCCTCAAAATAGTTATTCGAGCAACTCGTAACCAGTGATAACCACAAACTCTCGTGGGCAATTCATCTGTTTAAACAAGAAACCCTAAAATTCTGTTAAAATGATAAGTAACAGGGGAAAAGGTCGATTAATAGAAATACTTTGTGGACATTTGAACGTAAGTTTTGCCAGGTGATTCCCACTGTTCATTATACCGGTTGTCATCAGTTTTAGTGTTAAACCGCGCGACTCATCGAGGAGATGTACGAGTTTAATCGCCAACGTTCCGTTCGCAGCATAGCTCGTATATCAA
This sequence comes from Campoletis raptor, assembly GCA_948107755.1. NCBI lineage: Eukaryota > Metazoa > Arthropoda > Insecta > Hymenoptera > Ichneumonidae > Campoletis > Campoletis raptor. The sequence goes on from OX403626.1 coordinate 13,930,820, forward strand.
ACATTCATCGCATACACATTTGAGGACACACAGGAACACACATACGGGAACTGGGAAGGGGTGTGTATTATATGTGCACACATCTGCAATCGCTTTTCGTAAAGCACTCTGTGTGACAGTACGGTAGTGGGATGAAAGTCGTCCGATTAAACGGTACAGGGCACTGCAACGCGTAGCGAAGCTTCGTTCTCTTTGGTCCCTGCTATTTCTCATCGTCGCTTGTTTACTTCAAGCCACAGAGCGGTGCAGCAAAACGCGCAAGCAACCCGCTGGGTTGAAACAGAAGGGGCGACGTTTCAACGGTCATCTCTTCTCTCTCTCTCGGTTTCTCTCTCGCTTTCTCTTTCTCTTCTATATCTCTGTCTCGCTGTCTGGCCACTACCTCGTTTGCTGGTTTAGCCGTCCCGTAAACCGTGATTGCGTGCACGCTCTCCACGTTACGAAACAACTCGGTAATTGCTAGCAGCAACTGGGCAAAACGCGTCGCAACCAAGTTCGAACAAGCCCGCTACACACGGAGAGACAAACACATACGCATGGCGACGTACACCATGCAAAATTTCACTTCTCTTTGTCGTCATCGTGCCAGCTTTTCCCGGAATTTCGCGCGTCCATTATTATCTCCGCTTTTAGCTTATCCTCTTTTTATTTTACTTCCTTCATCCGTCGATTAAATTCCATCGTACAGGAGTTTCATTTTTTATTTCATCATTTATTGAGAACAGCAAATTTTTAAAACACATATTTTTACTCATTTATTCAACGACGAAACAAGTTTTTCGGTTATTGTTATAACTGGCAAACCGGCAGTTGGATGTTTTTCATTAAATCATTTATGTATTGTTTTTCTTCTTTTAATTGAATAAAGATGTGACGGTATTCGTGGAAATCCCTTTTGATAATCGTTAACAATGAAGTCGTTAACGGTTGAGAAATAATGGCGTTTGGTGATAGTAAAAATGCACTGAAAGTTAATTAAAAAAGGATTTTGTAGGGAAATGTAAAGATACAGAGGGATCCACTGCCATCCCCATATCGCAAACTTTGTTCTACCAGCAAGATTATCTTCCTGAAAGGACTTTTTTCGTTCACTAGACAGCTATCGCATAAAAAATAAAATAAAAACTCACATGGATTATATCGTTCTGTAGACACACTTCACTACAACGTTATTGCGTTTATAATTTACGAACTTTTGCGCACGAAAAACAGTTTCTTTGTTACCGGAAATTGGGAACGAACATTTATTGGCAATTTAGAAGCGAAGAATCTATCGTGACGCTTAGAAAATATCGATTATTTAACAGAAAAATCAACCATAAGAGACTTTTAAAATGTCGATAAAATCGATTAGAGCCTGATGAGTAAACTCAACGATAAAGTGCTCCACTGATGAAGACAAATCCGTAAAATCATTCTCGTATCCTGCTTTTAGTCACGAGACTTCTCCATAAAATCGTATGTTTCTCTTTTTTTTCACGTTCTCTTCAACTTTAAGTGGCACGACATCGATACCAGCCCGTCAACTTCGAGTTACTCTCGGTGAACACAATCTGAAAGGACCCGAAACACCAGCCTCGATCGTTCAGGGTGTTCTTAACGTCAACGTACATCCAGGACATAAATGCGGACAATACGTCGATGACATTGCCATTTTGGAATTGGCCGGACCTATTTCATGGTCAGATAGCGTACAACCTGCTTGTTTACCAAGTGCTAATGGCGAACCTGGTTACACCGGTTTTGGGGGTAGTAATGCAGTCGCCGCAGGATGGGGCTGGCTTGGTGAAGACAGATCTCGAAGTAAGTTAAGCAAGGAAGTAGGATTTCATAAAAATTTCACGTATTTACTGCTGTACTGCAAGCTGGTGAAATGAGTTAAATCCTTTGGTAGTTGAAATTCGGTGCTTCTGATTTAAATTATTAGGATTTAAATTATTTCACATTTTTGTCGATTCACAAATAATCGAAATTATGAAAAAACAACAAAAAAAACTCATCACCGTGAACGTTGATTGAAAAATCCTCAATGAATAATTTATTTTTGTCTATTTTTCTCAATGCAGACAAACGAGCAGATATTTTACAAAAAGTGGATGTAAGAGTTGTCGAGAATAATATTTGCAGAGAGTGGTACGAGAGCCAGGGTAAAAAGACGAGGGTTGGTAGACATCAGATGTGCGCAGGACACGAGTCAGGGGGACACGACACGTGTTGGGTAAGTGTGCTAATTTCGTTTCTTTTTTTTTTTTTCTTCCTTTTCATTTCCGTTCACGAAGTGCAATCTTCTAACCCCATGTTCCTTTAGCGCATGGATACGTCATGCAGTTCGAGAATAAAAATGTCAATTTGTTTCTAAATGCGTTCGTTAAGGTAGTAATCTCGCCAAAGCGTTTTCTACAGAATAAAAAGAAAAAAAAATCCAACACATTCAGAGCATCGATATGAATCTACACACGTAGAAAGTTTCAAAAAGTTTTACCATCCTGTATTCGAAATATTGAGAATCAAAACTTTTTATGGGGAGTAGTAGAAACATTTAAATTGCACAGAATTACTCAAAAACCTATTCCCATGAGAAATTAATTTTTTTTTTTTAAATTATTTTACAAGATATACCCAAGTTTTTAAAAATTGTTAAAAAACTATTGAACGTACCTTTGGCGAAATTTCTACCTTAATTTTGAATACAATTTATACTTTTTATGAGATTTGTGAAAAAAAAAAAAACCAATTAAATCGAATTCCCACAAAAATAACAGTGTCAGATCGACAATATTTTCATTAATCAAAATTTTAATATTGGGATCAAATTTTCACGTATATTTCTGACAAATATTTGGTCCGAATAATAGACTCGCTTATAAGGCCTTTAAAGAAACAATCAAAAATGCCGATATGATTGAAATAGTTGAATAAAACTAATTAACAGATCAACTTCTCAGGTTAAAGAACCTGGAATAGAGAATTTCAGAAGTTCATATATTCAAAAGTTCAAATGACTATTTAGTGACTACCCTTTGTAGAATTATCGATAAACGACAATAAATTAAATAGTATGTTTAACTTGTGTATATGTCGGTTGCACAGGCGGACAGTGGTGGCCCTTTGATGGTCGGAAATACTGTAGTGGGTGACGGTACAATGGTCATTGGTGTAGTGTCGTCGGGTGTCGGTTGCGCAAGACCACGACTTCCGGGTATATATACAAGGATCTCGGAATATATTCCCTGGATCACCCAACAAACACTCACCAAGCGTTAAGAGCCTTTCACATTGTTACAAATGTAATTTACTCTCCATTTAATTGTCGATTGTGTCTCCCAAAATTTTGACAGCTCCGAGAACTGTCAAACCTCAATTTTTTTGTGCGTTTCACTGATCAATAGTTTTCACTAAATTCAGGTAAAAAAAAAGAAAAAATAGTCAAGACTAAACGATCTGTCAATCAATAAATTTAGTTAAATTTTTTTTTTTAACAGTCGTTTAAGAAATGAATCGAATCAATTTTTGAGATCTAATTTTTAAAAATCGTCCTCAGGACCAGTGAAATTTAGGATTATCATTTAAAGTCGATATTTTCGTGTATAATTGAATGAATTTGGCAAAAAATATTGTTTCATTCTCTACTATTTTATCGAGACTCAAGAATTGACAAAATTTCATCAATTCACTTGGGAAACGTACGAATCTCGATCTAGTCAAATTTTAATTGTTACCTTTAGATTAAGCGTTTTTATTATTAAGGAAAAAATGTTACCAAAAAGTATTATGATGAATTGAATTTGTACTGTACTCTAAAATGTAAATACTAGAGGGAAAGAGAATCTATTTGAATAAATATTTCATAAAAGTTGTTCGTCGAGGAAGTTATTTAATAACGTTGCGTACGAATGATCACCAGGTCCATTTGATTATCCGCAATTTGTTAAACTGGACTAATGAAGAGAAATGTTCGGAGAATTATTGAAAAATATTTCATGCGGAAATAGTATGCAAATTATTTTTGATTGTACCTCCTACAGAAATATGCTTCAATAGCTATCATCATAATTAAATGGTGTGGGCTCTGAATATGAAAAATCTAATGTATTAAATATATCTCGATTAACTGAAAACTCAGGAATAACAGAATCCATAAGTAAAAAAAATAAAAAATGATTGAACTGCCTGAATAATCGTCATCACGAATCAATTCTTTTAATCAGCCCACGTCTGTGAATATTATCAATAAAAAAACGACTGGTTATAATACTGCAGTATTTTTCATAGAATTACAATTTTTACGTCGATTTATCGATGTAAAAAAAATCTTTTGAGAATGAATAAAAATTGTAGCCTCCCAATAATAACAGTCTTTGATTTCTTGAAATTTTTGGATAAACATTCTAAAACGATATTAAAAATCAATCAAGAACCAATGGATTGCCAAAAAAAAAACTGTTATTCTGCAAAAAATAATTGAACATGTCACCGATGCCTGCTTTGTTGATAACGCTTGAAATAATTAGTATTAAAAAGTTTACGTTTGTCAAGAACAAAAAATTGAATAATTGATTCTCACTTTATTGACAAAAGAATGGAAAGTCAGGAACATTTAAGAATTTCACGAAGATTCTTTACTTATAAAATAATGTGGTGCAGGAAACAACGTTTCTAAATGTCTATTTTGGCGACAAACTGCTTTGTGCATATTCAGTTTTTTGAAAAGACCAAATATATTTATAGAAGTTTAAATGAAAGTATCAATTTATGAGAGAAAACTCTTGTTGTGTAAAGTTTTCAATGACCCACATTGGTCCAATGTTCCCTAACCTCCCTAATTCGATACAGAAGCTGGTAACGATGATTGGCCAGAAAGCGTATTATAGCCCCAAGCGACACGTAAAACTTTTACGTCATTCGTCTTCGAATCCCAGGTGAGTAAGCATGCATATTTATATGCCCAACATATTCTCTATTATTTATGGTTAATCTGGAGCAACAATAGACCGACTGTGATACGAGCTGCTTTTAATTAACATTGGAAAATCGATCAACACAAACACGTACATACACTCACTATTTCTCTCTTTTTCGTACCACAAATTATTAACCAATAAATCAGTTTTTTCGGTAAAAACTCATCGAGAAATGCCACCCGGGTTAAGCGAACGAGAAAATATTCATGATGCAATCGCGAGCTTGGATATAACGTTCAAAATATAGAAATTGTAATCACGACAATTCAATGTTCGTCAGCGAAGCAGATAATCAAATCAGCAATTTAAAACCAAAATAATTTATCATCACGAAAAATAAACGAGTGTTACTTCGAATATTGAAAATAAAATTTCATTTATTGTCGTTGTTTACTTTAAGGATGAAAAAAATCATCTTCTTAACAAACGTTTCTAATTACACTTGAATTTCTACCGAAGAATTTTTTCACAAAAAAATAAACATACGAGCTCTAAATTCTGTAATTATTGACGACTTTCTAAATTAATGATTTCAAGACGAAGTAATATTCTATTGAAAATTTATTGATGTAACAAATTTTCGTTTATTTTTTTTTTTTTTTTTTTTTTTTTTTTCAGAATTATTGACATATTTTCATTCTATATTTTAATTACAACCTCCTCGCCTTTCGAGGTCTCAATGGTGTCCATGTTACTCTCGTACAGTCAGTTATTGACACTATGTTCAGTCCCCCCATTTGCAAACCTTTGATTGCCGACTGAAAATGATAAATTTTTGTTAAAAATACGTTTCTGGCTTCGCTATTATCTGACACCTGAATGCTAATTAGATGAATTCAAAATACATATTCAATCGTAATGGCGAGCAGTCTAAGACTTAGATTTGATGAAAAGTATTTTAATTTTCTGATTTATCCAAAAGTTCTGATGCTCTCTAAGGCTGTATTAATGAAAAATACGTTTTCATGACAGAAGATTATGTTTCTTGTTTACTGGCTCATTCAGTTATCTATTAAAACATATTTTACAAACAATTCATCCGACACTTTTGTGTGAAATACTACTGGAAATTTTGTTTTTCTTCTCTAAAATTATTAATCTGATTGTTCATTCAGGTGACAAAGTTTCCGCAACTGTTTCACACTGTGGAAGTTATAATTACCATTCTGCCGGGTCCAAGTCCACGAACCCTTACTCTCACTGTTTTGTAACCTTGCTCTTGTGCTTTCTAATAAAAAAAAAACGCCTTTGGTTGAATTTTTTACCAGCGAGATAAAAAGTAACTAAATTTCTAGACCAACGGTGGATAAAACTAATTTTTCAGAGAATTGTATTGCAATTGGCAATTTTAGATTTCTCCTTACGAATCATTGCACAAATAGAGACAAAAAATGATCAAGCATTCAAGAGAAAGAGTAATAACTTTCCTTTAGATATTCTTGATTCAAAAAAATATTCTTATGATATTTTCAGGCTGTGTTAATTGAAAACGAAATAATCAACTTACCCCACTTAGAGTGAGAGCAGTCGCCTGTGCAGCAATGTTTGTTCCTTTCCTTGCATTCTTAAAACCTTCTACGCCGCAAGAGTTTAACATTTTCAACTTTCCTGTAACGAAAATATATTACTGTCACTATAAATCTGTTGAAACAATCACATATGTGAAGTGGTTACGTTTTTTCATTTTTATTTTTATTTTTTTCATTTTAATTGATATGGAAAAAAATTGACTTTCATTTTTTTGATAATTAATTTGATAATTTGATAATTAAATTCAATATTTGACTGAACAATGGAGAATTGATTAACTTATATATTTTGACTTTATTTCATTGCCATTTTACCTTTATAATCGGTCAGAGTGACGATAGTATTGTTGTGGGTAACTCTAATATGAACAATGGGTATTTCTTTAAAAGGGACTCCATTGAAAAGCCTGTTGGGCGTATCTTCATCAGGAAACATGTTGCCTCTACAAAAAACGAGAAAAAACTGTTTTTTTATCTACGCAATTCATCCAGTTCTTAATTATTGTTATGCAAAACTCTCTTGCATTTGCTGACTATGAAAACTAGTCTGTTTGAGAATCAAAACAATTACAATATTATTTGTACACATCAGAGATAAGTGATAAAAAAACGATTCAGAAGTGAGGTCGATTCATTTATAAAAATAAAGTTTGTACGAAACATTTTCTATGGGTTTCATGCTTTCAAATTATTGTCTTGACTGATTATTGCCAGATGTAGAATTTTTTAAGGTTACGTTTGACATATTTCGTTTTAAACGTAGTTCATTTTGTTGAAAATTTGATTTATTATGATCGACACAATTGAGATGATTTTTGTAACATTAGTCATGGAAAAATGCGAAATGTCATAGAGAAATTCATGAGAAATCTTAAAAAGTTCGCTGTTCATAAAAAAAAAGCACCGGCGTCGAAGTTGACATTAAAAACGATGAAAAAACGTAATAAATAGAATGGTACTTACTGGAACCCTAAGCTATCGATGTCAATGAGTTTTTCACCGTCAGTACCCTCGTCGATTTTTGGCATGGAAGCTATCATGAGTTTACGATCATCGGTCTTTCGTAATTTTGAGGTTGTGTGAAAATGGTTGAATGCGGGTGTTATGCTTCCGAGATTGTTAAATTTACATGACACGTTTAAAAGCGTTGGCTGGGTCAGCGGAACTTTTATTAATTTTATTACGGATCGTAACATTTTAGTGATGGTATGTATTTTTCTTGATAAATGTTACAATTAATAAAAACTAATATCTAATTGAAAGAAAAATATTGGGATGAACTCACAACACTGCCCGTCTAGCAGACGCTGCAGTGACTATGAACGATAAAAACACGGAGGAATACTCCAACGTCTTGCACGTAAAAATTTCTGCAATAAAAGTTCAGGGGGGGGCGCTGCAAGCGCGAAGCCTCCACTGAGTAATTCTTTATAAAAAATACTTATAAATCGCTTGGCATCCGTTTCGTAATATACGATGTTACTTTTACAGCGTTCAGTGGTATACTTCTTTTTCAAGGCTCGGTTTTTTTATTTAAATTTTATATTCGTTCAGTTCAGACACCCGTGTCGATACGTCGACAAGTTGACTATTTGCACTCAGGGCGATAAAGATAGAGAGTAGTCTGAGCGTCGGTCGGCAACCTTACAAAACTACCACAAAAAAAGTCTACCAGATAAACTTCACCCTAGTGAATTTCTACAACAACCAAACAGTACCAACGCGAAAGCCTATAATCAAATGTATGATGAAAACAATTCTCAATTGATTATTAGATTATTTTCAAACATCGAACGAACATTTACAACAAAAATACAATCAGACTGAATATTTGGTTCATATGTTTAACAATGCTGCCATCTGTGTGGTTTTTGTGATAACATGTCCAGTACTCTTTATCGACAATAACGATTAATCTCCTCGAATTGTAAACATTGTAGAATTTTCTTCCGATAGAAAATCCCTTTCGCGTTAGAATTTATCTACTAGAGTTTTCGTGTGGTAAGGTTTTTTGGAGTAGTTTTGTAAGAGTGCCGTGCGTTATCGATCACCGATGTCGATAAAATAGAGAGCACTCTACATATTTGACCCGGTAGCACGAGTAAATAATTTCGAATTTGCCTTTCGATTCCCCGTATGCTGGCGTTGGATAATGGCCAAATTTAGTATCAACGGAGCTTGCACATTCCCAAGTATTTGATCATTCATTCTTGACAGGAATGATGAAGTTACCAGCAGTCGATAATGAAAATTGACATAACGAAAGTAGATAACTTTTACGATAAATAAATGAATTTCTCGTTCAATTAATTTGCACATAAAACATTGGAGCACATTTTACATTTGATTCGAATAATGAAGGAAAAATAAGTAATTATTCAAAAGTGTAGCTCCACTCACAATCAAGCTGTAATTTTTCATACGAACTTACTAGGGAAAGGAATCGTATCACACTATGTTTATTTTAACGAATCATTTTTTTTTCGTCCTCAGAAAAATCAGAATATAAAGTTCGATATTTTGCAATCGCATAGGGATGTAAAAATTTTTTGTCAACTTTTCGCAATAGAAACCGCGATATTTGAAAAATATTTTTAAAAAATTTCAATGTGCTATTATTAATTTTTATATTATAATTTTTTTTTTTAATTAACCATCAAAACTATCTATGGTACGGCTTTGACAAATCAATTCGGTTTTTTTATAACATTATAAAAAAAGTATATATGGAAAATCATATACATGGAAGAAATGTAAGAGAGGAAAGTTTAAAGGTGGATCGAGTTGACGCGGAATGCTTCATATATTTATCGAGTTCAATCGGATCGATACTGAATTTTGCAAGTATAAGCGATCGGCGGAAGAAGGGCAATTCCTATATCTGTCCGAAAGTCAATCTCTCCAATTCTATCTTGCTCCCTTGAGACATGCTACTACATATAAGCTTCAAGAGGTAAACGTCGAGAGTATTTCGGTTATAGCAGATAGATTCGACGGGTTATACTTTATTCTCACAACGGAAATAATCGAATCATACTAACGAGATTTCGTATAATTTCACCATAAATCTATGCTCTGTATCAAAATATAAAGAATTCAAATCTCACGATGAAAATCCGATATAAAATTCTTCCAACGATCCGAACCTCCATTTCCGCCGGAAGTTACATTCAAATGGTTTTTATCTGCAAGCTGAATATTCGATTATCCCACAAACAGCCTCAATCATTGTTTCCATCATTGTTTTCAACGTACTGGTCTCGCCACCGTCTAATTCGAAAGTTAACTTTTCGACTAATTTTTTAAAACTTGCAAATAATCTTCAAAATAATGTAATAATGTTAGTTGTTATGTCTTGTAGGAATATAAAATTATATGAACATTCAGAAAAAGTGTCTAAAACGAGATTTAGACTTTGAGAAATATCTACTTTATACTTTTTATCGCTGTATCTCGGAAACTAAACTGTCAAAAGTCTCGATTTTTCTAGACAATCTTCGTCACTATGTTCCTTCGTTATTGAAAAAAGATATAAAGAGATAACTGTTGAAAAGTTTCGGAGTTAGTCCGTTAAATGTCAGATTTTTATAATTATTGAAAGGCGTGTTGGTCTCTACAAAATGCAAATTTGACCGAGGCATTCAGCATTTTACTGTTCGAAAAAAAAAAGAAAAAAAAATTCTCTGAACGTAGGAACTTTTGACGGAGCGAATAATATCCAAAGCTCAATGTTAAAATATGTGAGAAGTTTTGAAAAAAGTGAGTTTTAATTTATAGTAGAAAAAGAAATGACAGTTTTTGCTCGGAACAAAAATGACCCATGGGCAGAGTAACTTGAGGTTTTATCAGCATTAATTTCCAGTTACATGTACTCTCGAGTTCGTAAATATTTCGTGAATAAATAATACTTTGTTTGAGTTTGTATCAACATCAGTCAAGATTGATAGGCTTTGAGATAATTGTCCCACTTTTTGTAACTCTGTGTACGTAAATGTCAAAAAATAAATGAGCAGTGTAATAATAGTTAATATTTACGAAGTTATAAAAAAATCATTTTAATTGTTCGTGGAAAAGTATAAAAGGTAATGTGGATCAATGCGATTATATCTGCATCACACGTTATTTCACTAGTCACGATGTAAAACTCATCGAGTATGTACATTTCATTAATTCTTGTATGGCTTTAAAATGTAAAGCTACAATTTTGCATTCGAAATAGAAGTCAATTTATTTCAACTATCATTGCAAGCTTCACTTATCGATTTATATGTTGTGGGGACATGCAGTAACAGCAGCGTCAAAACATCATGAAGTAGCGATGAAGTTGAATGACGATAGAATAAAAAAAAAAAAAAAAACAATTCACGATCGTAATTAGTTGAAGAACAGCGAAGAATTTTTTTCTATTCTTTATAATCGTCCAGGTAAAAGAGTTCAAAAACAATTTCAATTTAATTCTGTTCCTTTAATATTTTATAAAAATGTTGGTGAAAAAATCTAATGAATGTTTTAAAACAATGTTCAAGTTGTAGACGTCGCTCGAAAAATTTGGGTGAATTTTTTTTTTGTCTTTCTTTTTTCACGGATTCGTGATTTTTTTTCCTTATCAGCGGTGAGATTATTCACGTCACTTGACTGAAGTATTATACCGAGAGGGCGCTATAACGCCTTAGTACATTTAGGTTCGAGCAGGTTAGATACGAGCGTGTACGAAGGATCCACGATATTTTCAGATATATCCTCTCGTTTCCCTGGTATCTCGAGAGTCTATCGGGTCGTAAAGAGAAGAAGAAAAAAAAATGAAACATCGGCCATGCATTCGAAATTTAACGAACGAGCGACCCTTCGCGACCCTTTGAGGAGGAGGGCGGGGGGGAGGCAACGATCGATTTCTCATATACGCTTTTCTCTATTTTGTAAAAAGCGTTGACCGTGATCTTTTTTCTTTTGTTCTTTTTACGAGTACGCGCAAAGGCTCGCGTACATCACACCCAATGTCATTCTCTTTTGTCTCAGTACAACATGCATTTGACATTACCCCAAAACTTTAACCACCTTTTTACCAAAAACTCTGACCCAACAAATCCCCCGGATTTTAACGTTGGCTGACAGCAAATTTTAATACACTTTTTTAACATCCGTTCACCCGTAAACTTTCATGTTACGATGCTTTTTTTTTCATCTCATCTCCCCGTTTTTCTTTTCCACTAAAGCGTGAAACAGTTCACAAAGTCGTTTTAAAAAAATTCATTAATTAAATTAATTCTTTTTTTTTTATTCATTATTATTTATTTAAATACTGGAAGCAAATGATCGTGATTTAAAATTTCATAAAAGAAAAGACGAAGAGTCCCATAGGCTACTAAATATTATGAACGGAGATTCCTTCGCGATTCCATGAGTATAAAATCTCGTCAAATTAAGAGCAAAAAAAAAAAGCTTTCCATTCAGAATGCAGAGTCAAAATTTTTTAGCAGTTACATTTTTATAAGTTTCACAAAAAAAAAGCGTGTGATTGGAAAGCAATGCGAATACTTTATCGATGAATAAAAACATTTGGCGTAAAATAGCAAGTGAACAGTTAGGAAGAGATTTAAAAAAAAAGGGTTTATTAAGAATCTGGGATTTGAAATGAGAGTACGTCATAGTTATAGATTGATTTAAAGTTATCGAAATGACACAAAGCCCTACAGCGTATAACTTGATGCGTCAAATCGTGTGGGTTCGGACCTTTTGTTTACTAGATGTCGATAAAGCGATATTTTTCCCCTTTCGTGTGGCACTCACACGTGAACGAGTTCTAAGCTGGGTGTTACGCATGAATTCTTGCTCCCCTCAAAATCGGGGAATATGGAAGCGATATATATCGTGCAGCATCCTTCGTGGATTACTATTAAAATATCAAAAGCCGGGCTTAAGGGGAGAACGAACGAAAAAAAATAAAAAAATTGGCAAGCTGTTGTAGGATACTGCGTAGAAAGAAATAGAGTGTTGCTTGTAATCCCATGCATATGTGTGTCCATTCAATACGCGTATATATATTTGTGATGCGTACGTGTGTGAGAAGATGAAAAGATATGCGTGAAAATCCGCATATCAGAAGATGGTTTCTGCTTCACTCGCGTAATTCCCACGTTGACTGGCGCTTTTCAAAAGTGAAATCCATATTTTCGATTCGCAGTATCATTGCAAACAATTGGCCTATTCGTTGAACCGTTACTATTATTATTATTCTTTTTTTTTAATTCAATTTTTCGCTATGTATAACTTGATCCTTGTGTGCAGAAAGTTCAACGGAGTTTTCTACTTTTTTGCAACGAATTATAAATTTCAGTTTTTAACATTATCATATGGATCGAGAAAGAATTAATGATTTTTTGTCGAGTCGACGACAATCATAAGTACTTTTTATACGCATTCCTATTTGATCCTATGACTTGTAAAATGGATTTTTATGCACGTAAAACCTACGACGGATTTAAAAACGACGCCAATTTTCTTTTGAATATAAAATCTTTCTTGTATGCGATAATGAGGTTTAATTAAACACCATTCTCCTTGTTATTTAATAACGGAGCGAACGGTACATAATAAAGTCATATTTAGAGAATATTTAATTATAAAAATTGTGCAAATTAGAGAAACTTTTGGAACGATGCAAAAAAAAAGTTGAAAAAAAAAAAAAACAACAATGAGGATCGTTTTCGATTTTGTTGTAGGGGTCTAGAGTAAATTTGAAAAAAAAAAAGAAAAAAAAAGAAAAAGTTCCTGAACATAGTTGAGGCGTTAAAAAATTGTTTGCGTAATTATTCACGATTACAAAATACAAATATTCAAAGTTTTGTATTAAAAAAAATAATAATAATGCTTTCCAACGTCGTGTGAGGATCGGATCACGAGATAATGTCGATTACGGTTGAAGGTAACATTGATGAAGTCATTCTTGAAATAGTTTAGCCGCCTTTTGTGATTGACAAAATTACCGTTGCAGGGTGAACCTGAAATGATAAGTTTTCCAGTAAATTTGAATCGTTGTTCGAAAGAGTCGAGTGTATTGAAAAGAAAGGAAAATCGTGTACCGATTCGAGTGGACGATATGCAATGTAGATATCGAGATACCTCGTCTCTCGTTATGCCGTGAAAAGTTGTTTCCCCGATGCTTGCACATCCTAAAGGGAAAGCAGGACGACTGAAATATATGTATATGTACTTCCTGGAAGTTGTCGAGTAAAGTGGCGGGTTAGAATTGACTGTTACAAGTTTCGTATACTGTGTAGATATATTTATATTTATACATATATATATAATGGAATATCCATGAAAATAAAGCAACTGTGGGCAAAATAGGAATATAGGAGTGACGCGGTATCCGTTGGGTCCAGCTCGGTGAACAAATATATTCCCGTATATAGTCGCGGATTCCAACGTTCCGTTTAGTTTTTATTTTTTTCAATTTCATTTTTTATTCTCGGAGGAAAGGTTCCTCTGCGCGTTGTCGCGTCCGTCTCACCCCTCATCTCGTAAAGTCGCACTTTTAAACCTCTTTTTCCTCCATACCTCCGCCCTCCCCCTTTTCCGCCCCAACCCCTCCAGCCTGACGTTGGTCGCTATATCGCTAGCTTTTGAGAAACTGCACACCCCTCCTCGCGCTTCGTACTAGCATCCCCTATATTTTCCCCCGACGCGGCTACGTTGAGACTTTTCTCCCTCCTTCTTTCTATCTCTCTCTCTCTCTGTCGGTCACATTGCTGTTTCTACTATCCTCCATCTTTGTTTACAACCGCGAGAGCTCCAGCTCCGTGTATAACCTGAAGCTCCCGCTGGTCTTCGTGAATTCCCGGGATCAATGCGTCGGTGCGCCAAAACGCCTGCGCTAGCCATTCCGATCCCTACCCTCCCGTCGTGTTGCTTTACGTGTCGGGCGGGTACGCCGTCTCTTGTGTATGTTTATCGTATCTGTATGTGTGCCTATATATATCTGTATACGAAACCATCATCCGGCGGTACCGCCGCGCGTCCCCGCGCGTAAAACCGAGCAGCGTCACCCACGGCCAAGGAACCGCGCTCCCGCCTTCCACCGACGGCGCCAACTGCCCCGCAACCTTCTCTTTCATCCCTCCACCCCCACTTTCCTCTTACCCACCGATCAACCCCCCCGAACGCCCCTTAAACCCCTAACCATACCTTCTGGCCGATTCGAACACCCCTCTCTCTCTCTCTCTCTCTCTCTCTCTCTGTAGCTCCGTTTTCCTACCCAGTTCCCACTGACGCGAACCAAGCCGCTATACGGACTGATCCGCAGAAACTACCCCAACGCGCCTGTGCAGGGGTGGCGGCGCCGAGGCGCAAGAAAAACTCCACGATCCTCTCTAGGGTCTCGAAGGGCTGGTGCCCGCGATTGCCTGACCTTACACGCATTAAAACCCAAAGATTTTTCCTCTCTCACATCTCGTATAACAACCAGTTTTCAAGTTTTTTCCACTCTTCATACAACAAACGATACATTAGTTTTGCCCTTTTATCATTTAACTTCATCATTTAATTAACAATACTTTACATCGAGCACTCGTTTATCCTCCGGGTATTTCGCGCTCGTTTGAAATTCTGTGATTTCGTCACAGCATATGCAAACCTCGTAAATATGAGGGGGCTGCACGCTTTCGCGCCTAGTCGCTAAGTGGTTACGGACGTGCTCACTCAGACACGGGACTCTGGTAATTAATAAATCCATTTTGTGTTTTTTTTTTTTTCCAATGAACAATCGTCGCTTCGAGTGAAGTTCCGCTCTCGAGAACAGTACGTTTATGATATCCTGAAGATAAAGTTCAGCGGATGTTCCGTAACGAATTTAAAGATGGATTGTGATACGGTTTTCAAGTTACCGGGATTTTAAACGATTGGTGTTACAGTTCGAACCTTGTGAAATTAATTATTAAGTTTTATCAGCTTAACGAGACCACTCTTCGTGAACCAGTCTCATTGCGAAAGATTTATTTTCACGTGTGTTTCAACCAGGATTGAGGTGACTTCAGTTTTTTATTTCAACGCTTTTTCTCCAACCGTTTGATCGTGGTTAGGAAAAAAATGTGCGCCTCGTTTCTCCAAATCGTGTGAATTAAAACAAGTGAAGGGTTTCTCTTTTCTTCAATGGTTCATTTGTTACATCATTACATAGTGCATTAAGCGTTTAGTGGTTTTTCTTTCTCTCCTCTTTCTAATTTGTACATTTTACACTTTTATTTTTTCCTCTTTGAATCAACACCACAAATCGTAATTTAGATCGCGTGTTTGGTTTCTTTTAAACAGCTGCTTCTTTTTTTCATTCTCTCACTTTCTTGTACTTACTGTTTATTTATATTTTTTCACTAAAAGAAAATATCGTGCGTGATCTCTGTTTCAACCACACTACGTATGTCACGTTGGATACGTCGCCGTCCTTAATTAAAGACCGGAAAAGAATTAAAAGTTAAAAAAAAAAAAGATAATAAAAAAATCTAAAAAAGTGGGCAGACCTCGAGAGTGCAAAGTGCTGCTGTTGGGTGGATCATGTGTCGACGTTCGAGACCCTCGGGCCTTGGGGTTTAACGTCATGTACATGCGAAAGAAACCGAAAACGTGAAATATATTTAAAATAAATAAAAACAACAACATACGATACGATATTTAAAATTACATTCGTATCAACGGAAAATATCTCTGAAAGAGGAATAAAAAGACAAAGTAAATAAATAATCGTCGCGTTCGGTGTAAACTGGAAACATCGGTAGCTCAACGAGCTGCCGTTTTACATCGCGAGCCCTGAAAGTGAGTAGTTTTCGTTGTTTTTTTCCAATACGTTTTTGAAAGAAACGACACTGAAGTTTTTTCGTTGATGTTTAAACGTTCTCATCATTTTTCTGCTATTGGGTTTCGATAATTTTAATCTTTAATCGAACCGTATCTGTATAATGAGGAATAGCGAAAAAAAAATGCAGGAATACAAAAAGGTCGTAAGTTATTTATGGGGAGAGAGGCTTAACTATGATTGATTCATAATAAATCCGCCTAATCGTAAATCTCGTGGACTCCATTTTTATTCCTTAGGCTAGCTTGACGTATATTGAGAAAAAAAATATATGATTTACAGCATTGTCAGTTTCATGATGAATTACACTATTTGTTGTTGTTTTTCAATGCGTTATAAATAAATAAATATCGGGATTTAGAGTTTTTCATTATGTTTCTTCGATTTTTATATCTCTCGTTCGATCTCAGATTCTTATACGAATCATATTGTTCTCTATGACAACCAACGACATTATTAGGGCCAACTTTTTTATCATTGATCGCACAAGAAAAAATCATAAGTTATGTATTTCTGGACCTACAAGAACGTTATCGGTGTAGAATCATGTAGAGAAGGCAAACTAAAAAATTTATGAACCGTAACCATGTTACAGAGGTGCTTACAAAAATACGTTGAAATTTATTAATCCATCTCTACATAAATATAAAACTGCAAGGGAGTAGAAATATTTATGTTTATGAAACATTCAGCCAACGTGTTACTAAACTAGACTAATATTTATTGCAAGAACAAAAGATCGCCGTTCAATGAAATGGAAGTTTGCATCGTTGCAACAAAACGATTTTTTTTTTAATTTTCATTTTTTCAGATCAATTTAATTGCTTTACAAATTCAGATTCCAAATCCCAATAAAAGTCCAGTCATGGTAACCAAACGTTGTATAAAAATGTTATAGTTTGTCCGAAAAAAAACAGATAAATTTCGTTGCACTTGATTTTTTAAAACAGTATTTCAATTTTGTTCTTCATAATAAAAATCTTTTCATTTCTAATGAATGTTTTTTTTTAAACGAGGTTTATACTGGAAAATATTAATATTGCTAACCGTCAGGAAATCCATAATTAAAGAAAAAAAATAGTGGTACGAATAAAGCGAAGTACATTCAAGATTTGTTTGTAGATGATTAAAAAAAATGATACGTACGTTCGTTGATATTATCTGCGGTATTTCGTGCCAACAGAAACAGAAGTCCACGTTTAATCGAAACAGGGTTTATTTAAACTTCTTATCGGTGCCATACATTCATTAATGACTCGATTAAAAATCGCTCCATCTTTAAATATACCTGTTTGAAATTCTTTGTTATTTTTTTTTTTTCGTGATCAAAAAATGAAGGGAATGATGTTCAAATAAATCTTATCATCACGTACTAGAAATATTTTATGTTAATCACAAGATTAAGGTCATTTTCGACCCCGGTCTATGGTTGAAGTTCGAAAAATTCGATTGTGTAGAGTTAATACAATGTATTACGATGAATAAGTTCTTTTGTTTTAATTACATTCCATCGGATAAAAGTAATGAGCTGTTAATTCGTAACCCCCGAGATATTTGAGCAAAGTTATGCAGAAATTCTTCTTGCTTAATTAATAAGGAATTCACTTAGTCAATTATTTGGTTATTTCAAAGATTCATTGTAAAGTGTGTAAACAAAAGATTCATAACTTTCGATTAGTCTAGTTATGGTTTTATATTTCGAAGTATCTTCAATGATGAAATTCAAAACATTTACGACATCCGAAAAATCTCCAGCAACATAGAATATAATAAGTTCCATAAATTCTCACAATCTACAATGACTTTCTTATTTTTACCAAACGATACTCCCTCCAATTAGAATAATTAAATGATTAATACAGAAATTTCCAAGCCACGAGATGAGCATCACCGTTTTTCGAAAAAAATCATTCAAACAGTTGAAAATCCTGTCAATAGTCTCTCAAAATTTCTTAACATCGACATCGAAGCGTTCTATTTTCTTAATCAAATTGCATGTTGCGTGGCCACTGTCATGAAAGTTAATTGCAGAAAAAAAAAAGATTTAATTAAAATTTCGCTGATTTTCGCATTTGTTTGATTTTAAAGGGAAACTACCAAATGTAAACAACAAAGAAAACGATAGATCCTTCTTATTATTTACACATATAATTGGTCTTTCTGAAATCAGATAAATTAATTGAAATGTATTAACGATTTCAATGATGCTTGTGTAATATCACATTGATCGTAAGAACTCGTTGACCTCGGTACTGTTGAAGATAAAATGGCGGACAAGCTAGGGGATTGGTATAGGATTAAGAGGGCCGGAGGGATGTGGTAGCTTCAAGAGGTTTTTTTTGTTTACTTATCGGACGGTCTGTACTCTGAACAATGCGTGAGTGCCTTTGTACATATATAAGAGCGTACATTTCAATTATGTTAAGTATACGTGGCATGTCAAACTTGCGGTGGGTTTCACCCCCTTAACCATGCATACACATAGTGGGCGTTTCTATTTTTTTTTTCTTTCCTTATCTAGTTCCTCATCACTGTTTATACGTTATGTAAGAGTCAGGCTTTTCTCTGTTCCGCATGAAGAACGAAAAGAAAGTATACAAAAAAAAAACATCCTCACATACAGACACAATACATCACACGTTTATTCAAAGCGACACAGATTTTATGCGAATTTATGGAAATCATAAAAACACTTATTTCCTTGAATTTATAACTCGCACGAAATTTCATGAGTAGATGCATCGAGTTAGAGGCACGGGAGTTTGTTATATCGTGATTTTGTGTGAGACCTCGAAAAACGCTAACGTTGAAGGAACAAGTTTGGAGTGACAAACGAGGATATTATACTTTTACGGGTTAAATTCTTTCTGCGCCCTCTCGCCTCCATACCCCGTTAAATCGCGCAGCCCTCGCTTTCACAACCTCTATATATAGCCATGTATAACTCTCCATCCCTCGAGCACTTGCGCCCCGTTGAACCACCGCACGGAGGAACCGCTCGAAGGGACGATGGTTCGTGACCGCGTTAATTTTACGAGGGTCCAACCTTTCTCTTGTATCTATCAGACCGACCCGAGGGATGCTTTTTTTCTCCTCTTCTTCTTCTTTTTTTTTGTGTACTATTCTCATCCATTTGATTGTCCAAAAGTTACACACTCATCGTCTACTTGACTCCAGACGGATACACTTCGATGCAGACGTACCTTGTGAACATTTATATAATCATCATTCTTATCATCTTTATCCTCTGTACGTCAATCGTTAGGGCTTCCGGGGGGAACATTTAACATTATCATCGTTCCTATTCAGAGTATTCTATGATCAATTGAATTTGTAAGAGCAGTTGTCAAATGATGATAAATTGTCTTCGATGATCAGCCTCAAAAAAATTTTATCGCTTTTTTTTTTACTCTGTTTCAAAATTTTTCCAATTTTAATGGAATTTTTTTCGTTCGCTATGGTCAAAAATTTGATAGAATTATTGGAGCATGAAATAGCCTTGACCTTCGAAAATTTACCATCTTTCAAAATATAAGGACGTTTTATTATTCACGGAGCCATGGATTCGATCGAACGAATTTACCGATTTCTCTTGACAAAATCAAAGCGTCGTATTTTTTTAGTTATCATTTAAATCAATCGATTATCCCAGGAAAACATACAATCAAAATGAACAGAAAGATGGAACTAGGTTAAGTCTGTTTAAAATTTAAGTACATTGTGGCGGGAGGAAACGTGTGCCTCAAAAAAACGTTAGTATATATCTTGCGATTGGGTAAAACAAATGAAAATTCCATTGGCAGCATCAATCAAAGAGACCCACGCGAAGCCTGACGTACGCTGTCCTCAATCAAATTGATCCAGCGGTTTCGAAGTTTCCGATAATTGAACTCCTTATTCCTCTCGCCCCCCTTTTTCTCTGTTTCTCACTTCCTCTTCGTATCTGTCTCATTTTCTATTATCCTTTCTTTCGACGTCACGTCGACTTCTCATCTCTGGCGATATCTCCGTAGCGGCAAAAATCTCCTTGGAATTCTCACCATTACGACGCGCTTGGGCTTCTCAGGTTTATTTTAAATCTGCTTGGAATACCCAAGGAGGGTTGGATTCATTTAGATTTCTTTTACCTTTAGATTAGAGGCGTTCAAACATTTTACGATATGACTAGATTTTTTTTCTTCTTTTTCTGCCCGAATTGAAAAAAAAAACCCCGTAAAATCCAAAATCTCGTATAAAATTAAATTATATTCAAAAATATCCCACTTTTCGTCTTGTTGATGGAATATTCTTCTTCTTTTTTTTTGGGACAATATATTTCCTGTTTGAATTGTAAACTTGTGAACGAGAAATTGATGATTTTTTTTTTTTTTTCGACGATTTATGTTGAAACATAAATGCATTTTAGTTAGTCTACACTTGTTCTCTTGAAATTTCGCAAAACTTTTAATTAAAGCTCACAGTGTCGAGCTTATATTGGTATCGCGAAGTCTCGTTCCATAACCGTGTAATTATTGACCTTAATTAAATGTTAAAAGTAATCTTGAGCCAGGCACGTGACGTTCGTGTATAATTCGACATTTCATCGTTACACGTTTCACGAGTAGTCGAAACACGTTTGTATCGCACGTTTCTACTTTCAGATTATTTTTAATTGTAAAAAATATATTAATTGCTCAAAATTCAAACAAATATTTATCCTCCATGGCTGCGAGGCTGTTGTCATACCAACATCGTTTTCATCATTTTCTTATATCTCTCATTATCACCGACTGTTATTATATCTGTTGTTAATATTGACTTTTCATTAATAATAATTGAGTGAACACTCAATTTTTTGCCCCTTTACCTCCTCAGGTTTTCAAGAGCATTCCAGTTCATTTTTTGACTTTTAATGCCTTCGTTTTTCGCAAAAGTGCATGATTGAGAGTGTGTCGAGTAAATGTACACTGTTTTTTTATTCTTGAGAGACATTGCTTCACTCGCTAACTTGTTGAATCTGTTTCGAACGGTCATTCTTTACCGTTTGGTTTTTTTTTTTTTTTTTTTTTTTTTTCCAAACATTTGGTTGGATTGTAGCCAATGAGTAGCCTACCGCCATTCCTCGTCCATTAACTACGAAGCGCAGTGTCGGATTATTGATAATTTATAGACGATACGACTGATATTTAGTACTAACATTTTCGTTTACGATCTGGTAAAAAATAACGGATCAGCTGATAATTAATTGAAACCGTTTATCACGAATAATGCGACGTTTTATTATATTGATAAATAATTTTATACATAAAATTTAATTTTTATTATATATTTATTGAAGAAAAAGTATAATTAGATATTGGCTAATAAAAATAAACGTATAATGACAAGAATCTTATATTTATGATGATCTCGTAAATAAAAATTATTTATAAAATTAATAATCTTGACAGTGCGCGAATTTAAAGTTCATTTACAATGAATTTCTTTCAACGTCAATGTCATGTACAGAACGTACATCGTCACAAGTATTTATTTAGTGCCTCGAAGTTGGAAATAACATTTCTAAAGCAAGGTTTCATTTTAGTACTTTATTTACATGCATTTTGTCGAAGCTTCAAAAATCGGGTGACCTAATTCCATTCATCCACAAATAGAGTGTATTATTTCCCTATGAGATCGATAGAGAAGCTCAGAGATTTGAATCGACATATTGATCTACCATACACAATTTTTAGCAAGGCTTGTAACTTTTAAGAAATCGTTCTGAATATTGTAAAAAGTATTATATTATTATTTCATCGTGAATATATTCGAGAGTATGAATCTATTATTGCAGAGAAAAATGTTTTTAAGAGAATTTATTTATTCTTTTTAAAATAATGCTTTAATGAGGTGCTTTTTTTCTGATCTCCTTAATCAATTATATTCAGTAGTGTTAATCAGCTGTTTAGTAATTTTTTATCAGCCAACTGAGTCAATGAAATTGCCTATTATAATGCTAAATCGTCGTTTTCTTTTACACACTGAATGTGGCGAAGATTTGAATGGAGAATCATCGTACAGATGGATAATTTTTTACTAATAATACAGTACTTAACAGAGAGTGTAAGAGCGATCGAGTTCTAGAATCGTCAATCATAGCTTGTTACGAGGTAACTAGGTGGGAATTATTCTCGTTCTCTTTCTCTGTCTCTCGCTTTTTGCCCCCTTCCTCCTTTTCACCACGTACGTAAAATCGATTTTCTACGAGGCGTTTCAATCGACGCCCTGTTAGCCAAATGGGCTCATCGCTGACCGAGATATCACGTTTATGTGTATATGAACACACGTGGGTAATATATATATATACACAAACACCTTTCTATATATATGCAGATGCATCGATATCACGTATTCTATGGATATCTACATATATATTTGCATCAATATCATCTATATCGCAATGGGCTGAATCCCAATCCTCGCCAAAATATCTCACAATAGCACTTTTTTTTTCCTCCCCATTACTCTTTTATTGTATTTGTATTTTTTCGTTTATTCTCGTCTCGATATCCAATCAGAGATCGAACTCGAAACCCTACCATCCTTCGTGGACAGCAATATTACATCGAACTTTGTGTGTGTGTGTGTGTGTATGTGTGTGTGGGTGTGTTTCGTTCAAATGTTGACGGAAATTCGATGAATTTTATCGCAAAAGTCAGTTTTGTTTTTACCTCAATCCTCAGGGATCTTGTCATACTAGTCGCGTATATATAATACACTTTTTTTTTTTATTATTTATTTATATTTTGTGACATTTTCACAGGAAATGGGGACAGCAAAAATTCTATTCGATCTGTATTGTATTTTTTATGTTTCTTCATATTCTAACAGAGCTTCACACGTTTCGTAGAATTCGACTGTATGAAGTGAAATAATGAAAATAAAAAAAATAAAAATTATACCTACACGTGTTTCCAGACTACATATACGGGAGCTCGATTTTTTGGTAAAATTTTGTGTCGAATTACTTATCACTGAGTTTCACCGAACGGTACAACTGATGCTCTTTGCTGGAATCAAATATTATTTCGCCAAAGGTTCAGACTTTCAACGAATTTTTGTACAAACATATTCTCGGGATATAGGAAAATCCACTCTGAACTTTATCGCGGTAGACTAAAGCGAAATGGCTAAAGTGACGTTTTTCTATTTCATAAAAAATAAAGATTTACTGCTATTCCGGTAAATTGAAGCTTTTTACAAAAAAGATTTCATTACACTTCTTTTTTTTTCTTTTTTTTTTTCAAATTGAATAATACGTCAATTTAAATTAGCTCATGCCTCTAGTGAGTGTTAGTCTCGCTCTATATTCATTGAACTGACAAGAATGAAATTGTTTTTCTGAAAAAGTAGAAAATTTCGAAAAATATAATCGATTCTTGACACTGTGAACTCTGTGAAAATAAAGTCTCCGCTTGAACTTTCGGGAAAAATGTCTGATATGATGTTTAGATATTGAAAAATAACTACTTTCTGGATAACTGAGTAACTTTATATCATTGTATCTCCAAACGAAACGTTTAAAGTTGTTAATTTTAAAGTTTTCAAAAACTTTGTGATACGTTTCTCTGTAATTGAGAAAAAAAAACATCTGTAGAAAAATTCTTTAGCAAGTCGACTTTATTAATTGAATAACCAACAGTCAAGTATATTTCTAAGTATGATCAAGTTTTTGCGAATGAGGGCAAAATAGATAATTATAAATGCAGATGAATTTGATACACTGTAAAACTTCGAACGTTCAATCCACTTTGGTATTTATTTGGAACGTAAGAACCTTTTATGTCTATAGAGACGTGAAAAGATTCTCATAGTTACTTATTGTTTTTAGCTTCTAAACTTGAGTTGAAATTTATTTTTCTATTTTCAAGAAGTTTTGCAGTCTGATTATAGAAAGTTGCTTCTCCAACTGATCGTAACGAAGTTATTTCGATCCCTTGACAATCGAAGCGACTGATTCGCAAAGTTACTTCCCAGTGCTTTTTACAACAAGGCCATATATAACGATGATTGATACAGAGATTAATGTTTCATAACATAAGCCGTATGCAAGTTACGTCACAGATTGCACTTGTCCATCTTTATACGAACGAATATATTGGCTTCGTGTTCAATCTTTTGCCTTATCTACGATTTTATACTCAAGAGCAATTTCCGAAGAATGTCCAGAGGCATTTATCGTGCTCTTTTTTGCTTCAACACACAAATCGCTCCTAGCCTGAACTTCATAATCTCGGCTTTGCCTCCGTTTTATCGAGAAAATTTGATGCTCTGATCGATCATCCATGACTGAGCTTCAGTCAAGAAAAAAAACGAAAAAAGTTGAGTTGAAAATAAAATAGTACTTAACAAATTTAGGTTACGAATGGAATTATTCACGATTTTAATCAATCGAATACGAGGCAAAAACATTAAATTTTTAAAGAAAATATTGCAAAATAGCTTTTGGATTAGAAAATGGACAACGAGAAAATAATTCGTACAGGTATAAAGTTATAAAAATGTTGAATGATGATAGGCCTCGAGGGGGTTTTATATTCATCGTGCAACTTACCCTACTCTCAATTATTTTCCAAGAAAATTGTAGTACGACCTCGTACGTACGTAAGACTCGTGTCAATTTCCATTAGCGTTGAGACCGCCCAGAAGTATAAAATACTATTGTGCAATATTGAAGAAACCCTTGCAATTTTGTTGCACGCTACATATTTACGTGTATATTCATTATTAACTGAATGTTTGATGCTTGCAATCCGGAGCACGAGTAATTCGATGAGATCGGGAGAGCAATGGCAATCGTGCGGGTAATACACAGTTTTTTTCACCGCTTACTTGCTACTACTCTATTCTGTTTCTCTCTATCTCGCTATTTGGCGTATGCAGGAACTTTATTTCCCCGAGGATCACTTCGAGAGTTTATCGCTCGAGGTTTACGTCGAGGCGTTCTTCCGTCACTGTATTCCCCTTGCCAAATCTGCCTCCTTCTTTCTTTCATCTCATCCCAACACTCTGTCTCTCCTCCTTTTTTTTTGTTTACAATCCCCGCCTTTCGTCCTTGTCCGGTCCCTTAGAAAACCTCATCTTCCCTGTTCTTGTACTTGTTATTCTTCACTTTATCTCCCACCCTCTCTTTCAAGCTCTAACTTTTCGTTGGCCATCATTCTTCGCTCTTCTCTCGTCCACATTCTCACCCAGTGAATCAAGGAAATCAGCCCTCGAGCATGATGTACACACACACATATATACACAGTATTGTCTCTTTAAGGGAAAAAAAAGAAAACATTGCGTGTCTTCTTCTTTTCTTGAGCTTTTCCTCTCCATGCTCCTTTCTCTCATCCTTGTTTCCTTTATGCCCAGCTTTCATTTCTCATGAAACATAGAATAGCTCTCCCTCCACCTACACACCTTCCGGCAATTTTTTCGTAATCGTTACTCTTCGTGTACAAAATCATTTGTTGCTTTATCTCTACGAAACTTTGTCGGCGAATGTCAAAATGAACATTAAGGTCATCCTCCAATAAAACCTAACGGCGATCCATTTGAACTATTGATGTAAACCTTTCAAGTGCCAGATGAACTTGGAATATACAATTGTCTTTCATCCTCCTTGTTTGATTACTCATGTAATAATATTGTTTTCCTTTTTATTAAGTTCAATTTAGGTTCGAACTATCTGTAAGATTTTGTTCTAGAGTTTCTTGCACATTTAGTCACAAATCTGTGTTAAAAGAAAAAAATCATAAGTGGCGTTTCCCAGAGGGGTTTAAACAATCGATATTTCTTTCACTTGAAAAACAGATAAAAATATTTATTTATATTTTATTGATATTTTATTGATCAATTAAATTTTTACGATCGAAATAATAAAAAGTATTAAACGGTACGAAGTAAAATCAGCCGGAGTATTAAATACTGTTTGACTCTGTGAAATTCGGTATAAACGTTTGGAAAAATAAATTTCACTGGAAAATGTGAAAATTGAAAGAAATACAGCAAAATTATAAATATTTTGTATCATTTTTCTGCCGTTGAGTTCTTTACAGTACGTATCATAATTTATATTTGTTTCAAATTGAAAAAATACTTTAAATCCATTATTTTGTAATGAGAAACACAGTAAAGTGACAGATTTACAGTTTTGAAGTGTGTATTTTATTTAAATTCGAATCATTTTGAACAATCGACCGCAAATTTTTGCAGATTATTTTTTTTTTTTTTTTGCGTGTGGTAACATAACTTTATATATTCCGATTCTCTTACATAGACTTTTGTTTGATAACAAACAATACATGATTTACGCACAAGATCAGATCGAAAATAGAGACTCTATTCTCGGGACTTGTTTGATCAGTAAAAAATAATGAACCGAAAATTGGCTCAAGGTGCTTTCATTCAAGACAGAGGCTGCTGTCTTATAGTTCGGGATGCGTCCGATAGGTACTCACGAATTCCAAGACAGATCACCCCAGAAGAACCCCCAAGTGGCAAGAGGAAAAGACCGAAAAAAGAGACAAAGACTAACGGAGATAAAAAAAAAAAAAAAAAACGAAAAAAAACGAGGCAGCAGTGAATAGAAGGTAGAAGGGAAGAAGACAAATATACGCGAGGTTTTCCAGCACACCGGACTATCCGAATATCGGTGATCGAAAGTTTTATCCTACTGGGAGATATATAGAGATTCTGCACGTTCACGAACACACACTCATTCTCACACGCACACGCAGTATGCGATATCTACTTGGAATGGTCATGGGAATTGTTGTCTATATCTTTCGTCGTCGCGTAATATATAAATATATATGTATATATATATATATATTAGTCTTATTTCCAAGAATTTCTAGTTTTTCTTCAACAAATTCTTTTGGGATTACGAGTCTTGATTTATTTTTCTTAAATCCAGCGTTTCGATCTTCAGCAAATGTTCAAGTTGACAGCAAGCGTTCCAACAAAATCCTTCTATGGGTTCGATAAGATTTTTCTTGAATTATTAAACATATTACGAAAAATATGGTACTGAAGTTTCCAATGCTGGGATATACGAAAAATTCTATTTCTTTTTTCTCCCTTTAGCTAATCTTGTAGAAAAAAACGTGTAGATCGAATGCTCGACGATTAAAAATGCTCCACCGTAAAGAAAGTTTAAGTTTCTAGTTTTTTTTTACTCACATGCCCAGCAAAAAAGATTCTTAAACATTTATCTTATTTGATAACAAAGTTTCGATGTCGAGATTCACAACATCTAAATAGCAATATTTTTATGTATAAAATACTCCTTTTTTTTATATTCTCGATGTTTTTAGATGCAAAATATGTAGAAAAGATATACCAGATTCTATCGTGATGATGTTCTATAATAAAATGATTTATTGAACAACTAATAAGACATATGAAGAAAAGTGACGGATGATTCATTTTCCGCTCACGAATAAGCGCTGTAAAAATGAAGATCAAAGCTCAGAATGAGAGAGTTAGTTTGATAAAAAAAAAAAATAAGTATGTCAAACACAACATTCCACGATATATATAATATTCGCATTGCACTCACGTCTCGTTTAATCGTTATAACTGATGACACGTAGAACTTGCATTGGAATGGTGTACGATGTTGGTAGTGAGAAAATGCACGTTTTACGCCACCTCAGTGTGATGTCGACTAGTGCATATATGAGACTTGAATGATGAACGACCCTGACCGGAAGCGAGAATGAGGGAGTACGACTAAAGTCGCGTTCAAAGCGAGTCTCAACAAAATGAGGCATATCCTACGTCTTGCTGCGGCGTCATCGTCTGTGTTTTCTCTTATATTCAGTTTTTTATATACAGGGTGTTTTTTTTATGAGATAATAATCATCAATAAATAGTTCAATTAAGAACTAAAATCCGACGTCAAAAATTCAGCAAATTTTATTATTAATTATTGTCTTTATGGACATCGTTCGTTAAAATAAGAAGAAAGAAACTAAACACGTCAGAATATGGTTTACGATATTCAGGTTTTGTGAATGGTCACACTGTATCGTTTAGCTTAACATTAAAGGGTGTTGTATGTATATGTATATATATATATATAAACATGCGAGAAAGAAGATCGCGTGCGACTGAAGCACAGACATCAGAGGAAACTCGTGAGCGAACAGAGTGCCTAGAGAAATTGAAAGAGATAGGAATAATGGAGGGAGGGATGAAAAGCACGTTTCCTTGCAAAAGCACATGTTTTCCTGTATCTTTTTGCCACTTCCTTCAAGACGAGCTACTTTCATACGATCGTTTTTTTTTTTTTTATATTCTTTGATTCTCGATGTGTTTTTCGTAAATTTATACGAAACTAAATACCACCCAATGCTCTTGGACGCCCGTCGTCGGTCACAAAAATTTGTTGTTTACAAATCATTTACAAATGAAACTTTGTGTTCATCGGATCGATCAGGGAAAATATCACTCGTTCACAATTAATTGAAACATTTAGAAAAATCTTCATGAAAGTGTTCGTTATTTGTTATAATTTCGAATATGACACGTTTTTACAATCGAAGACTGAAATACCCGCGAAGTTGAATTGTTTCCTCGACTCTTCGTATCCACTGCTGGCTCGCAACGTGATCGGAATCGATAAATAATTCTTTCGATATAGGCCAGTGATATGAAAATAAAATTATTCAAATCGCCGATATGCGAGATGAATATTTTTTCATGCTTTTCCATTCTCATGATATGTATATATGTAGACAAAACGTAGGCCATAATGACGAATGCGATCAAAAAAAATGCGAACGACTATCGTACGTACTCTGGCCAGGAATTCCCCAAAGCTATAAAACGCGATTTGTAGGCGAAAGCGTCTTTTACCGCTCGTTTTTCTTTATCGCCGATGAAAATAGAAGAACCGCTACAATTTTATTAGAGAGATGTATAAACACTATGAAGATAAAATGAACAACGTACCAACCAAGAAGCTTTTATCGTTGCGTGTGCTTGGAGATGAGATGTAAAGGTCACGGAAATGTCTGTATATGTTTATTGACCACACACGTTACACATGGGCTCGTGTCTTCCGTATTTATAGACGGGCGATCGCGATCTTACGTTTTTTATCAAATGTTACGCTTTTATTTATCTTATCGTTTATTCAATATTGAATATTTGACAAATCTAATAAATGATCTTTGTATTTGTAGACAATATGTCTAAGAAACGGTAAAATACTGTCGTGTCGTTTACAACCTCTTTTCCCTGGTGCTTATGTTTTCGTAATACTTTATTTTATCGACGTGATCCATTTCGCTATACGAAGAAACGACGATGGAACAGTAGAAAACCCAAATGTGTGTATAAAGCGGATGTTTGTTATCAATTTTTCAATGTTTCGGCTAAATCGAGCCTGGGCTGCTATGTGTTAAATTTAAAAAAAAGGACGATTACATCACTCAGAGTCTCACTTTGATTCAAAACGTCACTTAAAAAATAATACAAAATGACGAAAAAAAAAAAACACATTTTACACGTGACGCAAAATGCAATATTTTCGAAGATTGGAAAAATCCTTACCTTGTTTTTACAAAAAGAAAAATGAAAATAGAATGAAGGGAAAAAGAACGAGATATAGATCATTGAACCACGCTGCGATGTCATTTATTGTACGAGCCATCTTTTCAGATGATATTTTTTTCAGCCAGGATTTACCGTCAAATTTTCTGTGGCACGACGAAAAGATTGAGAACTTTATCCATAATACACACATACTCTATTATATATAAATAATATGTAACTGCTGTAAGGGAGAGAATAAAAAAAAGGTGATCGTAGGTCGAGGCGAGGCACGAAGAAGTCTCGAAGAATAGGATCGAAATGGAGAAACTTGGAGCGTGAAGGGTTCAAACGGTGGGTCGGAGAAGCGCTAGGGAAAAACAGCGTCGTTCATTTGAAGAGGTCGTAAATGGAATAGAAGCAAAAGGCAAGCAGGCAGGTTGGCAGGAAGGTTTTACCCCTCGCCGCGCGGCGCGGTTATGGCCAAGCAGAATCGATCAATTTAAAACTTTTCGCCAAACTCAATTAAGAATTTGTAAGGTGCTAGTTAATGTGTACATACATATATATACATAGATAATGACGTTCGAGCAGTAAAAGAACGGAGCCGTCAAACTTATTGTATATATTGATGACGATCTGCTAAAGGCTTTAAACGACCCACATTTTATGTGTTAAATTTGTTAAGTTACGCCCTTCGTTGGTTGCTCTACGTACTTATGATTTATAGGCAACAGCTGGTGTTATAACTGTATATGAAAAATAGCGAGGGAACAAAAACGAACTTGGTAGGGAAGTTGTTTCACTTCGCCTGTTACATTCTTCAATGGATGGCTATGTGATACGTTGTGGAGTTTATAAAAAGTAGCTAATGGCTAATTGTCTTGTTTGATCGTTGGCTCTATGTTGTATATGAATATATATACTTATACATCAGTCTATTACACGTTTGGAAAACTTCCAGGTTAGCCCCGATGTGCGATCTATTGAAAATAAAAAAGCTGCACCAATACAATGAAAAATAATGTGGAAAAAAAAACCTTTCATTTAAATGAGCATGCAAAATAATTGGGAAATAAATATTGGAGTAAGTAATACTAAGCTTTCGAATGAGGGTATGATTAGTGTTCTTTGTGACTGAACTATAGACAAATGACCAATAATAAACTTGACGAGCAGTGGGAAAATTGATATTACGAAAAAGGCAGAGGCTAATTCGATTAGATGCAGCAACTGAATCAGTAATGCAAACGTAGATAAGAAATGTTTTGGTGTTTTTGCATGGAACAGAGAGAGAAAGATATAAAGAAAAATAGAAAAAAATGAATATATTTCATTAGTTTTATCGTCCGACTATCTGGGCACGGAAATCCACCGAATGATCCAACCTACAGATTGCCAGATTAACGATGAAGTAGCATGCAATCGAGCTATACGAGTAACACCCCAAGTTTGGAATTCATGTTCTCATGTATACGATGCTTCCAAGTCCCATGTGATATTTCGAAGTCTCAACTCCTCAGACTGTCCATCTCGTCGAGTCACGAATATGTATACCCCACACATACACATATATATGTCTATGCATCGATTGCCTGCTAACAAATGGGCACAGCTAACAACACTTTCCGTGATAACTCGCCTGCTTTACTTATTTTTGTTTGTTTTTTTAACTACAATCAGATATTTTGTTTTTTTTGTGTAATTTTTGCATGTTAGAAAATTGAAGTTTTTTTTTTTCAAATGTGTTCCGATAAGAATACGGCAACAATTCTTTCAAGAATATGAAATAATGGCAACTTTTCAAAGCAATTTGCATTAATTTTTACATACAAATGGCACACTTCGGTCTGAGAGGCCCATACGAGAATATGACTTTGTTCCAATCTACATATTTGCTTAGATAAGTGTTGCAAAACTGTTATTAGGCATTGAAAGTATGTTTACACTTAAATGTAAACGACTTTTTAGCATTTACATACTTTTAGTTTGCAATGAGAAAGGAAAGTCCTTGGAAGTCGTCACTTGCCAAAACTAGAAGTTCCAAGAGATGATAAA
This sequence comes from Campoletis raptor, assembly GCA_948107755.1. Lineage (NCBI taxonomy): Eukaryota > Metazoa > Arthropoda > Insecta > Hymenoptera > Ichneumonidae > Campoletis > Campoletis raptor. The sequence continues at coordinate 13,962,760 of OX403626.1, forward strand.
TCGATTTGTGTAGCAAGCTATAATCTCCAATAAACCGTCATAACGTTTTATACGTGAGTTAGCTTTAGGACCTTCCACGCCTCTGTAAATACCATCGTGTAATAACCTTTGGTGTCCATGCGACCTTAAGTGAAGGACGAGAAAACACAAGTTAGCTAGGAGGATACTCGCTATGAAACATCATCGATGATTGCCTAAATTCATTAGCTCGTAAGCTCGTGCTATGGCACAAGAGGGCAAAGGATCCAAGGCTTTAAGGACTTGCTTGAGATGAAACTCGCTTCTACTATCCCTCGTGTGTACTGAACTATGTGGAACAATGCTTGCTTGGGCAAGCAGCTCCCCAAGCGGTTCCGCAACATTTCTCTCTTTGCATGCATCTGTACACACACTTGCCCATGTCTGTACATGCTTTTATGTACATTCGGAAGTGGGTCGTTTCATCTCAGATCATTCACTCATTGTTCAACAGTGATTTTGGATATAATCAAACCACTAAGATTGCTATTAAAAGTGATTGATTCTCGAAACATATGGCTATACCACTTTGTGGCTACATCGGTCGGAAGCCTCAACCAGAGTTGGAGCTTTTTAAACTCTGCACAAACAAAGCGAAACTGCAAGAACTGCAGTAACAAACACCACTTAACCCTTCAATTTGAAGTAGAAGTTAACTAACTTTTAGATTAAATAACGATTGAGTTAATCCGCAGCACAATCTTACAGCAACTTTGACACTACTCGCTTCTGATAGTATAAACTTTCAATATAATTGGACTAACGAAACCCATATGAAAGGTTGGAACATCATTTATCATAGAAATTGGTCGAAAATATTTTTAATTTTTTCTTAATCAGATGAAGTTTCGATTCAACGACGTCCGGAGGAAACGTCTGATTACGTTTATTAATAAATCCATTTTTCTATAACCTCGTATTGGATTTCACTGGATTTCTCAAAAATTCTGGCTAAATCGAGTCAAGCAGAATTTATTTTTTCGATCCCAAGCACCAATTTAGTTCCTTTGACAAGATTTTTGTTCCGAATAAGTTGCTAATCATATAAAAGTGATTTTATATATATTGAGTGCTTCACGTATACACCCTCGATGATTTTTCTACAAATCTATTAGAGGAAAAGACGTGGAGATTCTTAGAATCAGAATGACGGAGCATAATTCGATTCAATCGACAAGATGTACGCACAAAGGGATGGAAGAGTTTGCAACATTGGTTCGTGGCTCTGATGCTGATGTGCACTGTAACAAGAGCTTCCCTACTATATCTGGAATACAGAAAATCCATACCGAAGGTGCTCTGTTGTAACTAAACCAATAATGGATTTTAGAATACTACTCTCCAAGATTGCGCAATCTCGAGCAGAGTCTTGACACATTCTAATGGTATTACAGCACTCCGGTCAGGTGAAACAACTTGTTTAGCACACTGGATGAACTCCAGAACTAGAAATCCTGATTTTCTCCTTTCCATGTCCATTTCCATTAGATTCATTTCACTCTGTCCGTCTTAAAATGGCTATTTCGAGGTTAATGGTTACATGGAATCCATACAAATACTTCAGACTTTTAAGGACGATCGAGCGGTTTCTCGTGGTCAAAAGAGAGAGAGAGAGAGAGCCCTCATCTATTCTGATTGTATCAAATATTCAAACTTTTTAATGTCATTGTTTGCAATGTGTCAGAATCGTGATAAACAATTATTTTGAAAAAGTAAAATTAGAGAATAAGATCCTCGAGGACTCGAGAGTGATAGAAAAGTTTAGTTCCGTTCGTCAATCGGATCAGTTGTTACGCGTGACCATATCTCAGTTCTATTTTCCTTTTTACCGGAAATTGAAACTTTTGCGTAACATAAAATGCTCGATCTACACGGTGAAGTTTCAATTTATAGTTTTTTTACAGTTTCTATTAAGTTTCAAGTCCCCTAGTTGGAATAGTTGTAACACTCGATCATATTCAAGGTCTTTTATATTAAAATCGTGGATTCATAGACAGTGCAAAACTCGTAGAGTCTAAATCTACCTTCGAACGAACCTATTGAATCATTTTTATTTTTCATAGAGCTTTCCACTTGAAAAATCAATTAGAAGTGTAAAGCTCTAGGATTGAACTTTCATGACTTGAATTAATAATGAAAAAAAGCGGCAGAGATTCGTGAAAAAATGCTTACAACCCCTTGTCTATAGAAAATATCGATTTATGGGGAACAACATATCGTATTATAGACACAATAAGTCTGTGTAAATGAATCTAGAAATCCTAACGATCGGTACGATCAGGAGTCGATGACGATCAATCCATTATAGTTTATTCAATTACGTCGTAGTTCTATCAGATTGACGTGGACGGTATACATCCAATGACATATTCAGCAGTTCGAAGTAGCCCTGGTCATGTTTTCGGTACGTAAATAATTCAACAGCATTCAATGGCTTACCCGTTAACTGCCGTATAAATTGGTAAAAGCTTCGAATTACTAGCAATATTGACAGCCGAATGTTGCTTTTTTCTCTACGTTATCATGGAATCAGAAAGGACCAGGATTATCGGGAATATTTGTATCGACGTTTCAGTTTTTTTTGTTTTTTCATGTCAATTTTTAATCGATAATCAGATTGTATCAAATTTAATTTGATTGTGATTCAAGTTGTACGAAAATCATATGAACTTTACACTAATTAGATAAATATAAATGTGACATCATTAACAACATAACAAGCTCATAATATTAGTAACAAATAAACAATTCTGTCTGTGTATTTAATTTTAATATGTTTGGGCCATGGTAAACATTTATTTTTGTCAATATATAAACAAATTTTGTTTTAAAACTGTAGAGTGTTGCTCGGTGACAGTTGTTTGATATAAATCGATTAATGGTACAAAAAAAATGTTATAAATTGGTTATTTTCGTGAACCGAAAGGATGTAGAGACTGTTCAACGGAATAGTCCAAAGTTGTTTCGTGCCAGAGTTACATTTTCAACTTGCCTCGTCCACGAGCAGCTATATCTCTACAGAGCCGTTCTTTCGCGCTTTTTAGGCCACATCGTTGAGAAACGGAGTCACGACTTTTTTTTCTCTCTTTACGTCCCAGGAACAATCTCATGTGTGTACGTGTGAGAGTGTATCTCGAGAATTTCTCGTATCCAATACGTTGACGAGTTCGCGTGTCCGTTAGTACGCGTCGAATCAATACTTCTTGCACGCAATTCTCATACAAACAGCAGCATTTTATTGTTCAACTTCTAACTTTTTTCTATTTTATTTAACATTTATACTTTTGTTCTCCTCTACCATTTTCTTTTGCCTATTCTCTTCGGGGTCTTTTCATAGCACAAAGTTTTGTGTGCAAAAAAAAAACGTTGATTCTTCTGTATGAGGTTTACGCACGAGTGCACGTGCAGTAGTTTTGAAAAAGTCTGTAATTAATCGATTCCCGTTTTTCATCAAATTCAAAGGTTATTTTTTTTTTTTTTTTTTTAATATTTTTTTTTTCATTACTTTCGATAGTGTTGTTTGACATAGAGAAATCTTAAATAATGAATGGGAATTTTGGAGAAACTCATGAATGAATGAATAAGACAAATACGTTTTGGTTAAATGGTTAATTACTTCTTTTTTTTTTCTTTCTTTATATCGTGAGACAAAAGGTTATGTAACAAGTCTGCTGACGAATATAGAAAATAGAACTGAGAACGAGCGATCAATGTGGGTTGACCTTTCCACCAATGAAGATGAAATTGATCCATATTTATCCTGCTGTTTTGTTGGCTTAGACAAAAATAACGCAAACACCATTTGACATCTTGTCTAGTCTCATACGACCCCCTTCAATCTTGCACCTATCGGGTCATGTTTGAATACCTTGACTCAGCCTTCTGTGATGTCACGTTAACGTAGACGCATCACCCGTCAGACCTGTCACACATTACTCGTATATTTTCAAATAAATCTCCCGATCGAATGCTCCAAAAAAAGATAAAAATCTGAATAATTTATGGTTTACACAAACTGCTTTCCTCCAACCAACGTCGATATTTTTATCCATTTCGTCCGGATGATTTCCATTTTTAGTGAAACTAATCATTCCTAAATAGTCAATTATCAAAATCAATTCATGTCGTTCATTATTCGGCTTCGATCGACGTACTTATTCTCGGTTTATTAGTATTTTTCGTACTTCTGTCCCTGGATCATTCCATAAATGTTCTCGAAGAATCATCAATAGAGATCTGACGAATCATGAGCTTTTTAAACGTCGATATATGTACTTCGCATCAATATAATTCAATATATTTCTACATTTATTCAAATAAAATTTCTATTATCATCATCAACGTTTATTAAACTCCATTTTCATCGCGATGTTTTCCAACGCTATAGAATTTCAGTAACGTTTTAGTAAAGAATTATGTACCGGAACTAACCATTGTAACCAAATGCATTTTCGTGTGATTCCCTCCAACCATTCCCACAGCAGTCGAGTTTGAACGAAGAGAAATACATGAGTTTCCGAGGTTGAATAAAAAAAAAAAAAAATGAAAAAAAAAAAAAAAAAAACTCAGCATGCCAAAATTCCCAGTGAGGTTTTTCCGGCAGACGCGATAAAGCCTCTTAATTAACTTCCGATGGTACCAGAGTGAAAAAATGAAGAAAAAAAAGGACGTGGTAATAAATCATGAAAAACTCTTCGTATTCACCGCGTAATTGCAAGTATCGATTTTCATTCAATTAAAAAAATATGGACCATTCGACGAGTCGCAGTATCGAAACTTTACGTGAATAATGCAGAATAGAGAATCATTGGAAAAAATAAGAATTACAAATTTATATTCGAAAAATATAAACGGATAAAAATCGTTTGGAAATTCGTCGTTTACAAGTATTTATTTCACGACAAATAAATGAACGTTCTTTTTAATCATTTTTCTTATTTTTGTTATTATAATGTGATCAAGTGTATTTATGTTTTAATTGAGGAAACGGAAATACAGAATAACCTACTTACAACTATTGTCGCGTTTTCTACGATAATGAAATGGGCATTTGATGTGAAAAGGCGTTTGTATATGAATACCGATATGCGATAATGTTTGCGTTCAAAAGTTCTTGATATTTCCATTGATAATGCAACGAGACCTAAAGAGATAACATCTAATGGTTAATTTATCAAAAAGCTGATTCTCTCGATAATAATCGTTTAAAGAGCTTTGACCATAACGTTGCTTCAAAATGATACCAAAGCGCGCTGCCCTCAATAATCTTGATAACGATTGAAAAAAAAAAAAAAAAAAAAAAACAGCTATCGGACTCGGTCAACCGAATGCTCCATTAAACAGAACAGCGTCATTGGAGTCTCGCTTCGATTTATTGTCAACGTGATGACTCATGTCATTGTTTGTCCTATACATATATATATATATTTCTTGTTGAGGATAACTATTGAATACAAACTGCACTTAGTTGATCAGTCAACCTTATAAATTACTTCGGATCAATAGCCATATAGATCGTCTCATAAATAAAGGGTCGTTTTTTGTTATTTCGTATCTCAGCTTTTGGTTTATTAAATTTTATATTTTCTTTCAAATAATACACATTTTTTATTTCAAATTATTGTAACATATGATAAAAAGTTACTTAATTGAACTTGTTACTTAATTGAAGGTCGATCCAAAGTTTACACGCACATGGATTTAACGATAAAATCTTTTATTTCTCAGTGATTTTTTTTGGTTCGAAGGTGGGATAGAAAATGAAAAGAGCATGAATATAACTCTTACGAAAAGCAATTGCCACGTGGTTGAATGAAAAAAAGGAACAGTCCTCGAAGAGTATATCGGAAAATAGTGAAGGGATAGAAAATAGGGAAAAAAGTGTGGGATAGTGTGTCGCTGTATATCTCTATTTTATGAAGAATGATTTGCCAATGCGAACTAAGCGGGTTGTCAGGATTGACACCCTCTCACCCTTCAGCTACGCTTCCCCTATTTTATGCCTCTATTTTCCTACCTATCGCTCATCTATCGCCATTAATGAGAAACATCGCGTCAATCGAGTATCGGCTTTGAAAGTTATTCACAACGCGTTCCTCACGTATCTTGATGTACCAGAGATTAGTGCAAATTTAAACCTCCGCCATGTTAATTACGATGGTTTATCGCTTGTGGATTTAAAGCCAAGCTTGTAACACGAAGAAAATGATTAGTTGAAAATGTGCGAATTTTAAATGCTCTCGAAATATTATCACGTAATTGTACAACGATTGTAAATATGTGTATCCAATACACATGCACCAATGTGCCAGTTGCTTTTACGTAATAGCTCGTTAATAGCATGACCGAGAGTTCTCATTATTTATAACGATAATTGCATTCAAATTTTATGTACATTCACCCAGCATCGATATCATCATTTTCCCAAGTAATGTACGATTATAGCTTCACGCTTTTACAATTGCAATTTCATAATGAATGCAAGACGACCAATAAAAAGTATTGAGAATGAAATATCTACATTCATTATTTAATATTTCGAGTGGGAAGAGTTTATGGCACGGAAGTGATAAAAAATATTGGAGTCTGTTTGTTGTTATTTAATTTGCGTTAAACCTTAATTTACATAAAAGTATATAAACAGATAAACAATACGAAATGAAAAAAAGCACAGTATTTATTACGATTTTCGAATTTTCATAAATTTCCCAATGCAAAAGTACCTCATATTGGGTTAGAGCTTTTTAAATTGAATATTCGTAACAGATGTTTTAAAAAAGTGAACATTTTATTTAGAATAACAAATAGAGACTGTTCTCCCTTCGATTTGTCATATGCTAATGTGTATATCGAAGACATTGTGCGTTTAACAGAAACCGGAAGCAATACTGGTGAACGAAGAGGCCCACCCCGACCCTTGCAAAACCATGTTTACTCGTGCTTGCGATCCATACTCAGAACACCAATACCGCAATCACGTAATGTTGAGGCTTGCCGCACAACCGGTTAGGTATGAGAAAAGGGCAGGAGTGAACGACGAAACTGTTAGGGGATGGGTGATCGCGCCGTCGTTCAGAGTGTTACAGAGAAGCGAATTTGGGCAGACCGCGACGCCCGCGAGAACTGAGGAACAGTGACATGAGATGATCCCTTCCACACACCCCAGAAATAGACACGAATTTCTCACCCTCTCGAATCCTACCATTTTACATACCGGATGATATATACGTGGGTAGCGAATGGTTCAAAAAAAAAAAAAAAGCACTTTCATTCAATCTCGTTACTATCGATCCAATTCGTTTACGTTTCCTGTTCGAGGAAAACAAATAAAACCGTCGTGCTAAATGGGCTTGACGTTTTTTTTTTGCCACGATCCACCATTTGTCAAAGTTTTTATGAAATATTATTATCTTTTTTATTCACCAAGATCCGGGATAAATATGTGTTATGTATTACACACAGCATCCATTTTTTTTTATATCTCTTTATTTCGTTGGATTTAATAAAGAAACAATAATGGTCTTTAAACGATAGCGAAAGGCTTCGTTGCTTCGAAAGGTTTTCTAGTTTATTTTTATAACTCTCTGTCATACTGGATTTTGTTTTTTGAAATGTTTGACTTGTTATTATTGGACTATCAAATGACGCGTTTATCTACAAACAAACAAAAATAGTAAGGGATACAACGTGTGTGTGTGTGTGTGAGTAGAAAAAAAAAGTTACTGTCATACTTCTGTATTCTAACAGTAAAATGGCACTTACTCGTACACCATCCTTTTTTTTTTCTTCTTTTTTTCTTTTTGTTCATACATCTTATGACTCTTTTCCCTTGGGTAAATTTGAAATATCCCTTTTATGCCGAGTATCCACGGTGCACCACCTCTATCTCGCTTCCTTCGTCTATACACTCTTGGTTTTCGAACAAAAGAATTTTCACAATGGCTTCTGGCTTGGTTGGCGTCTTAGAGAAGTAGCGGGAGTCTTGCTCCAAAGAATCTTTTCACTAAGATTTTTGGTGCTAAAGATTTTCACTCGCCAATGTTCATGATGCTGCTATTCAAACAGCTCGAATTCGTAATCGTATATGGGACCTTGGAGTTCGTTGTATTTTCTGATTATTTTTATTTTTCTTTATTTTTAGTTAAACACTGGAAAATAATAAAAATAATGTATTCAAACGTTGTACGTAGATTAAAAATATTTTATAGAAAGAATTACTTCGCGTAGTCACAACGTTTAGAAATGTTTCGTCGTTGTGGGGATTCTCGAAGGACGAAAATGTGAGTGGATGATATGCGGTGAATTGTTACAGAAAAGTCATTCTTACAATTACGAGATGGTCCCTTGCTGCTGTGTAAACATATTAATCTTTCGAACAACATTCTCCTCGTATAAATATGAAATATTATTCACTCTTCATCAAGGGCACCAAACACTCTGTCTGTTTGTCTGTCTGTCTGTCTGTCTGTCTGTCTGTGTTTCCAAGTCTCATAGCTGAAAAAAAGTCTTTCTAACAATCCACCTTATCCATATGAGATTAGCTCGGGCTTAACATTACTTCAGAAGACCCACATCATGATTTATCCAGTCTTGACGCAAGCTCATGTGAAAATAATCCTCTTCATTTATTCACGAATTTTTTCCTTTAGAACGAACATTTCTAGAGTTTTTTTTTTTTTTTCTTTTTTTTTTATCAAAGTTTTTTCAATTAGGAATTTATGTCGTAAAATATCGAAATATTTTGTCTTCTTTCTTTAAAATGCACGACAAAAGGTTGGTTTATCTCTCGAAAACACAAAAATAGACATGCCCCAGACAGAAGTTCGTACAAAATGGATGACAAATTCTCGAGCGGTATTGCCACTACGTGTCTAAACATTTATCGTCCATATCCCTCTCTTGGTTCAATGAATTATTTCTCTCCATTGTAGATACAAAGTGGGTGTTACATACACATTTATATATGTTGCACAGAAGATTTAAGTATCGATGTTTTTTTTTTCTTTATATAGTGTAACTTCGTGTCTTTAATAGCTCAGATTCACTACGTTATTCACACCGACAAGTCGATATAATACATTCGCCTTCTCGATCATAAAATCCTGGTTGACTGAGCACCAACTCAACTGGATATTTCAACGATCCATATATACACAAATACTAAAAAATAAAAGAACATCCTTTCGGAAGGTCGTCTTCGGTCCTCCAGTTTTTAACGTTGCCAATGGTCACACGGATACAATACAACACAATAATCGCGACAGTGTTAATAACGCTGCGTTCAATGTTGATACAAGAGCAAAAAAATATCGAGCTACTTTTATCGTTACCCTGTAATTGGTATGTCTCTGTTTATTTATCCGATAATTGGTTCAATGATACATTGGCAATGAGCCAATTTAACGTACAACGATTCGAGTTAACTGCTACATTTTTTTTTTTTTTACACTGTGCGTAGAAAAAGTACATAAAAACAAAACAAATACAAATAAAAAAATGATATACCAAAGTATACGATAAATGGCAGGAATGTGTGTTTGATGAAATTGTAATTGCTCGTTTCGTCATTAAACAGATATATCCTATACTCGAATCAATAGAATTTAATTTCTTTTTTATAATTAAACTACCAATGATATTGGCTTTTTGTGGATAGAGAACGAATGGCACAACACCGTTATAATTAAACTCGAAATATGCCTGACTTTAGAGAAATTCCATTAAGGGGGTTAGTCATTGTCTTTTAGGGGCCGGCAGCCAGAGAGAACTTGCGTGTTTAAACATTGAATTCATGAGCCACTATGTACCAACTGTTAAAAATATAATTCTGTTGTAAATAATACTTTCAAAGTTCCTATTTAATAATTATTATAATAATCATTAGAATGATTACTAAAATTAGTAATTTAAAGATTAAAAAATGTAATTTGGTTAAATTTCGACTCTATTTGTTCAAGTCGCTAACCTCTTGAAATTTCATTATATTGCTTCTTCAAATAGAAATGGAAAGTTATGAAAAATTTAATCAATTTTTCGTCACTCTTTAAAAATGAAAGTTATGAAAAAATAGTATATTAATTTGTGGCAGAATTGGGAAATATTAATAAACTGACCAATGTGGCGACACGTGGTGCTCAATATGAGAAGTTTCATCCACGGCAGACACACCTCGTAGTACATGCCATATATGTATGTTCTACCACCGGTAAATGCTGTAACTACAACATATGGACTACTCTACCTAAGGTGGATAATGCTCGACGCTCATTTAGTGCGTGTACATAATGGGGGTTCTCTCTGTTCTCACATGCAGGATATACAGCAGTATTAATGCTTGTCCTTGTGCCACCATTGCTCTCCTACTATTTCTTGCATGCTTAACAGCACCACGAAACACGTCATTCAAGACCGTGACGAGTGAACGGTCTTGCCTTAAATTTAACGGACAATCTGTCAAACTAGCTCATCGGCCAAGTGCTACGAAATAATAAATAGATTCGTCACATTCGTGGACACGGAAACAGGGAGATTGAGATCTAAGGATTGAACAAATATACGAATTTATTGATTTATTGAACAAAACTAATGCGAATGAAAATACTGCGTTAAATGCGTTGAGACTTGAAAAGTAATGAATCATCTTAGATTTTATCAATAATACTATTCTTTTGAAAAAAAATTGTCGATGCAAAAGTATAAGTTTGTAGAAGTAATGGAAATGAGAACAAAAGTAAATGAATGTACGAATAAACTGATAATTAAAATTATGATTCAATCAAATAGTGAATTAACCTATTGTTTCATTAATTAATCACTGGATAGATTACAGAATTGATCGATTGTTGGATAGATGTAAACAATGCACTATAGAGTACTTTACATGTACATACGAGAGGCCTGTGCGTCTTTGAACGATTCATTATCGTGGGATCACGATGATCATCATTGATCCCAAATCTAGATTGCGTAACGGTATATAGCGAACATGTACTGTTCAAATAATTCAAAGACAATACACCATATATGGCTATACACGCAGTGAAAATTTGATTGATCATATTGCGGCGGAGGATTATGTCTAAATCAATGGAAAAAGGACTTGTTAATGTAATTAAATCGGGATTAAATCCTTTCATTTTTAATAGGAGCACAAATCATGCACATGGAGCAATTACTTTAAAGAAACGTAAACAAAAGTGACACATTTATTTAGGATTGAATCTCGGGTCACGTATTATGTATTTATAACAAAATGGCGTCTCCTTTGTCTTTCTTTACAACAAAACAAACACACCTACAAAAAAAAAACTTCAACAAACCTAAACATCTGACCCTTGCTACAATGTCTCGAGAATCCCTCCAGTGAATCCTAAACCCTGAAGGATATTGAGTACGGATTCTGCCAAGGATAGTGTCCGGGATCCCCCGGGATACTGAGTAGATTCCTGAGGGATGCTCCGTAGTAGGGGATTCTCGGGGTATACTAACAGGATTACCAGAGAGTATTTGGACGATTCTTGAGGTATATATACGATGAAATTTTTAACCCCAATATTGAGCCTACCATGGAAATGGTGGCAAATGTGTACTTAGGCTCACAGGAGTTTCACCCTTTAATCTCTAAAGCTTGAAAAATGGACACTCCTTTACAGGAAATTCAATATTTAACACCACTTTTCAATATTTTAATTGCTATTTGTACAATTGCCCTACTCATCCGAGCCTTCAACACCGAATTTGACAGATTTCTACAAAAACGTACCATTTTATTTTCCCACCTTCTTTTATAATGATTTATTGCACCTTTAATTAAGTGGATGAAAAAGTTAATGATTCGATTGCACTCTTATTTTAATCGAGAGATTTTTTTAAACGTTTGTTTCTCCTGCTTCAGTTTTATCGATTTTTTTTTATAACGAATGACTTTTGCACCTTGAAATATTTCCAAATGATCGCTCATGATTAGGTGGGGAATTAAAAATGAAATCTCACACAAAATTCAGAAATATGTAAAAATTGCAGTGCACATTCTTACCAGTGAACTGCTGAAGGGTGAATTCGTAAATGCTTGAAGGAACATATTTTATTGTTTGTAAAACTAAAGAGCGACAACGAGCGTACAAAATTGTCCAATTCTCAAATATTGTTTCTATCGTAACAATAAATTTATCAATGTTATATAAGAATCATTTTATTTCATGAATCGAGAAAAACCCGTGAGTGAGCTAATAAATTATAAAAAATTTGGAAAAATATTTTTATGAAGGAACCTGATTCAAAGAGTGTGAATAATGGATGAGCTTACTTCGTATAAATGTATATATAAATATATATATATATATAAAGAGAGAAAAAAACAAAGTAGGTTGAGTGTAAAAATGATAGAGAATGACAACAGATCCTACGCAGCGCCATAATAACATTACGAGAATAACGCACGTCGTTTTTTTTTCCTACCTCAACTTTTGCGAACATTAGATGTATATTTATAAGGTAAAGGCTGAGCTTGTTTCTTTTCAGTATAAATAGTCCAGGATAGGAGCACGCGCGTGGGTGTTTGTGTATGTACGTGTATCAAACGAGGACCGAAGATGGGGATAAAAAAGACAGTACGCCAGGGGTTGAGGGAAAGAACGTTTTTAACCGTAAGAGATAATGTATCGGCCCGAAAGCTTTATGAGCTTTGGTTGTGTGTGCGCGCCTTAATATAGACGTCACATGGAGATATACCCGCGAGGCTGAAATCTTTTTCTACCTTTTATATATATATATAACAGTATGGCCATTTATATCAAACGTTTACAAACAAAAGGGCTTAAAGTGGACGAATTTAACACGTAAAGATTTGTGAAATGCACCCTTTTTCCGAGATGACAGATATTTATGTGTTCGTATAAGGCAAGCAAAATTCGTGGCAATTTTTTTTATTCTTTCTCTCTCTCTCTCTCTCTTTCTCGCTATCACTTTATTTTTTGCTGTCTTTCTCGCACTCTGAAATTCCGTTGATTGTATGAGATTGAAAAAAATATTGCCATCTACTTTTTACACGGTGTGTGAATATCTCGTGCTCGAATAAACATTTAGGAGGCGTAGTAGCGATATGTACGTGTCAGCTAGAAAAAAAAAAAAAAAAAAACGTTTCGTCTGCCTTCCGGGCGTGAAAAAGCAGGGAAGAACGAGCAATCCACGAGAGATGGGGTGCGAGCAATATATTGGAAGGGTAACCGGTGTCTGACGAGTTGAAGGCATTTTCTACCCGCTTGACGCTTCATTTCGAACGATATATACCTTGAACATAAATTATTCACCCGAACATTCATTCCATAATTGCTCGATAACAATCACATCTGATCATTATTATTTATTTCGTTAAACTGTTTCATTTGCAACGAAAATAATCATATTTTTTGAATTCATGAATATTTTTAAAAAAACTACATGTAAAAAATCACACGAAATTTTTCCTTATCAAACAACTACGAATGGCAGAAACAACACAATCAGACACAATCTCTCAACACAACATTTTTATATTCATATTTCAAAAGAAATAAGGAAATTTTGAAATATTATTCATTTTCCTCTGAGTCTTGATAATAATCGATCGACAACGAGATTCGAAATAAATTCGACACCAAAGTCATTTATTTACTATCGGAACCAAACTTAAGTTCCAAAGGCACCTGATTTTTCAAATGCGATAAATAAGTCACAGGATATTACAAACTAACGAGCGAAAAGCATTTTCACTGAGGTGGAAATTATGTACAGTGCTCTGTAGTTTAATCAAACGGACGTCATATTGAGAAAAAGAGAAATAACCAACCTTTGCTTAATTAAGTACGAAGCAGAGTATGAGCGTCGAAAAAATGAACGAGAGAAAAGCGTGGAGACAAAACAAAGAACCGTATTCCCAGGATATTTATACAAATCTCTTGGTAACATATTGCTCTAGATTGAACTTCTGGGTATCGAGAAAATAGTAGCTCCTATGTTTCTGCGTATACAAAAAAAAATACTAGATTTATGACTTTTTTTTTTTGCAATCGTCCTTCCTTTTTTTTTACATATTTGTTAATAATTCATAGATATTTAATATAGTCAAAAAATTTCAAAGTTTCTTTTTATCAGTCATGTCACTCTACGTGATAGTGATGAACCATTAAATTATAGCATGTAAACCGAAATTTCATTAGATATTCCTGTGAAAATTCCATCTCACATTTTTGCTATCCAACTTTTTTTTTCGTCTCTTTATAAAAGCAGAAAATATTCGAAAAATAATAAAAATGAAAGATTTAAAACGAAATGAAACGAATATTGGAGCTCATAACAACATTCTTTCTTGTTCGAACTGAGTAGAAGAACTTTTATCGGAATTCAACGTGTCATTCGAGTAGAATATGATTAGATTTTTTTCTTCTTCTTTTAAATTCCTTAAAATTCAAATAATAACAAAGAGCACGGATTTTTAGTCGACAAAATTGTTGAAATTCAATTGGCGGATTTTCACTGGATGTGATAACGAATGAAATTTGTTTTTGTATCAAATATTAAATCCATTCAGACATGAGTACTATGAGAATATTAAATGACGTTTATTACCGAACGAAAAAGACTGTACGTTTTGACGTTACCTTTCATTTAGTGTAACCAAATGTATTGTTAAGGCATACTCACACACAAAATATTATAAATTCGTGTAAAATGAATTTCGACGAAGCGAATTGATTGGCTACCGGACGTTTTAAATTCGTAATATCCGTCGAACAAAATAGTGTTTCCTCAAGCGCGTTATAGCTCGATAATTTCATATTGCGGATGGAGCTTCTCGTCAAAGCATCAGTAATGATATATCCCAACACCTAATTTAATGCGTTATAAAATCAGACTACAAAGAAATTGATTTTATGGGATGAACAATGAAGATAATTCATCTTTACGAACGTGATCGAATTTATGATAGAAACGTTCCTTCATAAAATTCACAATTCAAAAAATCTATCGAATGATGCTTCTAAATCAGAAATAAATAATGAATTCAGTTAGAAAAAATCGTGGGATTATTCACTCAACAAATTGCTCTCACTAGCCTCTTTTTTAGCCGAAGAAAAAGAACTATTCGTGTCTTCTACAAACGTCAGAAACTTTAAGTCTGTCGATCGAAAAAATATCGATTCGAATTAGCTCTGAGAATCTTTGGAATCTTGGAAATGATAAGTCGTGAAAATTCACACCTGATGGTGGTCTAGCTCCTAAAGATTGTACATCATACCTTGAAGAATTGGCCTTAATGTATTTCGATATATATGTTCTTACAACATACGTTTTTTTTCGAATGTTGTTATTTACCTATGGATATTTATGTATATATATATATATATATACATTCGTTTTTTTTATCACAGTATCTCGCTCTCTCTCTCTCTCTCTCCCTCTCTTTCTCTTTCTCTTTTTCTTTCGTTTAGACACGCGTACACACTCTCACTCTTATCTTCATCATAGATCTCTTGATAGAACTTTTGGCCATTGTCATATATATCCATTATAGCTCGCTATATATATATGGTAAATGGTAAAACGTCGAGGAGAGAAAACTCGTTTCTCGAACTCGTCGTGCTACCAATCATAATCGTCGAAGCTCGGTGATGCGAAGTTTCGGAAAAGTGGGAATTCGTGTACCCGTGGAGAGTTGGGTATAGCTGGGAGCACCTGGCCCAGAGTTATAACGTGCCCGTTGCCACACACCACACCCATTTGTGCACAGACTAATGTACTATGACATATAGTTTGTTATATACCACCCAATACGTATAATCCAATCTATACATTGGTTCCCTCATGCGAAATCGAATGATTTTTTGCTATAACTTTTTGTCGACAAATATTTTATCGTCTAAGTTTGAAATATGAGTTTTGCATAAAATAAAATACTTTTTATCTTCATATTTTTGTTTTTTTTTTAGTTTGATGCAGTTTTTTTGGTCTAGTAAATTATTGTAGTGAATATTATCACGAGAAAAGTTAAGTTTCGATGTGGTCGCGAATTTCAGATTTTTACAAATTTGTATTCTTTCTTTGTGGAGTACCAAGTTTTCGATTGAAAAATTTCTAATCATTTTTCATCGGATGATCATTCAACGAAAGAAAAAACAAGGAATAAGTTGTGACTCTAGGACAATAATTGTTACCATTTACTCGGAACAACCCTTATATGTGTGAACTAGTACTTTGCCCACGAGCGTATCCAGAGTTCGACGAGATCGTCGTCAGATCCCACAGGGGTGCGAGGAGTTCCCATATTCCGAACGACAGTAGACTAGGTCAGTATATACATAGACGTCACTCACTCATCCATACTCCTTCTCCCTCTCTCTCTCTCTCTCTCTCTGCTGTGCTCGTATCCCGGAGGTATAGACCTTCCGACCACAAGAGCCATCTTTCAATTCGATCGCCGTTAATATGTAAAATTGAAATTCGATAGCTTTTCGCCCACGATATTTCAGGGCAATGACTTCTGACCTGAGCCGAGGTAGAAATTTCAATTGATTTTTTTTTTTTTTCTTATTTGTTAAAGCTTCTTTCTCATTTTCTTCTGTATTGGGACAAAGAATGAATTTGAAAAAGTATAAAATATGTAAAAGACAAAGATAAATATTTCTGCAAAAAAATTTGCGACGAAAAATATGCTCCGCGTCCTAAATATAGAGGTTTATATTTATTTTGTATTAAATTTAAATATACATCGAGAAAACTTTGATATTAGTTTTTTGTTATGGAAAGAAAGTTTTTGTTGAGAGAAATACTCTGGATATATATTTATAAATCTGAACGACGCACCCTCGTACGAAATAAAGATAAATTCAGTTGACACGCTATTTAAGCACCCAGAGAGAAATTCATTTTCTATGAATAATACACACACACACACCCTCTTACTGATGAATCAACTTTTTGCTTGATGTCAACGAGGATTATTAGATCGTATATGTAACCGACGCTCGACCGACTTGCATTATTTTAAACCTATTCCATTCCCTTGCGACGTCATCCCTTATTTATAACTCGTTACATTACTCGTGATACGGTTTTCATCGCTTTTGACGCAGAGGATAATCGTGAAAGTCCCGAGAGCTCGCGAGCTAGTTGAATCGCGTTAATTGATATATCATGACTGAGTGAAATCGACTAATGTGACTTTGGCGATACCGCGAGGCTTTTGTAATTAAATTATCACTGTTTTCGTGCCACCGTACGTGAGTAATGGCGCAAAATTTTTATTCAATTTTCACGAAAGTAATAGAAAGAACGTTATATGAAATAAAAAGAAGAAAAAAAATGCGAACGGTGAAATTACAAAGTCGTTCAAGTTACAAGTTCTCTCGTTTAAACGCGAATATGTAAGGTTACGATTGCTCTTCCTAAAGGAGTACATATATATGCACTTAAATTTTACATATTTTCTTGCAACTCCTTTTACGAACAAGCCTTTTCAAATGACGTTGAATATTTGTGAGTACTTTAAAGTGTAGATATGACCCTTTTCATCGACATTTATTATCACGTGTAGATCGTAACTTGGAAATGTTTTTACTGACGTACTTCACTTCCTCTTGTCATTTATACTCCTATCAAATCTTTTACATATAGCCTCAATAAAAAGTGTAAGATTTGACGAAACTTTCAAAAGCTATGAACAAATGAATTTCATGGACACATTCTCATAGTCCATGCTAAAAATTATCACTCTCGTAGCCAAAGTTGAATTAACATATTCTTTGCAGAAAAAGTGCATGAAAAGTCTCACTCACCAAATTACATTTTTCATAAATCGAAATTTGTTGGCTCAATTTCCATGTATCTAGAAGTTCTAAAAATGGAGACACGTTTTAATAATCTTTTGAATACTCAAAAAAAAAAACGTATCAATTATAACCATTATTTGTTTATCCAAAAAAATTCAGCTGGGGTTGTAATTTTTGTAAAACATCATCTTAAACATCACAAGAAAGAAAAAATGGAAAAAAAATGCGTTTTGCCCAAAATCAAAAAAGTTTCAATCGCAAGGTCAGGATTTTAACGAAATTTGTTATCCTTTTAACCTGATATACAGAAATTATGAAGTTTCGACGAAATATTGCTCGGCAAAGACTAAATAGATCAACTAATTATTTCTCAATTACAACGTATAGATTATTATTTAGTAAGCTGCTCATGTAATCGGAATAGTGTTAGGTCTACATGAAACTAGTATTACGTATAAACATATATGTAACTATTGGATATTCCTCATCAGTGAGTGAAGGATTCTGTAGAATCAACCACGCTAAATCTCTCGCAGCTGTTTCATAAAGTAGATTTTCTTTTATCCTATTACGAGCTCACCATCCGCCCATCGTAAAGTTTTAATTCGTTAATTTTCATGGCGAAAACGTAACGGCTGAATATTGAATACTCATTTTCCGTTTCTAGCAACCTCGCAGATTCGTACAAGCTTAACCTACAAATTTATACCGTAAAATTTTGCAGATTATCAATATTGTTATGATGTTTGATGGTAGAATTACACTGTTCTATGACACAAAGAAAACTTGCGTTGTAATACATGAAATAGCAGCTGCGAGGAATTTGCAATTAGTTAATTAAATTCATATTCATTAATTATATAATTAAATATAAATTATATCTCATGCCAAGGGATTATAGAAATAATAATCCCTTATGAATATTTTTATTTTTTTTTATCCTCATTTGCTTTTTAAATGAGTTTTGCTTTGAATTCGATGTAAACAATATTGGAGAATACATACGAAGAGCGGAATGTCCACTTTTATTGACTCGTTCTTCCAATAAAAATAATATTAAAAAATCTCAATAATCCTTATTCGACAGTGGTTGGCTTTGAACTCCTGGAATGTGCATCGAACCTTCTCCATTGTAGTCACATTCGATCGCACATACCCAATTTATATGCTAAAAGCAGTCCATTGTTTTCCCGAATTGTTCCAAACGAAAATCGTTTTGACGTTACAAAGAATTGCATTTCTATTTTGAAGATAAATAGACTGGCTCGATGTTCGAACGAGCACCGACGACACTTGCGTTAATAAAGCTTACATTTATTACTGCTCTGACAAATAAACTTAAATTTTTTTGGTATTATTCGTATTTGGAGAGTTTATTATTGTATGCAATAAAAAAAAAAGGAATTTATTCACGTGCGATAAAAAACGAGTGACAATATATTTCAAAAAAAAGGGACAACGTATAAATTAACTTCAATCATTTTTTCATATCTTGAAATGATTTTTATTAGCCTTGTTGACGCAATTAAATCGTAGTTTTTTTTTCGTGACCCTTTTTGCCTTCCTTTTCCGAACGCCTGTTTTTAAAACTTTACGAGAAGATATGAAATACTGTCCGTCTAGTATTATCGTGCATATGAATCACTCCCCACATATCGATCCTCGAATTTGCTACGACAATTATCCTTCCCCACGTTAAAGACTCAACTCTTGAGCTTCCATTGGACAGAAGTACAATAAAAAAAAAAGCTTTATCCCGCCATAAACTCACGAGGATAAATACTTTACACTGGTATTTCAATCCTTCGAGTGATTCCAAAACAATATCGAAAACTACAAATACTTGTAAAAATCTTGAATAACTAAAATAAAAACATAATTTAAGTTTCTTTTAAAAATCTTTTTTCTCAACCTTTCACGTTGAACGACTATCGTTATATTCATTGTTTTTTTCAAATTCGGTATAACAAAATGGTGAAGTCACCAAAATTACATTTAATTTAAAGCATTTTTTCCAAAAGAATAAAAAAAAAACGATTATTCTATCGAGAAAATGAGAGTTAAACATTTGTAGACTCGAACTAGAATGCCTCGTACATACTTGCGAGACTTAAGACTTAGGTAACCTGTAATAGTAACAATGAGAAATTTATTAGCGAGTAATACTTTGACTTGTGTGACGACTCCTGTGCACGCATGAATATGAATAGGAAAACTGGTGTCTCCTTACTTTGCGGGTGAACTTTTGTTGCCGTAGAAACTTTTAAATGAAACGATTTTTCAATGATTCTAATAATAATGATTTTAATGAAATTACAATGAATTATTAGAATTTTATTATAAAATTACGAAAAAATATATAATATTTGATGAATTTATCATTAAAATAATAAAAACTACTAATTTTTTGAAAAAAAATAAAAATAAAAAAAAAAACGATGTTCGTCCATAATTCATACCCACTCGAACATTCCACCATGCGTTAAAAATCGTCGTCAAAACTTTTTTCATGCTTTTTCGCGAGTATGAATAGTCGAACCATTTGTGGATTATATCCTTGGTCTGACTCAAAGCGGGGCGCAACCACTGGAAGTGGTCGAAGCGAGTATCGGCCAGCCCGATTCAGCGCGCTCAGTGATGCGTCTTAAGCTGCGGGCTGACGATTTTCTCTCGTGAATTTTTAAATAAAATAGGAATCTCAGGAGAAAAAGAAAAAAAATATTCTGAAATGATTCAATCGAAATACTACTGTTTCCATTCGTTTTCTGAAAACAGTGAATATTAAAATAAATAATAATTCAAGCATTTTATCATTTCAGATAAAATAAAAACATTCCAAGATGTTTTAAAGGCCAATTTTTTTAGGACGCAGAAACCATCGATTTATCGTTCAGTTCTTCATTCTATTTTTTTAATGAATTATTATTATTATTATTATTATATTGAGTGATTCCATAAAAAATATTTTGAGAATTAACAGGAATAATAGTAAACGAAACGCAATTTTATTTCATTAATGACCAAATGATTAAAAAGTATTTTATTTTAATTTATGGAACATTTTTTTGGGACAAGTTTTCAAAAGAATGTTTATATTTAAATATATATCTATGTTGAGTTTGTCTGTAACATTTCATATCTGGTGCGATTACTCATGCGACTTGGTGGTTGGTATAATATCCTGGTAAACTTATACAACTTGAATTCTAGGAAAAAAACACCCCAGCCAGAGAATCTACCCTCGAGGCTATGACTCGACCTCGTGCTCACCTCACTGTCTTTGCATATTCCAGGTCACGTACGATAAATGGCAGTGACCCTTTGCGGACGCTCGTGAAATTCTCTATTACGTCGTAGTTCTTTCTTTTCTTTCGCGTGTCCCTCAGTCTTTCTGTCTTGTTCATTCTGCTTTTTTTTTTTTTTTTTTTTTTTTTTCATTGCCACGTCATGTGATAGTCATTCATAGCTATTTTTTCAATTGAATATACTTTTGCGACATTGAAAGAAACGAAATAAATGATATTTTGGAAAAATAACATTTCGATGTCGTTACTTAATTAATTATAATAAAAATTTTCAATAAATTTTGTTTTTAACTAACAAGCTATTTCAATACATTCTACAACGTTTCTTCAGAACCATTTTTTCTTGAACCTCTTCGGCATAAGACGTTAGAAAAAATAAATAAATAAAACTTGGCTCATTCAGAAGGCCAACTGGATCGTTTTTCAACTTACTGTAGGACAGTTTTTTCATGTTCGTCCGGTTTTCTCATTACGTATTTTCTATGACACTTTTTCCAAATGGTATCTGAGTTTTCTGCAATATTCTCTATGAAAGAAATTCTTCGACCCAACGTGAAGACACTTATAAATATTGCCACTGAAAATAAAAACATATTTTCAAATATTGTAGCATCTTCAAGCTTTTTGCACTCGACACATTTCACTCTGCACACGCTTCTACGATTTCTTCCTCTCCCTCCCCCCCCCCCCCTCAAACCCTTAAGATCAAAGTTATCATCACATTCATTCGAAGCTTTGATTTTCAAAATAAGAAATTTATCAAATTAGAATATTAAACACACGAAAATTGATATGAAACAGACAAAACGTTAATCAGCTGAAAAGAATTTAATTTAATAAATCTTGAATCACCGAAAACACAGTGTTTTTTTTTTAAATTTCAATCCAATTTTCATTAGGACGTTTTATTAAAAAAGAGCACTCTTTCAAATGTTAGAATTTTCGTCAAAACTCAATGTAAGAATAATGGAAACGAAAAAAAAAAAATCATGTTTGTTTACGTTGTTATCTAAATTTTATACTCATTTGCCCTTTCTCTCTCATCTTTTTTGAAACTTCAACGAAGATTTTGAATTTTCATTTGACCTTGTTGAGGGAATCTTTAAACCCCTGAGGTCGATCGTTGGAAATTAAAACATTGCGAAATGGTTATTTACTAGGCGGTAATTGAGGATTCAAAGAGCGTTTGTTCCATTTCGAGAATGGTTTCGCGCATCATGCTGTTTCATATTTCAATCAAGACAAACCAAGTTTTCACTGCGATTACTGTTTTTTTTTCTTTTTTTTTTTCATTTTTTCATTGTCAGTATTATTTGTATAATGAAACTCCGGCGAAGCTAACAGCACAGCTAGTGTAGTATAAAACAATTGGACACAATGTATTAACAATAAAAGAATAATAATTGAGAGCAGAAAATAATAAAGTTACAAAAATGTTATATTTATTCCGTTTGTGAATAGAGCTTCGTAACGTAATTGCAGTCTGAAAGGATTCAACGGTCGAGTAATTTTCAAAGAAATGTTACCTGCGCATAATATTTAATGCAAGGATAACAATGGTGTGACGTTTGTCAAGAGATTATTACTTAAAAAAATGATAAAAAAAATAAATAAATAAAACGTTTGGGACTTCGGAATCTTTGTTTCTTTCAATGCTCCGTGCACACGAGGATCCCCGCAAGACCAACAATTCATGTATTGAATATATATATATGTTTTTTTAAGAAAAATCAAAAAGAGCAATAATGCTGTGGTAGAAAGATTGCAAAGTGTTCAAATTCGATATCAAATCAAGATTAACGTTTTTGAGTCGCGAAAGAAACAGCATCATAAAAATTGTGATAGACACAGTGATACTTTACCGCTATTCCGTTTTCTACTTCAGGGTTCATGTCGAGACACTAAACTATGAATGTAATATCCGGGGAAGCTTTTCCACAAAGCTACGAGCTTGAAATGGGCCACTTCAAAACTGTGACGTAGCAACGTGATGGATTGGCAGAATATTACCAGAATATCAACCAAGTAGCCTATTTTGTGTGTCACAAACACTAAACAATTCAAAAATACATCTTCCGCCATTACTGTACATCGCCTTAAGTTGGGAATCGTTGTTATTTGTTTTTTAGTCGAAAAAATCATTCAGCAGTCGAGGTGTGTCAAGATTGCATTATATATGATCCTCTTATTCTGAAAGTGACATTCCATCGTTGTTTTCTTATGGAATTCATGAACTTTTTATGGCTTGGTTTTATTCGCATAAATACATTACTATCCGAAGCGATTTTCAATCATTTAAATTCTGAATATTCTGTTCTATTGTCATGTTACATCAGAAGAAAAAAAATCATCATTCATAAGATCATTATCATAAAATAATCATCAATTTAAAGCACACCTCAATCATTAACAATTCTACTCTCCTTAAATACGGCGTAACAAACATAACTCGGCAAAATCCTCATTAATCATCGAAGGCATTAGTTCCTCAGAGCCAAACAGTCAAAACTTCATCGTAAAATACAACAACCCACCAGCAAACCATATGCTTTACAATTCATAAATATGTTAACTCCTGAATGTACCTGCGAGTACGAAATGATCAAAATTTCAAAGAAAAAACCTTTTTCAAAGGTTTTATAACAAATACGTCGTGTCGATAGAAGTTTTGTGATTTAAAAAAAGTCATTCAACTTCTTGATAAGAAATTCGATGCCAAACTTAACTCGACAGGTATGACCATCGATGAAGGAATATTTAGTGCATGAAATTAAACACTTTTTTAATAAAAAAGTTAAAACGATATTTTGAATGTCGGGAGTACATGAAATTTCAATTTAATCGTATTCGATACAATCTCGAAAATGACGACACAGAAGCTTAATCAAAGCATCTGTTTTTTTTTCTCTCTCAACTTAACACTCGCCGGCATTGGCCGATGCTTTCGTTCCGCAAAGTTACCGATATCGCGTCAATCGATAATGCACTTGCGCAGAAAGGAACACTCAATTTTTCATGAAGTGTACTTTTCGAGAGAAGCGAAAAAATGTTGGAAATTTCTAACACACGGAAATCTATATGGCAGAGGAAACACTTGAGCGAGGTCACGTAATCTTGAAAAATATATTATTCATACACGATCAGATCGATAGAAGAGTTATCGATGAAAATTCGTTCAATCGCTTCAATACATGGAAAGCCCCAATTTTTCAATATGGTTGCTGTACGGGAATCGTGATAGAAAAAAAAAAAAAGACAATAGCACAATCAACGGAAAGTGTAGAACAATTGATGGGGCGAAGATAGGTGGTAGAATTGCGAAGGACACTGAGGTTTTACTGGAAGAAAATTGAGTTAACCATTCGTGAAACAGATGTTTGAACATTGGTGAAAAAAAAAAAAAAAAAAAAAAAAAAAAAAAAAAAAAAATGAGAAGCACAGTACGTCTATATCTCCGGCAATATCTGTCCAACCAGTTTCTTTCACATTCACTGAATAATGCCAGCTGATGAGAATCGAGTAAAGAATAAAATTCCATCAATCTTTAGGAGCTTATAAAAATAATGAAAAATCATTTCTCATACAATTCACAATATCGATTAATGCAAAATAAAATAATATTGAATATAGCTACAGAAAAAACCTGATACGTCGACATTAAATTTCAACCTTTCAAAAAAATTCAACGAAAAAAAAAAACATTGATTCATCAAAGTGATTTCAATCGCACAATCCTGAATGATGTGATGTTCATTGTCACATGGCGTAAGTCCAACTCGTTAACTCAATGTTTGCTGAAACGTTGTTACATTTTTCAATCAGCCCTTGCTGATTCCTCGGAGATAAGCATAGAACCCTTTTTTCGTTATTTTCGTTGTGTAAGACGTTGGACAGATCGTTCAATTCACTCCGGATGATCGAATAGTTGGAGTTAAATAAAAGAAGATAGATGAGAGCGAGAGTTTGTTTCCTCGTGTTGGAGTGCATGTGACAATCGTTGAGGATTGAAGAGTACACTTAACTTTAAAGCACTTCAGGTGAATTGCACATACAGTTTTTAGCAGAAGAAATATAAAGAAATCGGTATAAATACGTTTTTGAAATAGACGTAAACTTATTCGCTCGTATTCTTGTACGAGAAAGTTGTTTTTACGAAAGTTATTGAATTCGAACGAGTGCACGCGCTTACGCATTAATGAGATACGATCATACCGGTAATTAGCAGCAGTTGGGCTGAAAATAGAGCATGCGAGTCCCGCACATTTTGTTGCCTAAAGCTGTGTAGGGAATTCAATGTATGTTTGACTTTCAGTGGGGATCACATTTGTTCTATATCTATAAACACGCACACACAGACACACACGCAAACCCAGTGGTAAATATTTAATTAACTCGAAAGTTTACGTTTGTCAGGATATAATGTTTCGCAAATTTCACCTCCCGTTTTGACTTTTCATTCAATTTTCGTTAGTGCAAGTCCATGATGAAGGATAATATGATAACGATAATTGTACCATTAGTTATAAGACAAAACTACAAAAGTCTGTTGGAAAACGTCTGATAGAAGAAAAAAAAAGAGAAGAAAAACACTTTGCTCTTTCATTTAATTAGTGCTGCAAATTCAATTACGTTACGGTTCCTTTGCCATTGACAAATTAAATCCACGAGTTGAACGAAAAGAATAGTATAAGGAGGGTAAATACAAGCGTAAATACAACGTCGTATGAGAAATGCCATAAACTTTCTATAGCAGCCATCATCGGTTATGTCCAACTGTATTGTCAGTCAAGTTGTTGCGTTTTATAGTGTATTCATCTTCCGTTTTTTTTTCTCTCTATATCACTAGCTGGCGATCGTTTCTCGTTTTTCTATTGTCGAGTTTTTTGTACTGCCTCTGTGCTTGGGACCACGTGACTCTCGCAAATGTCAGCACAGCAGGGAACGGTCCAACGTTGAGTTACTCATATATATGTACAGAGCTTTGCCGGATATAGTGAAGAGAATGAGAGCTTCGCGACCCACCAGCTAGGATATCGATGTTAGCATTGTGTCAGACAAACCTGAACGTGCACTGTTTTCTCTCATACCATATATGCATACTTATACATATGCATACGATATTTGTGTGTATAAAGGGAGGGACGAAAATATATATATATATGTAGATCGTTTATGAAAGTGGTACATAGGGAAAGCTCGAGCGTTTCTGTGGTGACGCGAATGTGAAAGCGTGTCTGGTGGCACCCGGAATAGTGAAAACCCGCGTGAGCTAAAAAAGAGCTTTGTCGTTCACATACACACACATATATATAGCCATTCATGCATATAGTCTCTTTCATTGTTAACGCAAACGCAGAAGCAATCTGCGTCGCTTTGCTTCCATGGGGTATCTTTAATCCTCGGCTGAACCAAACGATCACGAGCGAATGTATGTACGATACAGAAGTTACTACTAAAACACACACACACATACATACACATAAATATTTAGCAGTATTTATGTTACTGTAGTCATGGCACTCATCTACGTAAAAAGAGACGTATAGATAAGAATGAAAAAAAGGAAGCGTTGATGCAAAATAAGATAATAATTAAAACTCGATTTGAAAGTCTCATTTTAGAATGGAATGAGTGTGATAAATTCACGTTTTATCGTATTTCATACGCACAATATAATATTTCTGTTGAGATTTTATTTTCTTTTTTTTTTTTTTTTTTTTATCTTTCGTCCTATATTCTGATGATACCTTCGGTAACTTTTTTCTCGAATTCAGTGTAACAGTATTCAGTGTGATAGAGAAAGAAAAAAAGGAACGAAGAGATGTTGGAAAAATGAAAATCCCCATGAACACGATTCATACTACGAGAACAGAGTTGAACGATGGAGCTCGTCTTGCTATCTCTGTAACATTAGTGAGGGTTGTAGCTGTTATCCGTATCTTTAAACAGGCTGATACTCTTTCGTTTATAATGTATATATAGATATATATGTTGTATGTACTGATTTTTTTCGTATTTACGTTCCCATCGGTGATACCATGCACAAGAAAAATCGGTTGAAAGCTAAGGCAACTTTGAAAAGATTCACGAAAGATTCGAAAAAGTCTTTTCCGGGTTATGAGTCGCCATACAGCTTGCTCGATCCTCCATGAATATGTATATATATCGATCTCGCGAGTAGAGAATCCAGCAGAATCGAAACTCCAACCAATGACGAGTTTAACCTCGGAGGATATTCTGCCAGTTCATATATATATGTTTTATCGTATACGATGTATATATAAATCTACCCTTACAATGTACTTATGTATGTGATAATACAAACTGTCTACTTCCCCTTCTCCCCCTTTCGACCCTTATCGATTTCGCTTTACTCCACATTCGATTTTTTCTGCTTGAGGAATGGCATATTCATTAGCGCAAAAGCTCGCGTGTATCATCAGCTCGCGAAAGGGAGACAAATGTACAAATATTACAAATGCAAATTTTTTTTTTTCTTTTTTTTTTTTTCTTAACTATTATATCGATATCATACCATCCCTATCCCGTGCCAGCAATACCATTAAGGTGTGACGTGACAAAAAACGTAATATACCCGAATATATAATATTTAACCTTTTTCGAATGATTATTTTTATTTATGTTTCGACGATAATTGCTTAATGAATTGTTGAAAATAATAAAACGACACCAGGATTTTAACGTCGAGTTGATATAATTTATTCTGTTTTTATGATTTAATCAAATATCGAAATATTAGAAACGTTCGTTTCGAACGCTCTTTTTTTTTATTCTTTTATCGTTGCGATATTTCTTCATTCCATGTAATTTGATGTTGGAATGTTATTGAAATACCGTCCGAAAATTTAGTTGTTCGATAGGATTAAATACTGAATTTTGATCATAGCTATTATTCGAATAATTCACATTATTTTGTCTTCTTTTTTTTCAATAAAATTTCGACGATCGTTCAGCAGTATAACATTTCTAAAATTCTGTTGTAAATCTATAATATCATGGAATAAATTTGGTGAATGAAATGTAAAATGTTGCTATGATTGTACGGGCTAATGAATGTTTACAGGCAGAAATTAATTATTTGCATTTATTATTTCTCTCGGTATAATCTATTTGCTGAGAGTGATGTAAATTCTAGTGGAGGTGCGTGCTCGAGAGCACGAAATAAATGATCCCTTCTCTATCTCTTCAACTCTCTCACTCACTCACGCTGTTTTAAAAAGTCTACCAGCAACTACGAGGGAAGCTTTTACTGTGAATTTGCGGTGCTTATCAACTGCGGTGATTTTGTTTCCCTACTCAGTTCGTAGCTAAATAACACTGCGCAAAAATAAAATACCAACGAATTCTACGAAGATCGTTCTCACTGACTGTAACAAATCACTAAAATAGTCTCCATCATTTTTAGTTGCTCTTTT
This sequence comes from Campoletis raptor, assembly GCA_948107755.1. Taxonomy (NCBI): domain Eukaryota; kingdom Metazoa; phylum Arthropoda; class Insecta; order Hymenoptera; family Ichneumonidae; genus Campoletis; species Campoletis raptor. The sequence continues at coordinate 13,991,323 of OX403626.1, forward strand.
ATTCGCACTATTTGTTATTTTTAAAAATACCTTAAAATTATTTATATCGACTTAAATTTTTTTTCAATAATCGCAAATAAATTGGAAAACGCGCAGTTAATAATTAATACGCGAATGGCATAGAACAGAATACTGTAAAAAACGGAATATGTTCATTTATAAATTGTCTATTTATTGTTCTTTATTAATCAAAAGAATGATCAATCAGAGCATAAATAACTCCCATCAAAAACGTATATGTCAGTGGCTTTAGAGATCTCTAAACTTAATCAACATCCGATGAAATCAATACTTGGTAGGTGACCACTTAGCCACGCATCGACTCGCATATCAATCGCTGAACAGAAAGCAGTTTTTCTGAGTGTCTGATGGTGCTAATCAACTTAAAGTCAGTAAAAATAGAGCAACCAGTATAGAGCGAATTTTCCCACAATTTCTCTTGACCCCGGTGCAGATGCGATACTGTAGTGCATTAGGGAAAATAGTGGCTGCAGGCAACACTCTGCAACACTCACTTTCTCACAGGAACAGGAACAGTGATGTGAGGGAATGAAAGTGGAATTATAATTCTGAGCATATTTTATAACGTAAATTGTATTGTTATAGTAAAAACTAATTTTAGCGAATACATCAATCATACATTTAGCAAACACTGATAAATGCAATCTTGTTCCTAGTGTAAATAGTGAAAACAAATCAAACAATCGTACACCGATGTCCCAGTGAAATCAATTTATTTTCGTAACATTTGTTTTCATCAAAGGTTACTAATCAGCCTGAGAACTTTATTCAAATAATAATTATTGAATTGTATTTCGTTTGTGTATCCAGAAAAAAAAACTATATTTTTTAAATTCCTAGAATTGTTAATTGAATTTTTTCAAATTTCAATTAACAATATTTCTATTTGCTTCAACTAAAGAGCTCTATTTGAATCAAATAAATAATGCTATTTGAGTACGTTTGATTGAGTTCCCACGTTAAAGCCTCTTGTTCCGACCACTACGTCGCGGAAAACGTCGAGACATTTTTCCAATACGCATTGCGGCCTTGGTTGCAAAAATTGTAAAAATCAAAGTAGATTTATTATTGTGACTGACTGAAAATCATTTCTAAAAGGTAAATAGAGTTCTATTAGGCCTTGAGACAAAGAAAAAAGTTCATTTGAATTAACTAGATCCTCGTTCAATCAACTAGACGTTTTTTTGGAGTGTATTCATGTTTGAATATCATTTAATAATAATGTAAAGAATTTCCACAGCGACGCATTTATTTCGGTTTTGAATCACCGATTTATGGACCATTGCATAAATTATAGTGACGTAAATACCCATACATCCGTTGTCAAAAATTAATGATGGTTCGGAAGCTGGATAATTACGAACTCTAAATCCCTTTCAGATCCTTTTGGAAACATACATTAGTAATAATACATCAAATTTTCAGTATCGGACTGTACAGTTGTGCATGGGAGACAAGATTTACAATCAACAATGAATATTTTTAGATTTTTATATTCATTTCATCGAGTCTGTTTCAAATGCAGAGAAAAAACTATCCTTGTCGACCAGTGCAATCAACCGAACTAAAAAGTAACGGCATTTCCATAAATTATTACTTCAAGACGTAATTAATCTCAAAAGATAACGAAAAATAGACAGCGTTCCGAGTTGTCCTCTGTAGGAAAGAATGAATGCGTCGCAAAATCAGCAAATTGCAGCAAAGCAGAAATTTCAATACAAAATTCCATATGGTTTGGTTTAATCATCGTTTTTAGTTAAATTTATCAATCAAAGAAAAGCAACCATACAACTAGCACCTCATTAACGTACGTTTCATGGTTGTTCTTTTAGTTTCGAAACAACCATCGCCTTAGAGGCTTCAATTCTATTTGATATTTCCATGAGTTTTCCATGATTGAAAAAGCACAAAATAACAACAACTACTTCAATTATGTATTTTCAAAAGATTTGTATAATCAAGAAGCAACCGTTTGCTCAATTTACTAGGTTTTCAAACTCTAATTGGCCATAAGCTTGTACCATTAGCATCCTACCTTTAGTAAAGATACTTTAAACTCAAGTTGTTGCATTGTACGGATGCTAAATTCGTTCGAGGACTCTCGTTCAATGGAGAGATATACCTGCACGTATTCTTTTCACATATATAGATAGACGTAAGTGAACGTGATACGTCGACGTACGGTTTTGGTTCATAAATGGCACACATATATATATATATAAGACATAAATCGGAATTTACAACAATTGCACATTGTATGCAGCATTAGAAATGGGTTTCTCTCCGCGCTACACCATTGGCAATAATCAATAATACCCGGTAATTCTCAATACTCGCGTTACCATACCGCTCTCTCACCTTTCGAGACAGCTCACCCGTGGGCGTTTCCAGAGTTAGCTACGTCCGCATTCTCTCGTGATATTTCCATATATTCACAAAGATTCCTTCAGGAAAAAGCCATTTTCAGGATGCATCCTTCAGTACTTGTCATCCTGAATGCATGCAGATATAAAGCACTCCTTTTCATACATATACGTTGACAACATCAAAGCGATTGCATTGGGAATTAAGGATGTATGGGGAGTAAACAATAGAAGGCAGGATAAAATGTTATTTCTTGTTTTCTTCTGCAGAAGTATTCCACACTCTGGAATTTAAAAAATAGCGGAATAATTCAGTGACTCCATTAAATATATTTCAAATATGACATTAGTTGTAATAATTGAGAAATAAATTTGAAAGTTGCTGTCATTTTTGATAAGGTAAAATTCGCAAAATGCCTGAGGTCGAATTTCAATTTTGTTCGTTCGAATATTGCGACTATGCCGACAAGAACCCGGAGAACGAAAGGGTGAGAGAAGAAAATCCCGTTGATGGTTTTCTCGCTTGAAAAGCATCAGCGGGAGCGTCGTATGAATGAAGTTGGAACAAGTGGAATGTTGATAGAACATTGATCATCGCGAATTAATTACGTAGCCAGATTAGAGCACCCCTATAGACAAAAACCTCGAATCAAAATGTTAAGAACCAGGGCGAGATAAATGAAGAACCCCCAAAGTTGACGCTACGATTTCTCAAACTTGGCAACTTTTGCGGATGAGGAAGCTCTTATCACGTGAAAATAAGAAAGTATATAGCATGAAGTTGAATTTGTCGATAAGACTTAGAACGTTTCTTTACATCTCTTTCCCAATGCGCATCTGAGCTGAGTATAAAATAACGTATCTATATAAATTTATCTTATCTTGAGGCCGTGGTCTCTTATTCCTCGAATTCTACAATTAAAATAATTGTTTTACGATTGATCAAATTTTATTATAAAATCCTGTGGTTATCGAAACCATAGAACTGTAATAATTGAACAAAAATATTATGATCGAACGTTTCTGATGCATTAGTGCTTTTTGGGGCGTTGAAAAATTGCTCAATCGATAAATTACAACGTTCAATGACACGGTGACCAATCAACCGACTCACGTGATCTATAGGTTTGTATAATGACGGACATTGACGTAAATTGGGTAGCATTTAAACGATTAAATAGACACAAATAGTTGGACAATCTGATTTATCGTATTTGTCCTAACAGGACACGTACTGACACAGATCCTCAGAGTTTGTACAATCTAGGCTACCTAAAACATGTGTATGCGTAACAAGATTTTGAATGTTGTTTATAACTCGTGTATATATACGTGACGCAGCAAGAACTTGCCAACCCTCAAGGCAAATATTGAATTTCACGAAAAGGGTCCCATTCACAAACAAACCAGGAAATTGGCAAAAATGTCGAGTCATGTATTTACATTAAAGGAATGAAAAGGTCAAGAGTTTGAGATTGATATTTTGACAGATTAATTGAAGGATCGTGTTAATGGAAAACGTTTCAATAATGGTTTATGAATACTTCGGATTAAAAGCTTTGTTAATTGACTGTGAATAATTTATTGATTTCTTGTTTTGTACTATAGATTTAGAATTCAGGTTATTTTTGTTTGATAGAGAATACGATTTTCGAGGGAGTTATTTTTATTAGAAATATAAGTAGAAATGTAAATCACCATTGTCTTGAAAAATCACACAATAGATCTCTAGATAACTTTCACAAAAAAAAAAAAATTATCAATCATCAGCTTTGTTTATACAGAAATTTCTATCAATGGAATGACAAAGTTTATTGACGATCTAAATCGTTATTGCGTTTGTCTAAAGTTAAATTCATCAAAGGAATAATCACACATTTTGAATTGCAAAAGTATTGTGAGAAATTGTCAAAGCAATGAATAACTTGCCACAAATTGACGCGCGAAGTAAATGCGAATGAACGAGAAAACTTTGAAGCCATTAACGATCTTCTCATGTTTCCTACTCATGAAAAGTTCCTATGACACAAGTGATTTGTGTTGTCACTGTGAGCACGTACTTAGCAAGATAAGTTGAGAAATAAAAATGACCATCACGTACTTGAATTTCGATATAACGAAGCAACATTTAAATTATAAAATGTGCAGTTTCTTTTGCTTTTATTCTTCTTTTTTTTTCTTTTCTTTTCTTTCATATTTACCGTTTCATAGGGTAATTATAACACGATGGATAAATTTATTCTTTCTAATTATACCAACCCTGGTGGTGCGATATGAAAAAAAAAAATAAAAAAAATAAAACGTAGACGGTTTTACCGTTAACTTTGTGAAAAGACCGTTTAGGCGTTAGAGAAAACGCGAAGAAAAAAAAAATCTCAATATCCGTTCACCTCTCGTCGCGGCAATAAATGGGGGGAGAACCGAGAACATCATAACGTAAAAGTTCGTTAAAGCTACTTTAATGAAGGAACGATTAAGTCGATGAACCGAATGAGAGATTGGTGCAGAGAACGCCAGCATCACTCAACGCAAATAATCTAAGGGCTCGAGACGAGAGGCCTCTTTCTATCTCTCACTCACTTAACTCACTCCCTTTCTCTCTCTCTCTCTCTCTCTCTTTCTCTTCTGTCAGAGAGAAAGAGAGAGAGAGAGAGAAAGCATCGATTAAGTGGAGAGAAGAGCGAGCATATAGAGATGGAAAGAGCAATGCCTCGAGCTGTGCCTCCGCAGAGTGCCCTGAGTACATACCAGTATGCCGTATACGCAGGGCGGATCCCTCTTACTCTGCAATCTCATATTGATCTGAACTCTGTCTCGAAATTACAATATCTCCTCTATCTTCCTCTGTCTCTCTCGCTCTCTTTCTCTCTCTCTCTCTTTCTTTCACCCTGTCTCGATCTCTCTCCAAGCTGATTATAGTTTAAATGAAAGTTGCATTAAGTTAAATTGGTAATTTCCGGTTCTGCACGGCTCAGAAAGGATATATAGCAAAACGGGAAAATGGACGATATGTATATGATGCATTTCTACCTGACGTTTAAGCCTCTCTAGGTCTCTGTACATCGCCACATACATTTTTTCTACAATTTTTCTTATTTATTTCTGCATTTGACCTCTTCGACAAAGCCGACTCTATTATTGTTCCGATCACAATTATGGACTCTTTTCTTTGAACATATTAAAAAATTCATATATTTATACCAAGACGAATGAAACTCGATGCACATTCATATATATATTTTTTTTAATTCGTCTTGAAATAATAGTTTTTAGACTTTTAGACCCAACCCTGGTCTTTGTTCAACACTAGTTTTATTTGCCATGATTTTTCAAAGTATTTTCAAGACTAACAACGTTTATTTAAGAAATTTCGAGTACCGAGGAAACGTAGCGATTCTTCAATTTCGTATGAAACTGCCTTTTTTCCAAAAGGAACAATGAACGCCATCAACGATAAAAATTCCTGATTCCTAGAGCTGTATATAGGAATTGGCATTTCTGATGTTAAAATCCTTTCTCGCCTTCCTGAGACTTTACTTCTCGTTCTCTTTCCCTCAAATTAGAATAATCGGTACGAAGTCTACGCGTAGTAAAGTTAAAATGAGATTACTTCTGTTTCAGCTTCTTTTCACAAGTGGTATGATGTATGAACATATATTTATATAACTATAGCTTTCTTCATTTAATTCGTTTCTTTCGTTCGCCGTTTTTTTTTTTCTTTTCGAGTGGTTCCTGGCAATTATTTAACTCTCCCTTCAACTCTCTGTTCTTTTCGTCATTTCGCTCGATGTACTTCGCACACTCTACGATTAAGATGAATCTTTTTTTTTTCCTTCTCCAGGGTTCTTACTCATGGTAAATAGAATGATGACTATTCATACAAACCTCCTGCCAGTTACCCATACGTGATTATTCTCGCGCTACTTTCAACACAATCTGAATTAACATTTTACCAAATCTACAACGAAAAATAAAGGCTTGAAATTTTATTCCTACTTTCCCGAAACATTGTTGCTTAGAAACTTTTATATTTATCATTCCTTTAATGAACAAAGTGTATTATTTTATTCAGCAATTTATAAATCAACTTCAAATATAATTATAGTAATTGAAGAAGTAAAATAAAATAATAATTTAAAACATTTTTTTTTTTTTTTTTTTCATTAACACTAATGCAATTGTTTCTTTCCGATAATTAACTCCAATGTCATTTTTTTCAAGGTTATAGCCCCGAAAAGTTTTTGATGCATTCATTATATGTATACACATGCGTCGAACTACACCAGCTTTACAAGTTTTGTCTTTATATATGGGAATTAATAATAACTTATATATATATATACATAGGCCTGGTATACCGCATCCTCTATACGTGTCTCGATGTTATCTGACGTATAGCGCTGTGACGATGAAAGCCTATGAAACCACCATCGAAACCGCTTGAACTCGTACACCCTCCAAACTTTTCGAAACTATATTAAACGGAGTGGATACATTCCTATGTACCACCAAGAACAAAACTGCTTCGTGTTATATACAATATATTACATATACACATATATATATATATATTGTGTGTATATAAATTTCTTGTATCTCCTTGTTGCGTCGAACGTAGCTTACAGTTTTGCTACGACGTCGAACTTTGTGCAACTGCTTTCCTGGTTGCAGACCTTTAATAACGCGAGATCCAACACACCTTAGTGTAACGGAAACAACAGCAACAACAACAAAATATACCTGCTCTTATAATGGTGGCTAAAGGAGGCACTAGGCTCACCCCAACTCACTGATTCCCTCGCAATGAATAGATATATAGACACACTCGACTTCACTACTTACTCAGAGCCTGAAATACATTAGCTCAATATTTGCCTGACATTCGTTTTAAAGTTTGGCTCATTCTTTATAGATTTTTTCAGTGAAATACAATGAATTTACAAACTTTAATTGTTTTTTTTTTGTTTTTATGATAAAGCAGCTGAACTCCGATAAACCGTTTTTTTCAATGATGACGCACGAAACGAACAGATAAAAATCTCAAAATCAGTGAAAATGGTAATGTGTATTGTTTTTTTGTGTTTTTGTTTTTGTTTTTTCTACTCTATGTGTTTTTATAACACGAGCGCGAAAACATTAATGGACGGAATCCGATGTTCTGTCAATTTTACATGCGATGCGTGACATGGTATTTCAGTATGCTGCATGATAAACTGTAAATTAACGATCTGAGATAACGATTGGAAATGGAGAAAAAAAAAAGTGGTTTTGCTCGCTCCTCTCGTTATTTAACATTGGTCATTATTTTTGTACTTCACCTGTTCTGACCCACGAACCTAGCAATATTTTATCGCAAATATAACGAGATATCTACCGCGATGAAGGGAGAACAAGAGAAAAAGGGAAAAAGGACAAGAGAAAATTCATTTTATTCGATACTAACAATGATAATCGTACGATAATTTACGGATCCGTGAGGCGCAATTTTATAACTAGAGGTTATTTTGTTTTTCGTATTTTTTTCTTTTCTGTTTTCCTTCAAATTATTATAATAATGAAAAATGTGCCAATAGGATTTGGCAAATTTCATTCCGATCGAACGAATATATCGTTAACGAGCGAATACTACAAAACTGGCAGCCAGACAATTTTTCTTCGAGCCCTACTTTTACTCGTGTTTGCCGATATATATATAAAAATATAACGAATTCAGGAATAAAAGAATAATGAAAAAGAGAACGCTTGCAATTGTAAAAAGAATCTCTTTCACACTGCGTGCGGTGTTGAACGGCTTTTATGGATTGAAAATCCACTAAAGCCTCTCTCAACGTTCAAATGTATTTCCTTTAGTATAATCGATATTTAAAGAATCGCGCAAACATCCATTCTCCCCTTGCCTTCTTTGCCTCCCCGCGACCAAAGCTCTCTTGGCTGCTTCTTCTTTTTCATTCATGGTATTTGGCCCTGGGGCGATGTCATAGAGAATTCCACAAGAGGAGAGAAGAAAAGAGATGTAAAAAAAGATAGAAAAAAAAAAAAATAGGTCATCGGGAGCTTTTTTGTCGTTCCGAGCGAAGAAAATCAAAACTGACGAAAGGTCGAGCAGCGCGAGTCGTGACAGGGTCGTTAAGGAATTGAGAGACCTTGAAATAGTTAAAAACAGTGCTACGGAAAAGTGGCCTGACCGAAAATCGACGCAAAAAGATTTTATATTGTTTTTCGAGCTACGCTGAATAAACAAGAGAGCTATTGTTTCGTTTCAAAAGGTTTGTTTAACAACGGTGACCATGAGCACTTTTCGTTATGTCTGTCAATCTCTCAGGTCTCTTTTTTACCGCTGTTACAAAAGTCTCATAGAAGAATAATTATTATTTTTTAATTACCAAAATAATTGAAAGGCGCGCATACTTTCAGCAGTTGAAAATTGTTTGTTATTTGACTTTACTCACGACGTTTATTTCTCGTGGTGAGGCTTTTACAGTTGTTTTTTCTTTTTTCTCCAAGCTTCTCTTCATATACCGGAAGCTGTGCGGTGCGGAGAACAAATAACGAGAAAATTACGTCTGTTAATAAATTGCACGCTTTTTTTTCATATTTACTTCAGTTTTCAGTCGCCCGATGATTTCCAGTTGTTGGATTTCTTAACAGGAATTGACGTAAATATATTTTTGAAAACTGTGACACGACCCCTAATTTTTTGGCGAATCTAGGGTGACTTATTTCTCGTACACTTGATTTCACGTGCAAGAGTTGAATTTAGTCCCCCGCCCTCAACTTTCCCATTTCCTCTGGCCTTGGGCTTCGTATACAGTTGTTTTATTTTTATTCGATCTATTGTTCCGCAACCCCTGTTATCCAAAAGATTCTATCTCTAAATTTGCGAAAACTTTTAGTTCGTTGTTCCGCATCGAACAGTTCTTCACGATCACAAATATATATATATATACATTTTAAATATACGTGTGTGTGTAGAAACAGCTTCGAAAAGACGATTCACCCACAAAACGATCAGAGCTACCCGATAAGAAGTTATGGACTTAATTCCCGTCGTTCCCTCGACGCCATTGCTGGTGATGTTTCGGCGCCAAAGCTCTGGTTTCGTCGTCAAACTCACACAGTCCTCTTTCAACCTTTCTTAACTCTATGGAGTACGTGTATTAAGTGTATCGATTAATATAACTATATAGTGCAAGCAGCTAGATCTCAAACTTTCTTCCGCCCAATACAATCTCGCAAGGACTTTCGGACTTTGTCAGATCGCTTTGCGACTGATTTTCTACTCCAACTCCAATTTAATCGTCAGTCGCTTTCCTAACGCTCGTTCAATGTCCTTGGAGAAAACCCTGAAACTCGACGGTTACTACTCGAGAGAAAAAAACTTCTGAGTTATCCCTTTTAGAAGAATTTCAAAAATAATTATATGAAATTTATCATTTGGAATAATGTTTATCAAAGAAACAGAACCGAAGAAAGTGAAAAAAGTACAACTTCTAAACTCGTAGAAACGACAATTATGCATGGAGAAGCTTTTTACTAAATAACTTTAAACTTTCACGAGTAGAAAAGAATTGGAACTTGATGATTGCAGATATGCTTCTGTTATAATCGATTAGAGTTTCCAATTCCTGGCTTTTGAAGCTTTATTCAATTGAGTAGCTTTGCAGAATGCTTTGACAGAAATTGCTTGAGGCTGGACATGTTGTCGTTCTATTTTATATTTATAGCCGACCGGTGGGTGGCTCCGGCCATCGCCGTTAAGCAGCCTCGGGCGAGGTCAGTCCTCGGATGGGTGACCGACCGCTTACCCATGCACCGAGCCGCGTATCAATCACAGGAACAGGAGACAGTATTTTTCAGTTTCTGACGTAACTAATCAACTGAAACTGAATAAAAAATACAGTCACCTGTATCGCGTGGGTTTTCAATCGTTTCCCTTGGCCCTTGTTCAATGGCAATGATGAGGCGCATTAAGGAGTAATTGTGGTCAATTTTTTGAGGCATTTCACAGAATCGGGATCAGGAAAACTGTAGTAGGAAAAAAAGTGGATTCTGATGGATAAAATAAACACTTAAGAACCCTCGGGAGCATTTGCAAGACGAACAAAAATAACATTAAAGTGAATAAAATTAATTGACTGCACGTATGGGAAACTCACCACAATATTAACATAAATATCAACGTCTTAGAGTTTCGTAAACAAAAATATTGAGCACACAAAAGTTAACGTAAACGAATGAAAAGCTTTAATAAATAGAAAATAAAGAATTCATGTTTTTATACTTGTCTATCTTTTGCTAGAGAAATAACAGGGCATTTTTGAAACGATAAAGAGATTTCCGACGTTTCTGCTGGTAGGAAATACATAGTTATATGATTAAATTGCTAATGGTTTTAATTTTTTTAATTTTTTTTATTCACTTTATATTAGACTGCTGCACCTTTTGAGTTTTTATGCATTAAATCCACTTGAATGATCCAGCTAGGAAGAATATCCCTTGAGTCTGAACGAGATGATTAACGACCTCCGACTGAAGAATTTACCGTAAAAATATACGGCGACGAGATAAAAGCTTGGAGTTTGCAACTAGAACTGAAAAACGGATGCTGCTGAAACGATATTATTATTTATTATAATTATAGTTTTTTCTTTGATGTCGTGCTGCTACGAATAATGAAAGATACTGCAACACTTCTGATGCCACAATTTATTTGATTTATACCGCGATCTATAATCCATGTCAAATGTGGTATACGTGAAGAAACGTTGACGTATGAAGCCCGCGTGTAGAACTCAGAGAAAAAGAGCTCACCGTACCCATCAGTAGAAATATACATGTTGTGTACATGACATTTCCCCGAGGAACGGTTTTTAAAGCGGATTTCTAGAGTGCTTTGCAATGCGGAAAACTTTAAAGGATAGTGCACGGGTATATGAGTAAGAGAGAAAAAGTGAAAGAGATAGAACGAGAAATGGAAAAGAGAAACCAAGTCGAAATAGAAGTACAACGTAGCGGTAATGCCCCCTGGCCCCGTTCCTAGTGGCTTTGTTTGTAGCCGTTCACTAGAAAAGTCCTCGTGAAATCTAGTTTGAAATCAGCCCGAACGTGAAAGCCTGTATATATGTTTATACTAAGTCAAGTCTGTCGAGATCTTTGGGGGAATCGCTTGGTTGGACCTCCAGGGAATTATTGTTATTCTCCCTTTAACCATATCACGCTATCCTATTAAAATAAATACGGGCTTAGTGAGGACAAACTTGAGCATTTATTATTCATAATAATAAGTTGGAAATACGGACCGGAACAAAATTCGAGTTCGCATGATTCAATCCCACGAAGGAATATTCATTTTTTTTTTTCATAAATATTCAAATATGATTGAAAAACATAAGCATGGCCAGCACTGTTCTTTGATTGACAGATATTTGTTTCCTACGTGTCATTTTCGTTGACACACTGGGTCTTTTAGACCCGGACAACTTTTTCAGACACTCGTTTAATTAGTTTTGAACAATCGAATATCATTTTTTTCGAATTGTTGACAAATTTGAATTCGTCACCGGAAGGTCGAACGAGATAACGAGAAATCGTTGACTCATTCTATAAAATCTTCGATCATCGATTTTGTTGCAATATTTGAAAAAATGCTAATTAAAAAAAAAAAATGCAATGTCATGGAATCAAATGTAGGATTTTGAGGTCGAATATTGAAAAAAAAAAAAAAAAAAAAAAATCTGTCAAGCTGCAAATAAATAGGAAAATATTGGGGAGATTATGTAAATGCCTATCAACTTGAAAGGACTAATCCTCAATCGAATCGATTGCTGATGGGAATTCATTGAATTCTGGATATTCTGGTAGAAAAGCAATGGAGGACTGACGGTAGATGCGTATACACGAGTAAGGCAAGTGTTTGCACTGTTCTGAGAAAATCCTCGATGTGCACTCGATGGGTTGTTGATACGTCGGATGGATTTGCGAGTAGTAGGCATCGCATTAGATGCAAAAGAGGATGGAAGGGTGCACGTCATGACTGAACGTATATATATGTACTGCCTCGTCCACTTAGGTTACCATCTGTGTATATAGCGTGAGTAGCCTGGAATGTCAGTGTATATGTGGCCTTATGTGCGTTCAGCAATGACGGCAGTGGATTCACCTCGATGGTAACGTTGCATTTACGGTTGCACGAGCCTAGTTAACGATGTTCCGAGATCTCTGTGAGTAAACTCAGGTTCCTACGTCGTTCTCAACGTCATTCTCCCTAAGGCTGCTAGACGAAGAGCAGTAATGCTATATATATATTTATATATATGTAGATATATGTATATAAAAGGAGGAATACACATGAGGTGAAGTGCTCTCTGATGCTTGCGGAGTTTGAGCCTCCAACGTCCCCCAAGCGGACGAGCCGAAAAGGGCACGAGTGAGCAACGATTTTCACGTTGACGTTCGTCCTCCTCATCGTCAGTGCTCAACTAAAGCACTGCCGAGTTTCCTCACTTGTACATCCGTATGTGTTTCTGAGTGTGTGCCTGCCTATTGACATGTATATTTAGAGACGTATGCAAGGGTTAGAAACATTGGCCGGAAAGAGGAACGATCTGAGAGCTTGCGCTGGGAGACTCTTTGCTTTTCCTCTTAACGTTCGAGGGTCTGTAATATGGTTATAACACGAATCCTTCATGTTTACCTTTCCAGGAGGGCAACGAACATCACTAGAATGCGGGACCGACTCTCCTGGTACATGGTCTTTCTGATCTTACCGACGATCCTACTCGCCAGGTCTCTCGACAAAGGTGAGTGTTTGTTTTTCTACAACCAAATTTTAAATATGCCAATCCTTTTGCAACGCTTCCTAATATTGAACATTCCTCGAAAAGGTCCATTAGTCAAATGAGCAATGTCGCTTATCAACGTTTCAATGCGAGCTTCTTGTTTGAAAAACAAACCTTATCGTACGACAGAAGTTTACAAAACTATTTTTTTTTTTTTAGCCAAACTCATGCTCGTGAATTCAATTCAAACGCTTCTTCAGTTTTCATTATAATAATCGCTGAACAATAATAAAGTTATTCGATCATTGAAATTAACAAACAAAAACGTTATAAAATTCTCATTTGGTTGAACCAACAAATGAAACCGTCTTGAACCAACGATATAAAACAAAGTTGATAAATAACTTAGCCAGTGATCGAATTTCGTGCCAAGATGAAAACCATAAGAACTTGAACAACACGCCACCATTTTAGTCATAACCAATAGCCTGAGACTGATTTTTTGTTTTTTTTCTGCCCTATATTAACATAACGTTTTAATCAAGTCCTTGCTTGGTCTTTTCACGATAGACCATTGAAAGGATAAACGTCATCATTGGTTATATTAGATAGCTCTTGGTAAGTAGAGAACTAAAAGAAAAGCATCGGCAAAAAAAAGTTTATATGGATAAAGGACACAGGGTATATATACCATCACCTCGTTTCCTACGGTTGCCGAACTCCCAAAGCATATAGTTTGCGGATTACTGAAAAAAAAAACGCTGAGAAAAAAAAGTTTCGTTTCATTCTCGTAAGGTTATGGTTTCAATACCGGATTATCCTCGGCTGATTGCCACTTGGGGTCTAAATTGCGAATAAACTGAAATTATGTGGAGGCAAAAAACGAATCTCAATGTGACGTTAAATCTACCGTCTTAACGTTCCGGTTAATTCTTTTTCAAACTACTTGATATTTTTCGCTATTATTCACTCAATTTTGTTGGAACAATGTCTTGATTAATCGAGTAAACCATTCGAAAGTTTAATCCGCGTTAACATGTTAAGGTTAACGAGGTTCAGTAAAGTAAAGGCAAAATCATCAAATACAATATTTTCCAAGTCAATTTTTTGAAATTTTGCTTTAATCTTCTTGAGCATCGTATTATAATTAAAAATTTGAGAAGCTTTCACCGTCTAGTAATCGAAATATTCAGTGTTGAAAATCGCAACTTTAACGTGAGGTCTTGAGGGAAGTTACAAAAAAAGACGATTTTTCACAACAAATAAAACGATTTCTAGACGGTGAAACTTTCTCAAATTTAATCCACAGTTGAGTATTATTGTTAAGAAGGTTCATACGAATTTTAAACAATTAAACTTGGATTTCGTCTAACGCTTGAACCTGTCCTCAGAATCTCGAAGCTTGAAATATCGAGGATTTTCTTAATATTAGAAACTGCTATTGAGCTCGTATCAATTTCTTCCACTTGCTGATTTCTATTTAACCAAAGCTCCCATATTTTTCAATGTTGTAAAAAAATGGAAGCAAGGGCTCCAAATCATATCTTTATACAGAGGAAAACAAACGGTGTATATGTGTATGGGTGTAATTCGATATTGGCCGGCTTAATATTACCAGTGCACTGGGAAAAAGAGCCGTTTTCGCTCGGTTTTGTGAACGATCCAACCAGAAGCCGAAAGCCGAATGGGGCAGCTAGTTTGATCCAACTACATACAGGTTAGTCGTGTGTCAAGGAAACGTATGGTGCGAGGGTTTTTTTTACTCCTGCCTAAGCCCCAAGGCCGGGATAGGGTCGCCCGATAGTCGATAGTTATGATCGTAAAACCTCGACAAAACGCAAGAGGAGGCTGAAGCCGGGAAACGACGAAACTCGTTTTTTCCTTTACGAGGAAAGAAAGAAATAAAAAGCGGATCTCCTGTAACCCTCCCTCGTGTGCTGTATCCACAACCCGAAGAAAAGCAATCTTTCCATTTTCTCATGTAAGACTAGTAGCCACCACCACCACTTCCCTCTCTTATACTCTTCTTTCAACGCCGAAAGATGTACAGATTTTTATATCACAGTATTTCTCTCAATGTGCTGCGGTTTCTTGATTTTTATTTTTCGTCTACCGATAAATTGAAAACAGTGTAAGCCTTGACAATGAAAAAAGCAAAAAAAAAATAGTCACGAAATGTCATCGCATGTTGCAGTCACTAGAACGACATTTTTTCGTTTTATATTTATTTTATCATTTATATTTTTGTCATCGTTGAAAATGTATGGAGCATGGAATTGTGGTTGAAACAACAGCTGTGAAGGTTCGTTTTCATAGGACGATAAACATCGTCGTAGTGTTGAGAAAAATCGATGTACACGATTTTGAATAATGTCGGTAAATCGAATCAAAGTTCTCGGAACAGCATTGAATTTCTTCGAACTCATCAATATTTATAAAAATTCAATTAAAATAGATCGGTATAAACGATTATTCTAATGAAATAAAATGTGTCAGAGCTGAAATGAATTCATTTGACTTCATAATAAATTTCGTAACATCAACGATCATATATAGACTTGATTTAATTTAAAAAAACTCAATTTATTCACTATAATTCTTTGTGATTTCTCTATTGTAATGCTCCGTGTTCCATGGAAACGAACATCATTATAAATGGGTTAATTAAAACAAACCCCAAGATCAATACCGCGAAAGCAGAATTAAATTGTTTTTCAAGTTTGAAGACGATATGTTGCAAAAAAAAATAAATAATAATTGAAGGATATTTATTCCATGCGAGAGAAAAATGATCTCCAAGATTTTGTAGACAACATTTAAAAATTACTCAAATTAAAAATGAATAATTCGTAGACGGTATTGAAAAAATACAAAATAAAATGTAAGATTCACAGCTGTAAATCTGCCATAAAATATAAAAAAATGTGCTATTTTTTTTTTTTTTATTTTAACTGGATGAACTGGATGAACTGGATTGTTAAACCCTCCGGGAGATTTTTTCTCCATTCGCGGTATTGATTCGAATTGTTTCGTCCATAAGACACAAAATGGCGCCAAATGCACTACCGTTGGTGTGTGATGGATTTCCTAATCGTAATACAAACACACATTTCAATCGTTCTCCGTACAATATCCAGTAATTTCGCGTGTTAATGGAATTCATTAATGAATAAACAGCGAGCCGTACCGTGACGACTATTTGGCTAACAAAACCACACATTCAATGATAGTCCGTCTCAGTTCTACCCCCGTCCACTGTTTTCCCCTCAACCTTCATCTGTTTCTAACTCCATTTCTCTCCATCGCTCTCACAGTGCAACCATTTGACGATCTCGTAACAGCAGAACCATCGGAATCACTATGAAATAACAGCAGCATGGTCAACGCTTAGAAACCACGATACTAACTACCAAACTCGTTGAAATAACATTGAGCATTTAGTCAATTCTCATCATAACAACACAAAACAACGAGAGATAATTATGGCAAACTATGCACACCTACAATTACGGAAACTGCATGAATAAATTGGCCAAGTAACAGATGACCCGACAACATATAACCATAAAACAAAATCTCTCGAATTTCGTATGCCAAACACAAACACAATATTCCTAGAAAAATAACAATAATTTCACACCATACTTTATCATATCATTCCATATATCATCGTGTCATCCACACCATCATCACATCAAACCATAGACCATCATTGCATACTATACGTGACCATATCACACCGTAGGATCCAAACACAACAAACATTTACTCATGAAACCATGATACAGAAAAAAAACTTGCATTCGCGATTATTCCTTAGTCGAAATATTTGACAATTAATCGGCATTTTTTATTAGTTTTCATGTTTCATGAAGCAAGTGCTTCTAGTTGATGAGCAATTTTTGTCGTCAGATCAAACCATATTTACTAATGTTCGTGAAAAATTGCTGGAAGAACGAAAGCACGACAGTATATTCGTAAGATTTACTATATTTTGTGTTTCGTTGTCGATAATTGTTAAGTTGAAAAAGTTTAAATCATGTTAGATTGCAAAACTTTGAGTTATTTAAATGAAGAGTCTTCCTTTGTGCGTATGGAGTAAAATATGAGGAATTTTAAACTGAATTATTCTTTCCATGTGGTCGATCATGGTCGATCAGTGAAAATGTATACAATAGAATTCAAAGCTTCTTGGTGAAAAAAAAAAAAAAAAAATGACGTAAGAAGATTCTGCATAAAAATTCAAATCAAATCTAAATATTGCCTCGTCTATGGATGCGTAAATTCCCATTTGCAGATACAGCACATATTTACCCTTTCGTATATATATTCTACGTTTATAGGGGAAAAACTATGATTATGCTAATATGGCCCTTTTCAGCTGTTCACCCAGGCAACCCCATTTGGTGTTTCCTGAATGTTCCTACTTTACTCCCATTTATGAGAGAAAATTGTTCGATATTTCGCAAGAAGGATACACAGCAGAAAAAAGAAAAAGAGGAAGTGAAATCGTTCATAGAATAAAGCCTGCGGATCACTTGAGGCGACAAGGAGTGCCACCAGGTAATATAGTGCATCGATTCAAAGAGACGAGAGAGGAATCAACGAGAGCACTTGCTATTCTTTCTTCCTCTTTCTTTTTCTTTTCCTTTTTTTTTACCCCTACTACTAACAGCTTTCTTTCTCTCCCTCTCTCGCTCTCGTTTCTCTTTCTCTTTCTGGGTCTCTTCACCAATCACACGAATCTTTCTAGAGGGACAGCCTCAGAAACCGAGTAAAGCTCATCTCTGGATGGTTTACACTAGGGCATACACACACTTACTCGCATAAACATACACGTACACATATAGTGAAGTATCTGGTTGCATTGTCTGGGAAGAAAACAAAAGAGAGGTTACTTACGTCTGTTGCCCAGCACACAAGAGCTCAAAGTTCAGTCTCGAGTATTCTCGTCCTGTAGAGACGAGGTGGGCTTGGGAAGGGTGCCCTCTCCGTAGGCGACGATGTGGCGAGACGATGGCGCCACGTTCGCTTTTTCTTTGTTATTTTTTGTCGTGTGTTTTTTTTTTTTTTTTTTTTTCATTTTTTTTTTTTTTTTCGTTCCACCTGTGCTCCTGGCTATTCTGGCTTATAGCATCACCATCAGCCACTGGGGAGGCTTTTAACCAAAAGCCTCTTTTACCTCGTCTCTGACTGTGCAATCTGCCAAATACAACTATTCACATACTGACAAATCCAATTTCGTGCTCTCGTATTATTTATTCACATCAAGCCTATTCGAATTCATTATATCATTGGTTTATAATAAATCTTTCAAACATAATACCAACCGAGCCTTTTGCAAATAGAATTTTTCGTTCATTCGTATTCGCTATTATTTTCACATTCAGAATTCATTCATTTCGAAACTTTATCGATTCATCTAATAATTGCAATAAGTTATCCAACAAACACACACAAATCCTTGATTATTAGCTCAAAAAAAAAAAAAAAATGCTGAACTAAATTTTGAATGAAAATACTCGGAAAATATTCGGCAGTTGCCATAAGAATACTTTACGGAATAGAGAATAAAAAATTTTGCTTTAATTACTCAGCAGTGTAGAGTCCAAAAAAAGTGTTCCTCGAATTGCAGAACTTTTGAAAGTTGCAAATTTTTTTCATTCATTTTCAAGTACAGAGGTTTTATACCGCAGCTGAAAATTGTTGTTCCGTATTTATACCTCATCGCTGAGCCATTTTTGCAGTCCTCGTTCTTCTGCTTCTTTTTTTTTATTATAACAGGTTGTCTTGTTGGTAACAAGAAAGTCTACGACTAGTCGAGGCTCAAACGAGCCAATTAAAAATTAATATTACGAGAGCAAGAGACCGGATAAGAAGCACAGCTGTATCATATTCGTAGGCTTGTTCAGCCAAGCCACGCATATGAAGTAAATGATTAATGGAAGCTCGTTAACGATAAGTGGCTCAGACTACTGTTGAACACATATATATATACTCATTATTATTATTATCTTCTTCTTACAATTTTGCATTTATGTATTTTAGTCTCATGCTGTCTTGGCGTTGAGATATAATTTCGAGAACTGTTGATTTTTTTCTGAATTAATCAATGAAAGAAAAAATAATTCTATCACTTTTATATCAATAAAGATACAACGTAATTAATTAATTAGGTGAAACTTGACTTTAATCGAAACGAAAGAATGTTTGAAAGAAAAATTTAATTGCTAGCCCGAGGTCTCTTGGGGCTGGCAATAATATCGAAGATTTTGTTAAACACGCAGTACGTGAGAGGAGACAATAAGTAATGCTCCAGGGAAATAGGGACTTCTGATGATCGTTTGGAAGGGCGAAGCCCACGGTAGAGGACAATAGCAAAGTTCTTTGGTAGAAGACGATGCCCTGGTACAGGAAGGATCTTGCTTTTGATCCCATAGAATATTACACCCGGTGGAACGTTCAAAGAAAAATGACCCCAGGAGAATTTGACCCAGAACACTCGACCTTATACGGATGTGTGTTGTGTAGGAGTTTCAGCTTATAGTTGGCCAAAAGAACGAGTTGGATATCGTCAAACCTCCTCGTTACTTTTTTTTTCCTCTTTCTCCCATTCTCTTTGCTTTTCCTTGTCCTCTCTTTGTCGTTCTCTCTCTCTCTCTTCTTTTTGCCACTGGGAACATTATGCTTCATCGTAACGAATACCGTACTGCCCTATTCTCGGTCTGAAAACCTTCCCATTGACAATGTAAACTAAATGCATATATGCAAGAGACGGTGCCACGAAAGCAGCAGGAACCTCGTACAGAGACATGTCTCAGACACGGATGCGCAGATATACACCACCAACGAGAAAACCCTCTGCATTGCACCTATACAATAGCCAAATTCAAAGTTCGAGTTGTTTCACCGGTTGGATAACTCTCTATATGGGTCATTCGACGGCAATGTTAACATAACGTTCGACTGCGTATCGTTCACGTATCTCGTACGATTTTTTAACCATTTATAGCACCCTACGTTTATGTTGTTTTCTCTAGAATCCTTCAAGTCAAAGTTTTTTCTAAAGTTGATAATAAACAGTCAAAAGTAATCGTTCACTGATTATAGACAAACATCCACTAACCAGTTGCTCTTTCTTTTACGATTTGGGAAAGCAGAAAGATTTTTGTCGGTTTTTGTTGCCTACGAGTGCAGTTGACGAAACTGGTAATCGTATTGTTCGAACTCGTAAAAATTCTAATAGAACTCCCGATACCTATACGTACAGGAGCTTCGACTTCGAAGTTGCTGATGCACAATTCACTCTCCGATGCTCAAGAAGCACTCGAAGTTTCGTGGCGATTTTACTGGCACAAGGAGACAAAATGAATTTGTGTGTTCGTGCACATCTCAAAAGTGAGTCTGCAAAACGACAGGAAGCTTCTCGAGAGACAGGACCGACGACCTGTGGGGAGAGCTTTATTGCGGTTAAACTATACGTGTTTATTCGCACTTCCCTGCAATTTCATCGTATAGACGAGCACACGCGGAATTGTCGACACCCCAACAAAGTATAAACTTCATAGGGCAGTAGTATCGAAACTTTCTCACGATCCCTGTGGCTCTCTCACTCTTCACGAACTTGTCAGTGCGAGGTGAAGCGTCCCCAGGAAATGTACTCACCAATATGTCACAAATGTTTCATATTAAATTGAACGTGAAGCGACTAGAGACTATAAAGTCGACGCTTCGTACCACAAATGTTGAACCAACTTTTTGACACATCAAATCAAATATATTTCCCACTGCGAATCTATTTCGCTGCGACGAAAAATACCATAATTATCAAATCGATACTAAATTCTTTTTTCAATAATATCAAATTTTTCGGTCGCTATAAAATTCATATCGATGAAAGTTCATACGACAATTTTATAACGATCTTTCGATTTATTTATTCATTTATTCCACAACATTCATTTGTTCTCCATTTAATTAATGAAAACTTACTTTTGAAATCGTTTGGACAGAAGCGAATGATGATGTACGAAGAAAAAAAATCGGAAGTATTTGAATTCAACCACTGAATTGTGCTCATGTACTCGAAAATTATTAAATCCTCTTCATTTCCACGACCGACTTTTTATTATCGATATTTTTCAAATTGTTACGTTTTTTGCTCAATAACAGAAATTCGTTATCAATATCAGTCAATTTAACTACCATCATGCTGTATTCAAGTCGTGTTTAAATTTGATTAACTTTTTTGACTTCCCTCATCGAGTGTCTATCAAACACAATATTCACTCAATACATAAAATTGTATATCGTAGCAACCATTTAATTATCCTGATGCACTATCGTAAATCATTTCATTTCTCTCCATTAATAACTCTGCGTGAATAATTCTATAGGAAAACATTTCGATCTCAAAATGATGACCATTATTTTACCTCGTAACAATAAACGAAGGCATTTTTATAACATAATTTTGTTGCATTATTGAAAATCATTCTTTTCAGCTTCCATTTTTTTTTTTTTATTTTTTTTTTTTAGTGTTATTTGATTATTCTCTTACAGCCCATTACTCGATTCTTCTCTTTGAATTAGAGAAATATTAACTAAAATTAGGCATCTGGAAAAATTACCACAATCCTATCAGTGCAGTCTTTTTTGCACACATCGTTGAACAACTGAATTCACGTTCACGTTTCACTCGTGCGTATGACTCCGCAATTTCTCGCCTTTGATGCGAATGATATATTTCGAAGTTCAATATAATCCCCGATATTTCTACTCCGTTTCACCAACTTTTCTTGCATTAATGTTTTTTTTTCTTTTTCACTCGTTAAGTGTAAAAAATATACGCCAAGCTTTGAGAGGCAACCATGTGCATGGCTCCGTTCCATAATGGACGAACGTCAAGGGTCTCTAGTGTGAACGAATTATTCATTTTCCCTCATGGTCGTGTCGTATTCGTCGTTCCCGTTAATACCTTTTTCAATATATAAGTCGAATATTCAATGAAGCTCGTGAAAATAATTCTCATGTATAGATAGATTTGCAATCGAACTAAAAAAACAAAACAAAAAGTCTTATCGCGAACTGCCCTTCTGGAAAAATATCAGAAATGCTATCGCATATAAATTCTTGCTCTTTACAAAGACTAAATACTCGGGCAATTTGAGTTACAAAGAGAGCGAGGAATGAAATAAACGAAATAGGATAAGAATACAAAAAATATCGAAATTAAAAACTTGCACATTGCTTCCTCATTATTTTATATCGCTGACAAAGCTTCCTCTCTATCATTCTCTACTTTTCTCTGCCGGAATGAGAGGGTAATTCAATTTTATCGTCCTCTTGGAAAAAGCTTTGTGGGCGGAAATAATAATGAGAAGTCAAATTTGTCATTTTCATGGTTTTCCTCCTGCTCTAATCGATCTGATTAATTCAAAAGTGATTTAACTACAGATTATCAAGATTCAGGAATCTCTGGATGAGAAAAAATCAAGAATATCTAGACTCATTACGGTGGCAACAGTAATTAAATTATTAATTTTTTTCTTCTCCAAGATCACGATCTTCTAGTTATTTCTACATTTTCGTCACCCGAATAATCTTTTAATGCCGATGCTCAGTACCCGAAAGTCTCAGAGCCTTTAGTGCAATTGGCAAATTGGTTTCCTTCAATTTTTTTTTACTCCAGATAATCAAAAAAATAATTAATTCTTGTACAATTTATTATATACTGTTGATTTTTTTTTTTAATACTTAAAAAATAAATGATATCTTGAAAAATAAATGAATATCGTAAAGGAAAAATAGTACATTTGGTCTCTTGTGTATTCCTAGATCGTCGGGTTTCGTACAGCATACCATCAGACTGGCGAGCATTGTGGTACAGTAATCTCGATGAACTACAAAGAGTCAACGAGGCGAATGACAATAATACTGTTTCAAACGTAACGGTGCAATTGGGAGGTACGGCCTTTCTTCACTGCAAAGTTCGTAATTTGGCGGAAAGAACTATCTCCGACGCTGAGGTGAGTACATTTTGTACATTTTTTTTTCTCCTATTAAACCTTTGAGTCGTCGGTGTTGGCGGTTCTAACAATTTAAACGTTGGTCGTACTATGAGAGGATTTTTCAAATGTTTCAAGTGCTTAATTAGATAAATGGGAACTTGAAAATAATGTCGTCACGGTGATTGTGACTTTTGACATTTTTTTTAACCATAAGGACAACGATGATTGGTACAATGAAAAAAAAAAAAAAAGTTTTAATTTGAAAATGAAAAAATGAAAAAATATATTTTCGACTCTTTCAGCCTCGCTCAAATTTGAGATTTTTGTCTATTTTCTCATGAGCTTCTCGTCAACTTAGCTTCGATGTAATTAAACTAATAGCGTTTCACACTATTCGTTATAAAAATTAAAAAAAAGAACAGATTTATGTGTTGGAAAGTCTCTTTAATTCTGTAAAAACGATTCTACGGGAAAGAAAACATGAGGTCAATGAGGACTCTGGTCATGTGTTAAAAGGTACAAAAAATGGGACGACCAGAGCTCGAGGATTCAACCCATTAATCAGATTTAAAAGACACGCAGTTTATTTGAAAAATATATAACGAAGAAAAAACAAAAGTTGTTTTCAGATTAGAACAAAAAATGAATCTTATTATTAGGATTAATTTCTTCACGAAGATAAATATGTATCGATAAAAAAAAAAAAATAAACTCTATATAAACTAAATATTTAACTAAATAATTAATCAAACATTTTTCCCCTGAGCTCCTCTTGAGCCGCTTAATCCTTGCGGTCAAAAATATATATAGACGTGTATCACTCACGAAAGTTGTAAAAAAGTTTCGTCTCATCGCCAGACACATGCCTGCCATTGTTCGTAGAAGAGTTTTTTTTCGTCGTCCCTAAGACTTTTGTAACTTCAAACTTTTTCTTCGTATCTCGGTTTTCTTTCTTCTTTTGGCGGTCTATCTTTTCTCCGGAGACTTTGAACATCAACGAAATCTCGTTGACGTTGAACGCGGACAAAAAATACACAAACACACACACACATACCCTATAGTTGTTACGATACAGAGACTTTCCTAATGACTTATTATTACTTCACAGAATATTCGAAAAAGAAAGTTAATCCAACAATATGTTTTTTATTGAATAACTATTGAAGTCTGTCCTCATTTTATTTCATTATTAACCCACCGCTACAGCATACAAGTGAATTAAAGGCAAAGTTCAAATTTCCATTTTTTATATCGAGTCGAATACAAAAAATTGTAGTTTTTTTTTTCTCCTAAAAGCACTGAATAATCTATCGTGACTATAGCCCACTCGGGAAAGTGAAAAAAAAAAGGTTTTGAATTGCAAAAACTCCCTTGAGAAATTTTATTGAACGAGTTTTTTTTTTGGGTTAATATAAATAATAAATTAATATGAATAATAAATAATAAGTTGACATAAATAAAATTAATAACTCGGATTTTTTAGACTTTTCAAAAAAATTGTAACGACAAAAGTTGTTGTGAGTTTAATTTTCCACCATTTTGATCTTCATTGTTTTTATCGTACGATCGATATTTTAATATTTAAATGTAAAAAAATCGAAAAAGTTCCATTATTGAATTATCTCGTTTGTTATTCTCTTTAGGACATAAATGAACGTAGAAACAGTTTACATTGAAGGCAGGGGATCAAAATGAATTGGAATAAAAATTAAAAGCTCTGTACAGTGATTTTTTCAATGTTATTACTTCTTTCCGGTAATTATAGTCTCATGAAGATCCAAAAAACATGATTTCAAGCGAAAGGTTATTATGATAATTTCTGCTGTTGCTGTCAAAGTTATTATTTTTTTAATTTCATTGGAACTTGTTACAAACGTTCGTTAAACAAATAAAATAAAATAGATATGTGCTTATAAGAAGTGATAGTTTTTCAACAATTCGTAATGTCAGTCGGAAGTCGATAAACCTTGTTCATTCAATACGAGAATATCTTGTTCAACTTGTCCATTGTACTTTTGAAAACGCATGCTCGCCAAAGTTCAGACTCGTTACATAATGTAGTATTGCACTCGTTTCCTTTCGAGTTATTTCGAAATGTGTCCGGAGACAAAGTACGCGACATAGCGAAACGAGAAACGAGCATTCGACACTGATTGTCTCGAAATTCTCCTTGATCCTATTTCGTTTCAACTTGTTATTGCGTCATATCCTTAGTAGCAATAGCCGAAGGAACAAAAGGCTATATATATGTAGCATGAAGTGTTCGGATTCCAAAAGCTTCGCGTTATCAGGGAAACGTCGACAATGCCAGGCTTGTAAAAAGATTCAAAAAAGTATTTGTGAAGTTTCTTTTTGTTCGTTCGATTTTATTCACATGAGCAAATGTCTCTTAAATTTATATATTCCGAAATTAATATTCCTCTTGTACAGAAAGCTCACTATTTATAAGAACTTGAACTCTGAATGAATTATTCTGGATTTCTAAGAAGAAGAACACTTAAACAAATTTCCATTTGAAGATTATTTTCGAATGATGAATTGATATAGTTTGCAGACGAGCAATGAAATTCTCTTCGTAACTCCATTTATTTATTTTCCTAATTTATTATTCTTATTTTCTGCCTCTAAAATTGCCTTGATATTCAATCCGAAAAAAAACTCGTTTTAAAGAGCTTCAATATTTTGTGCTCTATGTAATTGCAAAAGAAAAAAAAAAGAAAAGAAAAAACTATGTGAAAATTTAATCATACGAATCTGCGAAAACTCGACTACTCGGATCGATGTTAAGTACACAAGCCCAATCTTTGGTTGGTTACTACCACGGAGCTCTTTCGGAAAGAACCTCGGAAAAGTAACGCTACTTATTTACAGAAAAAAAAAACGAAAAAAAAAAAAATCTCTTCTGAAGATCTCGATATCTTGATTAACTTTCGGCACTGACGGATGTGCAAACTCTCAAACTTTTCCAACAACTCGAGCCTCCCAAGAAAACTTTATTATGCTTTTTGACCTCTAAATTCATGACTCGTTCGACTGCCCTACTTAATCATCCTCCTGTCATTCAACATCCCTTAAAAACATAATAATAAGCCAAGTTATTTACACGTTAGAAATACCTGTGTATTTTTTTTTTTTTTTGTTTCTGGAATTTTAGCTCATTGGCACACAAGAACGTAAATATATTGATTTTCTTAAACTTTGCCAATTATTCGTTGAGCAATTGGCAAAACGTCAGTAGGTTACGAATAGATTACAAATTAAAGTTGTTGCAAAATTTCAATGCCCTGCGAAGAAATATTAAGCTTGACCTCTCCTGCATTTTTTACTATCAAAACTGTTTCGAGCGATTCTTTATTCAAATGTCAGACGTCCTCGTCCTGAAGAAATTCAATTAATTACGTTCTATTGTCTCTTTTTCACATTTTCTTAGTCACCAATTGTACACCGGAGTCCGGTCGCATTCAACATAAATGAGGAACGAATAATGGCGTGATGAATATAAATTATTGCACATTTTCTATATAGCATTAGCATTAAATATCAAAAAAAAATCGAAAAATTCGAAATAAAAGGGGATCATTAAATAAAAGATGTCGCGATAAATTTGATTCGAAAGTTCATACACGGGTACGAATCAACAAAAAGAAGAATTTTTTTACTCCAGTCTCATCGGACGTGACTTTTTTACATCAATATCGATTTAAAAAAAAAACCAAACAAGCGCCAGATCACAAAACCAATGTAACAAATACGTGAAATGTTAAAAAAGCTGTTCAGTTTGAATCGATAGAAAGAACTTAACTTCAAAGTTTATGACGTTCTCAATGAAAAGTCATATCGAGTTTAAAATTTCGAATACGTGCTTCAAAATGAGTTTACGAACTACACGGAGAAGCAATAAAGTAGTAAAGAAATAATCATACAGATTTAAGCATTACCAAAACGTTTTTATTTTTCTATTTTTATTTTTTATTTTTTTGTGTACCCGAAGCGATTTTGGTCGTTGAAAACTCGTACTTCTCCGGTATACTATGTGCCACCCACGAAGGTGGCATAGCGAGAAATAAATGTAATGTAAAATACGATACGTGGTACGTGAACCGAGGAAGCGATGGAATGGTGCGTGGTCGGGTACAAGCGGGGATGAGAGATCGAATTACGGTCCGTAGCTTCAATCTCTCGAAATGTAATTATTTTCGTATGCGCGTTGCGTCTGGAAAGGGCGTGGTGCGAGAATTGAAAGCACAACTTTTCTCACTCTAATACGTAGCAGCGCGTATTCGAGCAACGGCAGCAATAGCAGCGTCACTTTTTCTCCCGGGATTCGAAAACCAACCGAAATATATATATATATATATATATATATATATGTATATATTTATAATATACATATATATATAAATATATACGTGTGACCCCTTTGGAACGATCCATTTCATTCTCTCACTCCCCCACATCTACCTCCCTCATATAGAACTATATTCCCGCTTATTCTGCAGGTATTATATACATACATACGTTGACATGTATATAAATATACATATATGTCATTTTCAGAATGTTATATACGTATATATAAACCGTAGTGAAAATGGCGTAACCTCACATAAGTTAACTCGTTCAATCGTGCGAGTTACGTCCTTTTTGTTTCCTCAAAATTGATATATAGAGCGTGTATTCTTCAGTCAAGTACTACCTACTACTGGAAAAGCTATTCCTGCATACGACGCCCGAACCCTCGTCATTCTTCTCGCCCATAAATATGTACTAATATAACTATATATTATGGAATCGTCTCTATGTGTGTACATCTGTATGCATATACATACGATACATATCCTTTAGATATGTATATCCACTGAAATGAAAAACTATAAAGCTCCGCTATGTTTTATTTTATTTTATTCATATTTTATATCTATTTCTTCCTTTCTCTCTCGCTCCTCTCTTTCTCTTTTCTCTCTTTCACTCATTCATGTTCTCTCCAGATATCCTGGATACGTCGACGCGACTGGCACGTCCTGACGAGCTCGTTGTTAACGTACACGAACGACGGCAGATTTCAGGCTCTTCATCCTGAGGGATCTGACGACTGGACACTCCAGATCAAGTACGTCCAAGAGAGAGACAATGGCACCTACGAATGTCAGGTAAGTCGCTGGCAATTCATTCCATTCATATTCCACTTTTTCTTTTCATGCTCATTAAAAAATTGTCTTCTGTTTTCGTTGGCTTATTACTCACAATTGTTGCTAAAGGTAGGGCAACATATCACGTGCTTTTTATCAGATCGATCGAAAACCATTTACTCTAATGACACTATTGATTTTTGGAGTAAACGATTGATTTATGTTTATTTTCTCGTAGATTTGGACGTCAGAACTTGCAGCAATTGTATTAATGAAAAATTATGTCGATCGACGTTCTTTTCTCATGATGATCACATCGAAAAAGTCAATAAAACTGGTTTTTTAAACTTTTATTGCTTTCTTATGATTTCACATTTAAATTTTTGACATCGAAACATGAATAGTGCTAAGAGCTCTTAACTGATTGAAATAGTATTGGAAATTATCTACAACTTCCTCTATTTTGAAATATTGCACAGCTTGGTCTAATAGAAAAACATAAATCTATGGAATTATTATTTTCATGATTTTGCTAAGACTCTTGTAAACTCTTCACTGGCAGAAAGTATACGCGTGAGAAAGATTTTTTTTCATTATCTTTGCATTACATAAATAAAGTCGAGCTCTCATTTCAAAGAAAACTGAACGAAGAAGTTGCGCGAAATTTTATATCGCTCTTTGTTTGGTGTTCAACTTTCGAAGAGAGAATTTTAATTCTACATAGCTCTTAAACTTTGATGGAACTGTTGTTGTTTTTTTTTTCTGTTTTTTTTTGTAAGAAAAATCGAAAAGTACGATGTGAAAAGTTTTTTTTTTCATCTTCTTTCTACTTTCTGACTTCTGAGATATTGATAAAGATGGGATTTTTAAATTGAATAAAGTTCGTGGTTTCATGTGGTTCATAGAGAGCCAAAGTAACAGGATTAATTTAAGAATTTCTGTGTTTTCAATGTACCAAATCGTATCCTGTTTTCACGAATATTTTTTTGGTTAATGTCCGGGCTTGCATTCGTTATATTGATTACGCAAAATCGATATTATAGGTCCGCTCAATTAAATTGACGAAAGTTCACCGAGTCATCAATTCGGGCGCACTCCCATTAATTAAATTACGTCACAGTTGTAACATCAATTCCACAAAATTCACAAAAAAGCGTATTCAGTAGACGGATAAAAAAAAAATTCAAACCCTTGAAATATTACTATATCAAAAATGAATCTCTAAAAATACACGAAAGCTCCAAATTTAAGTGACGTATGTGCGCCAACGCATATATACAGACCCACAGTCACGAGTAATTATGAAACTGGAAAACTTTGGCTCGACCGAACGATCAAAAATGAATGGGGTTTTCATGTATATCGTTAATAATTTTTTCTCTCCTTCTGTTCAACATTTTTGGTGTTTAACTTCGAATTATTTTCTGGCGTTAATTATCCCTGCCCCAGAAATATAAAGATTGCCGCGCGCTTCGTCATAAGAATTAATGATTTTTTTTTTTATTTCGAAAACGAATAGTTGACTCGTAAAATGAAAATGACAAAAAACATTGAATTTATATCCATAAGAAAATGATATTTATTCAGTAACCCGGAGCAGAAAAATCGTCATTTTGAAAATAATAAAAAAGCTTTCATCTCCAAGTTTCTCTCCACAGGCAAATGTTTTATCATCTTTATTTTGCAAAAATTGTTCCACGCTGAGGTGTAAGCATCCGAACGATCGTGAACAAAAAAAATTCTCATTTTTTTTTGGTCTATATGTCGATGTTGTACTGTTAATGAATTGCCATTTACATAATATGTGTATATGAGTTTCGTTCTATTTGAGCGAATTGAATGCCAAGATGCGAGATATTCTGGTTAATGTTTTTACCAACTGCGAATGATCCAAACTAGTGGAATATTTTTTTGCCTCGTTTTCCCTTAATGTGCGACGTTATACGCATTTTCACCCTTGTTTACACACACTGTCGGAATATTTTGCTGTGTGTTGGAGGAAACGAGCTCTTGTTTTTTTTGTCCACATTGTCTAATAATCCTCAACGTTTCTTTTTGTTGTTTTTGTTGATAAGGAATCGCGAACTGCGTGGATGAGGCTTTGCATACGGTATCGCCTCAGTTTCCGGTTATTCCGTACACGCTTATTTTTTTTATTTTTTTTACTCGTATTTGCCGAGACAGTGTCGTTAGTGACTGTGGGACGTTTAACAATTATTCCTGAAATTTGAGATACGATGATATTTTTTTTTTTTTTTTTTCCAAGCTAGTATCGGTATTTTATGATTCATTATGTAACATCCGTGTTTGATATTGGAATAAAAAATCCCACGTACAATTATCTCATTGTATCGACATAACTGAGGACGGAGATATTTATTTACAGATTTCCGATAATAACCCGCTTGTTTCAGGTACTTTAATCATTTCGTTACTTTATTACGACACGAGAAATGTGAATTACCGATGAAAAAACAAGCGAGCGGTATATTTATATATATATTTTTTAATTGTACATACATACTTATACTTTCGAGATAACGAAGCATGGAGCCCTCGGAATTTTTCGTTAAATAATACCCTGTAAAATGGGGAAAAAGAAAATAAACGTAGATTGTGGCTAAAAGCTTGATGAAAATATGTCATAAAAATTGCGAATTCTCGGAAAAAGTTCATCCAGTGAAATTTTCAAGTAAGACAGCTTGTTTCCAACGTAAGGATGTTCCAGTGATGGAAAAAAAAAAGTGTAGAAAAAAAAATAGAGATAAAAAATTATCCCCGTTAAGCCCTGCAAACAAGATGCGCCGCGTACCAAACTGCACAGCTTTTCTTGCGTACCAAGCTTTCTACATCAGAGCCTTCCTCGCAATAACGTATTAAATTTTTTCTCTCTTTTTTTTTTTTAATCCCAATTTTTTTTTTTTTTTTCAAGAATACCTCCAGAGAATAAAGTTGAGTTCACGTAGTTGGATCGGATGCTTCTAGTACATACATATTGCTCATAGAGACCGTCACATGCACGCACTAAAATGTCGCCTTGAATTCACTCCTCAGCCTTCCGCTTCCTCTCTCTCCCTTCCGTTCCCCAAACTATATTTTTTTTTTCCTTTGCTTCAGCTTCAAACTCCGAATGGACTTCCTTCCTCGTTATAAAAAAAAAATGGCACTGTTTCCAAACTGTATGTCCGGCGTGCCAGTCATAGCCAAAGCTTGACGTCCCTCTCGTATGAACTTTCTCGAGCTGTCAACAGACTAGTTTTCCTATATTCCTGATTTTCGTCGTGTTGCTATGGTCCTACTGTTGCAAAATAAATATTCTAGGCTCCCAACGAGCACGAACTCTCACTGATATCTCAACTAACCTTTTTTCTGAAATTACAAATTCCAATATTTTACTCTGAATTTTTTAAATACCATTTAACGAGATTCACGCGCCATAATGATAAAAGTATGTACAAAGTAACGGCAAAATCATCAGATACAATTTTTTCCAAAATAATTTTTGAAATTTCGCGTAAATCTTCTTGAGCATCGTAAGGGAGGCAGGAGCTTGTGATACGACGATCTTAATAATTTATTGATTGGAATAAGATTGAGAACAATAGAATAAATCGTTAATAATATGATACAGAAATAATAGATTTTTATGAATCATTGGGAGGGGTTGGTATATAATTTGATGACGAAACATCCCCGAGCCCAACGGACTGCCCCTGTCAAAATGAAGGCGAAACACTATCTTTAGTGTCACGCTTGGAGCTTACAAAAGTATAGGGGGACAGTTATGGAGATTTTTGTATTATTTGTTGGCAGCCTAAAAGCTATGTGTGAAATATCAATCTAAACAAAACTGTCGGGAACGAAATGATCAAATATACGATAGAAAAAAAAAAGAAAAGATGAACAAACACGATGATCAATCGAAACACGTTAAGTGTTCGACAAACACTGTGTCATTTCGTTTACCCCTGAATTTATTTTTATCTATCGTTTGTCCTAAACTTCACTCTCTGTCTATCACTCAATGCGTATTATTTATATATAACAATATATACATAAAACATATCAAAATTTACGAATATACTATAATTTCGTTTGCTTGTGTGTGTGTGCGTTTATATCAGCCTTGAGACATGTTAACTTAATATATCACCTCACCGTCGTAACGGTGATAAAGCTTTAGCCCTTCTCCAATATCCCTTCATGTGACCACAGCAATTGAGATCTACAATGGCATTAATATTGATTTATCGTTATCGTCATAAACGCACATACACGCGCGAGACGTCGAGCATATCCTAATCCGTATTAATACCGTTCGTTGGCCACTTCACAAACGTGATTCTTTTGGCAACAAATCATTTTCCAATATACTTTATTGCCAATGTTTTCATATTGTAATTTTTTCACCCTCTCATCCATTCTTCAGCTTCCATAGCTCTCGTTTGAAAATAATAGTCTATTGTTTCGTTAATCCTGCGAATTTATGGACCAAACATGTCACAAATAAAACATCATTTCATTACTTTTATGCTGGACGAGATTCTGTACGCACAAAATCAAATGAGGAAAAGATTAACACTTTTTTTTAATTAACATTTGCGAAGCAACCTGCAGAAAAAGAAAACGTTGATTCACAACATTTTTCGGTACGAAAAAAACGTTGTTTTCAACAATTTTTTTACATTCAATTTCGGTGCTAAAAAACGTTGCAAACTTCAGAATCATTCAGTTTTGACGCCTAAATTTATATTTAAAAAAATACAAGAATAAAATTTGCTTCATCATGACAAACGTCAGAATTAATTCTATTCCAATTTACCAATATTCTAAGTCAAATGTCACTGTTTACTATTTTCTGATCGAATGAAAAATTTATGCGAGCTTCTCTATTCTTGATATATTTGATGTTTACGATGATTAAAATTTTATGGTTGTTCATAATTGAACAACCTTTATATTCCTTCATAACAAACCGGTATTCTAATTATGCTGCAGTGTTTTTTATTAATACACGTATTTCAAAAGGTAAGAAGAAAAATATGAGGATATAGATTTTTCTGGTATGGCGTGTGTGTATATATTTACTTTTTTCTTTTTTCCATCACTTTTTGAGATAACTCCGCGACACGCTATTCATACGACAAACTTTCCGCAGTTTAAACTTTTCAATTTTTAAAACTACCCTCATCGACCCCTGTACAACGTGGTGATACATTTTTTATTCCCACTTTTTTTTCAATTCGTTAGTAAAGTAGTAGTTATTACATCGTTACTTAGATGCAACGAAATGGAACGTAATTCACCTCATTCTAGAATTTTTTCAAGTTGTCTTATTTAATCATAAAAGTTATATTTTTAGACTTTCGATAAATCGTTGATGCCTCAACAGATGTAACGATTAAAAAACAAACGAAGATTGATATTTCAGTCTCTGGAGACAGGAAAAATGTGATTAAAAATGATTATTTTTAATTTATTTAAATGTAATTATATATTTAATCAAAAATATATATATATTTTTTAATAAAAATATCTGAAACGCTTATAGTCAACGTGACAAATATCAAATAATGAAAAAAAATGTCCTTTGATAAAAATAATAAAAATAATAAAATAAGATAAAATAATGTGGAATAACATTATGGATTGAATTTATGATAGTACAAATGTTTGTACACTTTGATCTCATATGACACTGTGAACATGAGCATGACAAATCACAGAAAAGCCTTTGAAGAAATCGCGATCGATGATTATACCGTGACAGCAAAGAGAGATGTACTGCATATTGACAGAAAAAAAGAACACACTTTTTTCGTTTGCAATAACAATGTCATTCTCGTTGTACAAAACGACGAGTGAATATCAAAGAAAATAGAGTTTGACGTCAAGTCAGATCGGCAGGACGATACAATTTGAGGTATTTATGTAGATATTGAGAACAAGACAAAACTTCGTGCAGTGTGTCTCTCAAAGAGACGAGGACATACAAAGAATAGAACGTAAGCAAATAACTGAACAGTTTTTGGTTCCTAGTTTCTTTGCTAGGCCGTTCAACCTTGAGTATGAAAAAGAAAAAAATCATAGAATCCACGATCCCAATTCTCACTCTAGAAAAAACACTCATCTTGGCGAAATCGATAGCTCGTAACCTTTTTACATTGTGTTTTCATTTAAATCATAAAATATGGAGGTGCAGACAATCGAAAGGTTAGAATGTTCTTTCTTCCTTTTCTCGTTATTTATATATGACGTAGCATGGGAATTCAAAGAGTATTTATATGTATATGTAAATGACATTTAGTTTCTTTAGTTTCTAAGCGTTTTCAAACTTTGAAACAATTTTCATACTAGTCAAATACGTGTTTAACTTTCACGATGATTGTGTACAAAGTTTAAGATAATAATTCAATAAATTAACAATGGATTCGTATTGTAATATTGATAATGATAGATTTTTGAAACCATCAACCGATTAATGCTAATTGGTTTTTAATATAAAGTCCTATGATGGGGCGGATTTTTGAGATTATGTTAATTTAGATGATTTTTCAGATTCTAAACGATTTGATGAATTTTATTTTAAATAAAAGTGAATTCTAAAATCGCTTTTTTATCTCAATCGTTAATTTATAAATTTGATAAAATGGACTTGCATTTACACACACTTGGCCAAACTCTAACCCAACTTCCTCAAATATTCAAATTCGTTAAAAACCACTCTCGATTCCATCATTTTGTTCATGGTTAAGTTTTTCAATGATCGAGAATCTTTGGATAAAATTTGAACTAAAGAAAGTTGTTGAAAAGACTAAAGTCCAATGAATAAATTCAATGGAAAGATTCTTAAAGACTAGAATATTTTTTCCTGTCATTAATTCAGGACTGAATCAATTGGGATGAAAAAAAAATTCTTATTCTGTTATCCAATTGTTTCAATCCATCTTCGAGAGCACTCTCTTCTCACGTGCATAAAATACCCTCGTTTTCTCTCTAAATTCAAAGCATCAACGTCGTCGTTAATAAAAAGGAGAAGAAAAAAAAAAGATTAAACATGTTGGAAATGTAATTACCAATCTTACATCTAAGATTCCTTTTACTCTTCGAAGCGTTGAGCTCTTAGAGCCAGGATAAAATTCTCGAAGTTTGGAAATTTGTTAAAACGAGCGTTCATCGAAAAGTTTTTCTTAATCAATAAAGCAGCGGGTTTATGGTTGGTTGTTCACTTTATCGTCTGGAAGAGCATCTCAAAGTTTTTTCAAGCATTAACGAATGTCCTGTATAGCGAGCTCGTACAATATCGTACAATTTTTTTTTTTTTCTAGGTCGTTTTGTGATGTGTGTAGAGCTGTACGATTCGTAAAGATCAATTTTTCAAAGGTAATGATTGCAGATTTTGTTTTCACGTTCGTATAACGTATACCTATTTATTTTTATTATTATTACCAGTTCAATAACGACAAAGTCGATATATACGAAAACTTGTTTCTCGTAGTCACGAAGTTCTCGACTCTCGATTGTCCCTGTGATGTACAAACAACTCGATTCGTTGATTCTC
This sequence comes from Campoletis raptor, assembly GCA_948107755.1. Lineage (NCBI taxonomy): Eukaryota > Metazoa > Arthropoda > Insecta > Hymenoptera > Ichneumonidae > Campoletis > Campoletis raptor. The sequence goes on from OX403626.1 coordinate 14,027,185, forward strand.
TCTCGTTCTTCCTTCCCGATCATTGCAAAAACATAACAGAAGACGAGAGCATTGTTTCGTTTTTATAAATTGTTATTCCACGTTGTTGGCGTCGTCAGGGTAAAAAAAGAAATAAGAGTGATATCGAAGGACGAGCCAGTGTATCCTTTTATGTGCGCAATTTGAAAAAATATCGATGGATGACAAAGGGAAGACTGGAGAATTTCTCGAAGAATGGATTTGGTATTCCGTGTTGTATGAGATGAAATATTCAGTGGAAAAATGTGGAGACGCCGGATTTCACGTATTTCTACATTGTCTCGACAGCAACATTTCTTTTTCTTTCATTCGACACTCTCCTTCTCGCGAAACACCGACAAGAATGTAAATCCCCGAAGAAACGACGAATTTTCAATGGCACACCGCAGTTCATATATATTTATATTTATATGGGCCTCTGTACAGCACTTATAGTCGAGAGCATCGCATGGGAATTCGTCGCGTAAGTACGATGAAAAGACGAGTCTTCGTAGAAAAGATTTTTTGACAATTTTCGTAGATGGAATAAAGTAATATAGCACTTAGGCAGAAAATGAGAGAAAAAAATGTAAATTAGTACTTTCAAACAAATAAAACTCCATTTTTCATAACTAACCATTATTATGCTTGAACTTGTTTCTTTTTTAAAGCTGTGTGAAAAGGAAAATCTTTAAAAAAGCATGTTCCAAATCTTGGATACGACACTAAGACAATATTTCTGTACCAGCAATCACATTACACCATAGATTATATCAAATAAACCCATATGTCATCATATCATACCATTCATCTCATCACAACCCATAAACCATTGTATCATACTATACACCATAACATCACACCGTATACATCATTATGTCACTCCATAAACCATTATATCACACTACACACCATGGTATCACTCCATAAACCATCATATCGCACTATACACCATAATAACCCACCATATACATCAATATATCACACCATACAAAATTATATCACACAAACACGTTATTCAGTTGTTATAGCGTTTCACACATCCGCACTTTAGTTCAGACGAGAAAAAAATATATTTATTGTATCTTGACGTGATTTCTCCTAGTTAATGAGTAATAAATTGCAGATTAATTAATGACAGATCAAACAATTTGTGACGTTTGTAAACCGTTTATAGAAACGAACTAATCTCTAACGTAAGTTATGATAATAATTTAATCTGCCACTTGTTTTTTTAAATAAAATTGTTTGCACAGCATGTTTCCATACAGCATACAAAATAATAGTGTCAACTTCGAGTTTCCAATCGGTCAAATAAAATCAATTGTATAGGTCAGGCTGGTCGAGAGTTCTACTTGATAATAGCCCATAAATCGTTGAATGTCGGAATGACGATTGAAAAAGAAGAAAGTGTAGATATTCGTGGGTTGAACAAAACGGGAGTGGCGCACAAGGAGATACACTAGTGTGTATCAGACCTGAGTCTGTTTACAGTTTGATGGTCTTTCTAGCTGCCCACAAATAGTCACATCGGTGAGTTCCAATTTTTCCTATCGAACGACCCAATTCTCCTCCCTGCTTCCTCTTTCTATTCCCTCTAGTTCTCTTGGTCTCTCGATTGTCCCATAGAGTAGCCAGCCAACCATCACGACACAGTGCAATCATCATCTGGCTTTATTGTCTCCGGGCTGTCCAACGAATTGACAGTACTTTTTATATATATTATATATATATGTATATACATATATTTATATGTGTTACAATAAAGGAGCTTGTGTCGTGTTCAAATGGGAGTAGAATACAAGGACATTTTTCTAGTAATACGAAACATGTTCGATCGATAATAGAACTTGTGAACAACTGTATTAATGGCCTTTGAGCTCCTGAAGAACTGCTAATTTTTCTGAATTCTTTTCTATCGAATTCTACATCCATGGGAATTGCTTTATTAAAAATTTTTTTTTTAAACAAATCAATACGTCTCGGAAAGTACATTAAACGATATGAGACCTGCATTTTGTATGGTGTTTTCATGTGTCAGTGTTATTATACGAATAGTTTGAAACTTTGGCTGCCCACTCGTACGAATCTGCATGTCAAATTTTGCATTATTCTGGATTATTAGTTAAACTCAATTTAAAGTTCCCTTTTTAATGATGAACAACTATTTGGAAAGGTTTTGTGGTTGGAAAAGCACCGATGATGATTTAAAATGTGGCAATTTAAACCGGAGGAAAAATCCTTCATAAAGACGTGGTGAAAATAGGTGCTAAGGTCTGAATGACTTAATTACAGTCGTTTTAAGGTTAGTTTACTAAGAAAATGTCAAATATTTTGGTAAGCAGATTATTAGAAGAGTTTTTTAAATAGGTTTGAAAGCGTTTATTTCTGTCCTTGAGAATTCAGCAGGTATGAGGTTTCCTTCAAACTCGGTAATTAAGTTATAATACACTTTGAAGGACGAATGTATAAATATAGATATATGGATATAGAAATGATTTTTTATTTTGATGGCCACAGAGAAAGCGGACTCTGAATGCTTTGACTGTATACACAGTTATTCAAGATAAATATACATAAAGACCATTGAGGGCACACGGCTCTGCGTTCACAAGCTCAAGTGTACCTGGTACTTGTGGAATTACAGTGGTCTTTGGTGATAAGGGGGATTGTGGCCAACACAGAAACAGTTTGCAACAGGAGCATCCCTTTTGCACTCTCTCCTACGCCTCGTCCTTTTCACGCAGACTTCTCCCCTTAACCTCTGCTCATAGTTTCAGAGACTCATTCCTCCTACTTCCGCGTGCTCGGGTTCTTGAAACTTTGTCCCTTTTGGACTACCAACTCGACATTCCCTGACCCTTCCAACTCTCGGAGATTAACTCTAGGACACCAGAGTATGCCCGAATTCTCCGACTCGCAACAATTCTCCATTGTTATTTCATGTTTCGAAGAAGCAACTTGCGTTATGAGCACGAATAAAAAAAAAAAAAAAAAAAACATACACACAAAAAAATACGAAACCATAACTTGTGCCAGCTGGAAATCAAACTCAACAATGTTGCACAATTTTGATAAATCACATCTCTTTTGTACCATTTGCTTTATTCGTCATTCCACGAATTAACAATTTATGTGATATTGTATTCTGCGAATTTCGAAACATTTCAGAGAATCTCGAAAACAGCTTTGATACGAATCACAAAGATTGATTAATTAGTATAAAATGCTTTTATGCATGAATTCTATTTTCATTTATCTTCAATTTAGTATATAATACAAAACCCCGTACAATTCGATGAATTTTCGCGGTTCCTCGTAGTCCATTTCATAAACAGAGACGTTTTTTAACATCACTCATGAAAATTAAACTTTCAAATAAATGATATTGCTGTTTTCTCACTATGCAAATTCTTTAACTCACACTCACAACTCGAATAAATAAATAGATGTACATTGACATATATATATGTGGCATAAAAAAGGATCGAGAAGTCGAGAAATAAGGTTGTCAAAGCTTCATAGTTATATGTATTAATGAGAACACCGAAGCGGATGTAATATACATCGCTCAAGTCATGTACATTCTCATGTATACTGTGACACGTGAAACCCAAGTACGACACTGTCTTTCTCGGGTGTCCAGACTTGCCGTCCGAGTGGTCGCTCGAGCGGCAGGTTTTCGGCTACTTTGTGTGACCGCACGGTTCTGGTTTTGTAAAAATTCATGAACCGACCAAAAGCAAGAACAAAAAAAAAACTTTAAGCCTGTACCTAACGAAGCTTCACAGAGAATGTCACGGATGGAGCTTTTTCCTCAACTCCAAGACGAAAAGTTTTATTATACGTCAGACATTCCACATAAAGTGAATCCTGAATATTTGACTAGAAAATCTTTCTTTTTTTTTACCGTTATTCGTGGCCAAGCTCGTGAAGGCTTCAAAAGTAAAAAAAAAATTGCGGCAAATTAATCTAAAAACATTCAATTGCAGTCTTTTCAGACATTTATTTTTTAATAACTCACTTTCGTGTCTTTTTGTGCTGAGATGTCAGCGAATTAAAAAACAAAGTGGAACAAATATTTTTTGATGAACGTTTACGTTATTTTTATATAAAAATCATTTTATTTTTCAAAAGTTTAGAAATATCTTTTTTAATGATAATTTTTCATGAACATTCATTTTCTGTGAAAAAGTGTTTGCAGTTTTCAATCCTCGAAGGAATAAAAATTGATTCTCATCTGAAAAAAAATGGTCAATTACTCGTTTTCTTGTTCCTTTTTTAACATGAAAATTATGAAAATTTAAACAAAACCATAATCTTTATATTGACTCGCGATTCCGAGCATTTGAAAAAGTAAAGTTTTCATGTTAGTTCATTTTTTTATTTTTATTTTTTTGTCGAAAGAGAGCTCAACATTGCAATTTTTTTATGTTCCAATTTGAGGGGGATGTAAAAAGTTGAGTGTACATTTGTCAGTAAAAGGTTGTGAGATATTTCAAAATTACTGATTGGAGTGTGACAGTGGAAGGTAAACGATGCTGGCCAATACTCGAAGGAATGACTCGTGTGTATTGGAGCTTTCAGCGCAATTTCGCTGGTCGAATTCGCGCGCAATCGAGTGACCACGTGCTTCCCTCTGCTGGTTTTATCGTCGCACAGGTCTTAGGTCACCGGCCAGAGAGGAAAAAAGGAGCGAAAAAGAAAAAGAGCGAGAAAACGAAAGGAAAAAAAAATTGGAAAAAAAAAAGAAAACGAAAAAGATTAGAAAAAAAGAGAAAGAGGTAACAAGAAAGAGCAAAAAAGAGAAGGAGAAATGCATGACATCGCGAACTTCGTCTTCACCATGGCGCCGCAGGCGTCGCAGCCAAACTGAGATCGATACCACCACCTTTACTAAGGACCATGCCTCACACTATCAACCCCTCACACCCTCTAGATTCGACTATACGTATCGATAACCAAACCCCAGAAAGCCTTAACCACCCAATATTTTACGTACTCTTGTACGCCCTTACAATATTCTATAAATAAAAATAGTTGGTATGGGATGAAAAGTTTTTACATTGAACGCTCGAACCACCACCTAGCGTCCACCCTCTCGTACAGCATCGATTCAATACACGGGATATGCCGATATAATTTCTACCACCAGCGATAAGATCTTCCTCGTCGTCGTCGTACTTGTCGTCGTCGTCGTCGTCGTCATGGTAAGGAAACTCGCCAAATTAGCACATTTCCCGACTCTCACGTTCTCGTCAATTCCAAAACGTTATTTCTACGTTACTATATCTATCATTGATATTCATACTATTCATGAACTTGCATAAACGTATGCTTGCTATATACCTGCATTCTAATACTCCCCCAGACACGTAATAACCAACTTTATCGACTGTCTTACCGAGATTCTTACTCCAAATCGACGAATTTTCTCATATTCAACCAAAAACAAGGTGCAGAGTTCTCATTGAGGAATCAACTAATATCACCACGCAATCTATGACTAAAACATTTTTTTTTTTTTTTTTTAATTTCATGCATTACAATTCTGCCTAACAATGTGAAAACTTTTGAGCCAAAAACACTTTGCGATATAACGGCATAAATTTCAAGCCATAAACTTTTCTTTACGTACATTTTACTTGAAATTTTGGGCTCTGGGATGATTTCAAGGGTTACTGATCACGAATCTAAAGTCAAATTTTGAAGTTAATTGTTTTTTTTTATTAAAAAAAGAAAAAAATACCAGTGTGAGAAAAGTGTTGATGAAAATCTGGAACATTCGGTGGAATTTATAGTTTGTGAGAAAATTGCCATTTTGATGATTGTAATAGTTTTGTGGAAAATGCAATTTATAATGAACAAGTGCGAAATTTTACTGTTTATTTATATGTGGTATTTGTGCAATTAACAAATAATGACTGTATATGTATTTCTTTTATATTTATGGTTATCGCAAAAACTATTTAGAACCATAAAATACGGTATTTTTTGTTGATACAGTAATTGAATAATGAATAAATAAACTATGGAAAAATAGGTAGAAAAGTGTGTTCTACCATCAAAGGGCCACATTGGAAAACCCCGTAATTCAATTCGTTAGTCATAATTGAAATGGAAGGGTCCTTTGACAGCGTTTTTCATCAACTTTTCCGAAAATCTGTAAACTATTGATCTCCTGAACGATCATAGAGTTTTTTATACTAAAAATCATGCTTTTTTGAAATTTTTAAAGTTTTCGGGATCCAAGTAATATTTCAAAGTGACTTATCAGTTGCGTAAGAGCGACAGAAATGAGTAAAAAGTAGATAAACATTATTCTTAGACATATTTGATATTTCGATAAAAATAAAAGTTAAACTTTCTTCTCTAACGAAACGAACACAATTAGTAACTTTTATTTTTCCGATAAAATCAAGCTTCATCGAAAAAAAACGTGGAACAAGATTTTTACGAACCTCACGACTGATAGATCGTCTTAAAAAGAATTTTTGAAATGCGAAATTATTTCAAATTTAAGTCACTTATCAAAAAAACTTGTGGCGTTTTTCTACGTGAAGTGCAGTTGACTCGATTTTTCAGTCTAAATAAAAACACGAAGCAAATAAAGTATACGAAAAAAATAAAATGAAAATCTCCTTTGTTTTTCGTTCCGATTTCGTATCAAAGATTTCGTTGATAAGAGCAATCTAATACTCGGTTAAAAAAACCGATATTTATTCAGGAGCCAGAATCAGATGATGTACTTGGCTACAGATGGAGCAATGGTCAGACTCTCGCGCTATTGACTCGTCAAAATTTCGGCGGAAAGTCAAACTCGTAAAGTCCGATATATAACTAGGATGTACATAACATCAATTCCTACAACTTGCCAGTGTAATACTGCACGCGTTTGAAAGGGCTAGAGACTGCGGAGAGAGGTCAAGGGGTGTATTCTCGATTTGGGCTCACACAGGGATGCTTCGCTCGGCGGAAATCGATTTTATAAGCGTCCCGGACAACGTTAGGTCGTTGCGAACGGAAGATAAAAAAAAATGGAGAGAAGTACATACACATGTATAAATATAAGGGGAAATGAAGAAAAAGTAAATGAATGGGAAATAAAGAGAAAAACAACAACAACAAAAAGGAATAATGAATGCTGGAAACTTGGGTGGACATTGGTCAGTGAAATTTGAATAAAACTCTCGATTCCAAGCGAGAGTCGATACATATTGAACATGTATTTTGTTTCCTGTCTACGTACATATTCCTACTGCATAATGTAAAAATATAATTTACACCCAGACGGTATTTGCGTTTGAAGATTCTGACAGTTTGCTTAGCTCGACTCAAATTCAAACAGGAATCTCTGGCCCTTTGATTTCGGAATAAGCGGAGACCCAAATCCTCCCAATATTTCTCTCCATCCCTTCTCGTTCCATTTCATTTCCTATCTCGCTTTCTCACTTCCTTTCAAGTATCTGGATATTCGTAACATTTCGAATATACACAAATAATTTACTTGGTACGGTGCGCAAAAGCATGTGGAATCATAAACTGTACTCGACGTTGCGTGACCGACGTAAATAGTCATATATTTACGGTTTAGTGCTTATCAACATAACAAATATGTACAGGATCAATCAAAATACATCATTTTTGTCTTCATTTTTTTCACGTTTACGATACAAACCTTATCGAACGTCAATAAAACATTGATTTTTTAATCAATCAAAATCTAATCAATCACAGACTTTTTTATCGTTTCTCCAAGAAAATCTTTCGGCTCTGTATAACGCTTACAAGATTCTTGCAAATTTGGTGAACCCTACAAATTGATGGGAAAGACTATATCTTTTATACTTTACTTTAACGAACCCGCTGATTATATCTTTAACCCCATTTCCTCCATCCGACATTCTGACGTCTCATTCTCTCACTTTTCTTACCCTTTGCTTCGCCAATCTCTATCATCGAACCCTTCTTGGAAGAAAAAAAGAAAGAAGAAAAAAAAGAACAAGAAGAAATCATTCTTATCATCGTTCCATCGTTCGCTAAATATCATAATTACGAAATAATCGAAGAATATCCTACGCGTGAATATAAATATAATAATAGAAAAAAAAAAAAAGATAACAACTGAAACATACAAATTTGTTATTGTTACTTAACAATAGAGGATACGACGTTCATTTCGTAGACAAAATTACCGACAGAATTTTCAGCTCATATTAGCTGTCTTTTCTATAATAATTATTAAGGTAATTACTAAAATTTGTATCATTAAAAATGATAATCATAATTGATGTGAAATTGGAAAATCGATGTGCACACGCATGGAAATTATTTGATACGGATGGAAGAACAATGTTTCTGTCTCGTACACCGTAAAACGATAAAGTATGTCATAGAAATGTATGCATTGAAGGGTATTCCGTAGTTTTGCAGTCTGTCGAATAACGCAAGTAAAGAATTTTGCAAAAATATATAAATTTTTGTATATATATATATACATTTTTTCTATTGGCATGAAAGAAAAATATGAAAACGTTCATTCCTTTTAAAACGATGCGATATTACGTATCTTCGAGGCTCAAACACGACTGGTAGGTGGTGGGTTGAAAAGGCCAGTGAACTCGCGCCGTCATACCAAACGAAAGAGTCCTTTCGTACGTGTATATCTTTCATGAAAGCACATACAAAATGGTATATTCGTGACTGCTGTGTGAATTATGCATTGCGATATTTTCACTCCGTTGGCCCTTTCCTGGTATTTTTCACATTTTATTTTGTTTACGTATATTTATATACATATTTATATATATATATATGGATACGAGTGGGCATTAATTTATATATATCTACGTATGAGAAAACGAGTGATAGGACCAAGTGTTGAGCAGCCATCAAAGTCAACGTAACCGTTTAGCCATTGCATGGCAGAGTTTCCATTATTTTTCTTTTTAATTATTTTTCACACATATGCTTTATGATTTTAATTCATTTACAAACTCATTTATATTTATAATTAAGTTTCATTTTCATAGTTTTCTAGAGTCAGATTTTTGCTTCAATTCTTTTTTTTTTTTTTGTTAATTATGGAAATAATTTTGAGCTCTAACTATCAAGGTTGAGAATAATCAAACTTCTTGAAAAATCAAACTTTTGATACTACAATTACGCTGTTTTCATGTTCATATTGGAAAATTTTATTATTCTAAAAAATCTGTTTACCAGTAATGCACAGCACTCTGAATTAAGAAAATAAATAAATAAATAAATAACTAACTGTGCTTGAAATTGAACGTAACAGTGTTAGTGAAAAATGTCGTACAAACTCGTATCGAATTTCAATACGAACTTAAGCTTGAAAGAACACGTGATATGTATGAAAAATTTCGTATTAAATTTGCTCATACATTTTACTAGAGATGTGACAACAACAAAAAATTTTACTCAATATTTTCAAAGAAAAAAAAAAATAACATTAATATTGATTAAGATTTTTCTTTTCTGCTTTTGTTGTTGTTGTTGTTGCAAGTTATGAAGTTTCAGTTTATATGGCAACTTTGTAAGACAAACAGTGAAAAAAGTCGTAACTTTAAAATATGTTTTTTACAGTATAGAAACATGTTCGGATATGAGAAACATTCTGAGCATAAAAGCCTCGATTTGTATATGTATATATAGTTCGTAAACCGCAGAAAGCTTAACTCGAAAGTCTGGTGGAATGACGAGCTGTCGGTACAGAATAGCGAATCGAACATCCGTGTTGCCTTTTCAACCAAAGTATATACGCTTTGTAAAGAGAGTTTATGTCCTTCCTACACACATATACATTCATTAGCGTTAGATGACTTGAGGCGCAAAATGAACATCTGAAACCGTAAATTGTTTGGCTTTGACGGTGGATTGGCACTGATCCGATTTACGTTCCCTCTATCGGCTCAGCATTTCCCAAAATAGATGGGTTTGCAATTCTTTTGACAGTGGTCATTATTCTGCCATAAAATTTTGTTGAATATATATTTTTCACACCAAAAGATTTTATAATCTTTCATTTCTCGTACCAACAACTCGTTTTTTTTTTTCATTTTGTCTATACATTTGAATATCAAAAGTATATTTTCGTCAATATTCAAAGTGATTTATTGATAAAGATAAAATTTTACGAAGCTCGGAATATTTTTGTAGAAGTATAAAAAGATGTTCTACATTTTTAGCTAAAAAAACAATGAAAAAAAAAAAAATAAATAAATAGAAACGAAAGCTCCTCGTGGCTGGTGAGAGGAGCTAAAATATTTCATGAAAACGATAAAACTTTCACGCTTACGACGCCACAAAAATTCCCCCGTTTGCTCGATTATATATCATTGCAACGAAACCCTCAAGATAAATGAAGTCCTCCGCGTGATCGAAGTGATGTGGCTTAGCGCCTGTACAAAGGCGTTAGAGACCCACCCTGCTCAACCTTCTCATTTTACACGGACACGCGATCCACTGAAAACTTAGGTAGCACGATTTCTCACCAAGAAACAGATTAAATACACTTTAGTAAAAGAAGAAAAAAGACGTACATCGAAAAACTCGCAAAGTTCCAGCTTTAAAAAGAAAGAGTTATTTTGCTTATCGCTTTGAAGCGCGAGATGTCGTCCGATTAAAACGTTTAATTGTCACGACAAATACCGAACGATATCGCGTGGAATTATTGCAGAGAAGTTCCATGAAAAAGAACAAAAATAATCATTAAAAAAAAAAACCTCTAAAACTATAAAAATATAAAAAATATAAAATATTACACATTTTTCGAGATTGATAACCTTTTCGAAAACTCGTAGAAAATTTTATACACATATGATACTTGAAAAAATTGAAAAAAATCGAAAAATCCATTATCAACTTATCTAAAAAACCATAACTCGTTAAGCAAGAAACCAACAATTTTAGTAGCTGAAAGTTACGAAGATTTTCAAGTTTCACAAGTCCCTTATACTCAAATGATGTTCGCACGCTTTGAAAAGTGAATAATAGTCAATTTCGGGGCTGTCAATGAGTTTTATATTCTAAGGGATCGAGGATTTAACCATAAAATTGGGGTGTGAGGTATTTTTTAGACGACACTAAGGAGCTACTGGTAAGTTGTGACACAATCAAAAGCTGTCAAACCTGTTAAAAATGTGGGTATAGGTTTGGGGTTGAGGGTGAATATGCCCCATACTTTGGTGGACCAGCTTGTGTATATTTTTAGATCCGTAAGATATATCTTGCATATACAAAAGGTATTATGTATGTATATGCTGTATGCATGCGCTTTACGAACTCGCTCACATATTCTTGTCGGGGGATCGAGGAAGGAGATAAAGGAGAAAAAAAAATAGGAGGAAAAGCAAAAGAGCGAGAGAGATAAATGCGCATATATTGTGAGGCAGCAAATCTTGCGGAGTATGCCAAGACTACGAGCCAGAGTTTTCATATCTCCATCGGATTCTCTATATTTTACTGCTACCATGTGCCATCTCTTTCTTTCTTTCTCTTACCCTCTCACTTTGTTTTTTTTTTCGCTTTATTTTTTCGTTTACTTCTTCATTCCCGCTTTTTCCATCATTTTCTGCCTCTCTCTTTCTCTATCTGTCTTTTTTTCTTCTCTTTCTCCTCCATTTTTCGCCCAATCTACTTTCCTCCATCTGCCAAGACATAGAACAGTAATACCTCACTATACTCTCGACAATGAGAACGAACAGCTAGTATAAAATAAAAAAGAATGGTCTCTTTAAAGAAAAATTAAGACATTACCTACAGCGATAATGCTACCCTAAATCCTAAAAGGCAATGGAAAGGAGCGAAAAGATAGGACTAACGTTGAAGAGACGATAACAATGAGATGTTACATCCCCTATTTAAAGCCACTTCTGTCAACCAAACCGGATCACCTAATAATGGATTTAAGGCAACGATCAAATCGTTTGAAAGTAAAAGCTCGTATTTAAACAAAATGGCTTTTAAATGATTAAAAAGACGATGTAAGAACAGTTAAACGACCTCAAACCACGAATTTTATGACGTAATGATAAATTATACATAGAAAATGACAAGGAATGAAAAAACTTGAGCAATCGTACGAAATGTGCGACGATGAAAGAACGATTAATGATAAATAACTTATTGGATAAAACAGCGCATTGATTTACCAACTAGATATACAGAAAGGAGTATAGGAAAACTATATACCATGTCTCTGTAGACTTGTCTCCACACTAATGAGCGAGCAGCAAGCTAACATCAGTAGCACTAAGCCCCCGGAGGATTAGAAGCCTCGGGCGAACTGGCTCAAATGCCGCGTGTAACTCGAAGCCACTCCTCCAAGATCGAGAACGTTACTCGACGTTCTCGTCTCATGATTGCTCCTCCTTTGTTCAACACGTCAGAGCCTCACCTTCATTCGCTCACGTACATACATACATACGTATCTAATCCTTCGAAACTTGATACAGACTCTATACGAAACACCGATATCACTCAAAACAGAATTTGCCTAAAATCCCTGAAGCTATACAACCCACCAATATTACGAATAGCGCATGAATCGTCCAAGTATGCCAAAATTCACTATTTTCATCTCCATCGATCATCAACCTCTTTACGCCCATCTCACCTTTAACAAGCTGATTAATTCTGCCTCATGTATTTTACTCTGTAAATAATTAACCACCAACACCATCCAACTTTGTCACGTTATTAATTCATAAACTTGAATTACTAACATGATTAACTTTGTGAAGTAACATCATTTAAGATTTGAACGATTGAAAAATTTAATTTTTATCACGACATCATATTCGATGTGATGGAATTTCAAATCTTCGTACGAAGTAAACAATATAATGAGCTTCTTCAATTATCAATTGAAAACAAAGTGATTCGTGAATCCTTGACATCGGAGTCCAGGGGACTTTTCAAAATTCAACGGTACATACTGCCGGTAAGGGTTTCTGGTTTCGAGATCTAAGACGATCCTATGAGACGTCAAACCACGAATACGATTGCTTAAATTTTCAAAGTCAACTGTCAAGGACAAGATAAAAGTTTTTACACGATCCTGGACAGAATGGAAAAGAACGTACCTTGAATTTGAGAAAATGAAAAAATACAGCACGCCTTCAAAGATTTTTCATTGCTGCGGAAAGTCTTTGGACAGTGCACTAACGACCCTATTGACCACAGTCATTTGGAGTAGGTATGTTCCTTAATGAGTGCAGGCACACTCGAGAAAAGGTCGAGGTCTGGATAACGATTTGGGAGCAGATTAAACCGCTTGCAGGTTTCAACCTCGGGAACTCGACAAGAGACGGTGTAATCCCAAGCTCAGCTTGGGCGAAGATCCTTTTCTTTTCTCATCTTAGCCTCATGATGATCAGCCATTGTGCAATAGATAGAACAGTTTTTACTGAATTTGCACTAATTATCGAAACGTTATATCGATTGAGCAATTGTTTTGATCGATTAATCGCTGTTATTATCGATATAAAAATGTTAAAATTCGGTAGCAGCTAAGATTTGATCGTCACTACATAAACTCTTGTTGTTTATGTCTTATTTCGCGTGACGACAGTCTTAGAATATTTATTTTCCAATACAGAGTATCGAATGAATAGTTACGTTAGCCATTCTACTATCTCTGGCTACTTACTTGTGGTTAATGTGCAATACATTCGCATCTTATCGGTGCAAAGTTGAATGGAGTTTGCATTCGAAATGGCAAATACTTGGAAGAGAGTCAGTAGGGCTTTTTTAATGGTATTTACGTCAATCTACATGCTCGAATCTAAACGTCAAAGTTAGAGGTTTGCATTGGTCTCTTTTGAATTTCTCTCTCTCTCTCTCTCTCTCTCTCTCTCTCTCTTAGAATATATTATCCAGATACCCATCTATCGTTCTCCAATTCAAGTACTTTTCTTCGTTCCACTACCGTCAGATACATTTTACTTCGTTCGCAATTCACGTGTTTCGTCCATCCCCAGGCAAGTTTCAATTTCAAAATTCTTCCTTTAAATTCTATACGAAATTTCATACGGAGAATGTCAACGAAATCGTATGACCGAATATACGGTGATATATTTCAAACGATATGTAAGTCGCGACCTCCGTTTTGTTCCAATTGTCAGACTAGTCACTAAAATGGCTGTATTTACGGATGTAAAGATCCTATACGTTTGTATAAATCAGTGTACACAACGTATAAGCCAACTAGGAATAGTTCAACTTACCGACGTTTCCGAAGCAGAGACAAACTAAGCGGAATATCCAATCGATCGGACGACTAACCACTCGTATTCGTGCACTTAATTATACTCAGATGTATGTGTCTATACACGTGTATCTTTTATCTTTATATATATATGAACCAATATGGAATTCGGCAGTCGAGAGAAATAATCTGTATTAAAATAAACGACTATTCTAACAATTTTTTTTTACTCGTGATTACATTGTGAACAAACATTTTTTTAAATCAAATAAACTTTATTCGATGCAAATACGCGATTATTTAAAAATTGAACTGAAAAACTGATTTTGTTGAAAAAGCCCGAAAAAAATGTTGAATTACAAAATTGATTTATATAACACGACCAAATCGATATTTTGGTTATTCGGAAGAATGCACAATTGTAGACGAAAATGATGAGATTACTGAAGAAACAATAATAATAATAATAATTCACTTGAAATGAATCTTTGGATTTTCTGTCTTTACATTCCACGTGTTCGAACGAAATATCTTTGAAAATGATTGCCTTCAGTAAATTACGTATTCTTACAAATACGTATAAGATAATTTGGAATCCTTTGTTCCATTTGTTGCATAATTAAGAAACCCTCTACGGTAGAAAATGATCAAACGAATGAAGAATATTAACATCAACTCCAATGAGTTAAATAACAGTCTCACGTTGTTAAATTTATTGCATTATTGTTGGTTGTTGTTTTTGTAGGTAAATTTGTTATCTCAAGAGTAAAATGATTTATATCTACAATTGAGGGTTCGAGAATTGAGTGTATCCGAATGAATGATTACGTGGAGTGTTTACTCGAGATATGTTTGCGTAGAATGATGAGGGTTATTCCTCATTAATTCCAGCAACGAAACCAGACAGCGGAATAAGATAGTATTTGTGAAGAGCCATTGCTGACACTATTAGCCATGATTCTTTGGACAGATACCATTAGATTTTAATGCTGTAAGGCGAACCGAGTAATCTTGGGTTAGATGATGCTGCATTACTTTCCTCGATGTTATACTTCACAGGGTGGAATTCACAGAGTCCAGAGAAAAGCAACCTCTCCAGGTTAGTTTATGAGCTTGGGCGAGCTCAGCCGTGTAGGACCACAAAATCGTGATATACCTTCAAGTTCCTGAGATCTCAACCCTTTTATTATCATTCTTATTATCATCGCCAGAGAGTTGTACAACGGGTTTAAAAGTTTTTCAGATTGCAGAACAACCCTTATTCCACTTTCTCTCTCACTTTCGCCTTTTCTATCTCTCTCTCTCCTTCTCTCGAGACTTGCCCATCTAGAACTCTCCTCTCTCGGGTATAGAGGGTAGAAAAAGCTTCATGGGAACACAGAGTATATATCTATCTATGAAGCTTTTCCACTCTCTACTTCAAACGTTTATTCGAGTGATAAAAAAAAAAAAAACGAAAAAACAACAAAAAAAAATATCGTACATAGGGAAATAGTTGAAGGAAGTTAGCGGACTACGCGGCCGTTTCAGAACGTACAGAATAATTGAGGCCTTTACTTTTTCCACTGCTTTGCTCAGCATAAAATATAGATTTTTCAAGCGTTTCAACTTTTATTTTCTTGTACAATGGAAATTCAATTCGCTTTTAATATTAAAAATGAAAAACAAGTTTTTTCTCTCGAGGCCTGAGATCCGTCGTGAAACAAATCTCCATTAGCTGCCAAACAAGTAAACACAGTTGATTCGAATTTTTTCATATATATATTTTTTTTCTTTCTACTTTTCGTTTCGTTGAAAAATCAAAGTTTTGTTTTCAAAGCGCGTATGTTTTTCTCGAAATTTCAATTCGTTCGTTAATTGTGTAATTATCGTTATTTGAAAATTATAATCACTGGGATTATTGTGATGAAAATATATTTTTATCCGTTCGTAAGCTTTTTTTTCTCTACTATTCAAAACGTATAACTTTGACCCATATTCGTAGCAAGGAGAACTCAACGATTCCGTCAATTAGAATATTAGAATGAGCGTCAGACTGTGAATTTTTTGCCTTAATTCTTTGTCCCCTTCCATCCTCTTTTATCCCCATTTTTTTCTCTGTTTTCTTTGTTTCTTTCTATTTTTTCTTTGCATCTCATCTTCTGACGTTTCTTCTTAGCGTTCGTATAAAAGCCTCTTCAGTGACCCTCGTCTTACGGAACCGAGAAGAGAGCACACAGAGAATAAAAGAACTGGAGATGAATATATTCCAACTCTCGCGTATATTATATCAGTGCTAAATTGAGAATGAGAGAGAAAGCTAAAAAGATAGAGGGAACGAGAGATAGAGAGAGAGAGAGAGAGAGATCGAAAGAGAAAAAAAGCTCTTGTGGCACCGCAAGTAGAGACAGCAGTGTCTGCCATTCGGTCTGCTCCCTCTTTTTTTTGTCTCTCTCACAGTTTTCACTTCGCCAAAGCAAGACACTAGAGATTCTCGGGTACAGTACTGACTCATTCGGACGCATCGAATTGCCTTTCTCCGGCCACCATGAAACGTTGCTTATGAAGCTCATTAAAGCTCGGTATACTTTTATGCATTTCCCAATGCCCATACATCTCTATATATATATATCTATAAATATATCTGTGTACATAACTTTATGCGTATATATATAAATATCTAACACATATAGACATAAAGCTTTTACTCTCTCGAAGCTTTTTTCTTATCGCGACACCGTGACAATTCGAGAGCCAATTTCAGCTCAGATACTTTCGGTATAATGAGAAGAAAAAAAAAACGAAGAGGAATTAAATCGTGTTTTTTTTTTCTTTTTTC
This sequence comes from Campoletis raptor, assembly GCA_948107755.1. NCBI lineage: Eukaryota > Metazoa > Arthropoda > Insecta > Hymenoptera > Ichneumonidae > Campoletis > Campoletis raptor. Next base: position 14,044,230 of record OX403626.1, read on the forward strand.
TACTCCTCTTGTCTCCCGTGGGTGCCTTCTTCTGGAATTAATCCGGAAAATTAGGATACCCATAGATGAGTTTAAACGTAAATTAGAAATGAAAATTGCGTTTTTGCACTAATGAGACTCTCGTATTAACCACGGATTATTGTACAAACAATTAAGATTCTATAATATTCTGAAATTAAAATCTCCACGAGGTATGAGCGTTAAATAAAAAAGTTGTCCATTCAAATACGAAGCAATTAGAATCGGGCTCGACGTATTTAGGATTTGCATATTTAAGAGGGGACACCACTGTGACGGGCCAATAACAAGTCGTTTTTTTTCACATTTTCTTCATTTCCTTTTTCTTTTTTTTTTTTTTGTCCAATAAATTATTCATTTGGGATTTGGAAAAAAAAGCTCATTTCATTAAACATACGTTGAACTTATTTCGTCGAAATTTTTTATTTAAACCAATTCTACTTTGACAAAGTTATTATTAAAAGATAACAGAGAGCCTTCGAATGGTAATCAAGAGCCCACACGATATTTTCATCATTATTGGTCTGCAAAAAAAATATTTAAAAGTTTTGTAATCGAAATAAATCCAGTTCTCATTTCACGTAATCAGTTGAATTTTTTTTGTGGTGTCGACTCTTAAATAGTTATAAAATACTCCCCAAATTAGAAGACATTTAAAAATATTGCATTCAATTATTTCCTCTCGAATATCTCTCGTCAAAGCGTTTTTCTATGGAATTTTTCTTCATTTTGATACAAATTTGAGCCACTGTTACGAAACTATGCGCGAAATTTCAAAAAAATTCACAATCTCGTGTTCGAGATATTGGTGATAAAAGATTGCAGAGTTTTTTGAACGCGTTCCCATCGAGAGCAATAGAAAAATTCACATTTCACGGAATAAATACGAAATTTTCCAAAAGATTTTTTTTCTTTTTTTCTTCTCGATTACATGGGAACATATGACGAAGTCTGTCTAAAAAAAATCAAGAATTTTGACCGAAAACTAACATTATTCCGCAATTTATATCCGAGTTTTTAAAAAGTAACCGGAAATTGAACTTTCAAGTATTTTCGAAGTATATTCGGTAGTTTTTTAGTGATTCATCAGGTATTTAGTGAGTTTTGTATTGTTTAAATTTATGTCCCGAAAGTAAAGTACCCTGAACTTATTAGAATTTTTTTTTTTCACGGTTTCTTTTCATGTTGAGTTATTTGAACGTATATAATTTAAAATTACCTTTGTATACGAGTATAAAATTTACTTAAGTACTCAAAACTGGAAACATTCGTTGGAGGTTTAGGGAGAAGGCTTTTACCATGGGGAAAGTAGAATAAGCGGATAATCCTCTGGGCAATGAATTATGTTAAACACGAAAGTCGAGATTGTTTACGCTTGTGGTAAGAAAAGGTCTGTCACGGTATGATCGCGAGGGTGCAAGCGTGTTTCTTTGTCATATTATCCAAGAGTGGGGTGGAGAGGTGTGTGGGGGTTGAACGAAGGGTAAAAATATTTGCAGTCTGGTGGAGAAAGGTGCAAGTAAAATGCACGAGACGAGGAAACGTCGCCACCCAGCTTTACACACAAATGACATCAGCTTTAAGCTACACGCTCACGTCGAATTAGGGTAATTTATCGACGCGTTATTTATGCTACCCCTCACTTCTAACCAACCTCACGTTCACCAGATGCACCTTGAATACGTAAAACATATCTATAAAAAATACACGATGCGATCTCTACTCGTCAAATTATTTCAAATACTCAAAATACTCATGTTTTTTCTTAAATAATTATTTCATTCAAAACGAAATTTATAGCCATTTTTTATTTGAATTTAGTATTTCCATTTATTCACTCAATGCAATTAAATTCAAAGAATAATATTTCATGAGGCATTTATTTATGTGTTCATTTGTTTATTTTTCAATTTTTTTATATACTCCATTTATTGCAATAGACAAATATTTACATTTAGACTAATTTTTTTCGTTTTTTTCGTCAATGTGCCGGAAGTAATATTCGGTTAGATCAGTTATTTGTTTTATCAAATAAAAAAATATCCCGCGTTTATACAAATACATCGAAAAACAAAAACAAAAAAGAATGAAAATTGAAAAATAAAAATGTTGAAGGAAACAACATTTTTTTGGTCCATTCAGTACATTTTTTTTATTTTCGTTATTGTACAATAAATTATTATCACAGAAACCAGCTAAATATTATTATAGCAACAAGATTTAAAAAAAAAATAAAAAAAATAAAAAAAACAATATTATTTTTATGTAAAATGATGAAGAGACTTTTAAAAATTCGACAAAATTGAAGATTCGTTACTTCAACCTCTTTATTTATCTTGGAATACTTCGTGTACATGTAGATTTTCATGTATATAACTATACAAGATATGTATTATAGTCAAAGTGGTTACCTCAACCGTTACTCACCCTCCGAGACAAGCGGTCGGACGATCCTCAAGCTCTTCGAGCTGAAGAGAGAGAAAGAGAAAGAGAGAGTAAGGGAGGAAGAGAGAAAGATGAGCACCAAAAGTAGTTCAGGTCCGTTCAGTACTAAATTCCATGGCGTGAATATTAGACGTTTCAACGCAAGTAACCTCGCATAGTTTCAACATACCACAATTGATAATAATCATAAATTGTATTGAATTTACTTGGAGCCATACAAGATACCATCACGATAAGTGAATACTTCGAGGAGCCGCAAATACACTGCTATTTACATTGCCATCATTTATGAAAATAATGATTTTGGTACCACTTTTCTTATGTAACAGGAAAAGTTACTTGTCATATTTTAAAAAATCAGCAAAATCAGCCAAGAGTAATGACGTTCGAGTTAATGAACCTTCGTATTTTTTTTTTTTTTTTTTTTTTTCTTCAGCTTAAAGTGTAGTTTTTCTTTGATTCTCCAATGACTAAAAATCCTCACCGATCTCAATAATCAATTTTTTTATTGATTTTTTTTTTTTTGAATTTTCGAAAATCTGAATAATCAATTTATATTCTGGGCTAAAAGTTCAGGACACACTATTTCATAATGAAAAAGAATAAGTTTTCGAAGTAGAATTCTTGAGATAAAAATATTAGAAAAATGAATAAATAATTAATATTTTTGGTACGAGAGAAGAGAGTTAAGTTGTTTTGTACTTTTTTGCGTGTATACTAAACAGCATTACGTTATCTTGTTGTCGCGTGGCAGATCGATTTTTTTTCTTTCCATTTTCTCTTTCATTATACACTCGGGCTCGAGAAGATGGAACGATATGTATATGTAGCGGTACTTTTCTCGAGAGTAGCACTCGAAAAGAGGGTCAGAGAGACCCATGCCCGAGAAAGATCGTAAAAGCCCATGGGACACGGGCTAGGACATGGGCAAAGTAGGAGGGTTCCCTCATTATTTTACTATTCATGTTGCTTCGGGTCTCTACTCTATTTTCTTTCTTTTTCTCTCTCTCTCTCTTTCTCTCTCTCTTTCTGGCTATCTCGATCTCTTTTTCTCACACAAGTACGTATAACCGTTGCTCTGAAATTCATTTCCGCTCCCTTGCTTCGGCTTTCGGAGGACCTGCGCACCGGTATTCCTTGATCTTTTGGGAAATTGAGAGCCTCTTTTCGCCATAATATATCTTTGTCTCGTTATTTATCCTTTTTCCAATTTTTTTTTTTTCGTTCTTTTTTGTTTACCTTCTTTTTATCCCCTACGATTTTTCGACGTGTAAAATACAAAAGGAAATTTTGTATTTCAATAAATATCAATACTACCCCTTGTCTTCTAAAAAGAATTTACAGCGTACTTGAAAATGCAATAGCCATACAACCGAAGTGTAGAATGTTTCAATAATTTATTCATGTTTCCATTACCATCACAGAACTGTCTTTCTGTTTGTATGAGTTCAAATAAATACTTTTAAAATACAACAGATTGCTATAATATTGCTCATTATTTAATAAGATTTTGAATAAATGAGTAAACGTTATTCAGGATTGAAATTAATGAAAAAAAATATTCGTCTCGTCAAAGCGATTTTTGACAGAGAACATTTTTCAATTTTTGGGACACTTTTAACACACCGTTAGAAAAATACGTGTACAATTTATTCAAGCAGGAGAAAAATCCATATTGCCCGAAATAAAAATAACTTTGAAACTTTTTGACACATTTCTTTAATTTTTCTCTCAATTACGAAGGAATATATGACGAAGTTTGGCTTAAAAAATTAGTAATTTTTTAATCATTAACTTATTCCTCAAAGTCTAAACTTCACATTTGACGTTTTTCCCGATAATATATTTTTACATTTCTATCAAATATTAAAACTAACATTTTATTTCGATGTTTTTTTTTAATTATCTGAATTTTTTAAGGTGACTGTTACAATGTTAAATTTATAAAAACTCTCTCTGTCTCCTTTTGTCCTTTCAATCACGTTTCTATTTTTGTGAAGCTTTTCTATTCCGTCAACTCTTAACAATGCACAGGTCGAATCCTCTTTTATAGACTTCTGTTGGTCACACAAATAGTATCTCTATTTTTTTGTTCTTATTTTTTTTTAAATCCTTTTATTTTTTATTTAAACTTGTCTTTTCGTTCCTAGGTCAAAGTTCGAATTTTTCTCAAGTGGATTTGTCTCCGAAAGGCACTTTTCTTTGAAAGTACAAAAGAGAATTTACTCTTTTCAGCATTTTTACTTGTCCATCGTTCTGTCGTTATGTTCGATATCGACATCGTTATTTTTACGAATTGTATTAAAAAGATACATCGAAGTACTAATTTTTTCAAATAATAAATAATCTTTAACTTCGATACTTTGCAACAAATGAAAAAACTGATAGAATAATTGGTTTTTTTTTTTTTTTTTTTCGTTTTCATTACGTTTCAGGTCTCGAGAAGTACGGGGATACTTTCGCACTTTGTCAATCTTAACGTTGTCGTGCCCGAAGCGTTTATATTGGGAAGCGAAGAGCATCACGTGGACGTGGGATCAATAATAAATCTCGTCTGCATAATAGAGAAGGTAAGAACACTCTATTACTGACAACACTTATAAATATGCATACATTGTCTGGTCCTCTATTTGGATTTGTCGAAAAAGGCCAAATGTTTGTTTGCAATTTTGCCAAGAGATCTGCGACATTGAGCCGGGTACAAGCTTTTTTTTCTCCGCCAAACAAAAAAGAAAAAAGATCGAATGAAATTGTCTTGGGATAAAATTATTGGATTTCTGTCAATCAATAATAAAAAAATAATAAAAAACGACTGGAAATTCCTTACGACTGCGAACCGAAATATCAAAAGTAACAAAACTATTATCCATGGAGTTGATAACAATTAAAAATAACGACGAATAAAAAATATATATTTTTCATAGCGCCATTGGATATTATTCTTCGTACAAATATTTTATGTTAAATCGTCTAAATTTTCTTTTACTCTGTTAACTTTTTAATGGTGTTCATCAGTAAAACCGAAGACTATATTCAAATGATGCAAGTTGAATGAATTTATAGTTTCCACTGTCGAAAAATGATCGAAAAAAAAGCTCCAGACAATGAATTGTTCAATCGCAGCGTATGATTCGAGTTTTGTTTGAAAACGATTATATTTTAGTGCATCGATTATTCGGTTTGATAATAAAAATAAAAAAACGAATCAGAGATAAAGATATACAGACGAGGAGACATGGAAAGAGATAAAAAGATAGAAAATACCGGAGAAATATCAGGTCAGCAAAAAAATGGAACGCACGAACTCACAAAACTCCCCTCGAACCTGAATCTCGTTGCGGACTTTACCGCTGGTATAAATTAATCAGACAGTTCTTTTTATTTTTGTTTTGTTTTGTTTTGTTTTTTTTTTTTTGTATTTTGTTCTTCGCAAATGCGAAAATAGCAACGCCAGACTGATGAGAATTCTCGTTAATGCGATACTTTTTTCTCTCATTAATCGCTTCGAATGATAAGTGAATTAAAGCGATCCTTGGATCCAGTAGAAATCCGACTGTATTATGGGCGGAGATAGAAAGAAAAAATATATATTAAAAAAAAAATGAAAATAAAGTGAAAAAGTGAAAAAAAAAAATGGGGTCTCGTTAAAAGGTTGTCCGTTTAAGTCGCAGAGACGAGAAGAAACAATGATGGCATGTTCTCTATACATTAAAGACTTAAAAAAAAAAAAAAACGTTCTTCTTGGTTTTATCAAACTATATTTAGGCCAGCGTGATACTTTTTACTATTTTCTTCGTCTTACCTCAATAAGTAATAATACTAAAACCTCAATCTGTTTTCATTTTTACGAAAAATAAAAAAATTCTACTTCCTTTCGTTGTTAATATTTAATCACGTACGAAATAGCACATAGTTTTATAAGTCGACGGTTTTTCATTGCTACAGAGAAGCTTCTTGCAGAATATTAAAATATAATTTCGTACACGTATTTTCACAAAAACTTTATATCGTTTTAATCTTTTGAAAAATAAATTAATTGTTGTTGTAAAATTTATTTTGCTTTGATCGTTCAAACACACGGTTTACCAGAATTCAAATGTCATGAAATTTTTTATTATTCTGTTCATTATCATGATTTTTTTTTATTTTATAAAATAAAGGAAGTTATTAAAACTGAAAATTTTTTTTTCGTTCTTTGTATAATTGATGCAACTGACGGTCCAACGTCGATCGAATAAATGATAATTCCGCACGTTCGTAAATATCCAATGAGAATGAATATTAGATGAAATTTTGTTACAAATAAAAGTCTTTTCGAGACGATGACACTCTTTAAGTACCTCCAACCAAACTTTTAAAGCTTTAACATCATACTTATGAGACGTCAGTTGACTTAATGAACAAAGTTCGAACCTAAAATTGGACTATCGTCGAATTCTCCTCATGGAATATAAAGTAGAACGAATAATCGATTTTACAAAATTTCTGTCAAGTTAAATTCTTGCAAATGTTTACAGATTTATTTCCAAATCGAAACGCACGTCGTTTTCGTCAATTCACTCGCATTCCAAGACCTTTAAATCGACTTTCTATCAATTTTTTAAAAATACATAATAATATTTTCAACTCAATTCCCTTCGAAGGTCGTAACTCGTCGTACGTTGTACCAAATATACATATATAATGTAACAAGTAAACACACAGATCAAATCGAAGAGATAAGAATGTCAGAGTCACAAACCATTGATCCCTGCAGGAAACATTAATTCAATCGTAAAACATTTATACGCTCATGTGTGTAAATCAAACTGCGAACGAATGATCGTAGTTAAGAATTTGACGACGAAAATATCGCCTTTTTCAGTTTCACTATCAACCTGTTATTTAATCTCAGTTTTTATTATTATTCATGCCTGTTAAAATCGGGCTCGAATGTTGGAAGAGAAAACAGTGAAATATTCAATCCATTTATACATACAAACATCAATACTCTCAAAACCAAGTGGAATATGACAAATAAAACGCCATTGATCATCCATTTTTACTATTTTCAAGCTTTATATATATATATATATGAATGGAAATGCTTATTATTTATACATATAGATCGCTTTGACTCTCTAAGGAGCACTCGAAGATCATAGGGTTCTAGTGGCAAGTAGTTGTTTATCGAGTTTCTCACACCCCTGGAGCTATAAGGAGATAAAAATGTTCGAGTCAGCCAGAAACAGTAGGTTGTATATATAGGAAAGGTCCGTTGTTTGGAGGACGGGCAACCGGATACTTCATGATACCATTCGTAACTGTACACCAACGAAGCAACCGAGCGAAAACGCTAAATCTTTCGGAAGATGCGCAACGAGAGAGAAAATTTAATGTTCCATAGCTATATCCGTTGAGGAATAATCGATAAAGTACTTCGAGTTAAGAAAAAACGAAAACAACAACAACAAACACTTCCTCATCCTTGTCAAAGTTTCCTTGCTTTCTGTCTAATTCGTTGTGATTATTGCTGCCTGCGTTTTTACTCAACGAAATTATTCACGTTCTAAAATCATTGAATTTCAACGGTCAAGGAAAATGGAGAAATCGATCAAATAAAAATTTCTGCACTTTCTTGAAGCGCACAATTTTAGATTCTTCTTTGATAAATTTTATAAAATAAAAACAAAGAAAAATCGTCTTGTACTAAATAATTCGTTCGAATAAACAAAAAAAAATCGAACTCGTTATCGAATTTCATTCACTGCGAGAGAAAAAAATTTTAATCGATCATTTTCGTGATCGTTACACTGAGAAAATTCCTTAAGCCGGAGAAACAATCGTTTGAAATCCGCGGTAAAAATAGGTGTTCAGCCGATGGATTAAAATCCATTAAATACAAAATAAAATCAGGATTCGTAAGAACCTTTATCAAATCGTTTCTATAACTTTTTTTTTTTTTTTTTGAAATTATACAACATTGACGATTTTATATTGCTTTTAATGTTCATTTTCTATTACTCGCACAGAGAATTCGTTTCAATAAAATTAACGCCATTTCTGAGTAATTCTGTGGAGAGATATTAAAAGGTCGTTCTTTTAATAAAAAATAATAATAAAAAGAACGAAATGTTGGTTGAAACATTTTTAGGACGTAATAAGCTTCGGATTTTTTCGTTCGTCGTGGGTACACGTTATTGAAACAGCTTTTGTACGCTCGGAAATATTCCGATAAAACGAGTTACTTGTCGCTTTTACGGAAATACATGCATTTTTTTCCAATACTATTTAAATAAACTCTAGTAAATTTTTATTACGGTTGTCAACGAGAGCAAAAAAAAAATGGTGAATTACATATAACCCTGTCATAATTAATGTGAGAAATGTAGGTTCCATTGAATAAACATCGATTCTAAAATATATGTTCGTTGGAAACGAGTTACGTTGAAGGCAATAAATAGCACGAGCCTCACTATCGTTGCACGTTTTTTTTTCTAATTTATTTCATATCAGACCTGCTCGCGCTTCATTCACGATTGATTGAATACTCAGGAGAATATTCTATGAATTCGTAAGGGGCTCAGAGGCATATAATTAAAAAAAAAAAAAAAAACATTATATGTTTCTGCAATAAAAATAAATAATTGAAAAAAAAAAAATAAAAAAAAAAAAAAAAATACGCCTAGCATCAGCAAGGACGATTCTGCACAGAGCTATTGAGCCATTTTCAATATTACAGGAGAGAAAAAAACGAATAAACACGATATACCTATAGAAAATTATCGGGTAGAAATTATCAGAGGATATGGAAAAAATTCAAGAGACCTACAGCATAGAAATGTTTCTTCAAAGCGCAAATTTCATGGTGGAAAAACTTGGCATATTTTTATCAAGGAATACCACGTTCAAATCGTAATAATTAGGATATGAAAATTCGAATATATTCGAATTGTATTCGTACTGTCACGATTTTATGAATTAATATGAAAAAAAAAAAAAAAAATTGGATTTCTGTATTCGTTTTGATTATAAAATATAAAAATAATAAGTTTTTCTTTTTTCTTTTTTTTCCAAATAGTTTTAAGTTTCGTATGAAAATGAAAAAAAAAATGTAGATGTCGTTTTTTGTTCGTAATGTGGATCAACATTGTATCCTGATGCGATCATTTGTTAAACGATATTTTTATAGTTATTTTTTTAAACAGGAACGTGATAAACAACAAAAAAACGACGTCAATAAAGTTTTATTTAATTTATTACGGTTCAAGGAATCAGGAAAAAATATCAAGTCAATACATCGACGGATATGGGCGGTAAAACCTACTAGAAAAAAAAGCACACCCTCCGGGAAAATAGTCCCCATGGTCTGCACGCCAGCCCTTCAGGCTACGGCTGGAATGAATTTATTTATTTATTTTTTTATTTTATTTTTTTTTCAATTTACTCCTTGAGATAATATTTTTCGAACAGTTTATGAAAATTTTATTGAAACAAACGATAACGAGTGAATTCGAATTGTAATCAGTTTTTTACTAAATCTTCCAAATAATTTCATCGGACGAACGTGAAGGGGAATTGATTTTAAAAAAATGATAAAAAATAATAAAAATTTCTTCCTTTTCCATCCTTTTTCAGTTACAAAATTATAAATACAAATATTCTTGGCATGAATTTGATTGAAAAAATGTAATAAAACATGAGAAATAATGGCTTTCTATAAAATCCGATGAAAAATTTTATCCTGCAATAATATCTGATCGTATTTTGAGGCTAAATATTAACCTGAATGTAAAAATTCCGGAAATTAGTTATTAAGAGAAAAAAAATTTGAGCTTTGATTATGCAAACGAGGTTTCTCGCTTCCGCTCGTCTAAAAGCCCCGAGCAATACATGTACGTTGTGGCTTGAAGAGGTGATTGAGGCTTGATTTGCCTGGAAAGAGGCAAAAACCACGAAAGCACGCGCAGCGGTTGGTGACACCATGAAAAACCAACGAGGGTGCTTTAAAAACCAAAAGATGCAAATAACCAACTGTTCACATTATTTTTTACTGGTAATCAAGATTTTTTACCATAAAATTAAGGTTTTTCCTACAGGTGCAAATATTTCCAGAGTAAAACATTTATTTTTCATTAATTATTCATCATCTATTATTTTCTTCATTTAATAATAATAATAATAAAAATTTTAGGATAATAAAGTCAAAGGAATTGTTGATCTTTTATATTAAAGTCGAAGGCCCAACCCCAATATGAAAATTAAATAGTTTAATTATTTTTATTGCACCTTTTTAATTAATGAAGTGACGATGCTGTAATTCAAAATTGCTTCTGCACACTGACACGAGCAAACACTTCAAAGCCAGCAATAATCCTCCCTCTGATTTTCAGAATCATTCACAAATGTTCAGATTTATCTTATTATATGATCAGCACAAAATCCTTCGACGATTATATCGCTTCATGTGAAAATAATAATCAGTATTGTGTAATTTATGTTACGTGAGAGGCATCAGCGATTAAGTGCTTTCAGCGAACCAATCAGTTCTCTCTTTCTCTCTCATTGCGATTCAAAAGTTTCTCTGACAAAGTGAAATTGTATATTAAATAATTAGCTCTCAATAATTCCGCTTGGATTCTTGTTAAACGGGACAAAGACTCATCAGTTTAATTTAATTGAATACTTAAATTACACTTAAATTAACTTCAAAAAATATTAGGAGATTATTTGTAAAAATATAATTTTTTCTGCAAATATAAAATTGATATCAACATGAAAGGATTGCTTTTCCGTGGAAAAATTTCGATGAGATGGACGCAGAGGACGTCATAAATCAAAGTCAAAATATATCAGAAAATAAAACAACAAAAGATCCATTGGTATCGGAAAATTGATTGAATATTTTCCCGAAAACGCCTGTAACAACCATAGAAGGTTTTCAATAACGGATCAAATAATATCGAAAACAAATGCATTGTTCGACTTCGCCAATTAGCAACAATGGAAATAATTATCCCTTGCAAAAGAAACGTGTATTCGTTTTTATTAATAATCTCGAAAAAAAATAAAAAATACGCTATTCAGAAAACGCAGTGGGATTAATCAAATCGTAAAACACAAAAAATTCTCTCCATCAATCCGGAATCGCGTGAGTAAATAAAAGACGTTAAAAAAAAAAAATCAGTCGAACGAGTAGTGAAGATTTGTTGTGAAATAATTATCTGCAGAATACATCGCGTTCGAGTGAAAAATATTTAAAAATGATTGACTTTTGAACTTTGTTAGTAAAATTTATTTATCGTTATTATTATGAGAAGAATTTCTCATTTTCACTGACACAATGAGGATTATTTTCATGAACGAACCACATTCCACAGAATGTAGCATATATTTAGATTTTCTATAAAAAAAAACATTGCACAATGAAATTTACTTGAATAATTAATTTTCATGAGTGAAATTGCGTGTAAAATGAGAAATTTACAGAAACATTATTTCCTCGCAATCTTTTTGGTTCAAGTATGTACGAAAATGTATTTCGTGTGTTGTACAACGTTCAAAATTTACCGGGATATATATTTAGCTGTTAATTAACGAAATCACATGATCGATATTTACGAAATTTGGCTTCTAATTGATATCATTTTCCCGAAAATTTTCACGCATGATAGAAACACGAAACACCACATTTTCCATTTTGGAAATTTAATAATCATTCCATACAACGTGTTCTATCATCGAATCATCATTTTCACGAATAATGCTCACCGAAAAGTACGTCTAAAAATAATAAACAAAAATTCATTCTCGTGTAAAAAAGAAAAGGGTTGAAAATGTTATTTTTCATAGAATTAGGGTCATCAAGACCCTACGATTTATTATATTACATAATGTGAAATGACTCGAGAGAAGATTTGCCAAGACTTAATTTCCCTATTCAGTAAAAATCGTCAAAAAAAAGTATTTAAAAATCCCTACACTTCCAATAATATTTATATTTTTTTACTACCAAATCTCAAAGTAAATTTCAATTTTTACGACGATCGAACAATTTTTTTGCCATTTGAAACCTAAATTTATTAGTAAAATGTAAACAATTTTAAAATATTTTCAAAATAATGATAAAAAAGCAACCAATAAAATGATTTCTCGTAGCATTTGAACGATAGAAATTTAAATATCGTCATATAAACACGCTCTTCTCTTGAATATCCAACGATATATTCATTATTTATAAATCTCATCATGTGTCTGTGAGTTTTAGAACCCCATAGGATATGCACCATTTCCGTACACGTTTTCCTACTACCCACTTGATGTTTTCAACGTAGTGCACGTTGTCCTCCACGTTCTCAATTCACAAACATTGTATGACATACATGCATTACATGAATAAGTATCCATGCTTTTGCCTTGTAATACCTACTGCGAAACTCCATGTCGAAAAGACAGAAAGAGAAAGACTAAACGAAAGAGAGAGAGAGAGAGAGAGAGAGAGAAAAGTAAACAACGTATATATATGTATACAAATGTTTAAGTGTAGGCAGGTTATACCGAGAAGTATATTAGCCCCGGTAACCACAAGGAGATTTAGATCTCTGGCACGAGAGACTAAACTCGTTATATATACAATAACATAACATTACTGAGCTACATAACTACGCCATATGTAACGTTACGTCTCCAACTATAATATATATATATATATATATATGAAGAGAGAGAGAGAGAGAGAGAGAGACCGGTAGAGATACCATTTCACCGACTCAATTAACGTTCTGACCCGTGTATATTTACGTATATAGCCTCAACACGTAACCATGTATAATCGTAACCCCCATAATGTTTCAGAGTCCAACGCCGCCACAGTACGTATTCTGGTACCACAATAACCGGATGATAAATTACGATACACGCGGTAGCGTTAGCATACAAACCGATCCAGGACCAGCACAGAGTCGGCTAATCATTCACCAGGCGGTCGAATCTGACACGGGCAATTATACGTGCAGTGCATCAAACACTAAACCCGCATCGATCTACGTATTCGTCACAGAAGGTATAACTTACTAAATTTTCATTCAAATACACCCGCAGCTATCCCTTTTCCCATCGTTTCGTTTTCTTTTTTTATTTTGTTTTTTTTTTCCACGTAAAACCACTAACGGCCCAACCTGGAAACGAATCGATCGATTCCATATGGCGAAACGTATAAACGGTCGTTAAAAATATTTATTGAACCGAAACCCATCGGTTGCTTTGGTTTTACACCCAAATATGCAAAGCTCTCTCCATACCCAAAGTCACCAGTTTTCTCACACTCGCACCGTCATTCCCTTTTTCGTCAATACCAACATTGTTATCTTTCACACGTACGCAACTTAATATTCGGCCAACACGATATTTCTCTCGGTTTTTAATGTTACTTGTTACGCATTTATGAAAATTCGATAAATCAATACGATTTCATACACAATCTTCAATCGTTTTCACTTTGATCCCTTTTGCCATCACAGAATTTCACTTTTTCATACCGTTTTAACGTCAACGAACGTGTGCTTCAACGATTTTTTAGTCATAATTTTTTATACATTCGATCGAAGGTTCCTGGGTTCGTTATTATCGAAATTGTAGAACCACAAAACCATATTTTTTTTCAAATAATTCTGTAAAATTCTCCAGAATATATTGAGTTTGTGGAAAAGTTATCGATTTTTATAGCTTTTTAGTATCAAAGAATTTAAAAAAAAAATGTACGAAATACGATCATTCATTTATATGTGATATTTGTGTAATTAAAAAATAATGACTGTTCGTATTTTTCTTACATTTATAAATGTCTCAGGGATTATGTTGGGGGAAAAAAATTTGGTATTTATTATCGAAATAATAAAGTGATCATGAAAAAGCTGAAAAAATATCGGTGACACAATATAAGCCATACTGTGGCTCGGGGCGTTCAATGTACACACTGTAAAAGCATAAAGCAGTCAGCGATAAAGCAGAAATACATGGAAGCAATCTTGTAGAGCATGAAATTTTCTACAAAAAAGTAATTGGCGGTTTGTTTCGATTTTTCGTAGTTTCTTTGCGAAAACGAGTCGTAAAAAGGAAATTGGTTGACGTTGTTTGTTTTTTTTTCTTAATTTCCGACGTTTGAAGTACGTCCCCGATAAACGCGATAGTATTGCAAGTATATAATTGTTGATATCCGTCGTAATTCGAGTATAAAGAAGTTAGAGATTCGTATAAAAATAAAAATGGCGATTGATCAATCGATAAATAAAACTGGGCAATAAAAGTCTAATCGTTTGAATCACCAATACAAAGATAGTTGAAAAGAAAGTGACAAAGAAAGCGTACCTTGACAATGATTGGGCGTGTAATGGCGATTATTTTTCAATGCAATGAACTCGTTGTTGCCAACGAGGACAATAATGATGATTTTCTTTTGTGCAGGTGATAAAATGGCGGCGATTCTACGTCGTAAAACCTCGGGAGCAAAGAGAACGATCGTCGGAGGTTTGATGCTTACACTCGTGGTAACAGGCGTCGTTTTACTACGATAAACGTTCCACTCGGAACGGTCCATTATAATCGTAACATTTTACGTTTTTCATTTTTTTTTCATTAGGTAGATAACTTTGCCACTACGATCCTCAATTACATTTTTTTCTTTCTTATTCACTACATCAAATATACAAATAAAGAGTAAGAACTTTAAGGGAGACTCTTACTTCGTATATGTATATCCAGAAAGTGAAG
This sequence comes from Campoletis raptor, assembly GCA_948107755.1. Lineage (NCBI taxonomy): Eukaryota > Metazoa > Arthropoda > Insecta > Hymenoptera > Ichneumonidae > Campoletis > Campoletis raptor. The sequence goes on from OX403626.1 coordinate 14,059,440, forward strand.
CAAAAGTCTCTGCCGATCCACGCGTCGCCAGTAAGCATTTCTCATTCGCGAAAAAATAAACACACATTAATGTACACACGCACACGCGTTACGACACACGAAACATACGAAAAAATAAACAATATCGAGATTTTTAGGATTTCGATAAATATAAATAATTACGAAAATCGGTGTTGGGATACTTGAGGGTGTCGAAAATCAACATTTCTTTGTTTTTCTTTTTTCACCCTGAAAGTAAACACACCACATAAGAGTGTGCAAAAATAAAAAATACGAACAATAGACGTACGTCTCTTGTAGTATCTATATATATATATATTGGTATACGTATGAGGCGGCTCGTTGCGGACTAAAAACGTACTATTACATCGACGAAACGGAGGCAGAAGCAGTGTGATTGGGCAGGTTGTGACCCGATATTCATGTAAATACTCGTAAGTGTAATCATTCTCGTCGTCGAGTTCCCTCCCCCCTCTCCCTCCTACGCAACGACGGTTATAGTATATTACATAAATCCTTAATTCCATATATATTTATATATAAATATATATATAAATATATAGATATACTACACACACAAAAAACACCGTACATTCGTATAAATACGTAATATGTGTATGTGCATATACATAAATATAAACATACATCGGGAGTGAGTAAATAGAGAAATTTATTCCTTTCTTCATTGCCTTGTTTATCCAAATGCTCGTATGCATTTTTTTACTAATAAGTACCTCCAACTCTACTCTAACCTCGTGCCAGGTTTACATTCTTTTTTCTCTCGTGCTTCTCAGTCTTTCATTTGACAACAAAGTTCATATGTGTGCAGTGTACGAACTACGAGCTTTGCGCAGACAACGGTTGGTCGTTGGTCGGTTACGCGAGAAGTGAGATTTTTGTGTTTTTTATTTTGTTTATTCAAATAAAATATATTGTTGTGTTGTTATTGATTCTGACTAGAAACTTGTTTCACACACTCTTTTTGGAATATATATATTTGTATATTTATGCATATGTATGTACAAATATATATGTATAGTTGAACAAGAACGACGATGATCGACGAAATTTAAGGAATTCAGTGAAAAACTTCGAGAAAAAAGTTGTGGAACGTTGGAAAAGAAAACAGAACGAGAAAATAAGATTACGACATATTTTAATATACGATCTAATTAATGAATTCTGGTGGTTCCGTGTTTCATGTACTATTGGCACAACAAATTTAGTTTTCTTTATTTCTATACATTTTATTTCATAAACTCATGAATTTTCGTATATAAAAAAATAATCGGTCGATAAATCAACGTTCACGTGACGTATCTTGATTGTAATTACGAAATAATAATATGAGTTTAAATATTAAACAGAAATAACGAAAACCATTAAACTCATAACCTAGTCAAGGATTCCACGCGATGCAATCTACTTCAGATTTTATGTATCACGACGTAATTTGGTAATGAGAAGAAATTTCAACGTTTCGTTTCAATGTGGCGACGAAATTTCCAATCTAGTGATAATGAGGACGTTTATAAAAAGAACTAGGGAAGAGAAAAGGAAGTAAATGCACTCACATCGCCAGATCGTTTTTTTTCTCCACATTTGCATTAAGTGAATACGAAAATCCAATAATAAATCATGAATGACAAGCAGAATTTGACTAATTAACGAAATTTAAGAGAATCCACTATTTTCACTTCGGGAAAGAAAACTCAGCATCTGGAATTCAATTAATTGTGAACCGTACCCGAATTCTCGATAAAAATTCAACTGAATTTTTTTCGTAAAATGACATTAATCGTGGCAACGAAAAAATCACAGGTTTACGTCCATTTTAAGAATACTTTTTTTGAAGAATATTGCGAAAGTATCAAACGAGGACAAACGAGGACCAATTAACACTTTTAAAACGTTGACTAATATGAGTTTTTAATATTTACATTAATTCGAAGAATACTAACGACGAGTATTGGGCTAAAAATTCGTTTTTCCAACTCATTCGGACAAGAATATTTAAATCATGATAATATAAATTTATATGCTGGAGAAGAGAAACCACAAATCCGTTATCGGGTTGACTAGGAAACGTGAATTTCGCTATACACCGCTAATCAGTCGTTGCAACTCGAGCGGATAACCCGTTGCACGGTTTATGAATTATGGGACCACCACCCGAACGATCGATATGACATTTACATTTCGAGTTACGAAATTTAGACAAGATACGAATTATCAAGAAGGGAACTCGAATCTGATTTGGAAAAGGGGTTATATGCACAGCTGACGAATGACGCACTCTTGTCGTTGGACAAACTCTCCCCTAATACGTTCCAATGAATTATTTCCGGCTGACCAATAGTCCTACCTATTAATTACAAACCATTCAAGATGGAAACATTGAAGTGGAGTGAGAGATTGTTTTATTTATCGAATCAATAGGTATTTACCTCGAGCATGAAGCGTAAAAATTCAAATGAAAAAAAAAAAAATGCAAATTAGTATGAATCGATTCACTCAATAAAATCTTGTGCAAAATTATAGTTGGAAAATCATTGGAAATGCAAAAAAAACATACTGTGACATGGGGACTACACGTCAAAATGTTTTAAGGGCTTACATACACTCAAGAATATCAACAACAACAAAAAGGTCAATTTCAATAACTTTTTTCATGCTTAAAACATATTACGATATGAATTTTTTGTTTATTTAAAAAGAAGAATGAGATTGATATGAGGGGAGATAAATAATTTCATTTTTGCAGTTTGTTTTGCGCAAAACCCTGTTTGGTAATAAATAAAATATCATTTTGCTCTGAAAGCCAGTTTTTGTCGAGACAAAATTGTTTAAATGCATTTCTTGCAAAATGACAGCGGTTCGAATTGCAATTTCCGGATTTTGTCAATATTTTTCTCGTGAAACAATAATTACAATGTTTACAAGAAAAATCGATGGAAAAGAACAAGATAATTGTGTAAAGGTCCTTCACGTTTTTATTTCTTTCTCCCGACTGCAATTTCTTAACCATTCCTGGATTTTTTTTTATAAATTATGAAGGGTTACAATATCGAATGAAAATAATTTTAAACGATCGAATTTTTTGACTTTTGTGAGTGTGTATGCCCTTGAGGTGAACTGTCAGTCGTTCGGTTGGTGAAAATCCCACTACACGTTTTTTGGCTGGACTTGAGTTTAGAGAAAAAATAATAGTTACACAATGTTTTCCTTTGATCAGAGAAAAAAGTGTAGAACTTTTATTTTTCTTGCAATTATCAAGAACGTCGGAGAACATCGTGTACCTGCTCTTTAGTTATCTCTCTCGCACTCATTCAACTGATAGATCACTTTTAATCCGAAAAACCTGTCAGCGTTGATCAAACTAATTATCGGTAGATATTTTTTTAGGGATTATTCAGTGATGATTTACACCTCGTTCAAAAACAAAACATAGGGGCAAGCGAAACATTATTGCAAGAGATTTGATGCACTGTTTACACTATAAATATTGACCAACACTGAGAATAATTAATCCCAAAATATCAACTGTCCATCGCACTTTCATTAACATCACGAAGGGGACCTTTTCTCTGTCAACGTAAAAATCGAATTAAAAGATTTGAACTTTTCACTATATACGATCGTACAATGTTAATTAATTAAAATTCGTCGTTTTCTATTAATATATTTTCTGCGGAGAAAATAAACACCGGAAAATTAATGTTGCAAAATGAAAAAAGGCGATAATTTTGAATTTTCGGTAATTTTTAGTTTTTATAAATTATTAAAATTATACGAATCGAAACAACTTTTAGATATAACTAGAAAAATAATTGAGAAAAATAGAGAAAAAATGGGTGTTATAAAATTTTTAAAAGTTTTATCAGTTGACACACAACGAAAAAAGGAAAATTTATCGAAAGTAATGTGAAATCAGGCTGACAAGAGGCATTATCTGGCAACAACACACGCCAGTTTGAGAGTTGATCCTCGGGCTTCTGTACATATAGGAGGGTGTACAACGGTCGGTAATGAATTGACGTATGGTTGATCGTGTACTACACGACACGCAACTCCCTCTCATATAAAGCGTACGCGTGGGCACGAAAGAGAAGAAGAAAGAAAAGAGAAGAGAGAGAAAATGAGTGAAACAACGTGTGATTATCGTGCAAGTACAATACACGTAGTATGCATCCTAATTACCATATAAATTCAAGCTAAAATGTACACAAAGTGTAAATCGTGAAAATCGATGAAAATTCACGAGTTGAACATTCCACTTGTTCATAAATTTTTAAAGTTCCTGTTAATTGTGTCATTGTTATTTAAATCCTAAATTCTGTGAAACAAAAAGCTTGAATAAATTTGATTTACTTACGACTATCGTTCGATAAAAATATGCGATCGAAAGAAATTTTGAAAAAAGTAAATTAGGTTTAAAGTTGAATAATAAAATTGGAGAAACGTGTGAAATTAAAATATGGTCTCTATTTCTGTTTTTGGATCAACTATTTGCACATTAATTTGTCGTCCAATTGAATAAAATAGCAACGAGTCAAATATGGACCGTGAAAATTCGAACTTTTTCGATAAAAACGATGAAATGTAACTTCATGTTAAAGTGACAGTCGTATTTCTGCCCAAAAAAAAGTGCCATTTGAAATGGGGATTTTTAGTCACGGATATGTCACGTGAACGTAACTCATCCATTATTTTTTTGTGCTTTATATTCTGTTTCGATCGACCGATAACTCACAATCATTTCAAGCAATCCTCAGGCGAATTAAATACGAAAAAAAGTTAATGAGTCGCAAGTAGGAATTCCGTGAGTGTCAAACCGGAAATGGCAAAGTCGAGGGAAGCAAGGGAACCTCATAGATGGCGTTGTTCGACGTGACGCGACGATTCTACGGGTTAACGTACAGATAAGCAACGAGAATTCGTGTAACAAGCGTATTATTTGGTATTTTTTGTTCGACTATTTTTTGTTTTCGTGTTCGCTGATTTGGTCGATAACGCTCGAGCGTGACGAGAAGGATCCAAGCCACGACAAAAGAGTATACTTTTGGCGAGAGGGGAAACCAGACACGGGACAAATACAGCGTTATAGCGAAGCCGTATAGGTTATTTCCTCCTTTTTTCTTTATCCAAAGAGAAGTCGATTCAGAATTTAACTGGCGATAGAACTCAACAACGACGGAACTTTATACGGGTACTTACACCCAACACGTTGCAAAGTAGCCGAGCTTAAACGTTCTTCATTATTACTGGCATATATATACGAATATATGTATATATATATGAACATATAGCAAATACATAACCTGTTATAAGGTTTCCTTGACTACGAATTGAGCGCCTTACGACTTAACACCGTACTATGCGAAACCTTTCATGCTTATCGTGGCACAATAACTCTGATCGTAAGCGATGTGAAATCGTGACATTTTTACAATTCGAGACTCGAACAATAGGAATTTTGGGGTTTTAACACGAACGGACCTTCCTAAACAACATCGGACGAGAAAAAAAAACATTTTTAAACCAGAAATACAATCGTTTTTTTTTCTTTCTTTTTTTTTTAATATTTACTCCTCGCTGGTTAAATCAGTTTCAAAATAAAATCATATGATTCCACATTTCGCCAAACTTTCATAATTTTTTAACAGAGTTGCATCCCGTTCTAAAAATATATACATACACGTCCTTCATCGAAATGACGATTAAAACTGACGAATGGGATACGTTGAGTGGTTCTATTGACGAACGCTGATTGCAATAGTGAAATATAAATTTGACCTAATTTTCGAAAAATCCATTTTCATTGAAGTACGCGACGAACAACGCTCGCTCTGCCAAATAGAGAACACGGATTGAAAAAAATATATAAAACATATAGGTTATTGGCGTAAAATCGATCGTTGACTTTTGCAACAACGAATCGTCACGCAGATTTTAAACCTTCTCATATTTACAATTTTATTATTTTTATTTTTATTCTTTTTTTTTTTTAATCCAGCTCTAATTTTTCGGCACGATACTATTTTAGAATAATCTCCCGAGTCATTGTTTCACGACAAATCACAATAAATAACGTCAGTTAATAAAATTACGATTAAACGACTGGAATGTGTGTCATTTTGAAAATATTAAACAAGGACGAAGAACCAAGAAATTTAAAACAAGAAAAAATAAATCCATTAAACTTGCATCTTTCACGCGTGTGTACTCGATTGTAAATTCACACAAATCGACAATTTACAATATTCATTTATTCAGCGATTAAAAATTAATGAAAAAAAAAAACAAAAAAAAAAACATTTTTCGTTTTTAAATGAAAAATACAAATATAAATATTCGAATAAGGTCACGATATTCGATTTTACGAAAAGTGGCGAAATAATAAACAGGATCAAAGAAGAAACGCGAGAGAAACAAAGTTTGAAAATAATTTTTAAACAAATATAGAACGTAAGAATTATTGTAACTTTTATGTCTCACGTTAGCTGCGTTATTCAGAGATTTATTATTGATGTAAGGAAACGATTTAAAAATAACAAGAAAAATTAATTATTCAAAGAACGATATGAAGATTATTATTGAGGAACGAGACAGTGATGAAGAATTGATTGATCCTCCCTAATGCACTGAAACGACGTTGATATTATAACAACAAGAAACAAAACAAAAAATTGACAAAAAAATCTTTTTAATCTTGAAGCAATACGAGTTTTTATTTGATGTTAATGTCATCAGCATTGTTGCTTGGGGGGGATGTACCAAATTTTCAAACGCTTTTGAAAGAGAGAGAGAGAGAAAAGGAAAGTCATGGTGATGGTGTGTTTGTGTGTGAGAGAGAGAAACAGAGAGAGCGAGAGAGAGAGAGAGAGATTGTATGAATGAAATAACTCAAGGGAACTGAAAAAAAGGAACAAGGGTATGGATAAGGTTAGATTTCCAAAGAAAACAAAAGAATAATATCGATCGATTTTTGTTGACCGTCTCGACAACGAGAAAATTTCACGAATCATTGATTTGTCCGAATGTTTGTAAGTCCGTGATTACTGGATTTTTTATACGCTTCATACATAAGATTCGTTACACATAATAATGTATTTATTTTTCATTTTCATCAATTTGCTAAGTCCAAATGGAATATGACGAGAAGCTAAAAATCTGATAGTCATGACGCTGGTACGACGTAATACCGCAGAGGACGAAACGAGTCGTAAAACGAATGTTCAAAAAGAGCGTTAAAAAAGCTGACAAAGAAAAAAAAAACATGTGCGTAAATCGACGAAAAATATTGGAAGCGACGAAAAAAATCGTGGTTACACTTTTAACATTATTTCACGTGTCCAATCATCGAAATAAACAAAACAAAAACCTCCAATCATTTAATCCACAATTGACAGTTGATTCATGTGACATTCGCCACCAAAAAACAAAAAAACAAAACAAACAAACAAACAAAACGAAACTAATAAAAAAGAACAAAGAACACACACGGAATTTCGCGATGTAAAAAAAAAACACACACACACACAAACAAAAATACACGAACACGAAAAAAAAAACGTATAATACATTTTTTATCGCGTGTCACATATGATTTTTCATTACAATCACAAAATTATGATCCAAATTTATGAATTAATACACAAACGTAAACACAAACACACACACATACACACATATTCGAATTATATCTGTATGCGCGAGAGAACGTACATCACCGATACGATCTGTCGCGTATATACGTTAAAAAAAATAAATTTAGGTTATACATATAAATTAATTGAATAAAAGAAAAAGAAAATAAATTAGATGTATCTATATCTATATATATATATATATATATATATTTATATGTATATATGTTTATTTATATATATATGTGTATATTTATATATATATATATGTATATACGTACACACATATACATAAATATATAGAATCTGTTAATACGTAAGTTAAGATAATTAAAATACATGGTAAATTACGGTGGAATCTCAGAAAAAGAAAAACCAATTCTCAAAGAATTAAATGATCCTTGCAATTTAAAAAATTTCTCAGTATATGTCTGCAAATCATGTGTTATAGAATGAAACGATCCGATATATTCAATAAAAAGTGAATGAAATCGCGATTTTTTTTTTCCTTCAATATTATTATTATTATTGTTATTATTTAGATTATTTGATGTCGACGCTCTATTTTTTTTTCGTCCCTTCATCTCTCTCGTTAAATCTCTCATCGAGATATAAATCTATTCGTGCGTGACTTGGGTTTCAAGGTAAGTACTCCAAGAATCAACGTTTTTTTTTTTTTAATTCTCCTATTTGCAGGGAATTAAGTTTTTAAACCGAATTTTAATTCCCCTAATGGATCCTTTACGTTGGCTTATGAAATGAAGCTTGTGAAATCATACTTTACGTCGCACAAAAATTCTGTAGGCAACGTTGAATCCGCCGTTTTTTTTTTCTTTTTTTTTTATTACGGATTTCACGGCTAAGTAGTTCGTTAGAAATTTTTTATGTTCCTCATAGTATTTTTTTCGGATTAAAATATTTTTCAAAGTACTTTCAATAGACAACATTCTTTTTATAGACAACGAAAGTCGATTGTTTGCAACGTTTTATTGAGTTTTGGTCATTAACAAGCAAAATTAATTATTTAGGGAGTTAAGGATTGAAAAAATAATCAAATTATATGTTTCTGCTTCGAAATTTGTTGTACTTTATTTCCGCAACGATACAGTGATTAAAATTATTTAAAAAGTCGAATGATGTTTAGAAAAAACGTGATAAAAGCTCGAAGTCGTAATACTCGTAATGACAATTGATTTCTCGATTCTGACAGGTGTCAAAAGAAACAACAACAAAAATTCTTCAACGTTCGATTAATAAAATTTGAAAAAAGGTGCAAATCCAACTGTAAAGTCTTCATAAATATGAATTACCTTTTTTATACATTTTTTCGATGTTACAAATTTGCAGCAAGAACAAAATTATCATTCAAATTACAGAATAACATATAAAAATGTTGAAATCAATCAGAAATCTGTTTCCTTCAATGTTACAACTTCAAAAAAATATGTTTCCAAGGAATACGCGATCTGAATAACAATTTCTGAATCTCAGCAACATCAGCGATAAGATTCCCCGACTCAGTCAATAAATCAGTAAAGTAAACAAAACATTCATTATTTCTGAAGGAAATTTGACCGAATTTTTTCCATACAATCCATTCTTTTAGCGAAGTTAGCAGAAAAAAAAGGAACAATTGTTTTTTAATTTTCCGTTGGGACAGCGAGTACCCAGTCCGTCACGAAATGATACATTGCTGGCTCGAAGTTTCGTCGACGAGGGAGCACAGAAGGAAATGTCAGATAAATCTTGTTTTCCGTACTACTGAACTTTATTACAATATAGCACGTATGTGTATTATTCATCCATAATACAATTTAATGTGGACAATATATATACATATATATGTGTGTGTGTGCATATATATACATGTATATATATATTTATATATATATATATAATTTCTATGTATATAGAATATAAAGGGTCTCACTTGGTAAACATAACGGGATATTGAACTGAGCTGCAAGGGTGTCTTTTACTACCTTGAGCCTTCAGACTCATCACAATTTGAGTGGGCGTGTATAACGATCCTATTTCCTTCGCAACGAGCCCTATCTGTCATCTCAGTGATAAAAAAATGTAAAAAAAAAACAAGATAAGTAGATTGAAGTAATTACATCCAACGATGACAAATATTATCGTATCGAAGCACTTTACAGCTGGTAAACTACTATTAACGGTAATTAGTCATTGAATTTTTTTCTTTTCTTTCTCTAGCGTATAAAAAACCCCCTTGCCGCTTATAAACGCTTGTTGGGATTCTCGTTGGAATCGTGATAAAGATAGCTCGTATAACAAAAAATATAATATCTTACAATATCATTAAATTATGAATTAATGAATAAAATTGGTATTCGCATTGTTAATGCGCGATGAGGATAACCGATGGTCGTTTGCGTGCTTCGTCTGGACAATCACTCTTCTCGCAATGCTGCTAAACACTTTTTGAGCAAATCTGCGTGGGCCTGGAAAATTAATCAAAATATTAATATTCTTGCGTTTTGATCTTTAAGACTTTTCATAAAATCTTGAACCTTTCGTTAATTAACTATCTGTCGAGATTATATCTTTATTTTTAACCGGGTTTTACTGTTTGATCAGATATGAAAAGTGACTAATGATTTTTTTTTTGACACGTCGCAATAATGACTTGAAGTTAAAGTTAGTTATTCACTTTTTTTCTGTCAATTTACGAAAATACTTTTTTTTATTATTATTCAGTTTTTTATTTCTTCAAGTTTCGTTACGAATTACATTCGATCAATATGGATTTTGTATTTTTATGATTTATGAATGAGTGAAATTCTATAAATATTTACCTTCGCATGTTTGATCTCCAATTCCGTAAGTTCTACGAGATTCTTTTTGAACGCGGCTATCCGTCTCGTCTTAAAATCCGTAAGCTCTGAAACAAGAATTTTCAGTGAATGAGTAAAGAAAACTGGATGTCAACTAGGATCAGAAATAAAAAATAAAAGAAAAAAAACAAAATGGTGTGTAAATGTTTGGAAGAAATTGCGTTAACTTTATGAATGAAATTGAAAGTATAACATTTTTTTTATTTAGACAAATCTTTAAGACAATTTTAAGGTAAACAGACTTATTAATTGTGATGAATGAGTGAATTAATTATAAAGAATATTAACAAACTCACCTTCTCTTCCTTTGTCAGACATTTGTTCGAACTTTTCGCAAGCTTCGGTCTGTACTTTTTCAGCCTTCAACGTAACATATTTAGAAAAAAACGAATATAAATTAAAGTTATCATCGTACTTCACCAATAATTGTGATGCGAGAGGCGTGCAATGCTCGATGATAACATGAACGTGTATGAAGAAGCTTGACAGCAACAACAAGAAAAATTTATAAATAAATAAAGAACACAGCAATTCGGTCAATATTTTTCACTCGTAATTTTGTCCAGTTATTGCAAATAAACGCAGGCCATGTAGATGATGAATGAATAATGAATATTGAATATCCAGGCGATTTGAAAAAAATTTCGACGAGGAACATTGATTTTGTGATTGAATATACAAATTAGTCAAAATATTTTCTTCCCATTTTCCAAAATCTGATAAACAATGAATTTGATTAAAGTAGAAGATTGCTGAGAAATTCGATTCTTGCTAATGTCAATCTGCTTAATTTGCAAATTCGTAATGTAAAAATTCTTCAGGAGAATAAGAATTTTATGAATTTTATGAATTTTTCTAGACGTTTCATAAATTCTCCTGGTTTTTGTCAAACCGTTTTTTTTCTCTATTAAGATGGAAGTGTCTCGAGTTAGAAGGTTGATTGTAAAAAAGTAAGTTTTTTTAACTATCCTAATTAACATAGAACGTCAGGGGAGAAAAGCTCAAATGCACGGAAGGTTAGTAAATTATGCCGACTGCAGATCGATTCCTTGATTAGAGTCATGCAATGAGCTCATATCGTGCAATTTTATACACTGGCCGGTGGTTAGCGATGAGAAAAACTTTTTTTTTCTCGCTTAGATATGTCCTTGAGTAATAACGTTTCATTTTTTTTTTTTTTAATTATTGTTTTGTTATGAAGAAATAATCAATGGAAAATTTGATCCTATGCATGAGACTTTAGTTACGCCTTTTTCAGGGTCACAGTTTTGAGGTGAAATTATTTTATCTTTCACCACCCAATTCAATACTTTTTCTCCTTTTATTCCCTTCCGTCTTTCTTGTAAAACGAAACTTTTATATTCTTATTTGAACACATAAATTAATTGAGTAGGAAAAATGAAGTAAAGTTGAGAAAAATGTTCATTGAATTTATCCATTTTTTTGTTTTTTTTCTATAGAAAATTCTATTGAGTATTTTGTAAAATTCTATTAAGCAATTGTTCATACTGATCATAAGCGAATTGACATTTTTTGGTAAATGTCAAAAGAAAGACTACAGGTAACAAAAAAAATTCATCGCAAGGCTTTGTTCGATAGCTCCAACCAAAAAAAAACGAACATGAAGTGTACGTGAAGAAAACACACACCTCTGCAACCTCCAGGGCCTCGAAGAGCCGGAAAAAGCAAACAATTCGATTAGTTGACGTCAAATTTCGTACTTTCGTGCACAATATCCGCGATACATTTTATTTCGATTATTATCATCAACGGTTTAGAGCGTCAAACAGTTGTTGCATGAATTTATTATTCATCAATCACAAATATTCAACTGAAATATTCGGGAATCTCGTAATCACAAAAATTTCTATATATCGACGCAATTTTATCTTTTTCACACTTTTCATTTGAAATGGCAATATTTTTTTCCTGTCCCAAATGATAGAACGTTTATATGTACGAATCGTTGATAACACAGTGAAACTTGAATTACCCGTTGCATAAGGCAGAAAAATGTATAAAGAAAATTCGTGAATATCGTACAATTTTTAGAATTTTACAATTGTACAATTTTTTCGCCCCTAAAATAATGAAAGTCAAATTTGTAAAATAATCGATTTATCGAAGTTTCACTGTATTATATGTCCGAATAAATTGCACATGAGTTTGCGAACACTGTGAACAATGTCTCAAGATATGAGGATAAAAATGTTAGAACAATGCAATTTAGCCTCGAAAAATTAGTAATACACGAAGAGAATTAAGATTGTAATAGATAAAATATAAAAATAATAAAACTCACAGCATGAACATCCTTGTTTTTCGCCCGAGCTTTTTCCAGGGTTCGATTGGCAGTTTCATAAGCGTGTAAGGCTTTTAATCTACGAAAGAGTAGTCTCTTTGCTGCTGCTGTGTCACGCATGTAGTAACGCAATGTATCCGATAATTTCAAATCTTCGTCCGACGCAACGCGGCCTTCTACTTTCTGTAGCAAAAAATCATTTATAAATACCGACAAACGAGTCAGAATCATTATATTTGTCTCAATTTTCAAAAATTTCTCAACTTATTAATATTTTCATATTTTTTTTCTGTTCGAGGATCTCAATTAAATAAAATATAGTTCAAATAATAAGAATAAGACGAGGAAGTGAGGTTTTTAATGAGAGAATAAATGATTTTGAAAAACTTACTCTAAGTTTTTCGAAAGTTTCAGCTATTTTAGCCAAAAACCTTTCCAATTTGCCACTATCGGTTGTTGCTAATTGCAAGAGATTTGTTGATATTTTAATATAGGAATCAGCAACATCTTTGTGTTTAGCGGTCTGACGGTCAGCCCGAGCTGTTGCTTCTTTAAGATTGTTGTGATAATGTTGAATGAAGGTCATTTCTTGGTCAAAAAAGTCATTCACATCCTTGACGGTTGCAGACAAATAATATTCGTCGGTAGTTTTGGAAAAAGATTTAACAAAACCTCCAAACATTTCCATTTTATTTCTCCCTGGGAAAATTCAAAGTAATATTTCGCATTTAATCACATGACGTTTATACGAAAAAACAAAACAGTCAATTCTTCTGGAAATGTGGAAATTACTATTTTTTTTATTTTTCTCTTACCTCTGACGCAAAGGTCCTGATCGTACTCCAAGAAAACCCTCAGATTATGATCATTTCGAAAAACTGGATGATGCGCTAATCTCGTTAGAAACATTTCGTGCATCGCTACAGTTTTCTTGAAGGTCGCTAAATATTCACTGAAAAATAAAACCAAAATAGGATTTTAACGAGGTTCACGCGCCATAATTATAATAGTTTATACAAAGTAACGACAAAATCATCAGATATAATTTTTTCCAAGTTAATTTCTTAATAACGTGAACTTTCTTAATAGCATTCAGAAACGTGATAAAATCGATTAATAATTACAAATGTAAATTCATCAAAAATCATTTAAAAATGTCACAGTAACTTATACTTACGCCTCAAGTTCTTGTTTCATTTTTGTAAATTCCTCTCGCGTCATTGTACCTTCGCCTTCACCAAGCTTTTGCAATTTTTCTCGTGAAGCGTCAAAATCTGGTCTTGGTGGACACGGTGGAATCTAAATGGAACAAATGGTATCAGAAAACAGAGAATTGGCAAAGAATTCGACGAATAATTAAAGGATAGAAAAAGTAATGGGACATACTATGTAGCCAGCATATTCCTCGTTCTCCTCGAACCGATCATGCAGCCAAACGAACTCTTCGTGTTGTCTAACAACGAGGAAATCAGATTTTTGAAATTCCGGTAGGGTAGTTTTGGTGTGTACGGTAAATTTGACCTTGTCTTTTTCGCTGAGAGCGTCAGATATATCAACTTGCAACGACTTGTCAGACAGGTCAATGTTATCAGCCTGTATGATCTGAAAAACGACGTGGAGGAATGACGTTACGTTTTTTTACTTGTTAACCTCACAAAGATCGATTAACAGAACGAAAACGAGGTTAAACGGGTGGAATTACAGAAAAAAAATATAAATATTTCATATTGCTGACATTTGCGAGAATAAATCATGATAATCGTATAAAAAACAAAGATATACCTTTTTCGATGGCGCGCTGTTTAAAGTATCAGCGGTTTCGCATATTCCGTCCTGCAACATTGTTGGTAGTTTTTTTTTAATTCAATTTTTTTTAAGTCGCTTTAGATTTGATGAGAAATATAAAAAATGCACAAAGCCAAATGGGAGATGATCGATTCATCGAATTATCTTAATGACCGGCTCTCATATTGTAACCAACTGATAACAGGTTCCACCTACCATCATGGCGACGAGCAGCGTCTCCCCCTTTTGACAGAAACGTGTGTATGTACGCGCTCCTCACAATTATCACCTTTGACAATTGCGTCGATTTAATATATATATAATTATTTAAAAATCCTCAAAATTATTATTCCCACTCGGCTACGACTCTCCCTTTCGGTCTATGAACTTCAACGACATTCGCCACTTTTATGTATTTATGTAGTTACACCCGCAAAAACACTCCGAATATTGAAACCGTTTTTCCAGCGATCTGTCTATTGCGAGAGCTCCCCGCATACTGAACAGACACGCGGCAACGTCGATTACCACGACCAATCAGACCAACCCTGCTCTTCTCTCTCACTCAGTAATCACTTCTAGCTATCAATGCACGATAATTTTCGGAACATTTAGACTGATTCACTGCACACCAAATATATCGACATTGTACAACGAAACATGTTCTTTGAAACTGTTGAAATTAATACTCAGTCGCCTCACTCTATCGGTGTTTCATTTTAGCAATTTTTTTCAATCTCAAGGCAAAATTAACGCAACGTCATATATATTGCATGTATGCATCGTAATGCATATCATGTCGCAAATCAACAAAAATACGTTATTTACTCAATATTTATAAGCTCATGTTGCAATTTATATGAATTGTCTAAATACTTATAATTCATAAGTTTCCAGAATGAATTTTCAATTTCGCGAGGCTTTTATTAACTATAAACGGCTGTTTCTGTATAAAAACTGAAAAATAACTGCCAGCACTTCGTCACCACTGTACTTCCGGTCAACATCGTAAAAACCCGAAAAAACGGGGAAAATGACTTGATATTTTCACTCATTTATGTAATTATCATTAATTAACAAGAATACACATCGGTTTTATCATCCAAAAACTTATCACAAAATACAATCATTTTTCTTCCGTTCAATAACGTAATATAAAAAAATTATTTCAGCAAAAGTGATCGGCTTATGATAACAATAATAATAGTAGTTTTAAAGTACTTGAAATTTCTGGATGAATATTTGAAAACAATCTTGAGAAATAATCAGACTTCAATCCAAACAATATTTTGTAAAATATCAGATAAAAAAAATTAACAAAACCATGAGAAAATCGACGAAAAAATGCTTTTTTTGCGAAAGACGATTAGATGATAATCTCGACGTTTATTTCCGGTCAAAAACACTGACACCAACGTGTAAAAACATTGCAAAATCTGGTTGGTCCCCGCTCATTATAAGTTTTTATTCCAAAATGTATTCAAACGCGAAACAGTAGAAGCTCAATAATTCAAAGTTCCTCGAATTCGTCTGGAATGTCAATTTCCTAACAGAAAAATCTCTTTGTCAAAAAATTTTGTACAGTAACAAAGACCGCATCAAAATAAAGGTTAAAATAGCTTTGTTTCGAAGAAGCAGAAGTCATTTTTGGACAGCACACTCACCTAATATAAATTTCAATCGATAACCAGAATAAAAAGGTACGGATATTCTCCTGTGATAAAAAAAAAAAGAAAAAAAATTCAGAAAACCCTGTATATATTTAATAAAAATGAAAGATACATTAAGCACATTAATAAGAGCAAAATACGATATCGTACAGACACGAGAAATTTGACAGCGCCATGTTGCATACAATAAATCAGTAAAATCACAAAACAAATAATAATAATAATAATAATAATAATAATGATAGAAAAAAAGAAATACAAAACAACAAATATTTCACTGAGCAATAGTGAACGAATATTTATTACGATCGAGCACAATGGAGGCATTGTGTGTGTAAAGTATAGTTAATTTTTCATTTTCTTTATCTTTTTTATGCAGATTTTCATTTTTGTTGTTTGTTGTTGTTGTTGTTTTTGTCTTAAACTTATACAGTTGATTATACAGTACGTGCTTAAGATACGTTTTTGTTTTTCAATATATATATAATGTAACACGATCAAAGGAATAATCACATCTGTTATTTGCTGACTAGTTCTAAATGAATACAAATAATAAATGAATAAGATGGTCAAAGAGCAGGGGGCGGAAAGGGGGGAGGGCGAGGAGGAAGGAAAAGGTTTAAAGAGTGGATATGTGCGCTAAGGATTTTGTTTTTTTCTTCATCATTTCAATATTATCAGTATAGTACATGTTTATCATCGATCATTTTTGTCAAGATCGATATCATTCAGTTGTTGTGTGTTCGGGCAAGTTCTGACGCCGTTCAATCAATCGAGATTAATCAGCTCAATTATTGTTTTTAAATATGATTGTGTGACAATCGTTGGTATGTGTGTAATTAAAATTGAAACTATCAAAGCCAATAACGATTAATATTCATCGATTGATGCATGAGAATTAAAAAAAAAATAATAATAATAAAGAAAAGAAAAATAAGAAATGTACAATTATTTAAAAATTGCACATTCGATTCTATTACACTTCGCGGTTATCAAAAACCTCGTAACTTAAATTTACACGGTTACCATTCATATACGTTATATTAGGCTTCCCTTTCTTAATTGTTTTTTTTGTTGTTTTTTCGATCGTTTTTCATTTTTAATTCCTTTTTTTGGGTTTGTTTGTTTATCTCTTATTTCTCTCCCAGAGATCTCGTACAGCTTAGAGTGACATTTCGTCGAACTCAAGAGAGGAATGAAAAAGAAATGATTCTTAATTACAATTATTTTTTAGGTACATTGATACATACACGCACAAAGTCGAGTTCCTCGAACGAGCGTATTTGTTACCCATGGTTCTTGCAACTTATGTTCGTCTTTACTCTTTTCTTTCCCACCCAATGAAATTTTTAAAAATCTTTTATATGTTTTCCTCTTTTTTGGCTCAAACTTGTTCAATTACTTTTTGCAATTCGAACTATCTAAAATTCGTATCAAAGTATTTTTTTGGTGATAAGGACAATTACGAATTTTTAGAGCTTCGAAAATATTAGTCGCAATTGAATTTCTAGGTCTCTTTGACTGAAATCTCTATTTCATGACTCTCGGTGCTTCAATTGTATTTTTTTTTCTCATTCTTTTTATTCTTCTTGCTAGAATAAAGTTCGTTTTCGTGGACGATTCTCGAAACTTTTGTAACGTACATTCATATAAATATTCATATTTTTATCGGTCTAATAATCGAGCGTAAAAAAAAGCTGTTGAAAATATTCAACAAACTTGTTAGAACTCGCTTTGCCACAATTGGAGACACACTCATAAACTTGAATGTACAAATCATATCGTTCAAGTTGAAAAATTATTTGAAAAAAACAATAGAGATACGAAATAATATTAAAAGGATCAATCGAGCAGGCGGTTGGTAATGATCTTTGATCAGTTCGAAGAACGAGTTAGCAACGGACAAGCAAGCCCCAGCCCCTAGCAGCATCCACCCCCTTGCGCGTTACCCTGGCCTCCTGTGCCTGATAATCCACCAGGGCTTGTCGGTGAATGCTGAGGACCAATTTTTATTCCATTTGCCTGTAATTTAAACAAAATACGAAAGATATCAATTTTTGCATTAAATTCCATCAGCCGTTAAATCCATTTTTCCATTGAGCCTTCTTTCCACCGATGCAAACCGTAAACTAAATGAATTTTAAGAATTTTGCACGCATGGAAGATTACAAATAGTCGTTTATTTGAATTTCGATGTTTTGTTGGTTTTGTTTGTTTACCTCGTTGTTGATATCAAAGACTCCTTCTTGAATCTTTTCGTAAATTTCCTTCGCTGTATTGATGAAAGCCTCCTCAACATTGGCCGCTGTTTTGGCACTAGTTTCCATGAATACGAGACCATGTTCACGAGCGAAAGCTTCGCCCTCCTCTTGTCTGACTTCTCTTCTAGCATCGAGATCGCTCTTGTTTCCAATCAGCATAATTACCATGTTGGAATTCGAATGTTGTCTTGCATCCTCCAACCACGTTGTCAAGTGATTGAATGTCTCTCTGCGCGTGATGTCGTAAACTAAGAGAGCTCCCGCAGCTCCACGATAATAAGATCGTGTTATTGAACGGAATGCTTCTTGTCCTGCCTTTTAATATTGAAAAAACAAGAAACGATTGAATCCTTTGTTTTATCTCTTGCAAGGACCATAATGAACAAGAAAAATTATTCTCAAAAAACATGTTTTCTGCAAATTCTGTAAATTCAAATGATAAAAATTGGACTATCTTTGATTAGCATCATCACCCAAAAAAGCAAATCGGCAAAAAGCATTTTTAAAACTGATTTAAATAATAGCTGAAGATCAAAACAAACAAACAAGAGCTGAATTTTCTTACGAAATAATAGACTTTTGGAAAAAAGAAACAAATATATATTTACAGTATCCCATATTTGCAGTTTGATCTGTTTTTTATCGATGGTTATCATGCGAGCACCAAATTCCACGCCGATAGTCAAGTCATGAACAGGCTGAAATCTCTTGTCAGTGAATTGTAGAAGGAGGCATGATTTTCCGACTCCTAATAGAGAAAAACCAACAAAAAACATTTATTAATCCATAAATTGTCGATTAACCTTGACAAATTCCGAACATATGTTATTCTTTCCATCAGCAAACTTGTAATATTTTCACAGAAATGATATTTTAGGTCCTAGTTTTCTAATGCAATGTACGGAGCTTTTATCGTGTTGGACAAAAGCCTCTGCTTTGCGGCAAGTTGTGGTCAACAGTGTCTAGAAAAAATTGATTGCACAAGACTGGGGACAAAATACTACTGTCAAATATAAAGGGAAACAATATTTTCATTAATTATCTCAACAATGCTTGCAGGAAAACTCGAAGAGACTGTGCATAAATATTCATTTTCTATGGAGGGGGGAAAGGCTTTGTCAGAACGTTTTTCTCAAATAAATAACGTTTGGATAATTGATGGAATAATACATTAATAAATACACCCCCAAATGGGACAGTCCACTCGAAAATTTTGGAAAAAAACAAACTTTTGAAAAAGTCATGTTATCGGGGGATTAAAGAATTGACAAAAACAGTGGCGAGCTGTCAGGCGAGACGTAATACAGAATGTGAATCATGATTATCGGAATACCATCGAGGGCCTTTGTTTTTGTTTCCTTTTTCTTCTTTTCGTACATCTACGTATTTATTATTTAAACGAAATTTACCTGTGTCCCCGATAATGATGTACTTGAAGAGATAAGCGTACGACATTTTTCTTTCAAAAAGTTTTCAAAGGGACAACACTCGAAATACTAGTCACACGCACCCCGAAAAGAAGTTACACAGTTTTTAGCTACGCTTTTTTTTATCTCCTTTGCTGCTGCTTAGACTGCGTGACGTCATGAACTAGCTCGGTTAACTTCGGTCTAGTTTTCGGTGGCTTCCGCGTTAGTAGTTACTCGGTTACTCCGACTGTTCCGACGTCGGAGTTCGAGTCGCCATTTTATTCCGACGTGGCGTTGCCATCGCCTTACGTCGTTGTTTTCACTTGACCACGCACTTGACACCAATTTATCAACTACATAAATGTAGCCAGACTATTTTTTATCTTTGCACTTTAAGTTTTTTAGTTTGTTCGTCATTTTTTCTTGATTGTTAGATTAATTAGAACATTCGCTTGATAATGTATATTTTGTCACGAATCAACAAAGGGTGTTAGGGTTAGCAAAGTTTTTTGGAACTTTGTACCATTATATTTTTACAAATGCCAATTTCAGAATCGTCTGTACGTCACCAATAAGACTATCGTCTTATTCGAACTTGTTTCAATTAATAATTTCCTGAAAAAAAAAAAAAACTGAATGGAATCAGCGCGAAAGCAAAACAGTATTCAGTCATTTTACCGTGCAATCATGAAATCTGAAAATAACGCAAGTGGCGACACCGTCGCCTGTCGACTTTGAGAAGCGAGGGTAGCGCGCGAAAAACACAACCATCCCTTTATTTTAAAAAATATCTTATGGTACGGTGTGAACGACGGGCAAATTATCATAAAATCATGATAAGAAATTGCACTTGAGTTAACACTTAAGAATAATGGACAAAATGAATATTGCAATTTTGATTTCTTGACAGGAGCACTGTTTTAAAAAATCTAACAAAATCCACGCGGTTTTTTAAAACGAGTAGCTGTCGCTTTTTCTTAGGTGTAATTGAAATTATTTTTTTTTCAATCAATCATTGCCTAGAATTTTTTATTTTTTTTATTGTGAACTTGCTGCTATAAAAAAAAATCTGCAAAAGCATTTCAACCAAATATATTCGGTGTACATTTTGTCCGTTTTTCACAGTGATTTATGAGGGATTTTTGACAATATTTGGAGAGATTGTAGTATGAAAAAAACACTCACATAATTGTTGAATATTTCAGGGTATATTCTGTATTTTTCTGTTTCGCATCTTTCGATCTGACAAATAATAATACAGGTGTAACAAATAATAAAAAATATATATATATCAGTACAACGTTTTCGAGGAATCTGTAGAGAGACTTTGCTAAATTTTTCTCTTATTTTTCATTTGATTTACATGGTTTTACGATATTTGGGAATTGAGAGTTTAGATATTAGGCGAAGGATTGATCAATTCCTAATAATCGTTATCTTAATCACTTAAAATAAAAAATTTATGAATCATCGTATTTGAATTTCATGGATATTTTCATAAAGCACAAAATAACAATTTATTCTTTCTTCTGAAGCTTCGTTTTTATCAACAAAAATAATGAAACGATAATTACATAATTTTTTATCCAATTTTTCATGCCTCGTTCGAAGTCATTTGCATTTTTTTTCAATCCCATTAAACTAACATTTATTTTGAAACCTTTTATTTCTCAATTTATTGAGTAATTTGCTCGAATTCATGAAAATGAAGTTTTGAATAGATTGGCATTTTAATATAATTTACTAATAGAGCAAAAAGCTTCATTTCATGGAAACAACAAATTTACGCCATAGAAATACATCAATAATTCAGTTTGCGTAATAAATGCAGCCCCAACGATTTGTTTCGTTTTTCTTACCATTTTCATCGTTCTCGACACGAGGTAGAAAAATTGGCAAATAAAGTCTCATAATTATAATACTCATGACAATTTTCTGTGAAACATAATCCATGATAATAGAAAAAATTAATTCCATGGTATATGAGATTCAACACTAAGTTAATAAATTCGATTTTCTGCTAATTACGAGTTCGATGATTAAATAAGTAAGGGCGTACTGTTAACTTTTTGCTTTTCGACAACATAATACAATATTAATAATTACAATAAAAAAAAATATATCTCTATACAGCATGTTTCAGTTTAAATGGTCATAAATGTAAATCTCGGTCCACTACCGAATTTAAGTAAAAAAATTTGCTCCTGCAAACAATTTTCACAATTGGAGTATCGATAAACAACATTTTCATATTTTGTCATACAAATGTTCAGTCGATTGTCCTGGAAAGTCACAAACTACCGGAATGGCATTGATTAGTATTTTGCAAAAAAAAAAAATGTTCAGAGCAACGGACTATAAATCAATTGCAAGTGATTGGAAAATAGATCATATTTAATGCTGTTGCAATGAAAAAAAAAAAACAGACTTTTTCCATTGGAATTAAAATTTACATCGATGACCATTTAATCTGGAGAATATACTGTGATATACATAACATCGAATAAGAGATTGCGACATTAGCCAATTCTTTGTTACTTTACGTAATATTTACATCGAAAATTTATTTATGACGAGCTTATCTTAACGAGGATTAATTTAAAGTTTTCTTTTTGTCCGATTAGCTTTTATAATATTTGTAAACCTAATATTCGAGATTTACTGTTTCTTATAATTTATTTTGTGACACTGTTTATACGAGTAATGAAAAAACGATTCAGTTTCCATCGCACAGTCCTAGCGGATCCGGTAACCTTCAGTGACCGAAATTTTGGTTGAAAAATCGGACGAATCGAACGAACCATCAATTTGTGATGAAAAATTAACTCACTGACGGTTTCCAGATCCGCTAGAGAATCTCAAAAACTCACAATCATTCGACATTCGATATAATCAAAAATCAACAAATTGATTCCACATGGTTTACGTTACATTATCAATTCACGTTACACTCCTCATTTTTCCTGATCGGAGGAGTCCTGCTCAGTAATGAAAAATCCCCGAAAAACAAAAACAAAAAAGTTAACCCATCCAGAATTTTAAACCGAACTCATTTCATTGTTTAATTTTGTTCCAAGTATTTTTTCAGAGTTACATACAAATTATTACTAAAGTTTGACAGCTTTTAGAAACAGAACATTTGAAAATTATTCTAAGTACAGAATTTTTTTGTGATGTTTAAATGGAAATATTAGTATTTTCATCCATTTTTTTGCTTCGTTATTCATTTTACCTAGAAGCTTTTGATCTTGATTCGAAATATCCCTGACTCTTACACAACCGAGTTTTTTCAATGGTTTTTTCTTCGACAAAAAAGTCTATTCAGTTCATAGTACTTGGATCATGGAAGTTGATGATCTACAAAATATCATCACGTCAATAAATATGGGCTGCCCAAATACTCGGATTCATTGAAATAATGGCCTTTATATTTACATACATTGAGCGAAGAAAAAAAATTAATAACAAAGTTAAATTAACCGTCACGATAGGAACAGTCTTAAGAAAATTGGCGAGACAAGGCGTGTCTAGCTCAACATTTCGTTTCTTTTTTCTCACTTAAAAATTATTCAGTTATCCTTCTCACAGGAACGTCAAGAATTTTTTCTACCCTATGTTTTCTCGGTTAATGGAGGAATTTTTGTTGCACGGAGAGAATTAAAACTTAAGAATTACCATTACAGAATAGAAACCTTGGAGATAATCTTGAATATTCGACAAACTTTATTTCACAGAATGTAAATTTTCATGGAAATATAATAAATATTATTGTAAATACGATAAATTTTCTGTTATTAATTTTTTTCGTTTCATAGTAATTTTTCATTTTAATTATCTCCGTGTATTCACATGATTGTATGTATAGTTTTTATTTATGAATAGATGTACCAAGTGAAACATTGTTCATGATTTTTAGTAATTTTAAAAACGATACGATTCGAAATCTGGTGAAATTAATGACATAAACGATGAATCATGATTCAATAAGACGCTGCTTTCTTTTTCTTCTGAGCTCCTTTCCCACATTGAGTATCTATCGCTGCTCTCTGAATTTTTCCTTCAGTTCCCAATCCTGATTAACACGCAAATTAATTACTATTTTCTAGTCGTTCTTTTTGGTTGTTTAATTTTGTAGTTTTGAGTGAAATATTCAAGTTAAAGAGAAAGATATTTTTCTACACATGATTTATAACGTTGGAATCTTGAATTTCCACAAAATGATCGGCTCAAGAGGTTACATGTGTGCAGCACCCAAAGAATTAAATTCTTGTGAAGTTTTTTTTTGAAACTTTATCGAAAAGAAAATCAAAATATCAGCAAAATTTTTTCACCATTTTTTTTTTGCAGTTAATTCATTACTATTTTAATAAAAATAATAGAAATAGTGATCGGCAAACTAAAAATAATAGTCGATTTTTTTAAAACTCTGAGCATATGCTACCCCTTTACGAATTTATCATACTTTTCTCATAACAGGTAGAATTATTTTGATTTGACGAAAAGAAAGTTTATCTGAAAACAAAAACACCTTCAAAAATAGAAATCTTTTAATAATAGATTTGGAATTTGTGTTACTTACGTTTTAAATGCGCGACACGAGAACGTGTCAAACGTGGCGACGATGCTGTACGTTTTGGCAATTCACTTTTTTCTGGCGGAGATTTTTTTCGCAACCGTATTATTTCTATCATTGCTGGTGTCATCCATTTTGTTTTTAGGTCACTCCTATAAAAGGGAAAATATAAAAATTACAACAAAGTTTAAACGTAAGTCGACAATAATATCGAAACAACGATTATTTGGTAACAATTATTAAATATCGTGATGCTCGTGATAAAAACGTCTTTTGCGAAGACAGAGAGAAAAAAACTAAAATTTTTCCTTTTTCAACTGCTCGATCAGAATTGTGTCTCAAGAATACTTACTCGGGCAATTTAGTCTTTTGTCTGTAAATGCCGGCTTGTCGATCCTTCATACGTCTCATAACCTCGAGCATTGCATAAGTTGGAAGAGATGGTGGTGGTGGCGACGGGGGCGGTGTCAACGGTGACGGAATTGGCTGAGAGTTTACTTTTGCCAGTCTGTCCGGATGACGCGCCAGTACCTCTTCCCAACTGAAATGTGTTTTTTCTATGGGAGCTGGAGTGTTCCTTGTAATTCTTCCCTGAAAGGTTCCAACCATTCATTAGTATTCGTTTAATAAATTTTTTTTTTTTTTTTTATCGTGTCTAAGCATTTGAAGTTTGTTAGTTCGTTTTTTTTCTCGTCTCACAAATTTGATTGAATTATTAAACACTTTTTTTCTACGAGGAACAAATCATTGAATGATAAATAAGTTAATTGAGTTAGAAAAAAATTGGTTTCTGATTTTGACGTAATTATTTAAAATACTTTAATGGCACAATACTAAGGAAAATTTTGAACTAAATGGCAGAATTTTATAAACAAAAACACTGTAAAATTTGTACCTCTCCGTTGACTGGTTTGCAAGGTCTTCTTTCCCGGAGATAGGGCATTTTGAAGGGTTGAAAGACCGAAATATTTTCATCAGCAACGCGTTTTCCATAAATCGATGAGGATTTTTCTTCGTCATAACCTTTCGGTCGAAATAAATTTCTGAGGCTGTCATAATCCGGTTTTTCTTCAAAATCCAACGCAGCTATACTTTTCATATAAGTAGTGATGGCAGCTATATGGAAAGAAGTGAATAATGAGAGAAAATTAAATGAAAAAATAATGAAGGGAAACGCAGGCACGAAAATTAGTTTTTTTCACTTACCAGGAGGATTTTTCTTCCGAGGAAAGCATTCACGCATTAACAACGGAATGTCGGAAAGCAATGCTTCCTTTTGAGCGTGAACCTCTTCCGGGATGCTGGAAGGTGCCATACCGCCAGTTTCTTGTTCCCATGGCAATCTCCCGCACAGCCATTGCAATAAATTATATCCTAAAGTCTCCATATCACCTCTCCTTGAATGAGCTGCGTGAAAAAAAGTGCATATTTTTATTAATTTGTAAGTAATCAACTTTTGGTTGATTCTCGGGGTCAATCTGACTCAGGCCAAAATCAATTTTTGCCCGTAAAATTGATTTATTACATAAAAACGTCAACTACAGTGGAACTGATCATTTTCCGATCTTGAGCCTCGTACCATTTGCTTAGTTGAGACACTGTCCGATTGTTTGAATAAAAAAAGTCTCAAAAAATATTTATTTCAATAAGAGTTATGAGCCAACGTGGCTGGAATCAATTCGGCTGAAGCTACGTACGAAAAAATACAATAGGACCTTAGGACGATATGAAATAATGACAACTTACTGCCATGATGAGCATCGCGCGACGTAAACTCGAGGGTTCCTTCGTGAGCTCGTCTTTCGTCATGAACAAAAGGTTTGTGCGTACCGGCACGCGTACGAAAACGATATGTGAGTCCGTAATCGACCAGGTAGGCTCGTAAATTTTTCGTCACCGTACTATCGTCGCCGAGTTCCAACATTATGTTGGATCCTTTGACATCCGCATGTGCGTATCCTCGACTGTGAATGTACTCCAGAGCATCCAACTGAAAAAAAAGCAATGAGTTCGGTTACAGAAGCGAAAATATGAGTAAAAAATGGTTTATTATCAAATTTGAAGAGCAATGGAGACAAAACATGGATAAAATTTTTTTATAATTCAATTAAAATGTACCATTTGAATCGCTAGACTGTTGACTATATTGGTAGGAAGTTTCCTGCCGTACGACAGAAACAATTTGCCAACGTCAGTTCCGTATCGAGGAATGACGAGGAACCTGTACCGCTTTCCTTCATAAACATGAGAACCAGAACCTTCGTAAGTTGGAACACCAACTCGTTCCTTTCCCTGAGACTGGCGCCAGTTGTCAACTGAAATAAAAAAATATTGCACATAAAGCAAATTACATTCCTTGTTCTTATCAATTTATTTCTCGTTGGCTGTTTATTGTTGACTCTATAAAATGTCTCTTTCCTTAGTTATACATTAGAAATACTTTCATCGTTTGTTTGTTGATAATATTTAGGATTAAAAAAAAGGTTGAGACTTACTCATGTGTTGTCTGGCTGCTCTGATATAAAAATTCATTTCCACAAACAGCGGGCCGTTGTTGTGAGGCTCTATTTTTATAACATATTTGGCATCATTGCTGACGCTTTTGTCAATATTGTTGGAAGCTGTAATGCAAAAATGAATTGATTAAATAATAAGTGCTCCTTGGTCAAAAGGAATGAAATAATCTTTCTTCGTTATCACACTTATTCAGTCAGTCAAAAAAACTTCCACGAAATGTGCAAGAGTTATATACTAATTTATATAATTAAACAAATTTATAAGAAATAATAACAAACATAATGAAATAAAGAATAAGGGATTGTGAATGTGGCAACAAACGAATGTACAATTTCATGTTTTTATGTATGCCGTTGAATTTATAATTAATTTGACTTCAAACTGTTGAGCTACGACAAAACTGACCTAGATATATGTCGCCAAATCCACCAAATCCAATCGGGTCACCGAGTCTCCATTGATTTTGCGTTATGTCCGTGAGAATTTCACCAGCTGGTAAACGTGTCGGTAATCTGCAGCCGAATGCTGCAACTCTTTTCATCGGAGCTTCTTCAGCTCGTCTTGGTGCCATAATCACCATTCACTCATAAACACTGTACAAAGAAATCAATTGTACCCGCAATTAAATTAACAGACTTGTCAATGTTTTTGAGACTAAATTATTTTTTTTTCTGAACTAGGAAATTGTTCTGTAATGTATTGTAGTTCTATTTCAGGAGGTACAAGAAGTTCTACAGTTTGTAGTTTTTCTCTTAGATTTTTTTTAATGAAAATAATAAAAAAAGTATCTTGTCTGGCAACATTTATTATTTACAACAATTTAATTTTTTGACAATGTTCTTTGACCCTTTGTTGGAATTTTAATACCATTAATATTTTCAACAATTTCAAATATTTTTATGAGTTTCGTAGATTTGTAGAACATTTTACTGTGAACTGTCACTCAAAGGCTATTCCGAAAGTTATTTTTCGTATACGTAAATTTCTTCATTCGTCTTTTTTCCTTTTTTTCAGAATTTTAATGTAATGGTAATATTTTTTTTTTTTTTTTTTTTTCAGTACTAGCAATTATTGAAATGTTTGGAAATAATGATAACAAATCAAATGTTTGTCCTCAAGAAAGAACGATAAAAATGAGAAGAAAGTAGTAGACTGAGAGCATTTTATTTCAAAATAGGGTGAAAAAAAATGCAATCAAACGAACGATGTATGGGTGCGAGCGAAATGAATATAACAATAGAGTAATTAAGAAATGCCGAAGTGTTTCGGGGCCCAAAAATGAGGAAACATGGACTCTGGCAGTCACAAAATTGTACTCACTACTGCGGACCCTAGTCAAGTTTTTTTTAAATATTCCTTAAAAGTGTCACACACAAAAGTTCACTGTATAAGAGAATAAGAAGAGTGGAGAAAAATCAACAATGAAATATAACCACACAAATGGGGTTTGTTTTTTTCCTGGCAATACTACAAAAAAAGCGATATCTTTTTGTGAGTCTTGCGGGAACGTGCTACTCCACGTTCGAACGTATTTCAAGGGCAATGTTTTCAAATTCACGAGTTCACAACTTCACAAAAGAAAGATTTTTCTTATTTATTTTTGTTTAGTTTTTTATTTCGGTCTTAACTCGCCATTTTAGTCCACTTTTTTTGATATCCACTGTCACAGAGGGCTTTTTTGCACATTGCACAGCGGCATATAATGCCTTTCGATGCGACTGAATCTAGCGGTGTTACTGAACTGCACAGCCGGCCGAGCGCCGAGCACTTTTACTGCTGCAAAAAGCGCCACAAATGTTGGAAAAATGGCGGCAAAGCGGCCAAACATGCGGTCATCTGTGAGTTTCAGTTCACTTCGTCTACTTCATGTCCCGATTTAATGCCTGACAGTGCCACCAGTTGGCGGCGCAGCGCTAGTGAGGATTTCCCTAAAAATTTAACTTGCCGCGTTTTTGATATATTACCATTTTATTTCGATTTATTTTCAACGCATAAATTTGCATTGAAGCGATAACAGAAAGTCCTTCGTTGTTTATCTTTGTTGCGGATGTTTTTTCACCGATATCCACGTTTTACGTCCAAATGAACCTCGTCTGTTTGAAGTTTTTTCGGCCAAAGATTTAACATTAACCAATGAAAAGGCAGGATTTAACGGCGTAAAATGTGCGCCGAGAACGCGCGAGCCACTCTTCGTGCATTCCAACAAACAATGGAGCTCCAGTGGAGCTCAGTGTACCGTGAGCTTCCATCGGTTCCTGTCGCGAGAGGGAGATCGTAAAAGTAAAAAAAAAAAGAAAGAAAGATCAACGACAAAGGTCGTGCGCATAACAGTTCTCGCTCCGGAACACTTGTCGAGTGTGTTGAAGTTGCTCCGTTTCAAAAGTGCCTTGATTTTTACACTTTTATCAAAGTATTTTTCATTAGAAACTCGCGAAAGTTGTGCTTTTTCGGATTTCGTTGGACGCTTGTTGTTGAAAAATGGCGGACGAGGGCCACGAGAATGGCACGAGCAACGGTGACGTGCCGGAGATAGAACTCATAATCAAGGTTAGTGTGATCGTTCGTAATTATCATCTCTAAAAAAAATGCCCTGCCAATACGTCGTAAATTCCTAAATAAGATAAAACTACTTATCTGCGATCGTACGATTCTCGGATTATAAACCTCGTGATCGATCTTTCAATATAATCCGGAACGATATACAGAAATGGGCGTGGAACGCCAGACTTCCAGTTCTCAAGCCTTTTCGATAATTTTTTATAAATCATTTGTTATCAAAAACATTTTTCAATAAATGAAGCACAATAAGGACAAAAACTTCATTTTTCAGCTGTTTCTACATATTTCAACTGACACCTTTTAAACACGCAATAATAGTTAACTTTTTTCGATTTATTTTGGGCATATTTAGATTAAAGGAAAAAAATTTCACAGGCATTTTATATTTCCTTCAAATAACATTTAAAATATCATGAAAAAAGTCGAAACGAAACGATTATACAGTCGCAACTATCTTACTTTCTTCATTTTACCGTCATCATAGAAAGAACTCTTATTTTTTAATAGTATTTCGCCTCTATTTGAGTTTTAGAAAACGTTGGGCTCATAACATTCAAGACTTTTTCCAATAATGTGATGTACGATTTTCCTATTGATAAATCATTTCCATCTAATTTTTTTATCATTGTAAACACCTCTAAAAATCACGTGTTGGGTATTATTCAAATGCAATACTGCATCAAAGATTTCTTTTACTTTTTTTCAACTTTCAAGTACTCAGGATCCTGATTGACCCGAACTCAAAGTTTGAGTCCAAGTCTCGACAAATAGCTTTTTCAAACGTTATCGATTTTATTAGATTTATATTTATTTATATTTATATTTATTTATATTGCGAAAATTTATCGAAAAGTTAACTTTCGCATCGTACTTCCTGATTGAAAAACTGAATGAAAAATTGACTGATGAATTACGTTCGTCTAAAATGTAAGGAAAATATACTTCATTAAACGAGACTCCCGAAACAGCTGGAAAAAATCGAAAAACGTATTTCGAATAATCGATGAATTTTCTAAAGGAAAAGCAATAATTTTGAATAAAGGTCAAATATTTGCAGATTTCTGATAAGGAATTAAGATAAGATTCATTTAATTCGTTGGTTTTATTCTCTCCCCTCAAAAATAAAAACAACGTTTCACGACAATATTTACCTGTAGCATGTGAATTCTTTTTAAATTCAATTTTCAAAATATTTTTCTCAACTTCGTTACACATTTGTGGAAAGTGTTTCCAACCTAAAGTTTCATTTTATATTAATTATTACTTAAATTATATTCTCAAAGAAATGAAAAACGAAGCAAAAGCGTTTAATTATCAAAAAGTATTCGCTGTCAGAATAAGAGTCGAAGAAAACCATATTTTTTCTTAAATCCTTCGAAGTTGAGTAATTGCATTCGATTGATACACATGTTTATTAATGCGATTGGCCTTGAATTAAAATAAATCACGATCCACGACAAAATTGACGAATAATATAAAATTTTTAAAAACCGAGTCGTTTGTCACTATTTTTCGAAACGTAGATTTCTCGCGCAGTTTTTATTTTCAAAATCCGTGAACTTTTTTCAGAAGATATACTTGCAGCTCGATTCGATTGTTTATTTTTTTACTGTTAACCATTTTTGAGGTTTTCCCTTCGTCAGGAATTTCGAACTCGAGCTCTCAACACTTTTTACCTGAAAAAATGTCATTTTGTTCAGAAAAAAAAAATTATTCTATTTCACTGATAAAATGATCGTCTATGAAATTACATTTCGCACAGACAAAAGTGCATTTTTTGTTATTTATAAAAATCCTTGGTTTTCATCAAGACTAACATCAACGTTTCTTTTTTTTTTCCTTTATTTATCAATAACTTGAGCTTCTTTTTTGTCAGGGCCCCTCCAACGGGTCAATGCCATATAAGGAACACGTTCGTTATTCTGAGCCTCGTATTTGTGGCTCCCCATCCTTTCTTCTGCTGGTTGGGTCCGCCCAATAAAAGTCTCGAACTCGTTAGTCAAACCTCAGGTTGCATGCACCTGGTTCATATCTTCCCACACTCTTTTCCCTATTCGTAGGCAATCGTCACAATTATTTACATTGAACCTATTTCAAATCTATTTATAAATGTCGCACTGAACATTAAATTTTGTTGAAAAAACGGTCGATTATTTTGTTGAATATTACAAAAAAAATAAAATCCTACAAAAACATCGATCTTAAAATTCGAATTTCGAAATGAAGCTCAAATTTGAATCGTTTGTTGATTAATTTACGGATTTTATTTCGTTTCAACTAAAAAAGACGTTTTATTTTTTTTTTTTTCGTTATTAACAAAATTATGAATGATTGAATTTTTGAATTTGTATATGAAAAGGATACTCGAATCAGAAAAAAATATTATTGAAGCTGCAAAGAAAAAGAAAAATTTCGTTCTATCGTAACGATCGAAACTTCAGCATCGTAGGGTTTGTAGTTTTTGATTCTGTAGTTTATTGACCTAATGTTGAAAGACAGGTAAAGACGGTGTAAGATGTGAGTTTTAACTCGTTTGAAAATTGTGACGCATTTGCGAACGTCGACAGTGTTTATTTAGTGACTAATTTCAGCGATGATCTATGACCACACACGTCTCCTCAAAGACTCACGAAGCAGCGTGAGATCCGCGCAGACTATCTCGATAATGTAACAACGTCGTCGTTCACATCGCTATACGCAAATTTTCATATTCGACGGTGACTCGATTTTCGTCGAATTTCAATCCATTCAATACGAAGATTCGAAATTATTTATTTATATTTTCGACATATGTCCCATTCATTAAAAAAAAAAAAATAAAAAAAATTCAAAAAAAAAAATTAATTAAATTAAGACTCGTTCTGACAAAAAAATGGGATAAATGTCAATCTTGAACGAATTAATGTTAATATTTCAAAGCCATAAATCTATCGCAGTGGTTCTGCAAAATTTCCATCAATTATACGCGGTCCACAAACTTATTCAACCGGTTCCTTAATTTTTTTGTATTTTCTACCATTTGTGAAACAACAAAAAGGATAAAGGACTCCCCCGAGGACTTTGCACTCTTTCCGATCGAAGTAATTGAACGGTAAAAGCGGTTGCGGTTGTTTTAATACTGACATAAAGAAAAGGGAAAAATACGAGTGACGAGAGAACCGTTGCTCACAATTCCATTCGCAGCGATCACTGCATTCTCGTTTTTAAACTGGAAAACTCTGGACGACCAGGGATTAATAGGCTTTAAAAAGGAAAGTCGGGGGCGAAAGCCAAATGGAATAAAACGTCGCTGAGATGCAAGAAAGAAAAAAGAAACATAAAATCCTAACTGTTGCCCAACTTTTCACGATGTCCACGTTCCTGTTTTTCAAAAACACCATTTTTTTTCCGATTCAATTTCATGAGAGATTGTTCGAATAACGAAACTACGAAAATTCGATAAATTTTATTCGAGAATTTTTCACGAAACCCAAAATCTAGTTAAACAACAAAAATATAAACACAATGTGTAAATAAATAAAACAAATAACTTTGAAAAATTAAATAAATCGACGGTGGTTTTGTATTGCAGAATATATTTAAAAAAAAATTAATTTAGGAAAAATCTCAATATCAATATATTTGTAAAAAATCACGTCTATTAAGTTGCAATCGCCATATGCAATAATTGGAAATTGAAATATCGAATAATCAAGAGCTATTTAAGAGCTAATTAAGTGCGCCACAAAAAAATTTCAAGCTCCACCCTTTCTTAGTGAAAATCATGGCGTTCTCAATTTTTGAAAAATATAAGTTGGCACCGCCACAAAATTTTTTCGCTCTATGATCATTTTTCGTACACCAAAATTAAGAGCTTTTCGAGAGCTGATTAAGAGCTTATCTTGTTAATTATGTTAATCTTGTTAATTGTCCCATTTGAATAGATTAAGAAATAATGAAAGAACTCGAATGGTATTATAAAATGTTAAAATTTCGTATAAATCTCTAAATCCATTTGATAATTACACGAGACACATTGTTTCCAAATGTGTTTTTTTTTTTTTTTCATGTATTTTGTCTCGAAAGATATTTAAAATTTGTTGTAAAGTATACAAAAGGTTCAAAAACCGGATTTCCTTAACTACAAAAGTTTTCTATCGCGTCGACGATCTCAACAGGATCACATGTCCTCGCTTTCGCCTGTTATTCTTGGTCCACTCTCACACTCGTATTTGCACTGTTACATTACAACTTTTTACTTCAAGTCTTTTGAACTCGTCGTCGTAAGCCATGAATGGAAGTAGATTTAATTAGAAATTGATTGATCACGAGCTCTCGGTCTCGCGTTATCGTAAAATGTCAAATATTCAGTAGCATTTGATTCGTTTTTTAATCGAACATCATGATCCAAATGATCGAAAAAAAAATTACAAGTTCGAGAACGTAGAAACACGGTGTCGATACGTTATTCGTCCTCGCCCTTCGTTTCTACTCGCTCGAAATCACGTGGGCAATCATAAATGATCGTGGAAAAATCTTAGAGATAAGATATTTCGTGCAAAAATAATATCGAAGTTTTTATATGATTTTTAAACGATGTTGCAGTTTGCATCGTTGAAATGCAATGAAATTCTGTGTTGAAAATTCTTAAGCATCTAAATTGGCTCTGTATGTGAAAACACGAAGTCCGATAATAATTTATTTATTCGAATGGCAATGATTCACGATCTTTCAGACTAGAACGTAAAATTCTACCAACGAGTTCGTCTTAGTTTCCGAGATCCATATACAACATCGAAGGCGAATGTACCATAAATCGAGTTGAAATATTCGTCGAGGTCGTGAAGTTGAGAGAGTATGAGGATTAATCGTTTAAGCTATTTACTGCGGCACATCTTTCGAGTATCAGTAACGAGAATAAGTGACCTTGTACGTGTATCCAGTCAGCTCGAACGTAAAAGGTTCTTGTGGGACGCGTTATTGATGACGTTGCTCAGTCGAGTGCTTCGAATTGGTGTTCTCAACACCCGCAACGTAAAAAACAAGTTTTCAGTCGTCCATTAATATCGTTCGGTTCTCAATTATCAGTTGGAAAGTAGTTGGTAACTGATGCTATGTAAATTCACGATCGTTCAAGTTCAACCAAACGTTATAACCCGCTTTCGTCTTTAAAGAAAACCCGGAAAAAATATTTGACCGATTTTTGTGTCGTTAAAATTTCGTCGGAACTCCAAGAAAAGATTTGCTGCGATTTTCAAACTTTGCGAATTAAAGCTACAAAAGTGATCAATATTTTCCCCATTTTTCTACAAACAACAACAAAGATATGAATAATTATAGAAATTGAAGATTTTATCTGGTGATCCCCCCATCCATTTTACATTTTTAGTAAATACTTCATTTTTTTTTTCGTAGTTTTAGATTCGAGATAAAAATTCAACAGCTCATTAACAGACGAAAGATTGATCAATTAGTAACACGTAATTAATGAGTAACTGGATATAATGAGCGACGAATAGATTACACAATTAATTAATATCTAAAAAATTTAGCAACATATTAATTATTTCTTCATTATAATTAGAGACTGAAAGAAAAAATCCAACAGCATATTATTGAGTCAATGGTTCAGATAAAAATATAAATCTACGAGTTAATAATATAATTTGCTTGAGTAATAAACGCGTTGTTTAATCACAAAATAATCTTTATAAAGTCCAATAATTGTGTTCAATAATCCATAAATGATTCACTGAAAAATCTCATTGTTATGGAATAGCTAATGAGGCTAAAGAGGTTAGCCATTCGCTTTGTCCTCGTACTTGCCTGTTGAAGGGACTGGGAATTCCGGTACCTCTGAGTCATATTCTTCTCTTGGATTTAATCTCGTCTCCATACGCATGTGGTGTGTTTGGCATACTTTACTATGTACGACTTACCGTTATGTAGCAGTGTATCGTACTGGTGCAGTGAACCTCACTAAATTAATGCACGTCGAAAGCTTTCATCGTTAAGAGTCAGCAAAATTTTATTTATTCTTCAATATTAATTAAAAATTATGAATTTTTTAGTACAGTCATGAATTGTGAGAGGAAAATGTGTTAAAAGAATTTAAAATTATGTCAATATTAATAACACAAATAACGTTATATCGAAATATTTAAAAAATTGTCAAAAAATCTCATTTCCTCGTGTCTTCTCAACTTCAGAGCCATGAAATGTGACACTTTGTGTGTGCACGATGAATGAAATAGTCTTCGGTGCCTTTGCAGGCAGACGCGACCCCATCTAACCGTAGAATTGTTTTTTTTCTCTTCATATTCGTGTTTTGCATACGTGCCACTCTCTCGATACTCGAACGAAACTCCTGGGCTCGTGACCATCCCAGATACACGAATCGTCGGTATCGAAAAGCGTCACAGTTTATACAAATAACAAAAATATATATTTTTGTAATTATTATTATTATTATTCCTATTTATTTTCATTTATTCGTAAAATATATACGAATTTATTCAATAATTATCGTTAAGTCTTAATAAATGAAATAATTATTAATTGTATTCGTTGAATAAATATAATACAGAGAAACTACAATTTATTTTCGAATACGAAAGTTCGCAAGTTTGGAAGACGTTACGATTTTAATCTATTTTGTAATAGAGAAAGGTAGACACGTACGAATATGCAATCTGACATTTTCTTTCGTGAAATACCATCTCCTCGGGTCCAACTCGATCCGCTACTTTATTCCAATGACACGAATACCACAAACGTTGTTTCAAAGCAAAAGAAAATTTACGAATAAATGGATAATAAAAATATGTTTTTATTTTCGAGATAATACAACAATTTATTTTCATTTTTATAATTATCAAAACATTTCAAACAATCAATCTTTTTTTTCTGCTTGAAAGAGTTTTGAGAGTTTTCTACATTTTGGTTTCGATCTCTTGGTCGTTTTGTTTCCCCTTTTCAAATACGTTATTCAATATCGTCGTAAGATTGTGTTCACAGCTACGACATCACAAGTGTAATGCTTGCGTGCTATTCAGAAAAACCGTCTGTTCCAACCAAAAGTTATATTTAGCTGATACCCCGAGAGAGGCATTGGTGGGGGAACGTTGTTTCTCGTCGTTTCAATATTCTTCTTTGTACCTCCTTTTCCACTGCGCTACTACTTGCTTTGATTCAAATTTCTTATCAATTTACATTCTCTTTACAACTCTATTTATTTTATTACGAAATTTATTCTGATTAAATATTAAGAAAAAGGTATAAAATGGGAATTTCAAAGTTTCAATCACCATCACAAAAATATTAATTCAACTCGTTCCTTTCTTTTTTTTTTATTTCTTCTCAACAAATCGATGTTCTTTAAAGTATTTATTGTGAATATAAAAATAAATTTGAATTAACGCTACGAAAAATCTGCAATTAAAAATGATTTATTTATTCCGATCTATATAAAAATTACTTTTAACTTCGAGTAAAAAATAATTGCCATATCGCATGGCTCGAAGACTGTCATTTTTTACATGAGAATTACTGGATCAAGTTCGTCTTTGTGGACAAAATAATTCCGTGTACAAAGGATTTACAACGATCGAATTGCGCAATCCTTGAACGTGTCTATTCGAACCTGATAATCAGTTAATTTCTGTGTACTTCGCAGAGCTCGAGTTAAGAAAAAAAAAAAGAAGAAAAAAATCGTGAACCTCACTAAAATTAGCGTATTACATCAGCACTCAAAATGGTCAAAAATAAATTTTGGAAGCACTCAACAATTTCAATATTTTTGTCGTCATTTTTATTTCTAGCCTTCAGTTTCCTTAATATTTCTCTGACTAGTCGCGATTAGGTGGGAAGTGTTAGAAAATTGCGTTATTTGATAATAATATTTCATACTCGAACTATTAATTTACACAAACAAGCACTTGTCAAATATTTACTTAATTATGTAATAATTAAGTGAACACACGCAACGGAAATTATGGACTGACACTGCATTATGTTTGTTTCATTTCACATCGCGTTAAGGACAATTTAAACTCATGACGAATGAAAAAAAAAAAAAAAAAAAAAACGAAAAAAAAAGTATTGGTACTTAATAAACAATTTCATAACACGAATTATTACTGTGCTAATGATTTCTTTCGAAATACGTTGAGAAAAAAAAAACGAATCTTCAAAATATCATAAATTTTTCATAATTAGAAATAAAAAAAATCGTTCATGAATAATAATGAATTATTTTCAAATTACTTTTAATTATTAATTTAATTTTTTCAATGACTTTTAATTAAATGAATCATTATTAAATTATTTTCAGGCATCGACTATAGACGGCAGAAGGAAAGGCGCCTGTCTCTTTTGTCAAGAATACTTTATGGATCTGTACTTGCTAGCCGAGTTAAAAACCATATCGCTCAAAGTAACAACGGTCGATATGCAAAAACCACCACCAGATTTTCGTACGAATTTCCAAGCAACACCTCCACCAATTCTTATTGACAATGGAGAATCGATCCTCGAGAACGAGAAAATCGAGAGACACATAATGAAAAACATTCCTGGTGGTCACAATCTTTTTGTACAGGACAAAGAAGTTGCTACACTCGTGGAAAATTTGTTCAGTGTAAGTAGAAAAAAAAAAAATTTCACAATATTTATCATCGTTTATTGTCATTTGATCAAAATTTTTTATTTTTATTATTCCAAATCACAACATTCCACTAAATTTCGAGTTAAATTTCAAATATAATAATAACAATCAAATATATCTGACTTTTTTTAAAATTTATTTATTTCAAGAGTATTTATATTTTATTTAATTTTCAGAAATTGAAGCTTCTTCTGTTGAATGCTAAAGAAAAGGACAAGGATCCAAAATCGTCGTCGCTAATGGCACATCTTCGTAAAATTGATGAACACCTCGGTCGCAAAGGAACGCGTTTTCTTACGGGAGACACGATGTGTTGTTTCGATTGTGAGCTGATGCCACGTTTACAGCACATCAGGGTTGCTGGCAAATATTTTGCGGACTTTGAAATACCGGAGACCCTGGTTAACCTTTGGCGATACATGCATCACATGTACAGACTTGATGCGTTCCTTCAGAGCTGTCCGGCCGATCAGGACATAATCAATCACTATAAGTTGCAGCAGGTAGAATTCTCATTTCTATTCAGATGAATAAGGAGGTTCATGCGTTATGCATACGTTAGACGAATTCCAAGTTTAATTGTTTAAAATTCGTATGAACCTTCTCAACAATAATACTCAACTGTGGGTTAAATATGAGAAAGTTTTACCGTCGAGAAATCGAGTTATTTGTTGTCAAAACGCAAGCAAGGATCTCGATTCATTAATATATATGTTGATTTTTCTCAAAATCGAATAATTTTCAATGTAATTCTTCAAAATTTGAGTTTCACAAAAATCCAGATTAATTTATTTGTTAGAAAAAGCAAAAACAAGCCTCGAAATGTTTGAAAGAATTTTTTTTGACAAATTGGTTCGCTGAGAATTTCGAAATCACGATCGCGTTTGTAAATACAACAACAAAAAATTACTCCAAAAGTCTGTTCATATTTATCTCGAGGATGAAATTGCTGTTGTTTACAATTGTCACATCGATTAGACGCAATTACAAGCATTGTCACTAATTATCCTAATGAAAAGCCAACTTTACATTATTCAATTAGCAAACAAACCGGAAGTAACAATTACGCTGATCTCGTGTCAATTTGCTGTTGAGTGGAATATTCTTTTTGTTGACCAAAATAATTTCTGTTATCAACGTTTTTTTTATTTACCTGTACTGCGCGATTAATTAACTTGAAATCCTGTACTTTGGACAATTGAATGTATTGATACCTAAGATTTGTAGGAACGTTCTTAAAAAATGAAACAAAAACATCCCGTAAAATGATGAATATTAAAATTAGTAAAAAATACCGTTTTTTTTTAAATTTAATCTTTAAAAAAATATTTTTTATTTTTTGTTGCAGAGCATGAAAATGAAGAAACACGAAGAGTTGGAGACGCCAACATTTACGACCAGCATCCCAATCGAAGTGAACGACGATTAGAGGCTGTGCCTTCGCCGACTTTACGGTCCGTGACCTTGGGATATCGCGCGTCTCATATTTACGTCTGCGGCCTCGTTTTAGTGAATAAAAAAAGAGAAGAAAATTTTAAAAGATGCTTGAAATAGCGAATACAATCGATAAAACTGTGGAAGAAAGAAAGAAAATAATTAAAACAGCCGAACGAGAAAAAAGGGGAAAAAAAACAAGAGGAGTAAAAGCACACGCGAGTAATACAAACGTCTGCTATTAATTTTTTTTTAAACTGCTAAAAAATTACGCAAAGTCGCCTACGACTTTTTCATTAAGAAATATCTACTTTTATAACGCAACCGGTGGTGTCTTTGCATACATGAAAAAAAAAAAAACAAAAAGAATCAAAAAAAACCTCCACGAGTTAACCCACATCCGAGTGTTACGCTTTAACTTAAAAAAAAAATCGTACTGACGAAAGGAGAGTAGAAAATAAATTTCTACAAGATTTTTCAAACCCGCCCGAGTTCGCGAGTCGTGTTTTAATTTGTTTTTTTCTCGCATTCTCGCTTTCTTCATACTTTTCTATCACAAATGAAGAGCTTGTTTTTTTTCTTTTCTTTTTTTTTTAAACCTCACAGACACGAATGTTTATGCAACAACATTTTCAACCGTCCCGCGATGAAAATTTCGTGATGTTTAAATCGTCACGAACCCTCTTAATTTGTTGGCCCACGCGAGCCATTTTATTAAACGATTTTGGAGATTGTTTGCTATTCTCGTCTCCAGTTTATTCGTTTTTGTACTTGATTTACGTAAACTTATCGTTATTTCTTCGTTAAGTTTGTACGATTAATATTGACAAAATAAATCGTAATGGCAAGAAAGCAAAGCGCAAATTTGACTAAAAGCAACGAAAAATTATCGTGTCGATGAGACGGATGATGGTCAATCAGATTCCCATATTTTTGTGCCAAATTCGAAGACCAACGTCCGCCTCACCGTCCAAACATTTGCGCAGAAAATTCTTTTGTCGGCAATGAGGGTTTTTTTTTCTTCGAGTTAACCTAAGTGTTGCGAGCGTTATTAAATTTCAAATAAATTCGTATGTATTTATATATGTTTATATATATTTACTGAAATTGAAAAAAAAAAAATTACAAAAATAAAATAAGAGGATGTATCGCTATTCCTGTATTATTAATATTATTGATTAATGAATTTATTATTATTGTATTATTATACATTTTGGTTTATACTCGTAAAAAAAGAGAGATCAAATATACCAGTGTTTACAATAAATTTTAATCCCTCTCGTACCCCCCCGCGCGTATATATTTTTCTGAATTTTACAAAATTTCGTCGTCGTCGTAACATCGAACCGAAAATTGAAGAATTTTTGATGTTTTTTGAAGTTTTATTCTTCACGCAATAACAGCATGAAAATTAGGTGACAGAATAAAAAAATTGATTCGAGTCAATAAGTTTCAAGAAGTTTATCACCGAAAGGGACCAAAAATGGTCTTCACTCAACTACGACGCGACGTTTCCGATAAGAATCCCTTTTTTCATGTGTAAAATAATCATAATGCAAAAATACTCCCTGGCATCAATCACAAGATGAATAAGACAGAAAAATTATGAATGAAAATTGCACATTCATTCGAACTACAGCTCCCGAAAAATTCAAACATCAAGTAAACAAAATGGGAGCAAAAAGAAGTAATAGCGGACAGCGTGACAGCAAAAACAAAACAACAGGAGCAAAAAGCAACCGTTGGTTCTGGGTGTAAATATAGCGTGACGAATAACTACTTGGGAATAGCAAAATGGTAAAGATAACAAATCGACGATCAGGGATTCAGCGAGTAAAAAGAGAATGACGAAGTGTTCCATTCATAAATAGTCGTCCACAGTGACTGAAGTAGAGATAGAGGTCGAACTGTAATGTTAAAAAAAAAATGGCGTCCGAAACTCACTCGAAGAACCGATTATTTTGTCGCGGTGCTAAGTGTCAAAGTGGTAACAGAGATGAACAGAGAGAATGGCCTCGGCCAGCCTCAGCTGAGCGGGAAAATACGTAGCGATAGCCTCATGGATTGACCGCTACGAAAAAGCGCCGCTCTGTGGGAGCCACCCAAGTGCTATCGCATCAGATATCTCTCTGTTCTGCCTGTTCATCTCTGGTGGGAGCGAATTTGACAGCTCGAGTCGATTGCAAATTTCAATTTTTCGATTAAAAATTATGGTTCTCAATTGAGATGCGGAAGGCTTGGAATTATTTAGGAAACATAATTGCATGAATGATTGTGCGTATTATTAATTTATACTTTCGTGATAAACAATCGGGTACTTGGATCGCGTCGTAACCAACATGGCGTCAGCGGTACGAGAGCTTAGTGCACAGCTGATCAGTGGTCCCTGACGGACGGTCGCTTGCGTTCATCCTCGTTATTTTGGATAATAGTCCAAGACGAAGGAGAGACGCGTCCGTGATCGCCGTCCAGTCAAGAGAAAAAATATATATATAGCGAAAAAACCTACACACACACGCACACGTAGATTCGGATAAAAGTTTATGAAATTTGTGATGTAACTAAAACAACTGTTCATTCGGAATTCGAGCTTTCAAAAAACCTTGCAAACAAAGGATATTGTGTATATGGTAGATCATTGTTTTTCGATTTAAATGAAAAACTTCGCAATGAAAAACGAAGTTTTGAGTAGCGAATAAATAAAGTGATCGTGCACGAGTTTAGATTTCTTATCGAAAATCGTTTGTCGGTTTTTCGCTGTTTTTTTTTCCTTCCGAATCATCTATGGGTCCATTTGACTTTGGACGTGTATCGATGGTTGTTGTCCGGTAAGTTTTTTTTTATCGCAACGTAGACAAATAACGAAAGAATCTACGAAACGCACAACTTTTTTTTTGCAACGATTTAGAGCTTTTTCACCACGAAATTCGTTTGAAATATTTTGCCTTAAATCACGAAGTTTTGGGGAATTGAATAATTGGAACTCAATCAAAAAAAACCATTTCGTATACCTCCTTTCCTATTCACACACTAACTTTTATCTATCTTCGAGTCGCCATGTTATAAGCGAGAAACGAAAATACACCTGGCGAATCGCAGAAACGAAAGAGAGAGCGAGAGCGAGGGAAAGAGGAAAAGTAAGACAGAGAAGGTGCAAAGGAATGCGACATTAAGACAGGCTTCATGGAATGTCTTTTCATCCAAGTATACCGATTGTCGGCAAACTAGCAGTCAGACAAATAAACAATGTAACATTTCTCGTTTTTCGTATGTTTTTATTTTATTTTTTGAATTATTTTCAGTCTCACGTTCACAAATATCCAAATTCGAGGTTAAAGTCCCAATCCTCGACAGAAATTCCAATTCCTTTTTATACATACTACGTTGAAAATATTTTAAGAACGACGTATTTAATTTTAGAACATGTTTATTTGTAGTTAACGAAATCCGGAAATTGCTGATATTTATTATTTTTCTTTTTTTTTTTACGGAATGCAAGAATTTAAATTTCCAAATCATTCAATTTTCGAGATCATTCTTCATTGACGTTCTGTTTTGTGTTATAATTTCGACAAATTCACTGACGTCTTTCATACTTTTTCATTCACGCCAGTCTTTTCGATTAATATTCGTATATTTTAAGAAAACTTTGGCACACCATTTATTTCATATTATACATGATTTTTTAGAAGAAATTTTGCAATTTAATTTCTTTTGGTATTTGTCCCATTCAAGAATATCGGAACAAAGACGCATATTTTTCTCACATTATTTATCGATTGTTAAAACTTTTTAAATCGGAAGTTTCGACCAATTTTCGGCAACAAAAAAAAATTATCACATTTTTTTCGATTATTCATGAATCAATGAAGTTTTGTGTCACGAGCAAAAGTAAAGCGAAGGGATTAATGAGAAAATCAATACAACTGACTGCCCTAAGGAAAAAGAGAGATAAGTCGTTTTTTTTTTGCTCGTGTCAACGTTCCTTAGCGATATTCTTTTTACATTTTTGACTTCGCGATGTGTTTTCATGACACAAATATCTTACCGGAGCCCACTAGAATTTAACTTTTCCTTTTTCTCAAGAGTGTGTCGCCCGCGGTGGTGGACGAAAACAAATTCCGCTGTCGTGGCTGCACTGGCTCTTGTGACGGTTGGAAGTTTCAAAATTTTCGTCTTTCCATCAACGAAGTTTTATTTTTTTCTGCATACAAAATATGCTCAATACGATATAAATTTTTTTTCAAATTACACCATTTGTGACTCAAATAAAAAATCTAACTGGTTATTGAAGAATCATTAAAAAAATATTGTTTCGATCGACTTGAAATCGACCTGAAATAAAATTCTTTGTTTGTTTTGCACTCGATGGATATCGTTCCTGAAAATTAGAAGCTAAAAGTCACAAGGGATGAAAATGATGGTTGTTACTCGTTAATCGTATTAACGGTTAGTGGATGGACGACAGAAAGATTCCGTGCCGATCGTAACGCCAAAGTTATTACATTTGGGACAAATCCAAATTCACTCATGGCTGTGAGTGCATAAGAAATGACAAATGATGAGCATTGGAATTATTTAAGACTCAGGGGCGATTTATAAGTCACCTTGAAATTAAACAAATTACCATATTATCCTCCATTTTCAAAAGAAACGAAACATCAAAAAGAACCGCAAATATTAAATTGTTATTATCATCATTATTTCACAAATGGGAAAAAATTCACAAAGTGTATAAACTGGCAAGCTCGTCGAATCTCGAAATCACGAAATCGTTCGTATAAATGTAAACTTAGTGAGAACTGACG
This sequence comes from Campoletis raptor, assembly GCA_948107755.1. Lineage (NCBI taxonomy): Eukaryota > Metazoa > Arthropoda > Insecta > Hymenoptera > Ichneumonidae > Campoletis > Campoletis raptor. Next base: position 14,103,909 of record OX403626.1, read on the forward strand.
TTGTTAATAAAACACGCTCTTCATCGTAGCGAATCGGTTAATGCGGCCATCTTTTTCGGATCTTTCCATTTCGTGGCTCAATCGCGAATGCTCGTATATCAATAAATTTAAATAGAATTGGCCGTTGAGCAACAAAATATTAGGGATAACTCTAGATTTGCACAGAAGTTCGAATAGAAATGGCAAGAAAAATATTGAGTCATGAAAAAAAAAAAAAAAAAAAAAACATAAGAACGCAGGGCATAGATAGCAAACGTTACAATATCAGATCCTAAAAAAAAAAATCAAGTTGAAGATTTCATCAGTTAGATCGTGAAATTCTGAACAGAAAAGTCCTCAACAATTTTATTCTCCGATCCACCGTTCCCGAGATATCGAATGTTTTCTGACAGCCAATGGAGAGCGTTCGCTCCGCCCACTTAGTCTCCTCGAGGCACCGCATTGGTCAATTACGTTTCAATGAATATCTCACGAACGGTAACTCGGAATGAAAAATGTCTAAGGACTTATCTCTTCAGAATTTCTCGATCTATCGATCCAGCAATTTTCGAGCATAACTTTTGACTCAGCTTGTAGACGACAGGGGGACAGCAATAGGAGGAAAAAAGCGATTTCCTTCGTCGCTACGTCGAGGCTCCCGCATTAATGCAAGCATCAGTAGCTCCGGTGTAGCAAAAGTTAATATGGCTGTTTGCCAAATGCCGATTCCACTAGAGCGCTTTATACCCTACGCCACAGTGAGAGAGATGCTATGTGTCCCCGATGAAAAGCGCGTCTGTATAGCCCTCGATCGTTGAAAAGGTGCCTCTCTCTCTCTCTCTCTCTCTCTTTCTTTTTCTCTCAAAGCATTTCTCGCCAGTGGGTCGATGCGAACGATATACATGTTAATAATATAACGGCCATCGTGTGACAATAATGATGGTGCAACATCGCGATATAGTTTCTTAAGTGCTTTGGCCAAATCTACCAATCTGTTAAGAAAAGTAATCGCCCGATTTGACAAACTTATTTTCCCTAGAAACGTTGAAACTCTTATTAATTTTCACCAGATATTCATTATTTTAGAAACATTTATTCCATTCAAATATCAACCATTAAATCACCGTTAATAGCAATCAAATTTTCTCAACGTTCCAATTAAATTCATTCAATTACTAAATACACTTGTTTCTAATGCTAATTTATTCTTCAAAGCTGCTAGAACGAAAAATAAATAATTGACAAAGCCATATTGAAAGCAAATGTTAAGCTGCGAAGCACTTTTTACTGCCAACAAATTATCCGGCTTTCGTTATGTTCGGCACGTGGCACAGGTGTCCACCGCCGGGTATTTCGCTTGCCAACACCAACACACACGTACATTAACAAACCCACCTGCTGCTGCTGCTGCTGCCGTTGCTTCGAGACACACGACTACCAAATGTTTTCTTCCCACCTCTTTTCTCTTCCGCATTTTGTACCTCTATTTCAAACGTCTTATTGAATTAATTACTGAAATTAAGTTCACTGAAATCATTATTTAATTCATTAGCATCTACGACATTTCATGCCTCGTTTTATTATTGTAAAAAAAAAAAAAAAAATCAACGTACGAACAAATCATGATGAAATTTGTCTTCATCGTTATCAGATTCCTCGTTATTTAATTTAGAATTAATTAATACACACTATTTTATTACAACTCTTCAGATAAATTGATTCTTCGTTTTATTTCTCTTGACATTTCATATTTCTACGAAATAGAATACAATTTTTAAAGTGTTTTCACATTTATTTTATCACAAGAATCAAAAATCAATACAAAGACATTATTTTTGACGTTTCCATGTTTGGAAAGCAACGACACCCTTTTTATTTTTGGCTACGTCGATAATTTTATTATTTACACTTCGAAAATGAGTTAAAATTTTTGAAAATCAAAAAATTAACGTCAACTAAGTTGCTGATGGTTTAATAGATGAAGAAATAAATAAATTCATTGAGATTCTTTGTTGTACTTCAACGATGTATATTGACGTATCATAAAAAACTGTCGACGTCATATTTTCAGGTTCATTCGGTGGTGATACGACCCAATTATTTAAAACGTCAATTACAAGTTAAATTTCGGAATATTTATTGCATTAAAAAAATAAATAAATAAAATAAAATCCAAATGTTTCATGACCATAGGAAAGTTTTTAATGAACCGAAATGGCTGCAACATAATATTCGATTCAAATGAATAATAATAACGAAATAAATTTGAACATGGCACAACTCAGGTAGCGGCTCTGCCAGGAGGATGGGGGCCCACGATGGGGGAGTGCTACTGCTCTAACATCACCATCATGCAGCTGTTCCACGAGCTGAAGCAACAATTTCCTGCGCTCCCCGACCACATCGTGTCCCAGTGCATTGCCGAGGTACACGTGGTGCCAAACGTCATTTTTTTCCTTTCTTTTTTTTTCTTTTCTTAAACACCACCGAATAACCTGCAATTTAATGTTTATTCTCATTTTTCGACTCTCAATCATTTTCGATCATGTTTTTTTTTTTTTTCAAATATTTTTCGTGCAATTATTCGTAATACTTTTATTTGGTACAATCATTTTTAAATCAAGCTTACAAAGTATTTCTGTTCGATCTATTATCGAATATAATGTCGAAAATGATTAATTTCTTTGCCATTTTAATCTCTTATGGCAAGGAATTGAAAAGCAAAGTAACCCCTTAACCCCAAAACATTATATTCAGTTTTTCTTGACCTCAAATATTTTTATTTATTTTTATTAAAACACCATAACATTAAATGTAAATGAAAATTGAATATTAATGTTTTTGAATTGTTTGTGTGTGCATTTGATGAAATTTTTTATCTCAATTCTGATATGAAGGTGTCTTCCGGGTGTCCTGGGTATGAATCTCTGTTGCAGAATAGTCACGACAAAGAAACATGTGCACGAAGTTTACGAGTGACCCAAGAGTCTCGTCCGTCCCCGGGTGCGTTTCCTCCTCGGGCGACAGGTCAAACAGATCTGAGTCTGAAGGTTGGAAAAGGTCAGGTTGAGGATGAACGTTGTGGTATGAGAAACAGAGATCGTGCGTCAAGTTTTAATGGAGTTAACAGAGGAAAAATAACGAATGGTAATCAAGCACCGATCCGAGCTCACAGACCAGCGTCTTTGGATATTGGAAGAACATTTGCATCGCGTCAATGTTCAAGGTCACCCAATGGTCGGTCTCGAGGATCGACAATCAATAACAAAGACACTTCGAATTTTATAAATCCTGCACCGTCCTCAGCACCGCCCACATTTATTCCTGCGAGGGGCTTTTTCGAAGATTTTTCTACTTCGAACCCTGGAAATCAAAATATCAAGGTCGCGGTTGAAGCGACCACTACAACCCAAACCTTGACTACGAATACCAACGACATTTCTCATTCGCCGATTGTTCTTGAGAACAAATCACGAAATCGGCTCAATCAACCCACTGGCTTCGAACTCAACGTAAACGTTGCCTGCAGCCCAGCTGGTAATCACGGTAAGCCAGAAAAAAAAACAAAAAAAAACCTTTTTATTTTATTTTGACAAAAATTCGCAGCGCTGTAGAGTGGATAAAAATTATGAATTTGTGTTAGTTTTCGTTTTGACGGATTTCAATTTTTATAATAATAATTTATTCATTGTTTTATTGTAAATAATTTATTTTTGTTAAAAATTATCGAAAAATATTCCATAGTAAATTATAAACTGTCAAAACTATAGTTTGCCTGCAAAAAAAAAAAAAAATGAGGACTCACTAAAACAGAGAAATTTCTTTAGAATTGTTTTGATCCATCGTCAAAGTTTCCATCGAAATTTCTGTCGAGGGAGATAAAACTTTTAACACTTTCTTAGTTTTGACGTGTTATGAAAAAAAAAAAAAAAAAATAAAGTAATAACTTTGTTATGCCCTGAATAGCAACCACAAATTAGGAGTGTTGCAATCACATGATAAAGTATGATCGAGCACATTCTTCGATCACAAACGCACGGGTCTATCGACCCCGAGCAAGCTAAACCCCGAATCGCTGACGACGCAAGTTCATCGAACATTAAAGGTGTCATGAAGCAACAGTCATGAAGCAAATCATGAAGCAATAATAACATTAGAAGGGGTAAATTATCAATATTCTGGGGGAAACTTGTAAATCAATAAAAGTAGTGACAATGCCCAAAAAACGGCAGTCTGCACGAAAAAGTTAGAAGTCTTCAACTATCTAACTACGAATTGGTCTCGAGGCAAATACACCTCGACTTTGTAAAACTAGCTTATTCTCAATAAACCTTATAGTATTTTGTATAACATTGAGTTGGAGATTGACTCATTTTGGCAATTCCTCGAATTACCTGTCCTCGACAACTTGTCCCCACGTGACGAGATTCGCGGGCATAACATTGGTGGCAGCGGTGGGATTGCCACAACTCAAGAAAACCAAAGAGATCTACAAGGTGAAACGAATAACATTTCACAAAGAGCCAAAAACGAGACGAAACAGATTTCTTTATCTGAACAACGATCCGGACAAGGACAGCCCCACGAGCAGTTCAAGTCGACAATCCGAGAAGTTGATCATCGTCCCGTGAAGTAGCGACCATTCGACATCGCAGATTCGCCATCGAAGGAAGAGCAGAAGCCAAGCAGCCGACGGAAGTAATCTCATCACGACATCAATCAGCATCATGCGTTGGATCATCGTACTGTAAGTGACGGAACAATTTTTGTAACCCACTAAAGCCAAAACGATCGAATATATGTCCGACGAAGAACTGATAAATCGGTTAAGATTACCGGGTGTGCGAACGCTTTCTCGATCTATCGATTCCTTTTTAAACAAAAGATTAAAATTTGTCTCGCCGCAAGAACCATTGCAACCGGTTAAAAGAAGATTAAAATTAAGGGAATTCAAATTAGACCCAGAGTCAGGCGACGCGAGTAGCCTATCGAGTTCGTCTTCATCTCACAGAGACTTTATACCTGTAGAGACCCCAAAGAGACCCAATAGACGCGCGAAACCCAAGTTAGACCCATACTCTTCAAGTTTGGTCGAGCCGGAGTCCCCAAAAGCTCCAGAAGCTCAAATAAATATCAAAATGCCTTTAGATGACACCTTCGGAGGTGCTGGGACTAGTGGAACACCCCGAACTCCCTCGAGGAGATTACGAGGTTCCATGTCCCTTAAAGAGGCTCGAAGCCTCATTCCACGTTTCGACGGCACAAAACCTGAAGAAATTCGCGATTTAATAGATTCGTTCGGGTTAGCAAACAAACACATAGAAGAAATAGATCAACCCCTTTTGTTAGAAACTGTTTTAACAACCAAATTAGCCGGAAAAGCGCGAGAAGATGTCCGCTATAAAGATATCGAAGATTTTGAAACATTTAAAGATATCATGACGGAATTATACGGAGAACGTCGAACAGTAGGAGCACTGCACATGGAAATGCATGGCTGTCGACAGAAACATAATGAAGGAGTGCAAGAATACGGTCAAAGACTAGAAGCACTCATGATGGAATTAGTAGAAGCCAGCACTCGTACGAAATCAACGATAGTAGAGAAAAAGGCTATCGAAGAGTACGTCCGAGACTTAGGATTAGCAAGTTTCGAAAGAGGTCTTAAAAAGGACTATCAAGTACTTATCAAGGCCAAGGGGTATAAAACCCTCAAGGCTGCGATAAGAGCGGCAATAGATGAAGAAAAAACCCAACAGGGCAGCGAGACAATGGCAAAACGAAATAGCCCTGATCGACAAGCGATTATATGTCACAAGTGTCATGACACGGGTCATATAGCTCGGGATTGCGGAAACTCCGAGATACCAAATGGACACAACAACAAACGTTATACTCTCCCCGTTCCAAGAAGAAATATCAATTCAATTATTTGCAATTACTGCAAAAAACCGGGACATTTATATCGCGATTGTAGAAATAGGCCAGCCCAGTCAAATAACGGGCCAGGAGGCCAAGGTAACAATAATCACAGAGAAAATAATAATTCCAATAGAGGAAACGAGAGTTATACGGAACAAACAGGTGAGCAACAAAATGCAAACGAAGGCAAGAAAACGATAGGTTCACTCACCTTCAGCCTACTCACTGCGACAGCTGAGCACAAAAATGCAAGCGTCAGCAAAAAGGAAATGAACAGAGCTACGGGCTCATCCAAAAGACTTCAAACGAAGAGAACGAAAAGGTTATGTGGAATAAATACGGTAGACCTAAGGGAAATGGCTAGCGATTTCCACATATCATCACCTCATGCAAAAAGAAAAGTCCTCACATTGAAGTGTGACACAGGTGCACAATGTTCCATTATAAAGAAGGGTGTCCTATTTGCAGACATCCCAGTAACCGATGAAACAATCGAGTTAAAAGGAATAGGAGGAAAATCTTTTCACGTACATCACAAAGTGGAATTAGAAGTTGAAACTCCCGCGGTAAACGTCCGACATTACTTCTATTTAGTGGAGGACTCATTACCTATAGGAATTGACGGGATTGTGGGTATGGACTTTATTAAAAAGCATAAAGTCGACATCTTGAGTGGCCGATACATCAAAATATACGGTCACGTGGAACCGTTAATCAATGGGACCAGGAAAATTGAGATACCACCCCGCTCTGAGAATATCCTACATTCAGGAACCTTGAAAATGGATATGGGTTTCATAGCAGTCACAAAAAGCATCCCAAAAGTCGAAACAAGCAAAGGAATCGCCGCAAAAGGAGGGTCCTCGTACCCTAGTATGATGATATACACAAGTGATAAGAAAATTGAAATACCGACTCCAGCCTTGGACATAGACGAAATCCACGGAGAGCCGGAAGAAAACAAAAAAGGAAAGAAAAACATGAAAAATAATCCAAAAAGGAACGCCAAAGGAATAAATAAAATTAAAGCGTCAATAAAAGACTTCAAGAAAAGGAATAAAATTAAAATTGAACCAAAAGAAGATTCCATAGGATCCAAAACTATGAAAAAAGAAACGCAAAAGTACTACAGAGGAGTAGCAAAAAGGATAAAAGATTCCAAAAAGAACTCAACAGAAAAAGATGAAATTCGAAAAGAGCCAGAAAAGGACTCAAAAGAAATATTAAAAATTAAAAACGAATCAGAAAAGGATTCGGGAAAAATAAAAAATACCAAAAAAGAGCCGAAAAAAGTCTTTCGAGAAAAGCAAAACATTCGAAAAAAGCTAGAAAAAGACTCTAAAAAGACAGAGAGAATTAAAGGATCTACAGATGATTCCAAGGAGGAAATACTTGAGTGTACCAACAGCATTGGACATCCCACACATACAAGAAAAAGAAATGTGTCGATAAATATTCTACCGTACAGCCAGACTAAGACTCACAGATCAGATATGACGAGTCAAGTTAAAGAAATACTTAAAGATGGCATAATACGTTCAAACAAATGCCCGGGGAACGCACCACTACCGGTCGATCCAAAGAAAAGCTTATGCCAACGGAAGCACTTGCAAAACAGTTGTAGTGAATTTTCATAATTCAAGAGAAATAACACAAGGAGACTCATCCACTGCCCCATATACTCGCGATATTGGACCAGTTAGGACAAGTCACATGTACCAATAAAGGATTAACTAAGCTTCGAACAAAATAAAAATGAAACCTTGATAGACACAGAAAAGATAAACTCATTTTATAGAACACGTTATTTCACCACGAAGATTAAGTGAATATTTAAGTTTCCCAACAAAAGTAATACGTAGCGAAGTGTAAAAGTTACTAAAAACAGCAGAAATTGGCTCATACAATAAAAGAATCTCGATTAGTAGTTGTAATAAAATTTCCATTAATAGAAAACAACGAATTCTCAGTTAAGAAAGTTACCCGTGAGAACAAACGACAGTAAATTGCAATTTATCGAAACGTCAAACAAGTACGTCATAATAAATCGAGAAAACAGAAATTATATTACATTAAACGAACAAGAGTTAGGAAAGTGCAAACAGGCAGGAAACCAGTATTACTGCCATCCGAAATATGCAACGCAAGCACTACACGAAACAGCGCCTTGCGAAATATCAATTTATTTAGGTCAAGATCCAGAAAAAAATCACTGTACACAAAAAATAATAAAGTTAAAAAAAAAAATAAAAAAAAAAAAAAAATATGTAGCACCGACGAAAGAAACTTTAACCATATTAAATGTAAAAATGAACCAAGCGTATCTACTGCAATTATGGACACAGGAATTTTGGCTTTAGATGGGAAATGTTCCGTCACCACGGCTGATTATCGATTAGAAACGATAGCAGAAAATAGACAAAAGAGTTTATAACGTTCTTACCCCAACACAATTTAACATACCAAATTGAAAAACCTATTTCAGAATTAAAACTATTCAATTGCTTTATAAGTTAACAATTTAGGAGAACAAATTGAAAACCTAAATACGGAAACATTGTAAAAACAAAACGAAAGAAAAAAAAAATATACATTTGTAAGCCGAGAGACCAAAACATGACAAGATAAATACCGCAATTTTATTGGAAGAGGAAAATTAACATTGAAGTAATGATGTATACTAGATAATTTGGGTTGCTACGAGTAGCCGAAACTAGGTTTCGTCTCCTTAAGGGGGGAGGATTGTTATGCCCTGAATAGCAACCACAAATTAGGAGTGTTGCAATCACATGATAAAGTATGATCGAGCACATTCTTCGATCACAAACGCACGGGTCTATCGACCCCGAGCAAGCTAAACCCCGAATCGCTGACGACGCAAGTTCATCGAACATTAAAGGTGTCATGAAGCAACAGTCATGAAGCAAATCATGAAGCAATAATAACATTAGAAGGGGTAAATTATCAATATTCTGGGGGAAACTTGTGAATCAATAAAAGTAGTGACAATGCCCAAAAAACGGCAGTCTGCACGAAAAAGTTAGAAGTCTTCAACTATCTAACTACGAATTGGTCTCGAGGCAAATACACCTCGACTTTGTAAAACTAGCTTATTCTCAATAAACCTTATAGTATTTTGTATAACATTGAGTTGGAGATTGACTCATTTTGGCAATTCCTCGAATTACCTGTCCTCGACAACTTGTCCCCACGTGACGAGATTCGCGGGCATAACAACTTGATTTTGAAAATTGATGTTAACAGATTTTCGAATAGTGCCGAATATCGGTACGTCCAAACGAAGTGATTTGGTGGTGGAACCCAGAGCCCATTATATCGAACCCAGACTTGGCCAAACCGGCCACTTGATAAACCACCAAAAATCACCGGATCAAACGAGAAGTTATACGTCAGTGAGCCTCACTCTGAGGCCACCTTCGTCCGAACCTCAACCACCGATCGACATACGATCCCAAGGCTCGAGCCTTACGTATTCCACGTCGTCCTTAGATCCACGAGGATTCCAAAGTCGCCTTCGAATCAGCATTGGACCAGGAAACGTCGGAAGCGTTGCTTCCGCCAGGATCAGACCACCAATGGGACTTCCAAGACCAAATTCCCTTATCCCACACCATCAAGCTAGTCAACAAAGGCCTCCAGGTTTGAAACTTTTATCAAATCACTAATTATTCCAACGTCCAATGAATCAAGCCATGAAAAAAAAAGAAAAACACTTTTTTCCTTTAATTTAGTCTCCACAATTGAAAATATAGGAACAAGATTTTATATTTCGTTCTTATTTTTCTTATAAATAAGCATTTCCACCTTTCTGTTAACTTCCATTTGAGAAAAACATTTTAATTGTTTTTTTTTTTAATCTATTTTTATTTCTTACAATTCTTTCTTACTCATCGTTTCAGGACTTCCGGTTGGCCCACCCAGTCAATTACCCCGACCAACGACAACAATGAGTGCTCCAACAACCCCTTCAGCACCCATAACAAACCTCGTACAACCTATTAGCTTACCAACGACCCCTTCTACTCATTCAGCTATCTCGTCACCTCCTGCGGGTTCTCCAACGAGAGATCGAGCCCCGATGAAAACGGATTTAGACTGTTTGCCTTCCAATCAAGGTACTGACTTCATTAAATGTCACAAAGAATCTATATGGAATTCCAAAAATCTCGTACTTGACACAAAAGTCTTTTTCGTCTTACAGACAGTGGAGTCTGGTTTAAAAAAATAACAAAAACCACTTTTCACCTGTTTTCATTCATGAAAGTCATAATTCAAGTTTGTCAAATTAAAAAAAAAAATTATTTTCGTCCTTAAAATTCAAATTTCTATGCAATATTCAAAAGTATTATCGATCTACTATTTCTCCTTAAAATTAATGGAAAAGTAATTGATCTCGTGTACAAATATATTGAAAAACATAATTCCATGTACACTTTTTTCCTCATAAAAATTATTAAGTGTGAGTTACAGTGATTTTATTTCGATTAAAATTTAAAGACAGTCGTTGACGTTATTTTCTTCTGAAAGTTTGGATCGTATAAATTGTAGATGAAAATTTCGTGCAAATACGCCCACGTTATTATCATCATCACTCTCGAGCAACGATATTTACGCATTCCTGACCCACGCTCACGGTCTATACATAGACGTCTCTCCTGTCTATACAATTTCTCATTTGCATACGCACCTATCCACTACAATATGACGTGCTAACCACCTGATATGATCTTAAAACCGGATGTAAATATCACTGTCAAAATAGACGTACAAAAATTCGTTTCTTCGAAGTCATTTGTAACTCTGATTTTTTCCTCAAACTTTATATCTTTATATCACTTTGAAAATATAATTTTGGCATCTTTATAAAACTTTTATTACTTCCGTCATTTCAATCAAGTTTTCATTCTGCTTTTTTGATTTATTTTAATTCACGTATCGTACAAATTTTATTTGTACACCATTTTACGTGATGATTTGTTTTTTAACAGCTCGAAAAAATTTGGGTATTTTTTCAATCACGTTAAGATGATACAATTTTTTGCACAACAAAGTGTTAAAATAACCATTTTTTTTCATCATTCAAAATTCATTTTTGTATTTCTCTAAATATTGACGATTTTATTTAATTTTTTGAAATGTTGTTTACGACGAAATTCACTATAATATGTGAAAAAATCAAAAAATACATTTCGGGAGACGGAAAAAAAATACTCGTTATTAATTGAACGATTTTTCATTTTAAAAATGTCTTCATGTTTTTTTTTCGCATTCTTGTTACGGTAGATCGGTGTGTATAACATTTTAGAAACGTCTGAATTTTTTTTTTGATTTCTTTCGAATAAATTTTTCGAAATATTGGTATGAAATCTTACATTCGTTGTTTTTACGATTTTTCTTTACGATATTTTTATTTCCGGTTCGCATTGTTTTCAGTGGCAGAGCATCAATCCGTTTTGATCGCAGAACAATTATTAAGGAAGGAAAGGCTGGAGAAAGAGCTGAAGGCTGAAAAGGGAAGACTCGAAGCAATGAAGCGAGAATTGCAGTCACTTACGAAACCGGTCGATTCCACCGGTTCACCAGTTGAAGTACGTGCATTATTATTAACAATATGAAAATAAATATTTTGAATTTAAATTGTATAAAGCGAGTTGCCAAAATGTGTCTAATTGTTTGCAGGAAATCAAGAGGAAATTGGTCAGCGAAATTTATCAACTACGTTTAGAGTGTGACAGGTTGGCTGACGAAGTGGATAAAAGGTCCGATCCAAGAGGTTGGTATTTAATTTCAAACGAAAAATGAACTATTAGAACTTTTTCACAAAAAGTCGTAAACGAAAAAAAAACACTCAACAAAAATATATTAAGTTGAGCAAAAAAGGTGAATAAAATAGAGGATCAAAATTTGTTACTTTTCATGCTTTCAACACATTGTCAAAAAAAAATATTATTGGAATACGACGAACTTTGATGAATTATTAAAAAAATTATCATTAATAAGTAAATATCGATTGGTGAGAAAAAATAATTGAATTTTTTTGCAGTTCCTTTGGGCGAAACAAACGAGGAATTTTATCAGGGCATTTATACGGGACAACCGTACGCATTAAACGATAATTACGTTGGAGGAGGTGTTGCGAGGAGATCACCTGAACCACCGCCGTTACCAAGCAGGCCACCGGTTTGGCAAACTCCTTCACCAAGAATAAATCAACATCACAATAATATGGAAAATCGTCGAGAGGAATCCAGTAACGAGGATTGGGACGAGCGCGATGGTCCTTCGTGGGTTTGTCGAATGTGTACTTTCGACAATCATCCATTAATGGACAAATGCGAGCAATGTGATATGCCGAGGTTGCTTATTCGTGACACAGGTACGACGACCGCAAATCCTGCATTTTTTCATACCAAATCCATTCCGTTTTCTCCTCATCCTCGTTAATGAAAAATACGATCAAAAAACAACACGAAAATCAATACTAAAACATATTTATTGAATTTTCAAACAATTTTAACTCTTAAGGTCAAATGAATCCTTAGATATATCTGAAAAATATTTTCCCACCTGGAACGAACAGCATGCAACCAAGCCATTCACAATTTTATCTTCTATTTATATTAATTGTAAATACTGTAAAATATTTTTCAAAAAAAACTGACGAAAGGTTGTTTTTTTTGTGTGTTATTAAACGTGTGCGATACATTAATGCTTAATTAATAAAATGTGTATTTTGTCTAAATATTAATATTGTAAAATTAGTGTACTACTGTGGCCTTGCAAAATTTACTTTATTTTAATACTCTTTTGTTCTGTAAATATAGGAAATTAAGATAATGAAAAAAATACGTAAACATCTTTTTTTCCAAAGCATTCAAATACTAGCTGCCCCAACTTTTGATGTTTTTTGGATGTAAATATTGTAAAAAAATGCTGCAATCAAGAAATATGTGCGATCCTAACAAAAAATTAAAATAATTATGTAAATACTACCTGCGCCTGTGGAAATATTGTTTTTTTTTTGTTTTAATCAATTTTAGCAGCTACGACGTGCATGAGGATCGTGCTTGCATAATATTAAAAAAGAATGCATTAAATATTGTGTACAATGTGTGAAATAAAAATTGAATTTCAATACCTGGTTTGAAACTTTTTGTGCGTGAATGCTTCGTCGATCATTACGAAAATAATGATTATTGAGAAATTTTTTTTTTACAAATAAGAATGTGTCGTTGTTGATTTTATCCGACAGGTGAAACACAGGATATTCACATACGAGTTACACACCATCATAATTTCACTACGCCCAGGAGTGAGTATGAAGCGAATGGATAAATATTTGTGCGAAAAAGAAAAAAAAATTTAATATTCTCAACAATTTGTTGGTTTTTTTTTCAGGAACGGTGCACAGTTGGGTGGTGTGACGCGAGTGAAACTAGAAATCGATCAATCATTAAACAAACAAAACTGTAAATAATTAATTATTTATTAAAATAACTAAATAGGAGAAAAAAAGGCGGGGAAAAGGAAAGAACAAAAAAAAAAAACGAGAAATTTTCACACGACTAAGAAACATGTATATTGTAATTAAATTTTTTATTTGACATTGTAATCGCATTATTGAAAGATCGAATTAGCTACAAAAGTGTTATTTTCGTATTATTAAAGAAAATTTTCGAAGAATTTTCTCTGTGTACTTGTGAAATGCGATTTTTTTACTTTAATTTTCTATTTAACATTTTCATTATACCCTTCGTACAACTGTGGCATAAATCGAAACAATTAGAGGAAAAAATATATATATTCTTTAAATTGCTGTTCCACGCTCCAGATTGAGTTTCGTTTCGCGAGTGTATTCGCCATAAAAACGTTCCAGTTTGGAATTGAATTTCGCATTCCTCTCGTTTATGTAATCGATGTCAGCGTCGTCGTTGTGCGTTCTTCTTCTGCTGTATTTCTCGCGTTTAGCAATCCTGGAATGATAAGGAATAAGGTTATCGTTTAATAATCTTACAAACGAAAAATCTAAAAGTTTTCTTGAATCAAAAATGTCGTCTTACTGTTTTTCAAGGTCATCGACCATTCGGTCAATAGATTCTTTCTTGTCTTCGTGCAATCCCTGCAAAATCGTGTTTCGGTCTCCGTAAAATGCAGGTCCGAGCTTCTCTCGAGCTTGTTCATATTTTTCCATATCCGGTTTTATTCCTTTGACCAAACGATTGTATTGCCGCGTCGTTGCTTGTTCAAAATCTGCAAATCCTGTGTCTGGATTTTTCTTCTTCTTTTTTCTGTTCAAACGCTCCGCTTCGCTCGCCTCTATGTGCAAAAGTTTTTGCCGATCGTAGTTCAGACCCTTAAATTCAAGAAAACCCCACGTAATTAGTTGTCACTCGTTTTTCTAGGATTATTATATCTGTTTTTTGAATTCGTAATAAAGAATTATCGGTTCCAAGATGTAGGTTCCTTTGAAAACCAAAATGGAGATAGAATTTTGTACAAACACAAAGAATTGGTTGCGTTTTTAGAAATAATTCTCTTTTCGAACGGAGGTTATAAGAATTTACATGGGAAATTCGATGTTTCAGGTTGCCGAACACGTTTTTGAAATAACTGCATATTTAAGATTTTCCAGAAAGTTGTGTTGGGAAGTATAGAAAACACTTTTATCGATTCAAAATCGAAAGAATAGAAAAACTTACCTTTTCTTCAGCTGCTTTTCGAGCAGCATCATCAGCCATGAGCCATTCAGCTTGACGTTTTCTGGCTTCCCAATTCGGTGGTAATTTCTGACGTTTGTCCTCCTCTACGACTTCTTTGTGATTTTGTTGCCTCGCTTCGTTCTAATATCATGAAAAAAGCAAACAAAAAAATTCATTTGAAGATAGGAAAACAATGGATAAGAAGAGATATTTTTGCCTGTTATTTTTTTGACACTTTCACTCACTCTTTTTGTGTGCAATTCCCGCATTCGTTTCATCCTCTCCGCATGTTTTTCAGCGAACGTTTTCGCCCCGGAAGAGCCTGCTTCAGCCATTGAAACGATTTGTTTAACACAAATATGTTTAAAGAAACGTCAAAAGATTTACAAACGTCGTGAAAGGGTTAGAAACGACAGTCTACAGACCAGACAACAATATTGAGTCAAGGACGTCTACTTTGCCATAAACCATGCCAATTTTGGAGAAAGAAAACTCATAAGGTCACGTGACATTGATTCAAGAAGTCACGTGACGCGCCATCTTTTGAGAACCAAAAGAAAACACTTACCGCTAGTTAATTGAGATTGCAATGAAATAATAAACAATTAATTAATATTGAGAATCTAACAGTTAAAAGTTCTCAAAGAGCCAACGCGACTCAACTGGCTTGGTTTACTGGGTTACAATTGCTCGTTATCTCAGTCGATAATTAATTTTTCTTCTCACAAATCTTCGTAATTGGAAGGGGAAGGAATTTAAAGTTTAAAGGACGATCGAGGCGGGAGGGCGAGACAAAGTGTCATCGAAATTTATGTACACTTAGTCCGGTCTAATTATAAACTAAAATAATTTTTTTTCAAATTGATTCCAGTTCGAATCGCTTTGACGAAAACGGCCTTCAGACTTGTGCAGGCGAGATTAGATGTCAATATAAGAAATGAGATAACAAAGATCGTAGAGCGAAGGTATTCAGATTTACGACAAAGCAAACAATTCGCTTTTAATAATGAGAAAAAATTTAAAAAACAGCTTGCACAAGAATGTGATTTGAAATCAGAGAAGCGGCAATGACTAGACGTGTTTAGGGGCTGGTGATCGCAAACAATGAATTACAGGGTTTTATTTAGCCAGGTTTTGATTAGCTTTGATCATTAAATCCAACACGATCGAACATGAGGTAAAAGTTGAGTGCAGCTCATCAGCTGGAATGATGCAACGACTTCCAACGGTATTCGTTGAGTGATAGATAGGGAGTGGGGCGGAGGGGGGGGATGGAAAGCCCAGTAAATACCGAGAGTTTGCCGAAAGTAGCCGAATGCAAACACGGAACAGTACTCAGTAGTGGTGCGTGGCGCAGAGGGGCGCGTGTGATAATCGGGGGCAACAGGCGATCGAGAAAAGCGCTCGTTGTTACCAAGAGTATATAATGCGAGTGCGATAACGTGTGCACAGCATACAATCATACACATTGTGACGCGTTCTTAGTGGGAGGAGCGAAGGGCAACAAGAAAAGTGCACTAATACAATCTCATAATAACATCATATTATAAATTGTGTTTCCGTTATATCATATTCCCTGGGAATTCTGGGAAACACATTTATCAAAGCAAAACGAATAAAAATATATCGCGAACTCGACGGTGGTTTTTTTTTGTTTTGTTTTTTTTTTCGAAAGTCCAAATTTCTGTTATTCCTTTTCTATTAAACGAACGAACCACAGTGTGTTATGGAGACTTTAGAACGAAGCCGGGTGTGCCGTTTGTGCGGTAAACAGGCTGGGATGTCCATCGACATATTCGGAAAGCGTGGACATCACGTGAAGAAGATAAACATGGTACTACCGATATTGGTAGGTCACAAACAGACGAAATTCCACTTACGAAATAAAAATGATATCAAATTACTCCCCGGGTCGTTGCCCTACCCTTGCTCTTTTCAAAATCTGCAATCCCCTGCCCCAATTAAATTGAAGAAAAAAAAAAAAAAAACAAAAGTCAACTGACTGAGTGAAACATTTTCCATCCTAATACAGTCGCGAATTATCAACGACGCCATTCCCCTTCGTCCTACCCGTCTATATTTTGTAGTTCTCCCTGCTGACGCTAGTTGGCTACCACAAACCTTTTCCCGCCAGAAAAAGCTCACGACATCAATTCTTGTCCATGTCCTGTTACATCGATTTAGAATCTTTTTACAGAATACATACTGGAAAACTGATGAACACACAATCGGAATTTTGTTTTTTTTTTGTACGACATATTTACAATACGGAAAACCAATTGCTTGCTCACTGGTTTCCTCATTTCACATATAAACATTCGTCTAGCTATTTTTTTACAAACTTTCGAATAAAAACTGAATAATACTGGAAGAAGATGACAATTTTTCGATGTTTTGATAAATTGAGCGTTTGGATGAAATAACTTTCAAAACTTCGGCCTTTTAACGTCTCTAACATATGAAAACATCTCTGGCTCACAAAATTCTGGGTAATTGGATTAAGAATCTCTTCATTCCGTTTTTTAAGAAACGAACCTTGAGAATAGACTTCGAAAAAAAACAAAGGAACGATAAAACACGAACGAATTAGACAGAAATATGAAACTCGACACATGCACAACACATTTTTTCAGTTCAACCACAATGGTGAATAAACGAAAAAAAAACATATGAAATAACCAAACAAACAAGTCAACAAATACAAATGAAGTATCGTCGCGATTTTTAAATTAAATATGACACATTAACAAAAAGAAACGAGTGAACGCGTGAATATAAAATGAAGGAACCGATAACAATGGCCTCGTCGGCTACTGGGGGTGCCCACTGAGTCTGGCAAATTACGAGATAGAGTAAAAGTTTACAGGACCAAAGTCGTAGAGCATTAAATTTCCTACAAAAAACACCGGTTCGACTTTATTGCTCTAATAAAATCGGTTCTGTAGATTTTTACGTAATCTCCAACCGTCTCGGTATTCGTTGTTAGTGTTCCCAATATTACGCGATTTTCATGATATCGTTTGAAGTCACCTTGAACCGCGTTTCACGGCTGAAACGTCGGATCTTACATAGTCGTATATTTTCACGAGCATTTACAGCGCCATACCCTTCACTTGACCTTGAGAATGATACACTGAGAAAAAAAATTCGTTGAACGAACAAAATTTATTTTTTGGGACCAAAATATCGTAAATTAAATGATTTTTTTGTTGAATCGCGGATCTGCATCATTGATTTAACAAAAAGATCATTGAATTTATCATATTTTGGTCAAAGAAAATGAATTTTGTTCGTTCAACGAAATTTTTTTCTTAGTGTATGTGTTGCTCAAGGAAATTCGGTAAATTGAATGAGTGAATGTTGCAGGTGCACGAAATGGATCTCCTTCCAAAACAGATGTGTCATCCGTGCAACTACAAACTTCAAGAATTTTACCAATTCTACGAGGATTGTTTAAAAACCGATGCAAATTTAAAAAGTCAACTATCTTGGATGCAGGGTTCGGAGATTCGTGAAGAAATCATTGTTCCTATGGTACAAATAAACAACATGAAAATAAAGAGTGAACCGTTTGATTACGAGGAGCAAGGGCTTACGGGAGCCGTTTTGAGTGCTGCGAATATGTCAAATTACGAGCAAAACCATTATTTATTCGCTGATAAATTCTTACAAATAAGTCACACTCGATGTTCTCGATGCGGATGTTTTTGTTCCAATCGAAATTACGCAAATAACCAAATATCTAAAAACTGTTCAACGATACAAGAGAAAAAAACGCACGAAATGAGAAGAATCACAAGCGACGCAGAATTTCATTCACGAGACATGATAAGACGAAATTTATTTACGACAGAAATATTCGACAAAAACCCAACTCTACGAACGGTAAATCCTCTCTGCAACGAAACAAAAGCATTTTTTCAAGAAAAAACTGTCGACACTTTGTTTACCGGATTAGATCAATCAATTAATCAACAAAATGCGGCGCTAGTGACGCCAAAAATGGAAATTTTAGAGGACACATCCCCACAAATCACAAGTCGAGTTTTGAGGCCTAGAAAAAGAGTTACGACTATTTTACCAAAATCACGATCTTCTTCGGACCCCACAAAAAAATCGAACAAATCTTCTAGTCGAGAGATCAGGAGAAACAAGAACGAAGTTGAGGTTCCAGCTTTGCTTCCAATCATAAAACTGGAAGCTCTGAACGAATGTGAGCGAAGTCTGAGGCCACGTCCGCAACCGATTGACTATTACTCGAAATCAAAGCGCAAAATTTCGCAACAGCAAATTGAAAAAATACCGATATCAATGGATAATGTGAAACTGGAAAATGTGAAAAAAGAGCTTGTCACCGAACCAGAGGAACCGCCGAAAGCGATGGACCTCGAAACTCTACCACGAGCCGGTTCGGAATTTGTGCTGAAAGTCGAACAAGAAGATGAACCAAAAAAAGTGGAAAGTAACAAAACTAGAAAACGAAGATTCACATCAAGGAATAGGCGAAGAAAAACATCTGGTATCAAAATAAAAAAAGAAATAATAGAAACCGAATTTCCTGACTTAATCGCCACGAAAAAAAATATTAAACTTTCAGCGAGCCAAGCCTTGTTGTTCAAATGTTCAAACAACAAAACAGTCGACAAATTAAAACGTAAAAATGTGCCCAAACTCAATAACGGATCTACTCTTTGTCTCCGATCTCAAATTGGCTGCTTGAGAAACAATAAATTAAGACAGTTTCACTTGTTCGTTGATGAGCCGAAAAAAACACAGAAAAAAAACATTTCGTCACGAAGTTTATCTTCGAATGTGATTAAGATAAAGAACATGGAAATCGATGGATCGGATGAAGGAATCATTTCGCGATATCAACATTGCAGTATCTGTTCAAAACGCTTTGCTAGCCAGGAACTTTATAGGCTTCATGATTGTTATAATAAGCGCCATTGATGTAAATGTTATCGTTGATTACGTAAAATAATTGTGATTCTAATATCGCGAAATAAATTATATGAAACTGTTAATTATTAAATAGTTATAGAACATAATATAACTATTAATTACGTAATAGACTAATGGCGATTATGGTCCTTTGCACCATGTACGTCAAGCTTTACTATTTATATAGCACATGAAGGGTAATTACGATAACAAAACAAATTAGATTTTAATAATGGATTTGGGTTAACGAACAATAATCAATGCTGGATGTGACCATCTACAAGTGTAATTCGTTTATAATCACGAGACGCCTTAAAGTGAATGTACAAACATGCGAACTTAAATCTTAAAACATAGTTATGTGCCCACAGGTTAAATATATGGTGTTGAAGTTTGTGAAGTTGGAATGTAACGAAATAGATTTTTTGCTTTCATTTTTGCTTTACATATCGTCCCACAGTTTTAATTCTTTTGATCTTCGATTGAGAGAAGTTTCAAATTTTGTTGCGTTCCAAAACGATGCAAACTTCATAATCATGCTATTTATAATAACTCAAAACTTACGTATTTTTTTAGAGACTTATAAATAATCGTGTTTCAAGTAAACTTGAAGTTCTTGTCTTAACCTCAATTTTTTATTCCGTTAAAGGGGACTTTGATGGTCTTTTTTAATCATTAAGGCTTTTTCGATTTCTGATAACATTTCGCATGAGTGTTTTTGTAGTTTTTAGTCTCTTAATTTAGTCAATTTATTGATGCAATTCTTCGTCCAATATTTCTTTAAAGATTTTCGGAATTGGTCATTCGTTGGAAAAAATTATATCTCTAAAAAAATTTATTGAATGATGACACCGATTTTTATTTCTCTCGAAACTCCTCACAGAAATGCCTAAAAAAACCACTCGGCCAAAGTGTTATCATGATCGGAACGTCCTCCTTTAATGGAAACAATCGATGAGCCAAACTTTCTTCGATTTTGAAAAAATCTTAGTTCTGGAGTTGGAGATATATTGCTATGTGTAAATAATAGAAATATTTATTGACGCAAATTTTTCGTAATTCGCCACAGTTAATGAATTCCTGTGATATTAGTATCGGAAGATTCGTGCTACGCCCTTAACCATAATAGCAATTTATCTGTATTTATCACTAACTCGTGTGTCATTTCATAGTCTATTTTTGTTGGTAATCCATTTTTGAGGTATTCGTGAGGCAAAAGTCAAATAATTTTATCCACTGTTGCGAAAATAAAGTCAAAATGTTATTGTTAACAAACATTTTTTTATTATAATAAGCTCCTTGTAAATCGATAATAAAGATGACCTCTTTTTTTTTACAAATAATTCCATCGTTTATGTTTTGATTGCCGGGGTTCGATCTTGCTAATCGATTTTTTGGGATGAATATGTCATTGCAATAAAAATCGTGTTTTTAGTGATATTTTCATTACATCGATGATCGAAGGTCAAATAACGGTTACATCCAATATTGGATACTTTGGGTTTATCGAAACGAATTCCATTCATAATAAAGAACCTTTCAATACATTACAGCGTGACGTCGACTAAAAAATCTTTCTTTCGGAGTCATCGCTAGGCGACCTGCGTGCACGGACATGTGCAATGTTTTATTGGGGGAATAAAAAACGCTTTCAAGTTTATTGGCTCGATGTTTGATGGGAGCGTAAGGGATGGAGGGGTGAAGCGGAGTCAAGGAAACGACTTTTCATTGTGACCTTTCCTCGAGTCTTCGTCACAAGAACTATTCAATGAGACCCTAGAACTTTGCCAGTTTGACTGAAATTTTCACAGTGTAATTAATATAGTTCCAGAATAGTGACAATTTTTCAAGTAAACTCGAAAATAATGGCATCTGACAGATGTCAGAGTCTCCAAAAACATTTGTCCGAAAATTGCGCATGCGCTCACCCACAAGCTTCTATCCAATAAAGAACGAGCGCGCAAAATTTTTCCCAAAGAAACCGAATGCCCATTGGTCGTTTCGTTGGATATTGGATGCGCCGGACGCAACGGGAATGTTTCGTCCTTGCACAGAAATTACATACTAACTAACGAACCCAAATAACAAACAAATAAACGAATGGATGTCAGGTGAGGACGCCGAAACGATGATTGTACGGTATTTATTTCGTAATAATACCAGTCAACCGGCAAATAATTGAGTGCTGCAATGTCCGAGGAACCGGAAGAATCGGCAACTGCTGACGGTGGTTACGTGAGTTTACTCTCAATTGATCTGTTTTGTTACACCCATGTAACCTACACTTAACCTCTAAACTCTATCCCGATAGTTTCGTCGCCACAAAATTAATTTTATAAATCTATAAAACAAAATTCAGCATCAACCAATATTCCATGAATCTTTCACTCGTCACATTTTTTTACTTCATTGCACGTGTTTTCTTACAATTTCCTCTCTCATTTCGTTTTTTTGGTACACTTCGTGTTCAGTTGCAATATCGATACAGATTTTGTAAACTGGTGTGCATATTTACGAAAAAAATGTTCAATGAATAGTTTTTTTAATTTTTTTATTTCGCGATTGTTCGTTCTCTGCTCTTTTCTATTATTTACGATCTATATTAATCTAACTTCATGGCTTGTCAAATGTCACGCGATGTAACGAGTTTTTTTGCTCCTGAATTAAGTTCGAAACAATGAATACAACTTAGCATTCTTACTTACACTTTTAGTAAAACAAAACGGATTTTTATTGTTTTTTTTTAACCGATTACCTATTGCGCTATTTACGATTGACTATTGCGCTTCATAAAACAATCGAAAAATCTGTAGATAAACGAATTGAAAAAGATTATTTGATTAATATACTTAAAACAATTGTTTATCTGTTATGTCGATGAGCAATTTGATTTATTAAATGTTTTTTACTCATCAGATTTGGGAAAAATATGATTAGAAACGAACAAAGTGTTTTATCGCATCTATTCATCTTTTTTCAAGAATACAGTGGAAACTAATTAACATGCAATTCCCTTTAGTCACTTTCCGGCAGCGAAGACACAGCCGCATCCTCAATAAGTCTGAGCTTGGGGGAAAACTCTGTACGGCTCAGAGAAAAGTCCAAGCCAGGAAACGAAGAAGCAGAACCGTCCAATCGAAATGAGAAAAAAACTGAAGACAAAAAATGGTGGTTGAAACGACCCGAAACCCGTTTGGGACTTTCAACAAGCACTAAAAAATCAGCACTCGTTAGTGGAGCAAAAGATACTCCGTTGTCTGACATGACTTCTTCGATGAAGGAATTTCTTCAAAAAGAAGAACTTTGCAAGGTTAACAGAGATTTGATTTTTTTTTAACACAGATTTGAATTTTAACAAATCTGTCAACATTTAATGTGTATTTTTTTTTAACAATGAATTTTCATCGCAGGTTCAGCACAAAAATTCGGGTGAAAATAATCGGGACAAAGATGACACTCTCTGTGACATTCTCGCCTCTGCAGCGTTCGACAAATATCCATCGGATTTCGAGAGTAATGTTTTTTTTTTGTTTTTTTCTTTTTTAACTCTAAACACAAGCGATGCTTTATAACGATGCCATCATGAATATTGTGATGAATTTTTTTATTAAAATATTTTTTATTATCAGATGCTACAGACGAGGACATTGGAAGTTTTTTGGAAGAGATGAGTAAAATCGCAGGTGCATTGAGTCCGAGTTCGGCCCAGGAACGGATGAAATCTGGTGAGAATTCGAGTAAAAATCCGAGCGAGGAAGAAAAATCAGTGGAGGAGTTATTGGAAGAGGCTGAAAAGCTCGTTCGTGAGAACGTCGGTCTTTCGAAAAGTTCATCGCGATCAGAAACGTTGATGCTGGAGGGAGTAGAAAACGAGGAAGGCACGAGAGTCGTTAGATTTGAGAAAGACATATTCCAATTGATCGAGCAAGAAGTGCAAAAAGAGTCGGAGAAAATTCGTAAGAGTCCGAAGAATGAGAAAAAACATAAAGGAACGAGTCCTGGCAACAACGAGATTATTTACGAAAACGAAAACAGCCTCAAGCCTCCGATGATATTGATGACGTTGGAGTCGCAAAAAAAGCGTTTCGAGGACGAGAAAGTAGAAATATCGTCAAGCTCGGATCTCGACGACCCGATAGATCGTCACTCGAGATCAGAAGATCCTCAAAAAACTGAAGAATCGAGAAAAGATAAAGAGAACCTTCAGAAAGAAATAACGGACGTGGACAAGGATTTTTTCGACGATTTGTTGAGGCGTTCGAAGGAAAAAATCGAGGGTGGAATGTCGGGAAGTTCGAGCTTCGGGCAAGAGGATTTTTCCCATTTTCTTCGAATATTACAAGGTCAAGATCGGAAAGAACAAGAAATAAAGGAGAAGAAAAACGGAGCTACGGAAATATCGTCTCGTTTGTTCAAAGCCGATAATACCGTTTTGCCGGATACTGAAAACGTCGTTTTTCCAGAAAAAGAAATAACGGAAATACTGGAAAAAGAATTACCGATTGAAACGAAGGAGGAAAAAATTGCTGAGAAAAAAAGTGACCGAGACGACCACGAGTTTTGTGAAACTGATTCGAGCTTAGTGAACTCTCTTACTGGCGATGCCAATTCTCAGAGCCACAGGAATAAGTCATTGTCCCGAAAATCGAGTCAGGATCGTTCTCAAGATTCGAAACGTAATAACGATTGTAAAAAATCGGCAGTTGAACAAACCGGTGAAAAATCGTTTTTGAACGCGAAAAATGAATTATATACCGTTGGCTTGACGCCCAGACTTGAACTATTCGCAGATGCGATTCCCAAGCTGATTGCTGAGAAAACTAGTGAAAATCTGAGCAAAGAAGTGTCCGAAGTAAAGAACGACGAAGTCGATAAAGCGGCGACGGAAAGCAACACGAAGGACGAAGCGAAGGCTGAAAAATCGCGAGAAAATTTGGTCAAACGTACAAACCAATCGAAAGGAAAATTGAACGAGAAAAATCAAATTGAATCCGACAGGATAATTTCCGATAGAAATATAAAAATGACTCCGAGTCCAGATCGAACGAAAAAACCTCCGGAAAAAAAGAGCAACGTCGAAAACACTCGGCTCGGTCCATCGAGAAGTTACGATCAACTTGCGAAGCCGATATTGAATCTGAGAGCTTCGTTGGACGATGTGAGAAATCCAAAATCAATCGATACTTCCCGGCGATATAATCAGTCAGGAAAATTTTCGAACGTTTCAAAAAATGCGAAGCAGAGATCGAATCAAATTGGATCGTCGAAGCAACAAACACCAAAAAGTAAAATATCGTTGAATCCTTCGACGTCGAAATTCGATCTGTCAGCGAAACCAAAACGGCCAGAAATAATGGGAAAATATTATCAAGCTGGCGGTGATTCTCGTAAAATTTTTTCTAAAGATGATCTCGAGTCGCTTTATCGTGAGGAAAAGCACAAAAACGCTTTGCTCAAAGAACAAATTGATTCCGAGGCGAAGATGTACAAGCAACAGATGCAGAGCATGAGAACTTCCTTCGAGGAAGAATTATTCTCCCTAAAAAAACAAAATATAATATTAAAAGCAAAGATCGACGAGTCTGCTTTGAACGAAAAACGCAGCGAAATCTCCACGAAAATACCAACGAAACGTGACATGAGAAACGAACTGTTGGAAAAAGAGTTGGAAAAACAGGAGGGAATAATAAACGCTTATGAGACAGAGAACAAAAGACTTGTTGCGGAGATGGAACGTTTGCAGGAAGAAAGGAAAAATTTAAAGTCTAAGCAACGAAGCAAAGTCGAGATAAACGAGACGCAGAAATTGAACGATACGATTAAAGATTTGCGCGAAGATGCGTTAAAGCTGAATCTCGAAGTGACAGACTTGCGACAGAAGAACAACGATTCGTTGTTGAAAATCGATGATTTGTCGCAGCAGAATAGTCTGTTGAAAGAAGAACTAGAAATGTTCAAAGAGCAATTAAGGACGAAAAACGAGTTTATAAACGCACGTTTGCAAGCAATGACAGCAGCAGAACTCGATTGTCGTAAAAAAACTGACGACATGAGAGTCGAGCTGAGTTCAAAAACCGAACAATTGAAAAACATGAAATTCGAGTACGAAAAACTCGAACAAGCAGTTTTGCCACTGGAAAAAGAATTGCTTGAATTGCGAATGAAGGAAAGTACCTTCACGGATAAATTGCAGGTTGCCAAGAGTCATATCGAGAGGGAAAAACAATTGACCTTGAAATTGAAGGACCAAGTTATACTGGACAACAAAACCATTCTCGATTTGAATCGTCAGGTTCGAGAAATGGAGAGAATATTGAAGCGTAAAAATCCGGATTCAGTATCGGCTTTGATATTGACCGCAAAGTCTGATCACGAGAGAATTAATTTGGAAAAAGTTAAATTGCTCGAAGACCGAATAGCTTCGTTGGAGGGTGAGATAAAAGCGAAGGAAGAAATTGGCCAGGAAAAGTTGACGGATTTGCGCAACAAATTTGGCGAAATGAAGGAAAAATACGTCGCCCAAGTGATGGATTTGGAGGAGAAATTGTTCGAGGCTACAGCGAAAGAGCGAAAAATTTATAGCGACACGTTCACGCAAACGATCGCTAAAAGTATGGAAAACAAAAGCGTCGATGCAGCTGGTTCAAAACGCGAAGAAAGAGAACGTTCCTCGTCCGTTCAATTGGAAAAGGACGAGAAGAAGGAACCAAAGGTCATGAAAATCGGTCCAAAATCACAGAATCCCAAAGAAGATACTCATCTCATAGCTACGATAAGAGGCCTCAAAATGGAAATAGCCAACAAGGATAAAAACTTTACAAAAATCAACAAAGAGTTTCAAGAGTTGCAAAAAACTAACAGACGATTGCAAAAAGAGCGTGAGAGACTTTTAAACGATCGACGCAATTTTAAATCCACTACAGATCTCGAAAAAAATGGACGTTCTGCTTCTGTCTGCTCGGATCTTCGACTCACGGCTACAAGAACTGAAACCAATGATTTCAATTCCAATCATTGTCAAAATGGCCATTTCTCAAATGGTAATTCACAAAGACTCTCAGGTTCTGTTCCGAGACTTTACGATCCTCTTCAATATTCTGAAAACGACGATCGAACTGCGCTCAAAAAACTCACTAACGAGAACGGCATTTTAAAAGAAGAGTTGAACAAAATCAACAAGGACTTTATGATGTTGAAGAACAAACGATTGCACGATCTCAATTTACTTCAGGAAGAACATGAGAGAGAAATGGCCTCGTTGGTCAAAGAGTACAGTCTCAAATTCGGCGATTCCAAAGTCGTCAAGTTGCAGGTTTGTTTTAAAACTTCGAAAACAACTTTTAGCCACAGTCGGACTTGCGTTGTTCCACCTATTTTTCTGCACTTTTTTTCTTTAACTACTATTTCGAAAACAAAAATCGAGTTTCTTTTCTACATGGTCTCTCGGACATTCGTAAGTGTAAAAATATATTAAACAGTTATTATTTGTTAATTGCACAAATCTCACATATGAATGAACAGTCGAAATTCGAATGTTTTTTTTTTTATGAAAGTTTTTATTTTCTACTAAACTACCATGAATATCAAGATGCTAATTTTTCCCCAGACTCAGTACACCTCAAACAACTTTACGTAATTTTTTCAGAATTTTCCGTACGTTGGTTTTTGTTTAAAAAAATGATGAACAACTTATTATGTATTTTGAAATTTCGAGTTCACATTTGTATTCGGCGATTGCAAAGACTCTCAAGTCTCAAATTTCAAATCGATGGAACTCAAGGAAAAATGTATGGCTCAAAGGTTCACAAACCGACAACACTTTGTTCAATTGATATTTTTTTTTTCCAGGGTCAAATAAACACTCAGGTGGCAATAATAACGCATTTGAAGCAGCAGATCGAGAAGTTGAGGGACTACAAGGAGCAGGTCGTAGTTCTTAAGGTGGAACGTGAACATCTGGAGAACAAAGTGAAGATATTGAACGAAAAAGTGAAATATCTTACGACGCCGGTATGCGAACGACTTCGTTAGTTGGAGGGGCAAGTGGTCGATAAAAAAAAAAGAAAAAAAATAGAAAAAATAAAATAAAAACAGAAAAATCGGTCCACGCTACTGGGTGAAAAATATTATTTGCGAAACTCCAGTGAACCGAATAATTTACTGTGTCATTGCAGGGCACTGAGCAGCTTCAGTTACTCCAGGACAAGATTACGATTCTTCAGCAACGACACGAGTCCCGTGAGATTACGCTGCAGAGTCTGGTCCGCGATCTTCTGAGGAACAAAACTCAATGCAGGGACTGCAAAGGAGAGAAGGGAAAAAACAACAAGCAGCTCTGTTACTTCCGTCAAGAGCTCGATCATATCCTCGGTATGCTGCAAGAAATATCTAATGTACAGTAAAAAGAAAAACAAAAGAAAACCAACAAAAAAAAAAAAAAAATTGCAAAACTACGAAATTTTGAGTCGTCTGGAAATGAACTGAGGAATCATCGAGTCAAAATGTATACGAATTATCATTTATGTACATTTGCAATCAGTCTTTCAAAGTGATGATCAACAGAATATTTAGTGTAAAAAAAAAAAAAAAAAAAATGAATAATTCTGTAAATTCTGATCGACTAGAAAAACGATGAAGCGAAAATGTACATGAATCATCATTTCTGAACATTTTTAATCGGCTCGTCTCAATAATCCTATGAGAAAAAGAAAAAAATGACAAAACAATGACAAAAAAAAAAAAAAAATCGAAAAATAACATAAGTCTCAAATCGTCTCGGAACGGACTGAGAAACTGTCGAGCCAAAATGTACATGAATGATGTCCAATCGATCCCTCCAAATAATAATCGTTACCGGAATCTCCGGTTTTCTCAGAAAAAGAAAAAAAAAATTACAAAAAAAAAAAAGAAAAAAAAAACAACAACAAACATAAAGATATCGATTGGTATCACTGCCAAAGAAGAAATTAAAGTTTATTTTTATTATAAATCGCTAAAGCTGTATCTTGCCAATGCCCAAGCGCCCATTAGATTTAACGTAAGTGATAAAAAAAAGAAGAAAACTTTAAAGAAATGACGTAACTTCCGGTAAAACTTCCAAAAATAAAAAACTCTTCACGTAGCGTAGAATTTTTTATAGACATTTTTGCTCGAATATTAGCTGTGAATAGATGGGTATGACAAAGATTGATCTTAAGCGTGAAAATTACAGTCCGTTCCCGGCATTTTTGCGAATCAACGAATCTCTATGTAGGTGTTATTATTTTCTAATTATTATTATTATTATTATTACTATTATTGCCACGATGGTATTATTATTTTTATTATTATTTTTTTATAGCTCACACGAAAAGCAAAAAAAAAAAACAATATTACATTTTTTTTGCCCATTCACCAAGGCGTCCATATTTATTACAACTATTTATCGAAATAAGCGTCCCATTGTTGAATTGTCGCACAATATTTGTGTCGCTGATTTCCTTCTTTTTTACACCGTCATCTTTTTATATATGAAAGAAAAAGCATTGAATGGATATTTTGTCACTGCTGATCTCATCTACTTGTATACAAATTTCAACTGTTACTATTGTTCAATAAAAATAGTAATGTTTTTTCTTCAATCTCACACTTGTGCTCGTTTCTTACTTTATTCTCAATCCAATGTTGACCTTTTGTCGTGGCTTTTTGGAAGTTGCACAAAGATTTTGACATTGTCAAGAAAATGTGACGTCGTAGCATCTGAAAATAAATGTGTTTGCTCGGATGCACTCTGACAGTTTTTACAAAACTGTTATTTCTCTTCAACTTATTCTTGATAAATGATTTATTTGAAAAGTCGAAGAATTTGGATGATTTTTAAGAATCAAAGTTATAATTTACATGAATTTTTCTTTTTTTTTATCATTCGATGAAGTTTCGACGAATTATAGTGAAATGGACACGATTCGGAAGCCGGATAAACTCATGTTTTAAGTAAGTACACGTTTTTTTGCTTCATTACACTTTATTACATCAGAGACAAAAATAGAATTTTTCACATATTGATGATTTTTGTTGTTGTTGTTTTATTTATACTTATATATATTAGAATATTTTATAATATCATGTGGTTTAACTGTAACGTCACGTATTTTTACTCTTTAAGTTATAAACATCTCGTTAAATACAATGTTGTTTTTTTAATGGATCTACAAATTTTACATGCATAAAAGAATATCTATTTGGCAACGATAACTTCTATTAGATACGCGTCATAATAATTTATCTGCAGCACACATAGAGGTAAGTGATGAAAAAATTCGTTGGTTTTGGTAAGTCCTACAAATATGCGAAAGTTCGGATCCTGTTTTTATCTTCATTTACCATAAAACGAAACGGTTTGTCGGATTAATGATGTTCCTGAAACTGAAGACAATATTTTCATGTGGTAAAAATTTATTTACGAATTTTTTTCGATGAAAATATTTGATGATTTATTCAGAAATATTTACCTGGAAAAACCTCCTTTTCCTCTCAATAGTGATGCTCCGTAAATTGCGCAGAGTACGAGGACCAGCGTCTGATGAAGATAATCGTTGGTTTTAACGTCCGAGAGCTTTTTAATATTTGCAAATTCAGGGATGCTCCTGAAACTCATTCGCGAACGTTCGTTGACTATTCGCCGATTCTTTGCGTCACGAGCAACGCGAGTTTCCTCGATTGCTCTCCGTTCGCTGCGAGCATTAACGTCGTTCTGTCCACGGGATACTCGATGTTCCCGCGTGATGGATGCTTCGCTTAAACGTCCGCGACGTTCCTGAGTAACTTGTCGCTCACGATGTTCAACGTCCGAGTTTCTGGATATTCTGGAATCGTGGATGTTGCGGAGTGCGGAATGAAGTCTCGATGCTTGATCGCGTTCCTCCCTCCTCAGGGAAGATACTCCACGTTTCTCGTCTGACGTTCGCAGGTTTCGCACCATCGAACGTTCGGTATTACGATCACGCCGGTCTTGAGCCAAGCTACGGATCTGGAGATGTCCGCGGTGATCAGAAGACGCATTTCTGAACACTCTGGAGCGTTCGATATCACGTTGCACTGAATTGTTCTCGGTTGTTCTTCTCGAGTCTCTTAGGTTGGATATTTCGCGTCGTTCATCGGATGTTCGGAGTTCTCTTGTAAGAACGCGATCGGATGAACGTCCAAGACGTTCTGATCTTGTTGATGCTTTGGACAATCGAATGTTGCGTTGCAGGGAATCCCTTTCAGATGTTCGTCTTGAGTCCTTCAGGTTGAATGTTTCACGTCGCTCCCCGGATGTTCGAAGTTCTCGTGTGATAGCGCGATCGACTGAGCGTCCACGACGTTCTGAACTTGCGATTCTCGATCTGGACATTGGGATGTCGCGCTGCAGTGAGTTCCTTTTGGATGTTCGTCTCGAGTCCCTCAGGTTGGATGTTTCACGTCGCTCCTCGGATGTTCGAAGTTCTCGCGTAAGAAGGCGATCAGTTGAACGTCCAAGCCGTTCCGAATTCGTGATTCTCGATACTCTGGCCAGTCGAATGTCGCGTTGCAGTGAATTTCTTGAATCCCTGAGGTTGGATGTCTCACGTCGTTCGGCGGACGATTTAAGTTCTCGAGTGATAGCACGTTCGGCGGAGCGTCCAAGTCGTTGTTGAGAAACATCGCGTACAGTGAGGCGTCCGGAGCGGGTGGAGTCCGAGGTCCTTGAAAGGCTTGACGTTCGGATGTTGGGCTGTACAGAATTCTTTGCAGATACCCGTCTAGAGTCTCTGAGAGTGGAAGTTTCGCGCCTTTCGGAATCGAAGCTCCTTGCAATCCTCGAAGTCTCCATGCGGCGTTCCTGTTCAATATTTTTTCTAGACATTTGTGGGAGTTCCCTCAAAGTGGACGTTCGTCGTTTCTCGTCAGATGTTCGGAGTTGTCGTCTAACAGAACGTTCTAATGAATCTTGACGACGTCCCTCTGAGACATGACGCGTGGTGATGCGCTCGCGACGTTCCAACTGCGCGGTCTTCGGCAAGGTACGCATCAACAAGGTTTGACGTCGTTCGTTTGTAATCGTTCGAGGTTCCCGGGAAACATCACGGGTAGCCAAACGTTCTTTGCGTTCTGGATATTCTCTCAATTCTACATTTCTAGTTCTGCGAATGTCTCGTCGTAGTGAATCGATCCAGGCTCGATCTCCGTTCACTTGCGTTGTGGACGATCGTCGATCCTCAGATCGGATTCTCATCCTCAAAGCGTCAACTCGATCACCATTTAATCGTGAAGAGTGTCGATCGGTCAGTGCTCTTGTATTTGCTTCCCTCTTTTGACGTTCAGACCGAGACATTTTGCGCTCTTGCAATCCCATTCTCCTGGCATCGACGCGATCGAAATCTTCGGATACTGACCTCCGGATGTCCGTTTTCGGTTGGATCGAGCGATCGACAAGTCTATGGCGACTTTCACGTTGATGTAGCTCCCGTCGTTCAACGAGGTTGCGTCCTTGGGACCGACCATCCGATCTCCTGATATCGATACGATTCATTTCGGAACTTCGTTCTTTCGTGGGGTTGTAACGTCTGTGATCCTCCGAAAGAAGAGCTCGAACTTGTTCGTTGGATCTGCGGTTTTCGATTCTCCGTTCAGAACGATCGTTGTACAATCGAGACATCCGTGAAGATCGATCATCACGATTATTCCGGACTGATCGAACGGTACGTCGAGTGACGCTCCTGCTTCGTTCCCTTCGATCCGAATCAGCGACGCGTCGATCAAGCGATTGGTCTTCGATCGATTGGCTCCTCGCATCACGATTGTCACGACGTTCTTGCGACGTCAGCCCCCGCCTCTGAGACGAAACATCCCTCAAAACAGAAGTCTCTCGATTTATTCGGTCCACAGAGCTCGATCGACGGTACCGATCGCTTGCTTCTCGCCGAATCATCGAACTTGACCTTTCGCGAAGATCGAACGATTTCGAACGGCTTGGTTCGAGAACTCGACGATCGTTTCTGCCGGATCGGGAACCGAGCAGACTATCGCGTTTTTGACGCAACAATGTGATTGGCTTATCACGAACTTCCAGAATTCGCGATCGTGTTCGCGAGTCGGAATTATCGATCCGAATCCGAGATGCGTCGATCGTTCGGCTCCTGCGACCGGTAACGATCGATCGACGATTCGAAAGGCTCATTCTCCTAGTTTCTTCACCAGATAAAGCTTCATCGTGATCCGTATAATCGTTAGAACCTTTGTCGTATACCGATTCGTCAT
Source organism: Campoletis raptor (assembly GCA_948107755.1). Lineage (NCBI taxonomy): Eukaryota > Metazoa > Arthropoda > Insecta > Hymenoptera > Ichneumonidae > Campoletis > Campoletis raptor. Next base: position 14,136,734 of record OX403626.1, read on the forward strand.
AAGGGAGCACCGGTCCGAATGGATGTTTATTTGGGCAGGCATCAACTCTAAAAAATTTCAAAAATCAAATTCTCAATCTATTTTCATGATTTTGAAAAGCGAAATTCTTCATTTTTTCAAAGACAAACTTACTCGTGCGGTGCAGTATGCATAAGTTCAGATCCACCAAGACTTCCCGATCTTCCACCACGATCTCTTGATATCAGGCCTAGGGTTAGGCACGCCAGTGAAACTACCATCAGGCCCACGTACTGCCATGATCTCACAGGCAAGACGACGTGTCTCGTTCGTCTCATTTTCGCTGAAATAATTATAAAAAATAGCATAATTTTCCAACGAATTTCGGAATTGGACTTTAAAAAAGAAACTATGACTTACAACTCGATGAAAACCAGAAAGTCTGCGAATTCCAAGGTGTCGATTAAACTATAGAGATTTTCGAATATTTTATTTTCCTGCAGCTCTCGTTGCTTCTTCCTCGGTGGTATACCAGGAACGTTTTGATGCTGGAAGCCTCGAGGGAAGCTCCTTTTATACCCCGAACACATGGCAATAGCAGTCCATCTGCAGTAATTTGATAAAAGCGCAATCTGCGGTTATCAGCACTTGCCACATGGGACACGCAACTCGTTTCATGGATAGCCTTCCCAGTAGCTCGTTGGTGCGTGAAAATTCGAACGGGGGCGTGTAATATACCATGAGCTTTTCCGAAAGGATCGTAAAGGGAGACTTTGGTTAAAACGTTCTTATTGTCCAGGCTATATACTCAAGATGAGGCATTTGTTCACGTGGAAAATTGCACTCGAAGAGTTCGACAATGAATCGATAACGGATACGTATTTTTATCATAACTTTTCTTCTTTTTTTTTCTATCTTCGCCGCAACGAAGAACCCTGAAAAGATTAATTCGAAAGGATTTTTTACTAAAATTGTCTTTCATGCGAATCATTAACTTCATTGTTTTCAACAAATTCGCGTTTTTTCTTTCGCAGATTAATAGTCGTCCATGTATTTCTGTTCGTTAGAAATTATTTCATTTTTGTCTTTGTTATTTGATAATAAAATTATTCAAAATAGACAATATTTACACTATTGCTATTAAACAAAATATCTGTTTTTTTTTTTTTTTTTTTTTTTTTTTTGGCAGAGCCTAAAATTTGTACGTATGCAGTCTTTGCTTTTGTATTTGGATAATTTTTCAAATTTTTCTTGAATTAACGCTAAAAAATCGAATGTTTTCGTAAAAGGTTAAAACAACTAAAATTCTATTTTTCATTCCATTCCGTCGACGAAAGTTTCGAAATTATTGAATTAGGGAAAATAACTAGACGCAGTATTTTTTTTTTTTTGGTAAATAGTTCTTCGATTTTATTTTATTTTACAGATGCATTACAGGCGTTTTATTTTTTGGCCATTCACGACGTTTTGTGTTGTTTGATGATGATATTTTAATGATAAAAATATGAATAGCTTAAAAATATATTTACAATTGTCTTATATTAATAATATTAATTAAGTATTATATAGCGCCAAAATTTTTCAAAAATTTGGTCCAACATTTTCGTTTTTCCCATGAAAAAAAAAAAATTCCTTTTAAATGACAATGAAAAAAGGCTTGAAATATATTGAATATATTTTCAATGAGAACGAGTGAAATAGACTTTTTTTTGTGCTTTTTTTTCATGGGAAATTCAGCCTTTTAATTTCGACTTTTTGTCATCCTCGGTAAATCATTGAGGAAATTTGTCGATGCAATAAAAATTCAAGCATTTATTGATTCATGACCAGTTTCAAACGGCCTTAATAAACGAAAATGTATTTAAAAGAGAAACACAAGGGTTCGGTATAAAAAATAAATAGATCGGGGGACGAATTTACAATTATTTCGAAGAAAAAATGTACACGGGGTTGAGGCTTAGCGCCTGAGGTTTTTCTTTGTTTTTACTTTCTACACAGAAATCTCGTCTACAGTTGCCACGAGCTGAGAATATAAATGACGAAAGGGATCATCAAGAAATTGCGATTTAATGTTGATCCAGAACCGGATGTCAATCGAAAACTGCTGCAATTAACTGCTTCGGCTTCAGGCAACGCCGTGAAGTTTGGAAACATTTGTATGTCAACAGGCTGTAAGAAAAAAAAAAAAAAAATCACGATTGATAAAAAACACGGTGGAAAATCGTTCGATTCAGCAAGAAATTTGAAAAAAATGAAAATTAATTGAAAAATTCTCTATACTCACGAGTGCCAATTTGTCGTCCCTTTTTCTACAAAAAGTCATGTGTTTTCCATGGTATAAACTGTCCTCAATGGATCTGGCCAAAAGTTCTTCGGACCAAGGCAGAGCAAGCAAATGTTCAGAAAGTGTACGACCACGAAATTCTTCAGGATCTTCGATGATGAGCCTTGCAAAGACGTTGTCGTTGTCACGGTCCGGATCCGATTCTGAATAATCTCTCATTGCCCTTAAAGCAGTTTCTGCTTCTTTTATTATTTCTTCATCGAGTTCGTCGTTTTTACCAGTTTCTTGATAAGCCGGAAGTTGTTGTTGCAAACTCGTTGGGAGCGCGACTGCTTCGGTTCTTTATAAAAACAGAAAAGTTCAAACATTCGTTATTTTTTCCGATTTTTTTTTTTAGCTCGTCACGTGATTTACATAGAAAAAGCATCAAATATATCGATGAAAATATATTTACCCAGTAGTCAGAAACAATTTTTCCAAATGGTCCATCGTTATGCCCTTGAAACTGTGAACTCCGAGTGTCCTGAACAAATCTTTGGCGGGTGTTATGCTGTAACATCCGGCGAGTTCGGTCCTTGGATAATAAACTATAAACGCAAGACACATTTCTTGGGTCGCTGCGTAACCACCCAACGTCGGTGTCGTACGATCTTGGGTCCCATAAACGCATTCGGTAACGAGTTCGTCCCCAGGCATTATTTTAACCTCTTCCTCCAAACTGTGAGATTGTTGATAATCGAAATCGAAGTGATTCTCGTGAACGATGTTTGGCAATTCTTTGCCCTGGCGAATGTGCTTCAAACTTATTCGTCGTCCAGCCAAGTGAGAATGCAAAACTACCGAAACTGCGTTGACACCTTCTTCGGGAAAGAGCTGAAAAAAAAAAACCAAGAAAATAGCATTCGGAATTCTTAATTGTTTGCTGATTTTTTTAGCATCTGTACAAAATTAAAAATTCAGAGTTGCTTCGAATGGAAATAACGATAAATATATCATTTTTTTGTGAATTAAAAATATTGTGTGTACGTCATATTTTCGTAGGTGACAGTTTTTGTTTTTTTTTCTTTTGTTTTTATTATTACTCACAGTATTGGTACAAGTTGGTGTGCAATAACCAGCCGTTGCATATTCTTTCTGTCGTGGTGGAACCATATGAAGTGGATTAACAGCGACACCGGTCACGAGAATTCCAGCTTCTTTGGGCCTCAAGTTCGGCGTCAAATGGAGTCTGATACCACTGCTGTCAATTGCATTTTTTAGGCCAGGATTGTTGTAATGTACTTCGAGCATGTAGTAAGAGCCTTCGATATGTTCAGCTATTGGGATTCCAACATCTTCAGCAAACCATTCTCCTGTTAAAAACGTTGTAAGTCGTTAATTATTTATTCATTACAACTCCCACCTTTTCCAATCGTTTTAATAACAAAAATCTCGTGATGACGAACCATTTAATAAATTATTTCACATCGATCAGTCAATAAATGTGAAAATATATAAATTTTCGTTAAAATTTAAAGAATGAAAACCATGTTAAGTTTATTTTTGTAATTTTTCGTAAATTTTTCATTTACCTCTACTCCCTCGAGCCCAAGCAACGACTGGCTGAATACACGAATCCCATTCTCGAGGCATCGTCGATCCGTAACACGGAGCACCAGCCAATCTTGCATGTTGTCCCAAAATTGGTAACGTTGAGGCACATTCGTAGATTATCATGTGATGGACCAAGCCACGATTTGCTTTTTCAACCAAAGGTTCGTACTGTTGAATAAATAATAAATATATATTTTTTTTACGGGCAAATAATTCAACGATCAGCAGCTCCAATCAAACATTTCATTCGAATTTATCCTTTTTACGTATTTTTTCGTTCATTTTAATTTTTTTATTCGTATTTTACGTAACAGGGAGTGAAATTAATTTTAAAAAAATACCTTTGAAAATGGATTTTTTATTTATTTTTTTCGTCAAATTGCTTACCCCGATCATATGATATTTTTTGGTAAGTGGTGGCGCTTTAAAGATTTTACACCAGTAAACGGTGTCCTGATTTTCGGTAACCGCGAATTGGTTCAGTTTTATGTCCCAATGACGCGAATCCGGGTTGGCCGGTGTCAATGGTTTCGGGGCGGGTGCCCTTAACCTTAAAGCTCTTCCACCACGGTTTTCACCGTGCCAAACCCCCGTATTTAGTTCTGGATCATTCGCGTGAAAAGCCCAAAGTACTCGAATGTTGTCAGCCTGGGTAAAAGATAAAAAATGATAAATTAATAGTAATTGAATGAAAAAATTCAATTTCGATCCATATGGTAATTAAAGAGGAATTTTTGTGTAATTTTGATGACGTAAAATACAACTTTGATTATAAGGCAACAAAATTCATCGAATATTCTTTATTTTATTGTTAAATAAACGATAAAAATTATTACAACTTGGACTTTACATGATGTGCATTTAAATTTATCTTGTAAATCGAAATCGCTATTCTTCGTCGAGACGAAATCGAATTCTCCAATTTATATATATTTTAACGGTGCAGTTATTCGCGTCTGGTTGGCCAGAAAGATTCTCTTAAGGCCCAACAGTGTTTTAGAGACGGGGTGGGGGCATAGCGAAATGCCTGAAATACCAGCTCGAGAATTCAGATGGGACTCGAGCGGTGGCCATAAAAATGTAGTGAGAAATACGTAAATTAGAAATCAGAGGGGAATAACGAATGCAGATAGCTTTTTTGGCAAGCGGTTAGAAATCGCTTTCAAAACCTCTTCTTGAAAAATTGCAATTGCTATTTTATGATGATTCTAAATAGTCATCGTGGTCGAGAAATCTTTTATTTATCTCTTATTTATTCTTTTACTCTTTCCAAAGTTTAAGTAGAATTTTATTAAGAAAAAATGTCTATTAAAACAAAAATAATAATTAAAAAATTAAAGAAAAATGGAAAAATTGGTTTTTTATTCATTCAAATTGAAACAATTCCAATGATTCCAAATTGAAACTTTTGAAATGAAAACATTTTTTTTTTTTTAATTCATTCAAATTGAAATCTGGATCAATTAATATTTCAACAAGTGTCGTCGATCAATTGCTACGATTTTCGTAATTATTTTTCAAACGTGATATACACTTTGTTATTATTATTATCATTATTATTGTACATTTATTGATAATTTATTGAATATTTACCGATAAACGACGATCGTGAGGATCACAAGTTTCCCATTTTCTCGAGAAGGTAATAGACGTGTGAGTTTCATTTTGATATCCTTCGAGAATTTGAACGTCCTGCGAAAGATCGGTAACCGGCGAAGCGTTAGCCTCTTGTATTCCATGGGAATCCTGGAATCACAGTAGAAAAAATAAAATTAGTTACAGTAGCGCAGGAAAATATAGATGAAAAAAATCGGTTGGCGCACAATGCATAATTATTTTCAAGCCCTGATGAGCACTGATCGTTCCTCGAGATGCCGCTCTCGACTCCATACGCATCCGGTAATGTACGGTTCCGGCTACATGAGTTCGGAAGGGAATTTTCTCACATATCGCTGCGCAAAAGGGCCGTTAACCTTGTGGTAACAACGCACGCACCCTTCGACACACCGGATGCTTTGGAATTTAAACTTTTTTCTTGTTTCAAATCTCTGTGAATCGTCACTATTTCTTTACTACTTTTTTTTTTTTTTCAACTCTCCCCTTTAAAAGTTTTATTTTGACGGCAAGTAATATACTCGTCCCATGACATTTTATGGACATTTTTTGAATTAGCGCTGCAATTAATACATTTTTGGTAATATTTTGATCATTTTTTCTTCTCTTGGCTGATTTTGTTTTTTTTTTTTTTTCATTTAGTTTACGATGAAAAACATTTCGTTATATTTTTTGATATTGCTGACACTTTTAACAGTTACGAAACTGCTTATTTTTTATTATTTCTTCAAATAAGCAGCCGCAACCTCGATGCCTTACTTTTTGGTTCTTGCCACCTGGCGAGAACGAAGAAACGGCTCAGGACCAACAGCAGCAGCTGTAAGAATACCCATTCGGGCGCAGGATTCTGCGAGTCCTTGGGGAAAAATGGAATAAAAGAATCCCCCTTCGGTCTTTCTGGTCTTTAAGACCCAAAAGTGAGACGGTTCGACGAGGGTCTCGTTGGAATTTCATTGCTCGTTCTTTCGAAAGAAATCCTGAAAGATGAAGCCCTGCGATCACAGAAACAGCTCGTAGTGGTCTTACCATCCTCTGTGGTTTTTTGGTTACGTTTAAATCCTCGTGTTTTGGTGCTATTTAGAGAGGAGCTTGGTCTCCTTCAAATTGGTATTACGTTTTGAGGATCTATCACTCTCGGCTCCCAAATGATCGTTTAGATAATTGAGCATTTTTCTAAATGAATCGAAATCTTTTTGGGCTTTTATAACGAAATGTATATTTAACAATTCACACAACGATTACGAGTCTTTGATAACATTCCAACCAGTTTTTTCGTATTCCTTATTATTAAATTCCACTTTTTTTTGAAAATATAATTAGAAAAAAGGGTTTAAAGTGACAATGAAACGACGGGCATTCATCGGAACGTTATTGCTGCGAATTTTTAAGTTTTAGCAAAAAACAAAATATTTCCTGGAGGAACGATAAAGGATCCCGATTTGTATCGGAGCCAAAAAAAGTCTTAGAAGTGAAAAAGTTGCGAAAGTGGATGAAAATCGTTGAATTTCTCTTCCTGTGCGTGCGCCTTTGCACTTTGTTCTGTTGGAGGGAGTTTTTTGTGCTTTTTCAAAGCGCAACACCCAGATCTTTACGGTGTAGAGGAAATCATGAACCTGCGAGTCAAGTAATTCCAGGGAAGTCAGGAGCTCCGGAGGCTTGACTAACCGGTGTATGATTCGCATCGAGCTTCCTCGACGGGGGGCCTTACCCTGGATGTCTCGAGGCCTTGACTGGGACTCTCGGTTCTTCGCAGTTTCTACAACTCTTTACTCATTGAGTTTCCAGTTGACGCATCAATGCTCGCGTGTATACTTTGCGAATCTACTCGAAGTGTTCTCTCATTATTGCTCGTAAACAACGGACCCAAAGTGGGGCCTAAATAACGATTTTTTTCGAACGAATTTTTCATAATCTTTCACACAGACTCAATGTTTCGTAGAAAGCATCATTTTTTAAATATATTTTTTATTTATTTTGAGCTCAGCAGACGTCATGAGATAGAACGGATGACAAGAGATTTAAATAATTTCGTGGTTGGCCTTAGAAATGCCTGGCATCTTCGTTCAGATCTATCGTCGGATTTGGACGTAAATTTATCACGACGTTATCTCGATCGATCGGAAACAGCGCCGATGAAAGACGACATTTAATATATTTTTCTTTTAAATCCTTTCCACTCAATCATTCGTTCTACTCATGGAGTGTCTTTTTCGGACTGTTTTTATTTAATGGATTCTCAGCAGGTGTGTTATTTTTCATTCTTGATGTGGGCTGTCCAGTTGCTACGAATTGCGATATTCCACAATTGTTTTCTGTCAGTCTTTCTTCAGACTCTTTAGATTTATTGGTCCCTCCATGATTTAGTTACAAAGCTGTGAGATTTGCTTGTGTTTTTTTTTTTTCGTTTTTAAGTTCAATTGAATGTTTCACATTGTATTAAAATTAATTGGTATTTCTGAAGAACAGCTCAGAAGTAATTTAGGCTTTGAAACGCTCGATTTGTTTTGATTTTTTGGGTCAGTTGTTATCTTGTATTTCTTTTTGTTGTCTCGAAGCCTTTAAGGACCTGTTTCATGGTGTGAGAACGAGTCCTTGGTGAAATATTCTCCCGATACTCGCAGAAGCGAAGTCGCAACGGAAATAAATTTAATGACGATTAGGGATTCTGAGAACGAGAAGAGAAAGAGAGAGAGAGAGAGAGAGAGTGAAAGATGTGCTGAGATGTAAGGCCTCGTATAGCCGAACGAGCGGAGCAGGTTCCTCTTCTTTTGAGCCTCGCTTGATCCTGGGCCTTGCGTCTTTGGGCTTCTCTTGCTTTCACAGACTGACCTTCCGTCCGTTCCTTCTTCGTCTCCGCATACTTTTGCCCCCCTTAACATCTGTGCTCTTTTTTATCTCATTTTATTCTTCCTCTTCAGTCTTCGTTTGTTCTTTTTTCAAGAATCCCAATTAAATCCTGCGCTCGAACATCTTATACGAGCTTCAAACCGGTCATAAAATTTTTTGTCCTTTATCGATTGAATGAATGAAATCGAACAGTATAACTATAAACGATCCTTGTGTAATTATTTGCCAATTTCTATCGATAGTAAATCGTCAGATTTGAACCATCGGATAATATTTATTCGTACAAATTTAATATCAAACGAGTTATGTCAAATTATAAAAAATCATCGATTTCATTGTAATAAATTATTCAGTGAATTAATGTCAATAATACGCGGTTCGAAGTCATTTATTTCTCAATAAAGTTCAAATCCTTGTTGTAATATTTACAATCAACAATCATCACGATTTATTAATTACTGATCTATTAAGAAGGTCCTGTAAAAAAAAGGATAAAAATTATTAAAGACTAAAATAAAATTACCAAAAGATTGACAGCTCCGGTATGATCGTCCACCCATCCAATAAGAATATCTGCTCCCATCATGTGACTCTTATCATTGAATCCTATGCCCACATATCCAAGAGTTTTTGCAGTTATCTTGAACGTCACTATTTCATCGTCACTAGGATCCCATTCGAGCAAAACTTCACCCTCATCGTCGAGGATTTCTCTTCGTGTAAAATTAGCCGGTGCTTTGACACTGCGTCTCATTCTTGTCTCGGCTTCATCATCCAAATATTCATTTAGTTCATCGACGTTCAACGACGTTTTTGCATCGCTGACATGTTTGTTGCTGGGTGCTTGATACTTTTTAGGTTTTTTATACCACGTGCTGTTTATCGCAACCTTTTTTACAAATGATTTGTTGGACTTGATTTCTTCTTCATCATTTTTATACGCGACATCACTTTCTGTCATCGAATTCAAGTTTTTCGGTTGTTCGTGTATAAATTTTGATGCGTTTCTCAAATATTCATCGATCAATTCGTACTGATCAATCTCCTGGTGTTGTTCTCTCTCATTTGGAATTTCAACAGCATCGTATTCCATTGTTAGTCTTTTTTCATTATTACTCTTCTTTATTTTCTCATTATTCCAATAATTATCGTCAACTTCCAAACGTTGTTTCTTCAATAAACCGATTTTGAAGTAATTTGCCTCGTTTCTTGTGCTTCTTATTGTTCTCAATTTACTGCTCAAGTCACGAGGATGATGATGATCATTTTTATACGGTAATGTTCTCATTGTCTCGTCCATGTGTTCGACATAAAGATCCAAAAGGTCGCAATGGACCAAACAAATGGTGCACATTATCACCATCAATTTGACAACCATTTTCATTCGATTTATTAATCCAAAATTAATGATAAATAATCACAAATTTACACGATTTATAAAACAACACTTCGTCACTGTTTTTTCACTGAAATATTAATCGTACCACCGTTCACTTCAATCACCTTTTTATTTATCTTTTTTTTTAATTCTTGCCAAACAATGATTTTTTAATAATGAATGTCAATCTCTTTTTTCTTTCATTGTTTCGAAGTAATATTATTATCCATTGTACGAAAATAACGCTCGTCGTTGCGCGACATGTTACTCACACGACGGTTGTGCCGGGACTAATTTAAACACGCGGGGCCTGTTTCCGACTACCCGAAGCACCGCCAGCAGAAAAGCAGCTGCTTACCTGAGGCCCCGGCGCGTAGTTCAGTATTTTATTCTCATATATCTATATTTATATGTGCGTGAAAATATAAAGGACATTCAATGCTAAGTTCGACCAAATTTCATTCCCATTTTTTTTTGAATTTAATTTATCACGTCGTAGAGTTATTTGCAACTAAAATTCGACAACGAGTTCAAAAACTATTAATTTGACGTGAAAAACTCGATATTTAAATATTTATAAATCAATCATTTGTGATTCTTGATAATAATCGGAGCTGGAAATAATTTTGGAAATTATTTAAAATCTCACAGATATAGTGGACCAAAAAAAAATCAAATACTTGATCGATTACGAATTCGTTTGAACAAATTTCGAAAATGCATTGACAGTGCAGGTTTTTAAATGTTGAGATGCATCGACAGTTTATTTTACATGGACTAACCCATAAATACACACATGTGTATGTGCTGGTAGGACCACGAGAGCCTATGGTTCGTTGTACACACGAGGGACTCGAATGAGGGCCCCATCATATGCCAACGGTCTTCGGTAGGAGGAGCTCGAAAGAAACCGAGCATAGAGACCATCGAAGCACGCATCCCTCATCGGCAATTCGTACAATTTCGAAAACACGTTGAACGTTCTTTAAAAAAAAATATTTTAAACAAAAAAAAGTCCATCAACTTTTAGTTTTCGTTCGAATTTTTGGTACGAGACCAAAATATTTTATGATTAAAAACTTAACGACATTTCTGTATCGATTTTGTTTGATTATTCGTTTCGTTATCAATCATTTCCACTGATTTATCTGTTAAATATTTTTCATCATTTTTTTCTAACCGTTCTTTGCAATTATTTACAGTACAATTGACTGGCAGAGTTCAGAATTAAAAAGAGTTTTGAATTCGAACAAATTGAGTTTACCAACAAGTGCTGAAGCTTTTGCTTCGATTGAAAAACGGAAAATTGTCTTTAGACTTTTGAAATTTCTTAATCATTTCAACGAATCATTTATCAAATGTTTATAATCGTTGCTTCAGATAAATATCGATCAGCAAATTTAATGGAAAATTGTCGAAAATATATGTGCATTCGAATATCTTAGGCCGTTGCTTCCTGCGGAAGTGTTTTGTAACCGGAGACAAGAATGGTGGCTGAGCTCTCTGGGGTTCGTTGGTTTCAAAAACGAGTATGGTGAAGTTCACTTATACTCGATGCTTTTTTTCTTTTTTCCCTTTATCTCTCTCTCTCTCTCTCTCTCTCTCTCTCTCTCTTTCTCTTACTTCGGCAATGGTGACGGTGTCGTACTGGAAAGAAATGAAATGAGGGGCTGCAAAACCAGCAACCGCGGCAGATGTTAGCCCTTGGCACGCGCCCTTTCTTGACCCAGTGGTGCTCAAGTTTTGAACCCCGAACATAAAGAAAAACATCGATGTTTTCGTGTGCCATATGAAGTATCAAATGCGATGTAGAACAAGAATAAATACTGCGCAATAATATTGAACGAGTAAAAAAAAAAAAAAAAGGAAAAAAAAATACATGGTAATAATAAATTTTTCATTTAATAGAATTTATAGCAAATCATGGCAACTTTATGATCGTAAAACTCTCCATGAAACATAATCGTAAATATAGTTTGTCATAATTTTGAGCGAAAAATTTATTGAGATCGATACGAGGCATAACGTTAGTTTGACGTTGGGAAAAATCTACTAAAAGAGCGCAATTCAGGAGAATAAATTATTCAGTTCTACGAGATTTTTATATAGAAAAACTATGGGAATAGCTTTGAAATGTTTCAATTTATCGAAAGCACTGATTTCGAATGAATTTTCAGTGTCTCTCATTGACGGTTTGCGACAGCTGCAACGGATATCCCGGCTGAACGAAATACACAAGAAAAGACGTAAGTATGAACTATATCCCTAGGGAGAATTTGAGGGAGCGAGAGAAAGAGAGAGAAAGAGAGAGATAGAGATAGAGAGAGAGAAAAAAAAACATTATACACCATCCGGTGGATCGGAGCACGCGCTATCCCTCGGTCGATGGAAAGGTATATCATGTTACGGGGCTATGGATCTCTTATATGGTGTAATACTGTATACACTGCCAGGAAAAGGGTTTATCGTTCTCCCAAGCTCTCGTACCTGCTGTTAATTCCGTCATCGACTCTACTTCTCATCTTTCATCCTGTGCGTTATATACTTCGCTAGAAACTAATATGGATTTACTTTTAATGGAAATTCACAAAAAAAGAAAAAAAATTTAATCAATATTTTTACGAACGTATGAAATCTGGATGCATTGAGAATTATGGCTAAGGTGTTAAAAATACTTAAACATTTATTGCATCTTGAGCATAATGTCATTTCATGATTAATCTTAATCATCAATCAATTTTTAATTAAATGATCAATTAATAATTTAATGGTCAATCTTTTTTTTGCTACTATAAATGTAATTTAGTTCGATTAACTCACATTTCGTTAATTTGACAACGTAATATGTCGTTTTTTTCATAAATATCATTTTGAAACGTTTAAGAATATCTATCGATTTATTAAAAATATTACAGTTGTCGATCTGTCGACATATATTTTTAGTGCAATTTTTTTCAACAGTTTTTTTTTCTCTTCCCAACAGAAATTAGAAAAATGTTTCGAAATAATTATAGATCATTAGGGCTCTAGTGATACACGGGGTCAATTTGACCCGGAAGTACTTTATCCATGTGTGTCATCAGCAGCCCTTTGGTTTCTTCTCATTCGATGAAAGTGAGCATTGAAGTAAATAATAAAAAAAAAACAATATAATTTTAAATAACTTTGAGATTAATAACTATTCCATTTTTTTTCGTAATTTATGCACAAGAGAGTTTAGAGAATAAATGTGAGATTTCAACATTTATTTATTATGCATTAAATTTGCACCGGAGTCTTTTTACTCGTGATTTATTTGATCGAAATTTAATCTTTCTATAAACACAATACGAATGAATTTGGGCCCCGATATTGCCCGAAGGAGCCCGCTGCCCTGTTCGAACGAACGAGCACCAACACTCTCGGTCTCTTATTTCCCCTTCTCGTTTTCAGTCGAATTAATTGGCGGTGCGAAACCAGTTTGGTCGGGAAACGAGCTCCTGCTGATGCCTCGAGCGCCAGAAGGAAAGTCCTCAGCCAGCGGCCCTTCCGCACGCCCTAAAGCGAATGCACGTGTATTTTAACATGTGCACTTTAGTTGCGCTTGTACCGATCATTAATGGCTGTTTTTGGCATAAGAAAAAAGCCGATGGAGATCGAATTACGATATAAGAAATATGACAATGTTTTTTTTTCGTTTTTTTTCCTCTATAAATTTATTTTTAGCAAACATGTATTTTTTTTATTTTTAATTATCATTTAGTCATTACAACTTGAGAAAATGTTGCAATTTCAAGTTTTTGATATTTGTTCATTTTTATCGAGATCGTGAAACACGCTGGAAAAATTTACAAAGAAATTCGGCAGAGAAACGAAAGAAAATCTTGAATGGAAAAGCGTTGGAAGGATTTGAAAAAGGAAGAAAAAAAAAAATCTTTCGGCACAAAGAGTCTCCATGGAACATCGAAAACAACGATTTTCTCGGAAGTTCTTATTCTTTTGACACGAAGATTCTTCTTGTGCAGCTTGATATTGTCATTGAGACTCGGAAGAGAGGTAAACGCAACGACAATTTGGTGGTGGCTTACGCGAATGACCTGCCATCGCTTTTGGCGGTATACAGAACGCCTCGGATAAAGAAGACAGTGGACGACCTTTTTTGCGAGGCAAAGACACCCCGAGAAAGATCTCTCGTAACTCGACCATCTGCCCGCGTCGAGCTCTTTGACAAAACTACATCCGCGCCTTTTGTTCAATCGAATCCGACATTCCAGCTACGAGGCCGAAACAGGCCTTCGAAATTCCTAGCGTTGATTCCACCGTAAACTTGGCCCTTGATTTAACGCTCAGTAGGCAAGAGATTTTGATACTAAAATTACCTCAAAATACGTTTAAACTCCAAGTTTCAAATAGTAATCAAAAAATTGCTATGGAAATATTGTTTAATTCATCGAGTTATCAAAAATCATGTTATTTACAGGTTCGAGCAAAAAAAATCGTTTCCAAATCATTCGCTACAGATTTAGTGCCGAGTTTTATTCACTCGACAAATAAAAGAATTCTGGTGTGTATTCTTTTTTTATCCGCTTAGCGAATATACTTTTTCTTTTTTTTTTTTACTTTCTCGTCCTGGCTTGAGGAGCGAAAGTCTCTTTTGGACCGCACTGTGAGAGGTCCCTCTTGGTATTCACTAAACGAAATTATTGCTCGGCAACGTCACGCGCTTTGTACCATTTATCCTTTTTTTTTACCACAATAGTCTCCCTCGGACAATTTATTATTCTGTTTCATTAATTCATGATTATTTATCAAGTTTTATTCATTTACTAGCTGTGCCCACGGCTTTCCTTGCGGCTCAAAACATCGCTTTGTTAATGTAACTGTGTCGTATTTATAAAAATTATGAATTAATTTACGAAAATTTAGTCATTAAAATTGACAAAATTATCAAAATTTCATCAAATTTTACAAAAATAGCTATAACTTTTTTTCTTTTTGCAATTGCAACTCCAGTCTCCACTCATTCTCTTCGTTTTCGAATCATCTTCAAATTTGCAATCAGTGTTTTTTTTTATCTGACGCAGGGCGATGGCAAAATTCCAATGACAGAAGATTCTTGTTATCAGAAAGGCAGTTTTGGAAGAATTTCCATTTCTAAATTTGCAGCTGTTTCTCTCGCACTCACGCTGGTGAGATACCAACTGATCCATAGCGTTATTAAACAGCTTTGCAAAAATGGATATAACGAATAAAAATTATTTGGATTCACCTGCCAAGAAGCAGGCGCTGTGCGCTCTACACCTGCTGCACGCAAGGGCACCATGGAGAAAACGACCGTGTTGGTTATTCTGTCTTAAGACATCTGCCATTTTTACATGTTTATTTTAAAGTCGGAAATAATATTGAAAAACAGAAAGTAACGAGTTGTGTATAATTTTGACCACGACCTTCATGTAGTTTTTCAGAGAATCGTAAGTCTGGCAGGTGGTTCGAAATATAGGATCGATGAAAGTTCACAACCTCATGGTTGTGTGATAATTGAATAGACGAGAAGAAATGATTATGCAAATAAAATGAGCAAAGCTCTTTGTTCGTAAGTTTTGAAGGACAATTGACATTTGATAAATAGGAAATGGTCAAAATTTGTCACATTTCAGAACATAAAATGACCTCTGATTGGAGGGGAGTAGAAAAAAGTGTTGGAGAGCAAGAAACCCAAGTAGAATTTGTGAAACGATTTATTCAAGTCTCGTCCGCAATTGTACGAGAATACCACGTGACCGAGCGCCTCTGTCCAGCAGGCTCCGAGGACGAGACTTCCATGTCTTTGGACGTTCCTTGGGAATACAAAGTGGCGCGCCCACGTTAGTTATATACAAAGTTATATACTAAACGTCTGCCTCTGTACACGATTATATTTAAAACTTGTTGTGTGTTATTTCCAAGTGAATTGTCGTTTGTCTCATGCGAACCCATAAGCTCCTTTCCGCAGAATCTGTGCTTTGCATATATGTAATACACAACAGGTTCTTGCACTTTGATCGCGTGATTCGCCTTCGGATATTCTTCAGAGACTCCCTTTACCGCCTTTGGAAAAGGATTTGGTATTTTGAGCTTCAACTTCGGGTGCTTAAAGCTTTTTTGACGTTTCCAAATATATTTTTAATAATTATCTAATGAATTACAAACATTTCTAAAGGATCGCTTCTGGTGACAGGATCACAATCGGCTTTTTATGAGCGCTCTCAAAATTTAATGGTTTTTTTTTATTTTTATTTTATTTTTTATAAATTTGAATGACTTGTGTTATTAATTTCGACACTGTATGGATTGTCATCTATATTTTTGAAGATCGGTGTCGAAGATAATCTGACAGCGATTTTTTTGTTGTTTTTTTTTGTCGGTTTGCTTTTATGATCTTCATTCAATATCGACTATACATAAGCTTGAAATTTTTGGGTCACAATTATTTTGTGACGTCTGATGGTAATGATGGAAGTAGAGAAAATATGATTCGAAACAGGACGAACGGTTGCTGGTATGAGATCCGCTGTACATTTGGAGCATTTCTTCTTTACCGTTCGAGACATATGTACGAAATTCTTCAAAGAAGTTTCGAGTTTCGCCGACAACAGTGCAGTCCTTGCAAAAAGCTTCGCGTATAACCATTGAGACATTTTGACGTTTCAATTTATGAGCAGAGTACAAATCAGTTGGTAATTTATGAATTAATTTCTATATCATTTATTTTATACGATAAAAAAGGAACAAACTCTTTTTAGAATCGTCGAAATAGTCAATTTAGAGTCTTAATGTTATTTTGGAATTTAAATACACATTCGTATTATCATTTAAAAGTATTTACTCCTTTGTTGAGTGTATAAAAATACACTTATATGATAGCAGAGATTATTACGGCTCGAAAAACGTGAAAGAGGATGTTTATTCATGAAAAACTCCATAGTTTTGTTGACAGCGATCAATCATTGCTATTAATACTACTTTCGGCAATATTTATGAACACCGAACTTCGTAATCCGATCAATCCAGGCAAACAAGAGTTTATCGGAATAACGTGTAGGGGAAAAGCCTGATCGGGTTGTTGAATTTTCTTCTCTTTTTCACTCGATTTATGTTGTTTGATTGTCCCATAGTGTATAAAGATATGGTGATGTGGAGGATTGTGAAATTTATTCATAAAAACCCATGTGCAAATCACCCATTTTCCAGAGTTTTCTCTTCATTATAATTACAACATGTTTTTTGACAGTTAAAAGTATATACGAAAGTATGTAGAAAAAAAAATTTAATAATTAAAAGTAGAATCATCAGTTGAAAACCATTGGGTACAATTTCCAATTCTATTGAATTCTCTTCTTTTCTTAAATTCTGTTGTATTAGTCAAACGTTAAAAGTATACGAAGATTTTATAATCGAAAGCAATAAGAAATGTTAAAACTGTCAGTCAAAATAAAGTAAGTATGAAATGTCAATTCTTTCGAATATTTTTCTCATTTTATTTACGTTAAAATGTTGACATATGGAAAATATACGAAATTACAAATATACGGAGAAAGAAGAACATTGAAAACTGTCAGTTGGAAAAAAGTAAGTACAGAATAGTCACAGAGACAAGGAAAAATAAGAAAAAAATATAAGATGAAGAAATTTTGAGGTGAAGTATATATGTATGTAACATTGGGACGCACACATAGTGTGCACGCAACCCGTGTCCCCGGGGGTG
The DNA here is from genome assembly GCA_948107755.1 of Campoletis raptor. NCBI lineage: Eukaryota > Metazoa > Arthropoda > Insecta > Hymenoptera > Ichneumonidae > Campoletis > Campoletis raptor. Next base: position 14,154,131 of record OX403626.1, read on the forward strand.
TTAAATAATTCACCACAGCTGGGACCTGTCGAGTGGGCTGTTGGTGGGTGGTCGAGAGTCTGTGGGAGGGAAAGGTGGAGCGACTCCGCGTCTAGAAGAGACCAAATGGAAGGAGGTCGAATGTGGGGTGACGTGAAGGACCGATCAAATATTCATATGCGCCTCAACGTGAATCGAGCTAACAGCAATGAAGCCGACAAACGAGTGAGCTGTTGTGTAAGTCTGGCTTTTCTTCTTCCCCCGCTTTCCACCCTTACTTCTTATAATGGACGTTGGATTTTGACGTCCTGAAGGCCTGTGATGTTTTTCAGCAAATATCTTACATTTCTACGTAAAGAAAATTAAAATCAGAAGAAATAGAATTGATGGATCGAGGTTACGGTCAAAAACCATAAAATGTTGGTTGAAAAACTAAAATAATTTGCTGCTTTCGAATTTTAATTATATCCCTCGTTATTTGTATAAAGAACCAAAAGGATCTTTCTAAAAATGTTGCAAGTGAATTAAAAAAAAAAAAAATCCATCAAAACACGTGATTTCTTTCTCTTTTTAAAAGATCTTGTTAAAGTAAAAGGAAGTAAAAAATCATAAATAGATGTAAATTGGAACGTTCGCGATTATCCTGCACACAAGCTCTTCGCAATTACTCCAAATTACGAAATATTGAAAGTTAATTAACACCAAAAAAAAAAAAAAAAAAAACTGTACAACGAACTATTGAAACTTGCACTAAACTGACATATCAAAACAAAGTTCCCAGCAAAATAGAAACCAATTATCCTCAAAATTCAAGAAAGCATGTAAACATACGTAAAAATTACATCAAACTGTGCAAATTCAGATGATGTAGATTTTACGTCGAAATAAATACGAAGCTTCAACGCTTTGTCATGTTGTCAAGTCACATGACAATACCAAACATTGATCGAGCTATCGAATGAGTACTGGCGCGTAAAAGTGGAGGTTCAGGATATATTGAAATATCACGGTGTTCAAATTTACCCACTGTCCCAATTAACCACATTTTCCCCTCCTTCAGAGCCAAAAAGTAACCATTACACAAAAGAGAGATTGTTTACAAATATCGTGCGTTGCCATACACGGTCAACAATCTAAAAAAAAAAAAAACTTATGATGAGTTTCCTTTGTGGTTGTTTTTAAGATTTATTTTGTTTCAAAGTGATTTCTAAAGTCTGGTTACTTTTCACTTCCTTATGGTTGCTCATATCAAGAGACTCGATCGATTATAAAGTCTCGGGATAAGTAGATTTGACAGCTCTGTCGTCTGCTGGTTTATAATAAGTTTAAAAAAAATATTCATTGATTTCAACGTTACTTTTTTTCCTCATTGTTATAATATGAAATGTGACAACGTTAATTGACCATGAAAGGTTTAATGACCATCAACACGTGGAGACAATTGCGTTGATACTCTTATCATTGTAACTCCCATGAATGTTTGATGTCGAACGAGTAAGATGGTTATTTTTAAAGGGCACATGAGATTATTCGATCGATAAGGTTGGACGAGGTTGCCAGAATGGTTATTATTGGACCCATGCGGCATATCTTTATGTCGCAGGGTCGTCGATTGGTCTGTGGGTCGTGAAGATGCCGTCTTTGTCCCACGGTAAGAGCTCCCTGTGGGGACACTTGACCGGAAACACCCCGAAGAGCTAATAAAAGTGACTTATACGATCGCGCAGATTATTCAGCAGGTTTGGCGGGACCAGATAGAGCCAGAGATGGATTTTCATTTTTACGATCTTACTCGCCCTAATAACACACCGAGTTACAACATGTCCTCGCTAGTTCTCCTCCGTCCACAATTCCAACTCCATAATATATCACATTTATAGCTTCATTTTTTGGATAAAAAAACGAACAAAAAAATTTCACCATTCTGGTAGGACCCATCGTTGAATATATAAAAAAAAAAGAAAAAAAAAAACATCATACAATAGTGTCATTTTTAGTGCGAGGAGAAGAGGTCCTTGGGGTAGAAAAAGCATCGAGCACGTACAAAAATTTCCCGAGGAAATTAATATGACGAATAAAATAAAAAGGCAAGAGACAAAACTCATAACTTTTTTTTTTTTTTCTATAAGCTGGAATCATTTGCACTTTTCGTAAAGGACCCTTGGGGTGGACAAAAAAGTTTCGAGACATTTGAAAAATTCTTAATGGTATTATTGCGATTAATCAAAATACGAAAACAATAGTCCAAATGGTATACTTTTGTTGTATTTTTTCGAAATCGAGACTCTATTCATTCTTTACGTACAAATACACGAAGCCGTTACACTATCGTCATAATTAGCTCTTGGTAACCTGGCACTCGATCGGTTCTTGAACTCACTTGGCTTCACGAATCCAGTGACAGCTCCTACAAAACTGAGAATATCAAATCGATACGACGGTCTATGTAATTAATTATTAGTCTTGTGTTCATATTAAACGGCTCGACTCAAAATATCCAATTGATAATAATCCGATTAAAAATAAAACTGGAAATAATATTCTATGCAAAAATTATCCAGTTCAAAAATATCCCATTCATAACATCATAGGAATGAAAATAATTCCGAAAATAATATCGCACGTAAAAAAAATAAATAAAAAAAAACTGTAATCGTAAAGCCATATTGGATGTTGTAGGTTTTGAAGTTATTCGATGTGAATTTTTAATTGTCTTGACCCGAAAAAAAAATCCTTTTTTTTTTTAAATTCATGTATCGACTCCCTCATTGAGTTGGAAAGTCAAATCAGATTTATTCGAGTCCGACGTAATCGTTTAAAAATCTAATCATCGTTGGAAGATGAGGCAAATGCAAGATTTGTTGTAACACAGGTGCGTAAGATAGAGATTGTAGCTTTCTCCCGAATAAAGGACCCAGAAGTTCTGGATGTTGTGAACGCCGTGCAAAGGAAATAAGAAAGAGAGAGAAAGAGAAATAGAAAGACAGAGAGACAAATAAGAAAATCGTCTTCTCGCTCGTTTCCCACCTCGGGCTCGAAGTCTGTGGATGTTCCGCATGTGCTGTTGGGCTTCCCCTGACGACCGCCCATCTAAGTTTAACAATTAACGCTGTCTAGGGAAAAATAAATTAATTGCTAAAGTGGCGAAGAGAGAGAGAAAGAGAGAGAAAGGGAGAGAACAAGCGAGGGAGAAGCAGCTCGTAAGAGAGGGAGAAAATAGGCACCCCATTGCTCCGTACCCTGTTTGTCTAATTTCCATTGCTATCCAGCTCTGTCGAGAACATTCGGTCCGATTATTATACTGTGAGAGACATTCCTCTCTGGTTCACCACGATCGCGACCTCGTTCCGAATACTTGAGCACGCATTAACATTTTTTTTCCCCTGAATTACTGAGAAGTTATAATAATTTTTGATTATTCTTAAATTATTATCTTACGATTCAAGTTTTTCATGCTATGGACAACTTTGAACATTTACCGGTGATTAAAAATGCAGATAAAGTCATAAACAACTAATTACAAATTTAATGATCATCCGAAAACAAAGAGATCGAGCGGTGCCAGCCACCGGCTCCAATTTTGAATAAAAAAAAAAATTACAATTATTAACGTAAATTGATGAAAATTGATGTAAATTCTAAGGGAAAAATTAAAAATGATGTGCTAAAATTTTGTTCGAACTTATATACTGCATAAAGTTTTCAAAGTCTATAAATCGTAACATATTGTAGATACACAGTTGGGTCCCATCGAACATGCAAATTGAGTGAAATCCCTTTATCGTTCTACCAAACAAGCGACAGGAAGCTTTCTCGAAGATAGTGGCAACGCGAGGGGTTAGTTTGCATTTGCTTGACGCCCCTCGATCCTCTGACAACGAAGATGACGACAAATTCTTCAAATATTTATCTCCCTCGTCTTCCATACGCCAACCCACCAAGTTCTATGCACTCTTTCCAACGCAACAGTCAATTCCAAGTCACTATATTTCAGTGGCTCCTCTCGCCACGCTACGATTTCCATTCTCGACAGACATCTCGTCAAAAAAGTCGTGGTCTCTCGTCAAAACCTGAACTCTGTGTATTATAAATATCTCTCTCTTCGAGGCTGTCAATTCGTGAAATTGTCAACATAAATATAAGTCGCGAAGACTTTTCAGTCTCCATGACACACCGAATTCAGTAGTTATGCCCATTAAAGATGAAAATATCGTAAATAGTCAATAATGGAACTTTGATTTAAAAATGGTATTTCGCCATTTTCTTGACAAAACAAATTTTGCAACCAATTATATAAAGTTCCTTAAATAAATCATCCGAATAATTTCACAAAACACTTTAATTGTGATGTTATTTTTAGTGATTTTTGTCCATATTTGAAAAACGTGATTAAAAAAGTAGTTTACAGAAAATAAATAAATTGTTGCTGGAGGAACCATAGGGACATCCACTTTGCACTGCAAAATAGCTATCGACGTAGAATCCCATGGGACGTGTACCACGACGACCGAGAACAGGATCACGAACAGCCTGATTTTGTGAGACATCACCACCATAACCCACCAAAAGTGGCTATCGGTATACCCCCACGTAAAAGCCGTCGATTTCGAAGCCAAAGAAACGCTAGATATTCCCTTGAGGGCAGTTTTAAAATTCAGCCCTTACATGAGCACCATATCGTGTGATGTACAAAAGAAAAGGCAAGTTTCTGACTGACGCGTTCCTCATATCAATCGGCCATCAAAAGGGGCTGATTCTGTATCAACGAGGTTTATATTTTTCGAATTGCCCAATGACAATGTTTTACATTCTTTATTCACATCTGTCAACTTGAAAGAGTGAAAAAATAACGAAAAGGACTGGTGAAATGAAGGGCAAGACGAAAATAGTGGCCGTATTTTAATTGACAGGGATGAGTGATGTACTGTCAGACAAATTAAAGTCACGCACGACTGAAATTAATCCTCGTTTCCATTAAAATCATTAATAATAATAATTCCATAAAATCTATAGTGAAATAAAGATTCCAAGTTTTCAGCTGGTATATTTAATCAACCTCATGTTCACGGTAAACGCGTTTCTTGTTTAAATTTGCTGGGGTTGATGCGAAGAAGAAATAGGGTACGAGATAGGAGGTCGAACGTTGGCTATTGGATAGAATTTCAGTTGCATGGAAGTTGAAAGCTTCTCGAGCCTGTAATAAGCTATCGTAACTGGGGTGGGCATTGAGAAGCACAAACAACACACAGATGTAGAGTATAGCACAGTATCTTGTGTCTTATTACAGAGGGATCGGAGGCGCTACCAATTTAATAAACCGTCTTTTCCTCACTTACGTCATTCGTCTCTGACCTTGTTTACCTCAACTTTCATTTCCGTAGCACAAAACATTAGAACGAAATTTAAATTTAAGGGTTGATCAGTCAAGAAATAAGATTGACAATCACTGAGTCGCTGTAAAGGATTGAAATATTTTAAAACAAGAAAATTTATCGATCTGTATAAATTTTTAAAACGAAACTCATTACACGATTAATTATTTTTGTGATACTCTTGAATTCAAAGTTTACTGTAATATGCGTTGCGACTGAACTGCCCTCAATTATGCCTTCGTACAACAAAAAGAAAAAAAAAAAAAAAATGGGAATTGCTTGGGAGACCGTAAATATTTAAAACGAAATGAAGAGCTATCCAAGAACATTTGTACGGACACGACTGAATGTCTAATTCCCACAGAGCGTCATCGATACTGACCAAAGTGGTGTTGTAGGGTCAGAAGCTAAAGCGGCAACGTAAGAGACTGCCACAAGGGGGCATATCGAGCCAGAAGCGATTTCAGGGTCATTTCCATTCGACCCTTGCAAAGTGGGATCATTTCCCATGAGACCATGGGTCATGTATGCTTCAAGCAGCTCAAGGCTTTCTGAGCTGTGGAGCGTCAGAAATGGGCGAACGGAGGCTTCCCCTTATGCCCTGAAATGCCTATTGGACGACCACCGCTTCCAATCTATATAAACATACAAGGTGTCCACAAAAGTGGGTCCAAAAAGGCTTGCAGAGAGAGTTGAACTGTTAGATTTCAAACTACAATTCCATCTTCGAGCATTTTTCTCTTCTATGGCCAGTTAGCAAAATATATTAACGAATTAGTGACAAACAGTTCCGTGTGTCGAAGAGTAAAGTGAAGAGCAGATTTTTCTCAACTGATTCATTGATTAATATCTTCAGAACCGTTCATTAAACCAAGAAATGGTAAAAATCATTTTTTTTTCATGATTTTACGATCTATTTCAACAGTAAGTCTTGATCTAAATTTTTTTGACACTCTGTATACGTGTACTCGTATCCCTATGTCCAAGTTTGTAAATTTGGAGCTTGGCATAAGGGATTCGTTGGTTATCCAACGACACAGTTCGGGAGAGCTTGGGAGACAGACCGAAATTACGATGATCAAGGATGATTTGCCCTCGGGGACATATTCTTAAAGGAACAAGCCGATTCACCTTCGATCCTTGTACCTTCGACATTGTATACGCTCGTAAAATCCAAGCGAACTTCCATCGCATCTCCATATCTAATGTAATCCTAACCTAATCGCTTCTACGGCGTCTCCTTCGGACGTGGTCTTCGAGCCAGAACTAACTATCGCTACCGGGACATCCTTATGTCATGCTCCCTTCTATCTTCCTCTTCTTTTCATCTTTTTTCATCCTCCAGCCCCTCAATGTTCTTTTTTATTTGTTATACTCACTGAAAAACTATTTCTTGTTCACTCGCTCTCAGAGTTATGACCCTTGGGCTTCTTAACCCCATTTGCACCATAATGGGGCTGAACGTGATTGCTACTATAATCCGAACAAGCAATTTCTATACATCATTTTGGTGGATAGGTTATGGTTTTGGTGAACGTAGTAAAATAAACAAGAATATTATTGATTAGTTAATAAAGTGAATGGAACGTAGAAAAACTTCATTGTTTCAATGACGTGAGACTTTATAAACAAGTTTTTATTATGTCATTGAATAAAAAATAAAAATGAATCAGTATTTAATCATTTATTCGTGAATTATAATTCAATGTATTTTCTTTTTAAATCACATTAATAATTGACCGAAAATTCAATAATTAGTTATTCTATTTTGATTTACTAAATAAAACATTTTTGGTACGATCTCATTTCTTTTTTGCCATTTGGACATTTTCAAGCTTCGCATGCACGAGACACATGCAAAGATTGCACAAAATTGAGGTCAAGGGTCATTTATAATTGGATAACATTGTAAATTATGTAAAATAAGGGTTAAACCAAAACGTTTTCGAGAAAGAAAAAAAAATCTTTTTTTTTTTAGTTACGGAGCTATTAACTCATCGCAATTATAATCAAATCCTTACAAATATTTCTTTACATTGCATTCTTACTTATTTTTTAATTAATTCGAACATAGTTATGACTGTTTATTCTATGAATCACGATTACTATCTCCATTGACATTGATAACAGTACAACTTTGTCGACTGGATAAATACAGTAGTGAGGCCAGCTTTGTAAATGGAGTTACATGAAAATTGTAATTTCAAGTCAGAAATTCGTTAAAGATCGCCAGAGGAAGATTCAGGATGGAAAACTTCTTCATGAAACAATTTTCTTACAAAGCAAAATTCTCAGGAGCGTTAGTCAACGAATGATGTGGCTTCGGAAGCAGAAGTACGGCAGATGAGATCCCTTAATTATACTAAGTAACGTATTTGGGATAGAAACTCGTTGCCGCGGGAGGTGCTGCAACGGTCATAATATTTAATCACTACTCGTTTATTCTGCCCTAAAAGCGGGCTCACGACCGAGCCCTTATAAGACGTTAAGAGTAAAGCTCGTGACTGAAATTCAATCGTCTTGTACCGTGTACATTTCTTGTTGTTGTTCATTGTTTTTAATGCTAGAAAATGATAAAAAATTGTTTCTCCAAAAAACAGTAAAGATAAAAACTAATTAAACCCACACTCCCGTTAAATGGCGATAAAAAATGTGGCGAAACTCTTATTTCGTGTGAAAATTCACCAAGACAATATTTTCCCAGCCTGCGACGATTCCAGCCACCCTCATGTTGAGAACTCCAACCCTTTCGATCTTAAAGATTAGGCAACAAACGAGCGAACGAGGAAGAAAGAGGGAGAGAGAGAGAGAGAAAAATAATAGAAGCGCGAAACCAGTAAATGGGGTGCAGACGCGTGAGCCCTCTGTTTTCTATGTCAACCCCTCTAAATCTCACCTCATCCCCAATCGCTATTTCTCTCATCGCCAGTTTCCATCCATTCAGTCCCCTCATCTTTAACAGGCACGTGATGCGCCAAGATTTTCATGAAATAGTTTTCATTCTTCTTCGAAACGAAGGACAGAACATTGTGAAATCGTTCTGCTTCGTGTAGAGGTTGAAAATACAAAAAGAAATGACACCACTTTGGAGGTGTTTTATTTTGAGAGCGAGAAATCTCTCAATTATTCCGTCATCTTTTGCACTTTTGTTGTCAAACTGAAAAATTTATTTTTTATTAAGTTATGGATTGATTTAGAACGTTAATTATATATTGACAGTCATTCGTAATCATTTGGAAAATTATGCATCAACGAGAAATACATTTTTTCAAAGAACCATCGATGTTTATCTCTTGTCTGCCCTACACTTGACTTATTCTCCTTGATATAATTTTTTTTTCTTTTTCCATGTTTCCACATAGTGAATTCGGCTACTCGCACCCTTGAACCACGCGTGGCATCGTAAACCAACGAGCATGATCTCATCCCCTGACTTTGTTCCCTTTCGTTTTCACTTTATACACGTTCGTCGTCTTCTTTGACATTACTATATTTTCATACGGGTTCCCTTAGCTCGAAACATGGTTAGGGGTGAGTCTGGAACGGTTTCATTTTTTGACACCCGGTGTATTTGATTCCAGCCATGTAATAAACCCCCGAGGGCTGTTGGGAGTCCCCGCTGGCAGACTCACGCCTTACTACATGTCATATCGACACCTCTCCCCTTCAACCAACTTCCAGACCTCCGGACTCCCACTGAGACAACTTTCCAAGCGTAAAGGGTATCCCGGCAAAATCCTTGGTAATTTGCTCTTGTATATTCTTACATTCAGCTATATGACCTCTTATTGAGAATCCCCTTTAATTTGAGATACTGACAAGCCATTTAAAAACGTGTAGATTAAATTAAAACGAGTTTGTGATATTCACTCATTTTGGAGATCATTTTCTCATTTTTTGGAAGTCATTAATCGATTACTGCATTTTTAAAACTTATGAAATTATCATTTTTGACATTTGCTTACGAGAAAAACATTCGGTAAGTTTTTGACAACCGTTTAAAATCGTCGTCACGTCTGTATTAAGTGTTAAATCGAATGATTTTACTATTTTTGTATCGGTGATTGCGGTGACATTGTTGAGTCAATGTGACGAAGCCCCCGGACAAGAAACGATGTTCATCAGTAGACCCGAATGGCTCAGACACTGCAAGAACGCTATACCTCGTAATCTCATTAGGTCTGCCTATGGAACTCCTTCTGTTCGTTCGTTCTTGTAACTCTGCCACGTTGTCGTTACTCCTTTGGTTTCTTCTTGTCAATCTCGTTACGTCGTCGGTATCAAAAGCCTGATTAAATCTAGTTCACAGTTTGACTTCGTTTTTTGCGGACGATCGAGATCGGATATTTATAAACATTGTCTCATCGAGATTTTACATTGTTTTCAAAAAAGTAGCTAATGTTGTAAAGTTGAAAATTATAAATTTAAAAAAGAATTATAAAAAAAATGCGAGAATGAAAAAATTGCAATAAAACGTTGCACAGAAATCGAAGAAAATTAAATGAACTTTGCATTGTGCCATTTAACGGGAATAAGAGGCAAAGTAATTTTGAAAATAAAAATCGTCTTAGACGTGCGTGTGAATCTATCGGTCAACCTCGGCGGAACGAGATCACTACCACGAATTTCTACCACAACCACCAATACCACGACCATCGGTGTTTTATTTCACGAGGACCGAACAAACGTACCCCCAGTTTTTCAACCCCTCGTTCCATCCCTTCCGTTTTTCAGGCATCAATTTGGCACACGGGTAAATGCAGGGGGATGAGGGAAAGGCGAAGTTCGCACGTACACCCCTCAATTCCCTCCTAAAGACAGGACAAAACTTGCCCTAAGAAGCCTTTAAGAAAGTCTTGGCGAGGGTGGAAGGAAGAAAAGGGGTCGTTATGTGACTGGTGGGGTTGCCTTTGGACTACCATAAAAGAATGTCCCGCATGCGCAGCAAGACGACAAAAACTGCGACCCGCCCCCGGTAAACGCCCCCCGCTGACTCTTCGTTTTGGTCACCCCATTTTCATCCCCTTTGCTGTACCCCTTCATCCACTAAACTTCTCACCCTTCTCGTACCACTCTCCCCTTCGCCCTCCTCTTGTCGTCGTTTTCACGTTTCAGCTTCGGCTACGCTGTACACGCAGCTCTCGTCCACCATCCACGACGAAAAACCCTTCCCACGTGTTCGCCGGCTCGCGAGGATCCCTGTGCTTGCGCCCCTAAGAATCTCTTCGCACTCAACTACCTTTGCATTTCAATCTTGTAACCTTGATTTCGTGACATCTGAGGATCAAAAATATTCACATCGTTCGTCCTTGTTGTTTATACGGAAAATATTACAGCGATTGTCTGCTTGGACATATTTTTTCTCCTTGTCACTTTTGCATCTGTCAATTTCGTTTTTCCAACATCTTCAACATACAATCTCGGTCCTAAATTGTAAAATAATTTTCTGCATATGTGTGGCTTTTATGGAAACAATTCATTAACGCGAATGATAGTGTTTTCATCGATGTTTCGAGGATAGTGAAGCCCGATAATGACGTCTGATTTTTCGTGAAACATAACTGGTAAGAAAAATACGTGAATACTGTCAAAATATGATGTGTGACCCAGTTTTTCATACATTCTTTTCGCTTTCGTTTTTAAATCTCGACAGCGATGTCATTATCATTTGTTGTTTTATTTAGAGCACGTCGTTTTAAAATAAGCAGGGAATTAAATTGCTACGTCTTTAACGATTCATGCATTACCTCAGTGTCCCGAAGTGTTTTGGGTTAAATGCAGTGAAGTGTAGATAACAATTGTTATTTCAAAGTATCAGTGCACAAAGTGAGATAAACTAGATCGTTTGTGCAGCGAAAATCCCGGAGGAATGTTCCGCCGACCACGTGGTCACTTCTCACGAGATTTTCGAGCGCCAATGTTTGGTTTGCTTAATGCTTCGGTGGTTGTTACATGGTATACGAAGTTTGTAGGATTCTTGGATTTGAAAGGAAGGAAATGAACTAAAAATAGCATAATTGATAAAAAGATTTATTTGGACTTGTTGCCTTCACTTAATAATTCCGAAGAAATATTTCCCAATATGGGAAAGATAAAAAAAAAAAAAAAAAAAGTGAAAGGCTCATATCCGTCAGGCAAGTATTTCTTCATTTTTGTCGACTTCAACTGAAATAGCGATTTCCTTCGAATAAATATATTTGACTATGTTCATTGGATAAACATAAAAAAAACACAGTAACATTTCTCGTACAATTTGACGAAAAAAATGGTGCTTTACCATAGCAGGAGAGAAACACCATAGAGAAATATGTTTTTGTTCATTTGTTTTTCATTTAGTAAATTCACTCTGTCGTTGGCTGTTGATAGTGAAAAGCAACGATAGTGAAGCACATATCTGCTGGACAACGATCGTTCAATGACGACAAATCCCAACTGATCTAATTGGTTACCGGATAGGTAATTGTTCAACCTCGATAATTGGACCAATTAATTTGAACGTAAAAGTGCGTCGATTATCTTCGTGCATTCATCGACGATGATGCCATGGCGATTTGTGACGCAACAGTTCCCCTTTCCATCCATTTCTTGATGGTACGGGATGGGTTGAAGCGGCTGAAGTGCAACCCCGCATTTGGCCGGCTCGCGCTTGCAGGTCACGCTGTATATCGTTATTTTCGAAAAGGGATTTAACTGTAGGGGTGAAAAATCCGATAGGGAGAATATGCAGCCGAAAAAATACTCTGTTACCATTACTGTAAAGGGTCTGCGTACTGTTTGTTGATGGACAAAAGAAGTCCAGTGAAATACAAACATTTTTGAAATCACGGACGATGAGATTTATTTACGTGTTTTTTAGAATACAAATTTTTTTCCGTAGAATTAGACAATCATGTATCAATCGTAAACAATTATTAGGAGAAGATTTTTCAATTGATAATAACGAAAGTAGAAATTTTTAGAAGGCTGTAAATGGAAGTGGAGCAATTGAGAGATAAAGATTTCAACAGGCGAGTAAACGACTGAAGATGCCAACACGAAGTAAAAAGAAAGTCGTCCGTATCAATCAATGTCAAGCTTTCAAACCATTCGACAAGGTGTCAAAGATTTCAGCATGAAAGATCTTCAGATACGAAGATAACTGACAAAAAGTAGTGACGAAAATCAAAGCAAAAGGGTCCCGGACTCTGGCTCGTAGAAAAAAAACTTATGTACATAGTTATAAAAAGTGGGTGTGATGGATAATGCATCGAAGCTGATGCATGACAAAGTGCGAATCGAAAGGCGCGGGTCGATGAACAAAATAGGGATGTCGAGGCGTAGGATGGAAGCTTTGAGTTCCCATTGTTGTCCATGTGGGCTTAAGCTTATGGGCGGGGAAGGCTACTACTTACTCTGTCTCATTTTATCGTCGGAGCAATCGGTCGATCTTTTAACAGCTTGATATTGATACGTCATGATCGATGTGACATTGTGAAAAGTGGCGCCTACTTTTTCTGTTAGTTCCCAAACTCATGTTTTTTCTGATCACAACAATAGTCAATGGCATTTATTTGTTCATTTAATTAAGCCACCGTTCCACTTGATGAATTTGATAAAAACCCATAAAACTTTTGCATAGAATAAACGTGAAAAAACATTTTTACATGAACCGGTTAACCCACATTTCTTTCGGGGAGATTGAATTGGACGATCGAGAGTTTTTATTGAAAAAAGTCAGAACTACGATATTGTTTTCCCAATAAGGTAGTCTTCTCAATGTTTCTTCTCTTTTTCTTTCTTACATTGAGATAACTAGTCGAACAACTCGTCGAAAATAGACCAACGAGATATATCAAGGAAAAAACAGTTAGGGGTTGGTTGGCTGTCGAAGGGCGCGAGAACAACGTCCCTTAGTATCGCGACGCTTCTTCTTCTTCAACCCCAACCCCCAATAGTGGTTGCTGCCACACAACCCCTATATTCCTTCGCGCTAAACGTAACTGTACCCGAAGGGGGCTCCCGGCTTTCCCATCTTCATCGTACTTCGTTCAGTCTCTTTGTTTCTCTTCTTTGGGCTTCAGTTTAATTTCGTAGTCAGCCGAGAAGAGTACAGCCGGTTTTTTAAACGTTTTTTTTTTTTTTAATGTGAAATAAGATCTTAGGACGATTCCTATATTGCATAAAAATGCTTCTTTATCATCGTGACGATGACAAAGTTTCCTCGATATTGTCCAGAACTCGTGGATCCAAGTGGACTCGTTATCGAAAGAATTCACGACTCCCTTGGACACGACTATTGTTCTTTTTACTCTCTTATGATTTTCTGTACAGTGTTTCTTACTTTCTTGGTTTCTGGAATAATATAAAATACAATGAGAGGAAATTATTGTAGAAAGTCTTTCCGTGTTCCACGTTGTAATGAGAAATCCTGGTGATATAATATCTTTTTTGTTTTTTTGTTTTTGTTTTCGAGATACGAATAGACTTTGAATCGTTATAGGAACAATGCAAGTCGAGGCATTATTCACTAAGTGAAAAATGAAGGTTGAGAATCATCGTTAATAAAATAAAATAATAAAAAACAGAAATATTAATTCTTATTGTTCGTCTGTGATTACAGTGTTGACGCTTAACGATTGTTTTTTTCTTCTTTTTAACTTTCATAATCATCCGGCAGAAGAGCGAGAAAAAGAAATAACGAGGCTCCTTATCGTCAGCAGCAGGAGTCCCCTGAATCTTTCTGTCGTCAACTTTACCTCGAAGCTTTCGCCCGGTAGTCTCTTACGGATTGGATCGGCGAAAAGACTTCTGAAGAGATACAGGAGGTGAGAGCCGTTAATCGGCAGTCACGGCCGTTGAGGAAGCCGAAGCTCCAGCATAGAGAGGGTGCAAAAGAGTGTGGGTGATGATGGGGGGTAGTTACTTGCTCTGGGTGGTGTTTGTTCTGTCCTCTTCTTCACCAAGTGCCGCGAACACCACGGGGTATCGAGAACCGAAACAGTGAAAACTGAGGAACCGGTTACGGTCGTGGGGAGGAGGAAATAAATAGGGAGGTTGGGAGAGAGGGATGAAGATGGGGGTGGATTATAGAAGAGGACGAAAATATAGGAACGATTTGGAAGAAGTGAGTGGCGAAGTGAAAGGGCGAGTGAGATAAAAGAAGAGAGTGAAAAGAGGGTGAAATTGCGATAGAAGAGGAGGGCGGAGAGTGGGGGTAGTAGTAAAATATCAACGAGCGGAGTGAGAAGTGAAAAGGTGGAGTTAGAGCGAGATAGGTTACTTTTTCCCCACCGAACCAGGAAAAAGCAACCCCCACCATTAACAGAGCGCGCGCTGCGGCGAGTCGACCAGGGGTTGAAGGGGGTGATCGGGGATGGTGGATGCGGGGCTGTTCGGGGGCCGGGGTTCGCGGTGGCTGGGGGCGTCGCGGCCTCAAAAATACACCGCAACCACACCGCGCGGCTCCACCACAGAAGCCGCCACACCACCTTCCACCGCTTCCGCCACCACGGCCTGCCTGACTGCCTCTCTTCTCTACTCTTGTGCTGTACTCTCGCCGTCCGCCAACGTAACCGAAACGAGACCGCGCGTACGGAGTCGTAACACCCTATTTAACCTTATACATTCCATGCTTTGCTGGCTATCAGTGGAAGCGATGGTTTAGGATACCGGAACTTGCCACTGAAACCAAACAGCACCGGAACTTCATTGTGATGATCTACTCCACGCTCAACTCTTTCGTGTTTTTACAATTTTCTTCGCATCCTGATTAATCGGTCACGGTTCTCCATGTGTTCTCCTCCCACGATCTTTATTTCGAATAGTTCATCTGTGAAAACGTGCTGAATAGAAAAAAAAAAAAAAGAAAAAACAATAGTTGAGGATTCCATTATTGACATCGACAAAGACCTTACAATCTGAGCGGATCATTGTTGAGTGATCTTCGCCAAGTATGATGAATGACAGTGAACAGTGAAACTATGTGAATTTTCCGTTGACCAACGTGGAGGAAGATATCCTCTTGACTGGTGCACGTAAAAAACAAGCAGTGAATTTTTTTCGTTTTCGCAAATATCTTGGAAGTGTGTGGTGATGACTCAAAGTGACAAGACGATCTATTGAGTCAACATACTTCGGTATACCGTTTGTTGCTAATTTGACTAGCTCACGCGGGAGTTTCTGGTCAAGTGAAATCTTCGTGATGACTCATAAGACGACGGACTCGTGTGGAGTGCAATTGAGAATGTAGTAAACTCTGATCCAGTTAGTTTTCATCGGTTTACATGTGCGTTACGTCGAAAGGATTCTTCCCACAACGTATTTAGCATGCGCAGTGGATTGTGATAAAGTTCCGATGCACTTGTTGACAGAGGGAACAATTTCTGCCCCGTCGTCATTGATTGAATTGAGTCTGAGTATCCTTCGAGTTCTACAATTTAGGTCGAAAGTAACATTAATCGAAAGAAAGAAAAAGCACAGCCGAGTAGTTCGAAGCGGAGGAATACCCGATCGCAATTGGCTGGCAAAAACCTCGAATGTTCTTCGAACCCTAACAAAAGAGGAATAAAGAAAAAGAAAACACGAAATAAACGGCATCAAGCCCAAAACACGGATCAGTCTTTAGATTCCAATAAAACGAATTTTCTCCGCGACTTGGCATTCGAGAGTGACGCTAAGGATAAGTAGGCAAAGAACAAGAAGAAGAATTTGCAAACGGATGCTACTGCTACCGTGCCGGGGAACCGTCATGGGATAATGAAATAAGGATCAAAGGATCGGCGAGGGCTGGCTTTCGCTGAGGGAAACCTAGAACTCAGCCCTCAGCCCATTTCTTTTTCTCTTCTTCTGCTTCATTCCATCGGATTCAGTCACGGTCCTTTTTTTTTTTTACTGACAACTACAAATCTAATTCCACCTTTGCAAGGGGATTGACAAGAGACTAACGGGGTGCTGGATCATTGGTGGAGTCTTGCGGTGAGATCGAGCAAATCAGAGGGTGTTAAAGAGGTGTTATTGTGGCATCAGTTGGTTTCACTGCCACCGCGAGTGTCTGAGAGGTTCCCAAACATTGAACATTGCCAGAATTTCTCAACAGAACGAGATAAAAAAAGATTTCAAAATTTTTAAATCATTGAAAGACTCGAAGACGTTTTTGGTGTGTTTGTTTATTGTTTTTTTCAATTTACACGAACATAAATCACTTGCCAAAGCAAGAAGGTCATCGAAAATATTTCAGGCCCACTTACGGTGATAAAGCCGATGATTTATTTCCCATGACGAATCCTCTGCGCGACGTACGACCTGAGGAACGTCCTCTGGGCCTGGACTATCATCCAGATCCAAGAATAGCCCGTCAGCCTCTTCAATCATCCACGCAGATCGGTGGTGTTCGGATCCGGAAGACAAGACGGTCATCCTCCAGGAGGAGAATGCACCTGACGAATGAAACCACTCCTCAAGAACCTAATCAAGGTTCAGCCTCGGCGAACAACCATTTGTCCGAGTACACGATCACTGCGGATATTCTCGCAGAACGAACGCTCGACGGATTGCTGGCGGAACATCCTGGAGAACTCATCCGGACAGGTGAGACATAACTGAATCTTTTCATAGTTCATTTGCATCAAATTAAGATCCAGATTATTCATCACGTGACGGTTTTTATTGGAATTCTTTCGATTGCCTTGTTAATTGGAAATTGATTCGGGAGATCAATCAATTTATGTCCACATTTGCAATCACAGAGTTAAATAGTATATTTATCGTAGAAGTTGATGGATGAACAACGTGATCATTAAAGAAGGATCTTTATTTTTAATAATTGACTTAAAATGCTGAGAAAATGGCGAAGTCATGACTTCCCAAAGTTAGATTATGTGCTTCATAGTGCTATGTACCCGACGTGCAAAGGTTGTCCTCATGTGGTCTGCACCGTTCTGCCACCTCACTGGCGATCCAACAAGACCCTGCCAATGGCATTTAAAGTGGTGGCCTTAGGTGACGTCGATGACGGGACGGTGGTCACTGTTTGCGCTGGAAATGATGAGAACTTCTGCGCCGAGCTGAGGAATTCAACTGCTTTTATGAAAAATCAGGTTGCCAAGTTCAACGATTTAAGATTCGTTGGAAGGAGCGGCAGAGGTGAGTTCGATAACGACACTTTACTACTTTTTGTTGTTGGCAATCCAACGATCATTGTTTATTTTAATTTTCAATGGTAACTAAAGATAAAATGTGAAACTCGATCGCGTCGTCACGTGACCTTCCCTAAACAGTTCGTGGTAGCGTCTCTTCGGACCTAGTGCAATGTACGGTTCAGATACGTTAACCGATAGTCGCCCGCATCTCTATTCTCAATAGGAACAAAAAGACAGAAACGGGACGAGAACTTTTGGCCTTAAACCAAAGCCACCCTCTGTGCTTCACGAATTCAATGGCACGTGTCTTATTCTATTTTCATTTTTAATTCGCCCATCGTCAAATACGTCACAGTCCCTCAGACGAATTTCAATTCGTCAACTTTCACTGATGTCATTAAATCCCTGCGAAGACAAACCTGCAAAAAAAAAAGAAAATTCACGAAACTCCTGCAAGGGTTCTTTTGATGGACATCAAGATTTTTTAATTCTCGTGACTCCTGGCGTTCCACTACAGATTCGAGAATCGGTTCAATAATTCAGAATGTCTTTGGCTTCTGCCCTCTAAGCAGACGTAGCTCGCTTCTTCGAGGGCCTCTTCACGACTTTCTCCAGAGAATCTTCCCCTGTAGGTGGAAAAAAGTCGACGAAACGTACGTTGGAACGGTTGACAGTGATTTTAAAGAAAACATCGTAAATAATAGATTCAAATAATGAAAGGAAAAAAAAATTCGGGTCTATGGTGTTTGCACGAAATCTAATGAACTCTTGATGATGATTCATTATATAAATCCATTAAAAAATGTGGGTTATAGAAGAAAAAAAAAAGAATCATGATAATCATTAAAAATTTTCGTAACGTTTTAAATTTTTCGTAAATTTAAATTTGAGTTTTTTGCATTACGATTAAAAAAGAAGGACTTACCCTTTTTGGTAAATTAAATAAATTATCTTGTGGTTCATCTCATTATGAAATAATTATCATATTACCCTATCATTGAAATAATAGCAGTCTTTATCATGCCTCGTATTTTTCTGGACCCCCTGACATGTTAAATCGTAAGAATGTAGGAAGGGTGTTGAAAGTTTGTGCTTTTTTTTTCTTTCCGCTCGTTTCTCGACAAGGGGTGAGAGCAGATAAAAACAGTAGACTAGGCGTCACCGACTCTCGGAGCGAAAGAAAGTACAAGGAAATAAGAAAGGGAGAAGGGTCGGCTGATACGAGTAACGAGACGTCCCTTAATTCCTTTAATTCCGAAGAAAAGAAACTGAACACTGAGCAAAGAACGAGCTTGGGGTGAAACAACCCCTCGTATTTGTTTATCGCGGCTGATCGTGTCGCCAACATCGATCGACCAATTTCTTGTTTCTTGCCGAAACAAATACATTACGTTTTTCTTGACGTAACTAAACACAAAACGGAATAATATACTGTTTAATCTTCTTCATATAATTCAACATAAAAAATTTAATAATTTTTTTATTCTTTGTTATCTCTAAAATTATCTCCAAGCTCTCGAAACAAAAGTCAACGAAAACGTTCGGTCTTCACAGCATTAAAATGGCAGTTGGTTGAAAGAAGAAAAAAAAAAAAAAACAAATATGTTGTTAGGAGTGGTTTTTTCGCGGAAATTTTTATTCACGTTGAGCTTCGAAGCGTCCTTCGCAAATTCCCACGGATAATCGAAAGAACATACCTATCCGTCGGTACCATCACTACTTTGGGGGCATATATAGAGAAATAGGTAAAGGGCATGGGACGAGGGGGTGTCACACATATATCGATGATACACACACGCACGAGAGGTGAGTGGTTGGCTATAAGCGGATTTCGTTTCCATGGCAGTAAGCCCTCATTACTGCATTACGGGCAACCCCCAACTACCCACTCGTACACCACCACCCCGCGACGGTTTGTCTCGAGAACTGCTGGGGAAGATTGCACCAAACCTCTTTCTCTCTCTCCTTCTCGATTTCTCATCTGTCACTCTTCCTCTCATCAAAGACCAAAATCATCGAGGATTGTGGCAGGATGAGAAGCAGTTTGGTTGAGAGGCTGAAGGATTCGATACATAATTGATAAAGAAAGAGCAAAAAATCATGTAAAAGTAACAACGACCTCTAAATACGTTGCCAAACGTTACGTATCTTTTTTTACGAGTTCGTTACCATTCGGATATCGTGTCCCATTGAAATTGACAGCAAAATTTTACATCAGTTTCTTAAAAAAAAAAAAAAACACATAGAACCTGCTGCGCCCGAAAAAATAAATAATCGTAAACTCTTCATGCCATAGAAAATATGGGGCAACAGAGAAACCAGAAGACGATTGTCGAGCATAGAAAAGAAATACTCAAAAGAAAGACTCAAAAGTTAGGGGTGAAGGGAAAAAAAAAATTACTCCACCGGAAGCGAAAAAAAGAAAATATTGGTGATAAACGGAAGCAAGAGAACTTTTGTTCTGTGGCCAGACGTTTACGAAACAAATCTGAAATTTATGTTGTTTGCTTTTTGCGAGGGTTCGCTAGGGTGGAAAAGGCTTGTGTGGTGGAACTACTTCACCCCCCTGGTCGTTCAAACCCTCTATATTTCTGTACAATTGTTCTAGCTTCTGAGCAAAAAGCACGAAGTGTTGATTCGATTTTTCAAAGACATTTAAAAACTGCAGTTTTAATTTCTATCTTTTCACCAATTAATTACCAATTAAGGCGGTTTCCATAATGATTTTATTTTTATGCGAAGAAAATAATACTGTAATCGGTGGGTTGCATGGTGAAGGGAGGCTGGAAAAAGGACGAGAATAACCTCGTCCGTTTTGGCTCTCAAAATATTATCATACCAGCGCAGGGTAACGTTTATCCACTCCCTCCTTCCCTCAACCCCCTCTCGCTCTCTCTCTCTCTCTCCCTCTCTCTCTCTTTCTCGTTGCTCTGCTCTTTTCATAACGCGACGGGAAGGATTAGCATCTTTCCCCCTATCCAGAGGAGTCACGGATGTGTCTGATCCGACAGAAACATCCGGGCCATATAATATAACCGACAATTTATGCTTCCGTCATTTTTGTGCATTTTTATCACTTCAAACTTAACAATTCTTTGCCGAAACCCACGATTTTGACATTCCATTTTTAACTCTACAATCAAATAAATATAAATATTCGGTTTGTGTCACTTGTCAATAAAGTATAAAGTGTTTCCTTTATCAGTGCAATAGAAATTTGCATTCAAAATTTTGGTCAATTTAAATTGTGTTTATGTCTTTATGACGGATTTTGAGTTTTGAATCTGCAAAAAAAAAATGATTAATATTACGAAAATAATTCATATTCGTTGCGATGACATTCAGCGAGGATATTTAGTGTTTCCGATCTTTTCGATAATTTATTTTGTACCCTTTGGCTTTATTTTATGTTTCGTCGCCTACGTCCGACAGAACGTCGAAACATCGTATCGCATAAATACCGGAGTTACCTGTGTTTTATAACGCAAGAGAAAGGCCGAGATATGGCAAATCCATGAGAATGTGAACTCGGAGAGAAACAGGGATGAGAAAATCCGTATATGAAATGCTTCACGAGCGAGCCGCTGCACGATATCGACAGGTAGATCCTGACCAATGTCCTGCGAGCCACCCTCTCCGGTATATTTTACATTTATCGTGTATCTGACTTCGTCGTTCATCATTGCGTATAATACGTGTACTTGTAGTTTCGTTGGCAAGCAACTGTGACCCTTTATTACATATTTATTGTCAACCCCTCGCCGAAAAATTATTTTTTCTTCAAAAATTCATGTGTTTTTACTCCTTTTAAACTTGGAACGTTGAAACGCTACCTTTTCGTTTTGTCTGCATTATTATTTTCTTTGATATAGTAAAAAATTGTTTTCGTATTATTTTGAACGGCAATTGAATGGATGAAAAACGAAATTTTAAACTTTAAACTTTACTTTATCCAAAAATAAAAATAAAAAAATAAAAATTTCTTCATTATTTATGAAGGAGAAGTTTTTTTTCTTCCATTTCTATTCGAATAAATAGAATTTAATGAAAATTCTATCGAATTTTTCATCCATCGCGTTCATAAGAAGTGTCAGATTTTATTTAAATAAAAATGATAATTGAAACACGAGTGATAAAAGTGACAAAGAGCCGCACCCTTAGCATGGAATTAAGTAAAACTCTTGTTGGTTGTATGACATTTGTCGAAAGCGTGGAGTATAAAAATCAGAGAAGCGATGATGTTCTTTTACAAATCACGTAATCCGATCAAGATCACTGTCTCGTTAGCTCGTATCCTTTTCAGAGGGTCAGGACTTAGATCCCCTTAGCTACCAATTGGCCAGGTTGCTGGTTAGGATTCCCGTGCCAACGGATCGCGAGCTTCCTTTTTTTCAATTAAAAATTAAAACAAAATAATCGTTCTGGGCTCAGTGACAAAGCGCCTTCACCTTCACCAGAGTACAGAACTGTTCTTTTTCTCGTATTTTCCTCATCCCAGTTGTTCCTCTTTTGCTTACTTTTCCAGTGCAGGCTCATTTTTTTTTCTGCTTCTTTTTATTTTTTATTTTTTGAAGAACGTATGATCGCACAGGTACCGAGTTTTTCCACCGATTAAACATTATTTTTCCGCTTCTTCGACAACCTCACATGCCATTTTCATCCTACCGTGACACACGACAAAATATTCTTCCACTTCTATCAAACTTTACTGCTCTTCCATATCTCCGTATGTTAATTACGATTTATCCCGGTACGACGATTCGCCACGTTCAATCCCAAATATATCTGTTGCCCTTGTAAAAACCCTCTTCGCGCTTTAATTATTTCCTTCCTCTCTTACGCTCCGATAAATTAAATCGTTCGACCTTCGTTGTAATCGACTTCAATAAATACAACGAACAAAAACACAACGAAAGTCGCGAAACTCAGGAGTTGTTCGTCTCAAACTCTCTCGAAAAACAACGTCTCATAATTGAAAATTATATTTTTACAACAATATCAAATGTTGGAAACTTTACGAATAAGAGCTCATGAACACTTTTGACCTTCTTATTATCATATATTTCATATAAATATCGTATCATCATAAATTGTTTTAACTTTGAGATTTTTCTACGAATTCATATAGCCACCCATCTCATATATCACTTGCATTATTTCGTACGTCAGAACTAGCCACTTGAAAATGTACGCAGGCGTTAAACCTTCTCAAACTGACAGCTACATTTCCGTAGTCAAAACGTCAGAATTTCAAAACACTACAAACACTCAGTGTACAGTAACGATCCGGGGTGAGTCAAGGCAAAGAGTCACCACCCTTCTTCCACTTCCCTTATACGGCAGTATTTGAGCGAGCAGGCCGCTCGTTTCACCGGCAAACAGGGGAGTTTTTAACACTGCATGATCCCTGGGTAAACTTGGGGTGGGTGGACTATATTTTTATCTCTCTTTCTCTTTCTCTCTGAACACGAGACTTTTCATATCTCTTCGTGATCCGCGTCGCTGTCCCGTGAACTGGAGAAGAACGGCGGCGCCATGAGCTTTGTACACGAAACGACATTCAGTCAGTTGAGAAAATGACCCTTTAACAGGGTGTTTATACAGCGAGATGTGGAATAGAAAATTTTCATGCAAAGAAAAGAAAAGAAAAAAAAAATATATCACAATTTTCAAATTCGCTTCCTACGATCATTGCAATTTATCATTTTTTCTATTCTCCGAGTCTGTCAATTTATTTCCAAATTTTTAATCAAATCAAATTTACATACACTAATTATTTGGAATAATTTTTCAAGGGTAGTTCATTCCTTACAAAAGAACTAAGAGCTTTTGATTTCCAGAATTTTTTCATTGTGACTATGTTTAACAATATTTATGCACGATCGAATTTGCTGGATAATTTTTAGCTAAAATCGTGTGTAGGTTGAATATTTTGGGTAAACAGTGTGATTTTATTTAGGGGAAATACGGGGATGATCGTTCTTACGCCGAGTTACACATAATGCCTCATAAACACCCCCTAAAATGCCTGTCATTATCTTTCACCTTTCCGTCGTGTCTCTCTTTCCTTTAGCCCCGTTCTTCGCTTCAATTGTTCCGGCAATTTCAAATGAAACACTTCAGACCGGCCATTAAGTCTTGTGGAATGCTCAGCAAACTCTCGCTGTCAAATACTTGAATTTCGATATCAGAAATGTAATGATTTGATAGTGCGACCGCTACCAATATTGCTAAAAAGTCCTTATTGTTATCATTATTTTTTATTCTCCTTTTTTATATCCTTGTCGACAACCAAACATTGACTGCACATTGATCTTTGTCACGATGAAATTATTCATTATTTTATTTCTTTTTTTCCGCTAGTTTTTTTCCTATAATAAATAAATCTTCCTGAAATCTATTCAATTTATTAAATTTTCGGAAAAATCTGTCGGTTCGTAAATGTTGAAAAAAAAATAAATAAAAACAATTAGATATAAATCTGTATTCATTCACCCCCGACCTTTCGTTCGGGTTGTTGTTTCGTCAAAAGGTTGAGGTTTAATTGAAAGTTTGTACATTTAATCGGTATTTAATTAGATTTTTAATTTTTTATGGAACATGGGTGCTTTTTATTAAAAAAAAAATTGATATCCATCCAAATGGATACTCGTATGTAAATACAGCGAACGGCCGTGTGGAGATTGAATAAAAAATACTGTGAATTATGTGAGAGGAAAAAAAAAACGTGTCGACAGATTTGCGGATGAACTGAACACGCAAACACCAACAAAACCGACTTGCGCAGCGCGTTCTCTATTTCCCTGGGCCATGTGGGTGGTGGTGAGAGCCCGTTAAATGTCGTGGTTCACCGTAAAAACCCGAGCTCGTTACCAACGTCAGCTCCGGCGGCCAGCAGTGAATTCGAAATCATAAAATAAAACTATGTGTACACTCGTGGGGAAATACCCGCATATACGAAAAAGCTGTTCACTCCCAGCTTCACTTTCACATTTTATAACACAACTATATACACTGATAAAAAAAAGTGCTTGATAGAAAAAAATCTCGATTAAAAATATTATAGCTCGTCTTTTTTTTCTTTTTTTTTTTTTCGTTGAACAGACAAGTGATTTGGGAATGACGATAAAATTTTTAATACAAAATCCATCATGCTTTCGAAACAGATATTTCATTAAGAAATTGATTTCCAATTTAATGGAAGTAACAGTGAGTAAATTATTCATAATACTATCAATTATAAATGAAATGTGTACCATTCAAAAATCAAACGAAGCTAAAAAGTATTCATTTACTCAAAAAGTTTTTAATCTATTTTTCAAAATAATAATCTTTTCAGCGAAATACAATCATTTACTTAACAATTGATCAATGAATTCTATGAAATAAAAATTCAATTTACGAGAAATATTTATTTTATCAATGATTTATAAATTCATCCTTCGAAACAATATTTTCAAAATATCCATCAACAAATGTTTTAACTAACTTAAGTGGAAATTTTTCATGCCCCTTCGAAAAGGTTTTGCTGCTAACTTGCATTCTTTTTTTATATCGAATTCGACTTGGTCCAGAATATTTCAACGAAACGTAAAAAACTGCAATTTTGTATGTAGAACACATGATAGAATTTGAGTAGAATTGATTTTGGTGTAGAGTGTAAAAAGGATAGAGGAGAGTTGAACAGAGAAGGAAGGTGTGAAGTACGAGTCAAGTGAGACAGAAACGTCAAACATCGACACCGTGACGCCGACAACCCTCTCCTCTTCGACCCCTTAAACCACTCATCCCAAGGCCTTTTCTTCCAACACATTTGAGTTTTGTTTCTCTGGCGTGAAACCTTCTATCACGCAACATTGCTTGATGTGGATGACGTGACGCGAGTTCTGTACTGTCGATTCGAGTTGTTGTTTAGATCTCATCAATGAGTTTTATCCATTGAACCAAAAAAAAAAAAACAACGTCCCTTTCTGGCGTGATTCGAGGTCTCAATAATTTCATAAATAAATTAATAATCGTAAAATTGTGTTTACATTAAAACAAAAATAAAAAAAAAGACTTTGAATTTAATGACCACTTCATGATAATTGTCATTGATTTTCTCAATTTTTTTTAATGCCAATTTTTCTCGTTAAACAAAAGACATTGCGGATAAAAAATCTGACAGAAAGAGGCTCGAATCGTGGCTTGTATTGCGGCTTCAATTGGATTTGAATAATAAAGATTCAAGCGAGAAAGTCGAGAACCCCTAGCGTTATCGTGCACCTTTATGCTTTTTAATCCGTTCCGCGGTTGAGCTATCACACCCTTGGGTACCATCGTTACAGAACCAGGCAACAAACCTGCCAACCCAATCCTTATTTTATACGTAACATAATTTCATCGTTCTTTTTTCACCGAAATACCTACGTTTTTGTAATCATGTGGAATTTTTCTTATAATTTTATTCTTTAAAGCCAAATTTCTGAATGGAATAAGTTCAAAACTTCCGGATTTCATTTAAATCAAATTCGTACGTGTGTTTTATTAAAAAAAAAAAAAAAAAAAAAATACGGACGAATTTTTGATAATTCGTTACCTGTATCAATGTTCGGAGCAATCGTATCAGAATCAGATAGAAAAATGTTTTTTTTACGAAGAAAATTATTATTTGGAGAACAAATTTTCTGAGCTCTACTTCATTATTGTTATGTTTCTATTATTTTTAATGATAGAAATAAGAAAATGGAAATTATTTCCTGCAGTATTTAACTTGACCATATTTTTCATCTTACTTTCCTTACAGGAAAAAGTTTTACCCTTACGATAATGCTGGGAACTTCGCCGCCCCAGGTTGCAACCCTCTCAAAAGCGATAAAGGTCACCGTCGATGGGCCCAGAGAGCCTCGATCGAAAACAAGTGAGTTTCCAGTTACTTTTTCTTCGATTATTCACATTGTGTAGGATTGGGTGATTTTATACAGTTTACAGCAACAGGGAATCGTACTTTATGATTGATAACACTGCGAATATTTAGAGACAGTGTAAAAATATATTTTTTCGACACTTTTCAAGCTTTTTTTTTTTTTTTATTAATTTTTCAACAATTTTGTATTCCAAATTTTCAATCGTGAGTAGTAAAGATATAAAACTTTTGAAAAAATTCATACGAACTCCTAAAAATTTGATAATAAATTGATTCCATTGAACTATATTTCGTGCATTAAATAAACGATCACTCTCGATCGGGCCAGTTGAAATTTCATTCAAACAGTCCAACGAAAGTCGTCAAATTCAGGGAGGTGATAGAAATTTGCTGAACACGAGGAAAGGCTCCGTTGGATTGAATAGTCAGAAGAATGAATAGTAACAGAAAGTGACCGATAATGGGAGGGAAGCTTCAGTAGACGACCCTTTATATGTATACACAGTGTACCCCAATCTGGACGATCTACTAAGGAAAGCAACTCACGTTCCAGGACAGCACGCCTTTCATCCCTACCACTTTGGACCACGGCCATTTCCCTTCGGACATCCGCAGGACACCCTGGCATTCAAGCTCTCCGGTAAGTCTCGTCTTTTATCATGATGTGACAACACCCTCACATTCGAAACCTCCTGATCAGTCAATTCAATGGACCATCATGAAAATACGAAGGATTTACTTACGAGTCTCGATACAAACTTGTTAATCCAAGTTACTCACAACCTGCGTCGTTATCCATTTCTTGATAATAACGTCTTTAGCGTTGTTCCGAAAACTATCACATTTAGGGATCACGTGATGATTAATCAATGTATCAAAATGATATCGATCAACCAATTCCACCAAAAGTGAATCTGTAGGATGTTAAGTTTTCTCAAAAGCTACGACAGTCATATTCCGAACTTCAAATCATTTCTTTACGACTATTTACTATGGAGTTAAATCTTTTTGGAATTTCGGGATTATAACGTTTTCGAAAATCATGACTGAAGAAGAATTTCGACGGAAAGTGAGCTTTTTTTTTCAACATATACAACATATTTATGATTGTTAAGAAAATGTTGAAAAAGTACCAAAACATAGTGATTTTTTAGGGTTGTGCATCAAAATGCATTAAATTCATATCGAAATCATTCCCAACCAATCAAATCATTGTCT
Source organism: Campoletis raptor (assembly GCA_948107755.1). Classification (NCBI taxonomy): domain Eukaryota; kingdom Metazoa; phylum Arthropoda; class Insecta; order Hymenoptera; family Ichneumonidae; genus Campoletis; species Campoletis raptor. The sequence continues at coordinate 14,181,721 of OX403626.1, forward strand.
TTTATTGCAATATTTAAAAAAGTGTCGCTACGAAAATAGGATTACGATTAAAGACACAGAAAAGATCGTGAGGAACTTTTACGTATAATCTCAACAAAGATTTCAAATATCATTCCCTTAATGAGTTTGACAGCCATGATCGTTTGCACTCCATCCGTCTATGTGGTCAAAGACGTAATGAATTCCATCAGGTATCGATAAGGCTCCGTGTCAAATAAGTCTAAATGTTGATGTCGAAACGTTACGGAAGGATCACAACGGTTGATAACGAAGTTGGAAATACGAGGATGGGACGGATGTAGGATTGCCCTTGGTTTCCCAAGTGTACGACTCTTTCCAAGAGTCCCTTTCCATCAAAGGTTCATCTTGAACCCTCCGTTTCACTTGGAACCCTCGATCTCGTCACCTTAACATGGCGACACCTGCCGCGCTAGGTTGAGGGTGTCAAAATTGCGAAAGGTATAAGGGCGAAGAGTTTCATGCTACCCGGAAGATACCCCAGTTAGCTTTGGCGTATAGCAACGTTCGAGAAGCCTAGACTTCGCGAGTGACTCAAAATTGAGTTTCGCAAAGGTGCCTAAGTGGAGAAGACTCTGATTAAGCAAGAGACGCCTCACTTCAGGGCTCCTACGAACGATGCTTTCCCTTTTCGCTTTCAAGCTTGCAAGCATCTCCCTTGAGACTTGGATTCGTGGTGCCTATGAGGAATTACTATCGAACGAGAAAAGGGGGTCTATTAGCTTTACACGTGAAATCATATTTTATGAAGAACGTTAGAAACTCCAAGTTATATGTGATTTCTAGGAAGTGTCTAATTGCGATTTGAAAGCGAAGGTGGATCATCAATGAAAAGTATTAAGAGAGTAGTTGAAAAAACTAAAAATACATTTATAAACATCGGGAACATGATTTATTCTCAAAAGCATATTTAACATTTTGGTAAAGTTGAAAAAAATTTAGTATCGAGAGTTCTCGTTGAAATTATTGTCATTTGAACTCTGTATCGTTGAATTTCGAGAGTGGACAGAGAGTGAGAGAAAGAGAGATAGAGAGAGAGTTGATATTTCACGGTCCTCGTGGACACAGAGACGGAGGAGCAACCAAATTCCATTCGAACTCATTTAAAGCTTCACAAATGTTGATGGAAGTGGAGAACAGTGAGCAGCATGGTGTCGAAGAGATTCTAGTTGCCCAGAGTGAGAAAGAGAATGGAGTTTGGTGATGGGGATGGAGGTGAGAGGAGTACTGATACTGGTGCACCGACACTGTATTGTTTCGGCATGATAAGCGGCTTAACGGAGCTATAGTCCCGCTCTCGTTCACCCTTCCTCCCCTGCCCTTTGCCCCTTGTGCCTCACGTTGACCCTCTTCGATAGATAACAGCATCCACCACCCCCACCAATTGAATCCAATCGTTCAACTCTATCTCACCATTCGCAACTTCACTTCCATTCCGAGGGAACCAACGCCCTAAATTTTTTCATGCGATGAAAACCGAAAAAAAAAAAAAACACACAATTGTCAATTTTCCCTTCGTCCATATCGAGTGTATATCCAACGACGAAGCTCAAATTCGAAACGACCTTTGTTACGTGGCAATTATTCGAATGATGAGTAAATTGGTAACTTTGGCAAATTTTAATTTGAAATTGATGAGAGGAGAACATGGAGAATAATTTGGAATTAATGGGATCGCACTTGCAATTAGAGTAGATAAGGAGTGGAATTACATGTTAATTTTCAATGAACGAACAGTGAACACTAAATTATTAATAATTGATTAATCATCATGTAAATTTACATTTACGTATTTAGCTTGTTCATTTCCCGTAGATGTTGTTTTGAATTTCGACCATTGATGAACTTTAACGCTCGTAGAGTGCACTCTGATCGATTATAGTCCGGACGAGTTCTATGTTATCGACGCACGTCGAATTAGTTATTTGTCAGTGTCGATTTTATATGAATTCGAAATGTTCCTTAATTGCGACGATTGTTAATTCTATTAATTGCTGTAAATCATTAATATTTTTGACAAATCTTTATCAATTATTAAGCGCAATACGAATCGTACATTTCTAATCATATCAAGATAATAACAGTTCAATCAGGTAAATCTCTGATGAAGTTCATCATCATCTTTTCATATGAGTCACCAACTGAAGTTGGATCCAAAGAAATGGATGTTAGACGATCTTTTACTGGCAATAAGTTAAATTTTAAAAGATTTTCTCGTGTTTTAATTTAATTTATGTTAAATCTGACTCTAATTAAAGTAACAAAGTTAAATTCACTGCATTGATAATTGCAGTCATTAAAAAATACTAAATGATGATCGTCCAACAGTTTTGTTTGTATCGAACGGTCATTGCATTTCCTGTAAAGAGAAATGTACCCACGTGGGGATATCTACTGTTTGGTAACCCTTTCGTTGCGGAGGTTCGCGAGTATTACGGCAGGTAGCGCCACTATGTTGTCCACTGGTGAGGGGTCACTCCGACGAGGGGGTGAAAGCAATTGGCAAGCTTTTGTGTAGCGATGAAAGGGTGTTGTATAGGGGTGAGAGGGTAGAATCGAGTGTATCGCATGGCCTAGTGCACCGGGTGCGTTCCAAGGGATGGTTTATTAGATATCCACGTCCGTGGGTTGATAAGGAGCTCCAACAGAGTCAGAATACATGGGCGTACGAGTGTTCGGTGAGTTTGTATGGAGAAGGTGTTAGTGGAGGGTCGAAGACACGACGGCATCTAACCACCATCCCTCTACTTTTACTCAGTCCCCTCACCCTATCGCCGTAGGGGTTGTTAAGGTGCCCATTGAGGTGTAACTAGGGGGATGTTATTAAATTTCGTTCGGTGACTGCTACCTCAGCAGCAGACCGTCGAGCAACGAATTTTATGGGTTTCTCACCCAGTCACTTCGCCACCCCTCGACATCTCTATGTCTTTTTTTCTTTTACTTTTCTTCCCTTCCTACTTTCTCCCTCTCTTGACTATTCGAACGGTAAGGCTTCCTTCGCCACCCCACATTTATCCATTTCCTCTGACCATCTCGATATCTTTCTTTCACTGGCTTTTTTCGTTTCTTCTCATTGCTCGAATACCTTCGTTCTTGGCTGACCCATCATTATCAAACATTTGATTGATTACGCTTGATGGACGATCTTTGATGATTTGTAGGAGAAATTTGAAAAAAAAAAAACGTGTATTGCTGCTTGTGAACGGAGCAGAAAGTTTTATAAAATCTACAACCCAACCAGGACCTTGAACACTTACACGAGGCTCGAGAGTTACTAAATTTTAGGCGTCATTCCTTCAAGTTACAGTTTTTAGAAAAAAATGAATGCTGTTTCTGATATTATGGCACAAAAGCAAAGAGATTGCCGTCAGGACAAGAAGGCAATGATGAAAAAAAAAAAAAAAAAAATACTCTCATCACGCATTCACAAGACCATTCTTTCTCTTTTCCTTGCCGTTGGTCTTGCTGATGTGGACTCCATTTCCGTTTTTCTTATTTCATTTGATTTGATTTTTTTTTTTTTTTCACCGTTACCCACCACTCCACGTTCTATCTCGTCAGTCTTTACCATCCGCTCGTTGTCGTGGGGATGAAAAATCGTAAAGAGGAAGAAAAGTGAGCCGCTATCTCAGTATTTGGTGGAAAAAGAGGCCAGCGGAATTGAGGATTCGAGTTAACAAGAAGACGAGGAGTAGTAGCAACCACTCCACCCTCGTCGACGACCTTCCCGTGTCAATTAACCGCCTCCGCGAGGTAGAGAGACTCGAGGGCTTGGGCGTGAGGGCATTCGGAGACCGGAAAAATCGCAACCCCTGTTTCAATAAGGTGGCCTTTACCTCATTTGGGGGAGATTGTTAGGAAGCACAGAGTTAAAAACTCTGTCGTTGGATCCCGTTGAGTGTATACTAAGCGCGTATTTCCCTGTCGTGGGATATCGCTTTGCAGTAAATTCGCGCCCTCCTTGTATTTAAAGCTGAAAGCCCGACGGTTTCTTTCACCCCTGCCCTTCCTTCATCCAAAGATTTTAGCGGCCTTATTAAAAAATTCCACGTGTCTAGAGATGTCTAGAGACAGAATTTTGAAAATATTGATGATCTAATGCAAAATTATTCATTATCCAGAAAGTTCAATCTTACGTATGGAAAAACGTATGGAATCTAGTTTTCAGGGATGATTTCTTTCGCGTACACTATTGGCAAAAGATTTAATCGAAGATGTTCGAGAGCCACATTATTTTATGATTTTCGATGTTTTTTTTTGTTGGTTTTTGAGACATTTCTTCAGAATTCTCTTTGAGCTGTGTAAAAATTTAACTCATACGCGAGGAGTTGTCTGGTGTCGCTGTCGCCGTCGCTCGCTTTCGTATCTCTCAGTGCGCCAACACCCTGAAGACCTTTCAAGTTTGGCATTTAAAGCTGTTGCATTTGCAACATGATTATGAGAACGGACGTAAAAGACAGGATACAAAGACACCGGATCGTCTCTCTGCCTCGCTACATGAATATAAATATACAAGTTTAATAAATAAGGGTGGAAAGGAACTTCGAAGTCTCTAATAAAGGAAAGTGTAGAATGAGCAGCAGCGATCATACAAGATATGGAGGGAAATGCAGACTAAGACAGCAGAGAGGCGAAGATAATGAAAATAGAATTTAAACTTTTTGACTTTCATCGCTCGATAAACTATTATATCGTTCACTCCTTTAAATATAGAGAAAAAAAAATCGTAGTTTGGATGGTCGGATTGCAATGTATCGAAATTTCAGAATCAAAGAATTGGAAAAAGCAGAATGGTAATTTTTTCGTCATACTTTTTTTTTTAACGAAATTGGTGTATTGTTTGACTTTTTTTTTTTTACATGGAATTTGTATTTTTGAAGCTTGGATTTTTAGAGCATCAAAACCATGAAACCTAATGAAATTTAAATCGAATTTTTTGTTTGTTAAGAAATTGAAGGGATGATTGATGGAAATGGAAAGTGTTAACATCTTTCGATGGGAAATTACATTCCAAATAGAGCGAAAGATTCGAAAGATCGAACGTGTCCACGTAGTCGAATCATTCCTGCGACAGGGGGAAGCAGGGGGAGGGGAGAGTGATTAACAACCTTGATCAAGGGTAGAGGGGGACACAAAGAGTACGGTTAGTGCGCGAGAGCTTTGTTAACCGAGGAGTGAGTGCACGAGATCTCCACAACGTACCCGAGATAAGCGAGAGAAGTGAGCATCAGCTTCTTTGTCGGTATAACGATGGGATAAGGCGGAGGTGTTTTAACGCCCGTTTTGCATAGATTTGAATAGATAAAGAAGACAGGAAAATACCCGAATTAATTTATTATGTATCTTGGGGTAGTCTCTCCGCCCTGAGGGTACGAAAGGGACTTAGCTACTGCTGCTGTTTCTTCAGCTTCTTCTCTGATCCCCTTTCTTCATCCCTTGATACCTCTTTAAGTTTTCGAGTCTCGAGGTTTTTCGTTAGTCTGGCTGAACCCTTTCACAGGGGGGTGTTTCTTTCGCCAAATGAATTGATTTGAATAGATTTCCTTGAAACTAAGTCGGGAGACGAATTTTTTAATTATTGTCAGCGTTTGTTTGCAAAGTATAACGATTCGTTGCATTTTCCGTGAATTGAAGGGTCCCCTTAATTTGGGGTGATGTTAAAAGGTTGTTTTTGCGATCAAACCTTAACAACAGATGTCAATAGTTTTGAATAAACTTGAATGTTAAAATCCTCATGTTCTTCACATAATACTTAGCTCTAAAAATCTTCTGTACTTGGTGTAGATCTTGTGGCTGTTGTGGATTGGTTTAGTGCCAACTCAATCAGTGTTTATTTGGTACGTGATGCAAAACTTGGTCACGAAAACAGTCGTAGGCGAATGTGTTTGATGAAACGACTGTCCAACCGCTCGTCAACCAATTGCACCGTTTCCCCGTATGGTGTGGACTGATAAATTGATTGCTCGTAGTTTCAACGATTAACAGAGAGAACTACAGAGCTCTAGTGCTGTAACATGGGTACTTTACATTAACAACGGCCTTCGCCAGCATGGCCACCCTCAATGTCCTCGGATCCCTCTTTCCCCAGCACGTACTCATAGCTATCTCTCCATCTCTCTCTTTCTATCCTCCCCATCCTCAATCGCAGGCAAACACATATTCCGAACAGGCTGTGCGATAATACATCATCCCTTCGTGCACAGTTCAGGGGTGTTAAGTAAGGGAAGTATGAGTTCCTTGGAACGCTACGAGGGCAAAAGGACGACTAAGGATTCCGTAACGTTTAAGCTCAATGTTCTCTAACCCTCGTAAAGAGACAGACAGAAAGAAAGAGAGAGAGAGAGAAAGAGATAGAGATAGAGATAGAGAGAGAGAGAGAGAGAGAGAGAGAGAGAGAGAGAGAGAGAGAGAGAGAGAGAGAGGGAATGGATCCCTCAGCTTGGCAGGCTTTCTTGAATACTTTAACCCCTTTAACCCCTTGTTGGACTTGAACTTGCGAATGAACGTGAATAACTCTAATACGCTGGTTCGTACCACGTTTACGCAACCCACCGGTATTATCGTTGGTGGACCTTACTCTCATTAGTCTTCATTTGTTTTTGGAATTATCGCACACAGTTCGAGAGAAGAAACGTTTTGGGCAAAAAGCTGAGAGGTTAGAGTAAATGAAGCACGTGAATGCTTTCCTGACACAAATACATACGACCTTCAAAGTAAATCAAAATATTATTCACCAGATTCTAAAATACAAAATCATTTAAATGCAGCTTCGATGAAAGATATTTTGTGGTTTTTGTTTGGTTGTGTCAATGGGTTATGAAATGTTTGAGCTACATGTTAATTCTAAAGGTTGAGGATGAGACATGGAAAAACTAATCTACGATTGCATTTCACGAAAGATACATTTGATTCTTCTTCAGTGGATTTTCACTCCTCTGAGGATCAGATAGAAGAAACTTTAATACGCGTAAAGCTTTTCAAGATCCAAGAATATTCTGGGCCTTGCTCTTGCTAGGTCATTCATAGATTAATGCTTAGGTAACATTGAGAGACAGAGTTCTGGCGTGACCAGTCAGCCTAGAGTAGTGGAAACGTAACCCTACATGCCTCTGTGTACTGTGAAAAAATGTAGTAAGTATCGCAGTGACTTTTACTCTCTGCTAATCTACGGGGCTTAAAATGAGCCAAAGTGAGGAGAAGTACCATTGAAAATGAGCTGGATAGTGAGGTAGGAGAGGTGAGCTTAAAAATCTTCCCCTAATTCTCACCCCTATCGTGCTTTTTTCGACGGGTCACGCGGGGGATCGTTGCAATACACACATCACGACACGAGATTTGCTCACATTCAAACGCATACACAAACACGACAAATATATACTTTAATACATGTAGATGAAGAGAAGTCCATGAAGAGCAGAGAGGGATGAAAAGAGTATTTGTGAGAGTATGCACCCACCGAAACCCTTCACCACTACCCCCCTACTCTTTCTTACAATGCCACACGTTGGGAGAGAGCAGTGCAGGGGTTTGTGGCCAGCCAATCCAGCTGGCCGCAATCTCCACTAGTACCGCCCACGCGCCAGTGACTCACTCACAACCCCCACCCTCCACGGCTAAATGTGAGCAACGAGTTCTATCCCTTCTACTTTTTACCCCTGTTTCTTGACGTTCCAAGCCGAGCTTTACCACTACCTTTTCCACTGTCACTACCACTAACTAGAGCATCCCCACTCTCAAATTCACCCTTCCAGCTGAAAAGACTCCCTCAGGCCTCCCGCTACCGGTGCACTTTTACCATTCGCCCTCTCTGTGGCGCGAATCCCACAACAGCACAACCGGAGGCAGCGCAGCCGTTACGCGGATGCCAACGACTTCGGTGCTTTTACGGAATTTTTCAAACTGCTCCGTCCAGATGACGATATAATCTCCTATTGATCAAGGCTCTTCTATATACAGGAGACACTAGAGCACTAGCGTGGAAGGATCGGAAGGTGGAGGAACTTCCGATATGCTTCGCGGATTCTCGCACTATCGAACCTACCATCCAAGCTTTATTCAGTTTCTATAGAACCATCACTTTCCTCTACTATATGTATATATTTAAGTGCATGCGCGCAGGAACGAGTATATGAGTTCGGGCACACTATGGACTTCGTAAATGGGATTTGGGTTGGGGGTGGTATGCGATTACCTGGTAGATAGTGATCAAAGATACGGCAGGAAAAGGGTCATGAAGTAGGGTGGGTATAATAGTGTCGGGTAATGTAATTGTTGAGATAATAGGGCGGTCGATGATGAGGAGCAGATCGATCAAACGATATTGTAGTCAAGGTTCTCTCCATCGAGAATCTTCGTTAATGTTGTTATCAAGTCATGGAACATATTACAGTTTGGGTTCAACTATTGCCTCCGCGTGTATGAAATTCCAACAAATTTCTTTCTACATTATTGAACAATGATGACATTTGATTATGAAAACAAAGTTCCTTTCAGTACATGATGAGGTAGTTAACAGAAGGATGATTACACATATTTTGCACCTCATGGAAATCGATAGTCTCACATGAGAGTCTCGTCAAGATTGAAGACATGTTCTAAAGAAATGAATCGTTGATCCCCAGACGGTAAAAAGAACAGGAAGTCATCGGAAAAAAGTCTTAGAGACTTCTTTCCTTTTCTTTTTGCTGTATGGGCTGTTTACTCAACTCGTGGATATATGTTCAATAGTCTGGAATACATAGTGGTTTTGTGTACGTGCTGACAGGTCTTCAACACTTGGGCCTTGAACAAGGTACTGGTCAAGGATGGGGTGGTTTACTGCGAGGTTCGTTACCCCCACAGTGTCTTCCTCCACCCACAGGCATTCATTCTCAACAACAGCAGCAGCAACATCCTCATCCACCTGCTGCTGGTGGCGTTTCCGCATTCAACCTCTTCCATCATGGTATTGAGCAAAGATCACCGCGATTAACGGGACCTCCATCCACGGGTAAACGAACTAAAAACTTATGTCGAAATGTATGAGGAGTTGAAAAGTGGATCCATTCAGAAGTCTTTATTCCGATTTGTGTATTCGATACAGATTCAACGAGCAGAAATGATCTTGGACCGATAAGCGTATCTGTTCGAGAAGTTACGCCGACAGCATCACCAGAGAATCCGGCTACAGGACCTGGCTTACTGACGACAGCTGCGGCGACTCCACAAACCCCACCTGCAGAACCTGCAACGCCAACGACTGCTAACACTCCAACTCCGGCAGGTCAACATTTACATTTTCAAGGTCAGTTTGACTCCAGTAATTCGCGTAACTTCTTCCCTGTTAGACATAGTTAAGCGGCCAAGATATGAACGCGTAAATGAAAATGCTGAATTTTTGTATTTACAGGACTTTGTAGAACACTACAGGATTTTGCAGGACGAGCGACAGGTTCGCTGTTCGACTCGATATTTGGTCCACTTCTTCCACAATCTCCTTGGATCTACAATCCGTTGTCTTATCCGCCTCAGCAATACGTTATGGAGCCAGAATGGTATGCGTTTACATTGAGGTCGGCGCAGCAACGTCGTCAGAGGCAAGATCAAGCGAGTTTAGAAGACTTGAGGAAGCTTCGAAGTACGAGCGGAAGTCCAGGCGATGATCCAAAAGTCGATAGGCGTAGAAACGGTGTTGAAATTCGAGAAATTGACAATGGCAATGGTGAAACGTTGAGGGAGTCCGAAAGTCCTGATGGCAGTATTGAGGTTGATGATAGAAACGACGATCAAGATCAAAACACGACAGATTTGGCAAGAAGCGAAGATTCTCTCGCGGAACCAGATTCTCCAAGGATTTCACCATTAGAAGATGAGGAGGTTCATTTGGAAGACAACACAAGCACGAGGGAAACCTTCAGAGAGGCGAGTAAGCGACTAAGACCCAGTATTGAGAATCTTAACGATTCTGAAGTTCAATTGGAGTTGGATCATGGCTCGAGAAGGAGTGACCTTACGGTAAAGATAAGGCTTGAGGGCACAGTCGATCTCAGTACGAAAAGGAGTTGTCAGGACAAAGAAAACGTTGGCCAGGATCTTACAACGACGAGGCGAAAGGACGATGAAGTTGACGTAGAGAGAGAACTGGTAAGGCCACGCAAGGACAGAAGTCCTAGGCCCAGACACGTGTGGAGACCTTATTAAATGATGGAACATCAAATGAATGCATTTTTTATCTCGTTTTCGCCGATATCAAGCCGGGCCTTGGAATTTTATTGAACTTTAACTGGTTGACTAAAACTCGATGAGTTTGGCATTTAAATATCAATCCACGTGCGATCTCACTTTGATCTCATCAGCCGAAAACATGCTCGTTGATCAGGAGCAAACGATGAGGTCAGATCGGACGCCAGTAAAACTTTATTAAGGCCAAACACCTTATTCGGTTTTGCATATATCAAAGCGCTGCGCGTGTTTTTTAGTATACAGTTTTCAAGGACTCGAGGACTAACCAGGGTTTACGTTCGTAATTCATAAAAATTGTGTAAATAATAATAATAATAACAATAATAATAATAATAATAATAATAATAATGTAACAAGTATTGTACCATCAACCAATCCTGTTTATCAATAGTTTATCTTAAGGTCCATATGAGTGTTCCGGAGTCAACTTTGGCGATTAAGATCATTCGACCATGAAGGAGAAGTCAAATATTATTGAATTGACCTTGTGATTGATGAGTCCAATAAATATTCGTGGGAATCATCGATAAGTCTCTGCATGATGATTGTAACATCATTGAATGAGATGGTCGCATGGTTTTAAAAAGTCTATTAAAAATCCAAGGAACTTTGATGGAATGAAGTCAAGCCCTTTCGTGTTGCTGTAAATAAAATTAATTGATAATTAAAAATTGAACACGAAAGATTCGGTGGAATGTGAAAAAGCGTCAAATTCCTGGCCTCATAAATTCTCACTCTGTCATAAATCTCCTTCTCACTCACCACACAGTGTCCCATTTAATGATTTTCACCCTTTTCGGAAAAATCTTCATAAGTTCTTGTCTTCTTAATAAGTCAATGACCTTTATGGGTCAGAAAGCTGTTTAGGTCTGTGAACCAAAGTGAATAAAAACCATTTGTTCCATTAATCGTTGAAGATTTGAAAACTCGTGACATGATTTTATGCACAATGCCAAATGCTGTAACAACGAATGTGCAAATACTTTTCAATTGCAGGGCCTGATGCACAGTTGGAAAAAAAAAGTTGGACACAGAACAGTCAACGAAGCCTGAATCAAACGAAACGCGATTCCGGTACAATTGTTTCAATAATTCGCTTCGATTACATTTGAATGGAGAATATTGCAAGGGAATCGCTCGTGTCACACGCGAAAAAAAAAAAAAACCATCTAAACCCACGACCGATATCCGCTCGGTGAAAAGGTCGCGTGATTGATGGAAAACATGACGCCGTTTGGTTCGCCGCACATGCGTTCGCACGCGTTCAGTTAGTACTACATATATAAGGGGATGGGAAAGTGGTAGGATGTAGAGGTCGTGGAGGTGGTAGAGGTCAAGCGATAAAAACCTGCCGCAAACTCGTTCGGCTTATGCATTTTGCGTGAATTCACAGGCACAATCCTCTGGCTCGAGTAGAAAAGCAATACGATATAAACAAATGAACGATAATGTTCGAGTTACATGCGGTCACCCTCGAAGGTGCGGATCAGTGGTTTCTACGAATACCTCGTATATACTGTTTATATTTTGGATCCAGTAATGTTTGAATTCAGCGGTCGAATTCAGGAGAAAACAAGACCACATGAATGATAACTGGTGGATGATTACGAGTGGGCATGGGCATTATTTATGTGGCTACGTAGGGCTGCGTGGAAGGTCATTGAAATGAAACTAGAATTCTTTCACAGGCAATTTGCCATGCAATACAAAAACAAAACGCAAGTAAATCGTTAGGTTACTGACATTGAAACTGCCTCCATTGCGTTAGGATCATGAATAAGTGAAATAAACGTTGAAAAAAAAAAGTCAAAAGTTTCTTGAAGTTGTTAAATGTTTTGTCAACAGAGGCAGCATGGCATATGATATTAGCGAAAGAAGGAGAACTAAAAATTGGGTATCTCGTATTCAGGTAGTTTCCGAGGTGTGTGTTGTTTCCCTATATTTGATGGGGAATTCGTTCAGTTAGAGGTTTTACGCGGTCGGGAATGGCGGACGTTTGGGAGGGAATTGACGGGCTCGTTTCGTGTGTTTCTGCGGGTGTGAGGTGGCAAAAGTAAGGTTGTGTCGTCAAATCGATCGACGGGGTTAAAGAGACAAGGGGTGGTTGGATGGTTCAGAGTGGAATGACAACGAAACGAGGAACGTGAGGATGGCCTCGGGTAATGTTTTTTTTTGTTGTATATATGTGTGTAGGTGTTTCTTTTTTTTTTTTTTTTTTTTTTTTGAAAATCCGCGAGTACACGCTTGCCCTGGTCGGGTTATCGCAACAAACTACCCCAATGACGACACGATTAAAATTTCACAGTGGCCAGGGAACGGTGATGAGGAAAGAGGAAGGGGGTGTTGTACGGCTCCCGAGTGGGGTGGCCTATCGAACGCAGTGTGATGGTGAGTTTTGTGTGCGAATGGAGGGTCTCGCATCACGCGTACACCAAGTTATAGTACGCCGGGGTTGAGAACAAACCAACCCGCACTCACACTGTTCATTCCACTGAACGAGCCTGTTCCGATGTATGCACTCTGGACCCACATAACCCCTTCCTCAAACCATCGCGAATGTATCACCCCCCCTTTGGACCTCCTCCTCGTGCCAAACGCGAGCCTGCTGCTATGCTGGGTGATTGGTACGCGACCGCAGCCACCCCCGCTTTTTAATACACCCGCACCTGCACACGTCGCTAGGCTCGTCGTTCGTTACGGGATGCAACGGTATGATGCTGTTGCAGGCTTCAGCTCCGCATTGAACGGTCAGCTAGTAAGCAGAATCAGCGGCAGGAGAGTAGAAAAGCGCTTCCCCCATCCCTCTCATCCTGCTCCGATAGAACAGCATCAACTACGCGGACCGTTCTCTCGACTCGTGTACACATACTATTTCTACATGTATATGATCCGATCCTGGATGAATTTGAAACTCACTACCATCGAACATCCTCACCACCCACCAACCACCACCCCCTACAACCTCTTTCTACCCCATCCCTACTGCGCGCTTTGTCAACGTCACGATGAACCGATTGATTCATCGATCGCGAGCATCCGTCCAAGCGCGTCCACCAACATAGCGACAAAGACCCCGCCAAACCAAACTCTGCAGACTACCCACAATCGCTTTTCTTTTCCATTCCGCACTACCGAACCTCTGCTCCGCTCTCATTATTGCGGTCGCTCTATTTCTACGCCATATTTCCTCGCAACGTTCGTTCATCGCCGCTTCTCCGTCCTTCACTTCCGAACAAAAGAAAATGAAGAAATATCCGGAGGATTCATAGGCTATTTTGGTTTTTCCTATTGTTGTTCGAAAATCCCGAAAAAATCTACACATTTCACTTGAAAATTTGATCACAAAGTCATATCGATATTTATTCTTTGATACGAAAATAAAAATGAATGGAACATCAGATCAGAGTTTTTTTTGAATCATGCCCTTTCCTTCTTTGCTTGATCTTGATAATCAGACTGATCAGATTATTCGTTGCGTGCTTTAATTAGTCAGGTCATTTTGCTTGTTAGTCTTTGCGCAACCGGAAAAAGTCAGTGACGCCAGAGCAGCTATTAACGTAAAGAAACGCTGGTGTAAAAGAGCGCGAAATATCTCTCACGTAGATAAATTATACTGTTAAGAAGAAGCGAAAAAAACGTGGCAATCGCGTATGTATATGTGTATGTGTGGGATGTGTAGGTCGGAAATCCTGGGACGGCGGGTCCTGCAGACTTTTCGTCCACGCTACTGTAGCTTTTTAACTCTTTCCTCTTCCTTTTGTTACGCTCTTTTTATTTCCTTCGCTTTCTCACTTCTTTCGTTCGTTACATCTAACCTTCCTTTTTTTTTCGTCCTCTGGCTCTTTTCCTATCTTGCTGTTTTCCCCATTCCTTGTCATTCCCTATACTCGGATTTTTCTTCGTTTTTTTTTCTCTACATTCTCTTGCAACCCTCCGCCAGCCAGCCGAGCACTTTAGATAATAAGGCGAGGGTGGTCGGATGCTTGCTACTGCTGCTCTGAGCTGGAAAACGGCTGCTCGGACGAAAGGGTAAATTGGGTATTCGTCCGAGGAATTATCTCTCTAATTTCTTTAACGCAACGCTTTCTCCGCTGGTCCATAAGTTCAGACAAGACCCCTTCGTCCCTGTTGCTGAAACTTATGAGGATCCTTCATTTTTCTCACAGTATAACTCACTTTTTCTTACAGTTATGGATATCTGAATCCCTGTTTATGTGTGGGTGCTAATGCAAGGTCTTATATCATTTACTGATGAACATATTTTCCTCAAAATACAGTTTCGTACACTACGCGTCACGCTCCGATCACATTGATTCATGGATGTCGGATACTCGTAAAGATATTCGTAACCGTAGATAAACTGGTATCAATTTGGATAACAATAAGTAGTTCATTTATTATTTGTTTGAAGTTTATTAAAGATCCAATAAATGTAGTGATATTTAACATTTGAGGACATTTCCTGGACATAAAATCTTATTTTGTCAGGGTATCAGAGCAAGACCCCTCGATAGCTCGTGAGTGGGAAGTGACAACTTGTAAAGGCCGAATGAGGTAGTAGATTCGAAGGAACTAACAATGCTTGGGGAATGGTAAGCCCACGCACTGAACGTATTACAAGCCCATTAAACCGTTACCCCCCGCGCCTTGGTTCTGCCCTCTTTCTGAAACTAATAGTAATAACAAACGAGTCCGCGTGACCCAAGGGGTGCGAAGTGGAAAAGGGGAACCCCTCGTAATTCGTATAAATGATAGCGAAGGACTATCGGCCCAGGGTGGGGGATGGAAGGTGATCGAAGCGCAATGGTAGTAGTATCCATCGAAATGGACCTGAAATTAGATCCAACCCTCGGTGGACTAGTAGTAGAAGCAGCCCATCCAGAGCAACGTGGTGCGACAGGAGAGGTCCGAGAAGTTCGACAAATTCGGTTAGTCTGGGTGAAAAATGATGCCATCTCGTGTTACGAGGCGAGGCATGGGAAGAGGTCAGGGGATCCGATGCCTATGATCGAAAAAAAAGATTCCACCCTGGACTGGAAGACCTAAGAGTATTTTTATCCAAAGAATTTATTTATTCATGACCTCAGGGATTTTTTAAAAGCGGACAGATAAAAAATTAGAAGCAACATTTTCGAATTGAGATGAAAATGTTGGTTCTATTTTTGTCAGTTGGCAGAACATGTTTTTTAACACGTAATTGGTACAAATTTTGACGTTCGTTGGTCGCAATCTACATGCAGTAGAGAATCGTTACAATATGTACACTTGGCAGGGATGAAGGGATTAGAAAGAGGATGAGAACGTCGTGGAGGGTTGCAACCCCTATTCCGTGGCATTGATACCGCGTATCGTCATCCAACCTAGCACATTGCCCGGGGCATCAGTCATATTATGTTTGCCCCCGATGTTTACGAGTACGCACAACGCCATAGGGATGTATCAACCTCTCTTGCGAGAGTTATGTATCTATCTGCTCTTGATAACATCTCGCAACGACAGTCTCCTCGTAGACAGAGTGCCAGTGAACTTGGATATTGTTGGTGAAGTTCAAACTAGACCGAGGGATATTCGATATCACAAAAGCTTTGAGTTTCATTATTTATCCAGTTGCATATGGTGGATTAATACTCGAATCATAATCATTTTTGACCCTTGGTACACCGAGGGGAAAAGTTGTTGGATTAATCAAATATCCCATTAGAAGAACATCGTAAATACGTTAATTATTCGACATTCATTTCGACCGAAACCCAGCGATTGAATTAACAAAATCTTCCAATCCCATCAGTTGCTATTGAAACGACTATTTTTCCCTCAGCGTAGTTTAATTTTTTTCATCGCTTTCAAAAAATGTATAAATTATGACGAAAAAGATCTTACATGGGCCTGGTAGACCCATTCTGTTGACAATCCCTAGACGTCGAAATTATTTTATTGCTTCTCTATAATAGAAATCTACAACTATTTCATTCTGATTGTATCGATGGGAATATTTCGATGGTTCCAAAGAACTGCGATGAGAGCAAAGACAGAGAACGAGAGAGGAAGAGGGACGGGGGAAGGAAAACAAATACTAGAATCGGTTGAAGCTCTTCTTTCTCAAACCATTAAGCAGAAATGTCGGGCTAACCGAGACAAAAAATTTGCGATCACGCGGTAGCGAAACCATTTCTTTCTTTTTTGCTACCCCGCTGCGTCTTGCATGCTTCAATCGTTTGGCCGAGATTCGACGGTGGATTCCGAGCGTGCCAGCACGCAACAACACGGACAAAAGACAAACGCCGCTTTTCGCATCTTTCGTTTGTTTCAAGCGTCATTTGTTTGCTGGCAGGAATGGGAGGATGCTGGTGACTGGGGGTGGTCGTGGCATCCTATAAGGGTGAAAAAGCCTAGCTTCTACTATATTCACTCGAGTACTTTTTCTCCTTCTTTCTATTTCATGCAGCTCATTCCACTTCCAGAAATTGAGGGAGCGGTGAAAGAGGATGTGAAAGATATGGCGACGGATCGAGGTTTTGCGGAGGGTTATAGAAAAGGCCACATTCGCAGCCCAACTCTTTCATCTTGCTCGTTCTTTTATCACACTTTTTGCTCTTCGTTTCGTTTTCTCATTCGCCCATAAAAGTTATGGTTTTCGACGTTTACAACCAGTGTAAGGGGCAACGTTAAATGCAACTGAAAAGAACGAGAATTCCTTATATTTCAACCCTTCGAATGATCAACGAAAAAACCCTGGCTGTTTATTTAATTCTAGAGTTTTTAAAAAGCGTTTTAATTTCTTTTTTTTAAACCCTTCGCACAGAAAACCTCGTCTAGTTTGAACGGCTTTCCCTTCAGGTGGCACGATTGAAACTGCACAATACACGGATGAGTCGTTGCTGATGATCGTTAACGGCAATAAATTGGAACGAAGTTAAACGGCGTTCTAACTTTAGGTTAGAGGGTTGCAAACTTCGATGAGAATTCAAAGTACCTGGATTGAAATGATTCTGTTCTGACCTATAAGGCCGTACGTAAGATTCGATTTGCTTTGGATGACGAGACAGTATTTTTTCATTAGGTTTTTTTTTTCAGAGCCCTCGCAGTGCTAACGCCCTCGCAATTTCATCACTGCCAACCCTCCGGATTATCGAGTCAAACGAATAGCCCTGGCGATCCCGATCAACGTGATCCAGATTCGTCGGTTGCGCATAATGGCAACAGTGAGATAGAGCAAGAGAAAATGAAAGAAGGAAATAAGGTAAAAGAGATCCGACGAAAAAAAAAAAAAAAAACGCCAGAAGTGGAGAAAGAAAGAGCACACAAAGCTATTTTAAATAAAGGATCGCTCCATCCATTGAACCCATTGTCGACCTCTGACGTTGACTGAACGAACGCCAGCTTCCCGAATCCATCATCTCCATAGAAAACCTTAATTATTTTCTGATGAAAGAAACTTACCCCTGTCCACCCCCGATCCTCATTCGTACTTGCCTCAACCCTTCGTTCTCTTTTCTTTCGGTACTTTTCCTTTTCTTTAATGCTTCAAATACCGGATTGCTTTACTTGATCGCTTTTTTCACCCGGTAAATATATTTTTTTTCACCAAGATCACTCGAGCGAGCGGATTTTTTTTAAACGCAAATAAATCCAAGCAATACACTCTCCAACTTGGGTTATGAAACTTTTGAGTTCGTTATGTCAAGAAGTTTTACGATCGCGATGTGTACTATTGAACTGCTCTTAATTGGGGTTAATTTCTCGAAGGAATCTTGTTATAACCCCTTGATAAAATACGTCTTAATCCTTTGGTCGTTCGAGACGTCAAAAAAGTCTCTGGGAAGGAACAAGGAGTGGGAGGCGACGAAAAAACAAAAAAAAAACGAAGGAAAAGATGAGAAATCTCTCTGCACCCTCTTAATCTGTTGGTTGGGGGTGAGAGGCAAGTGGAGGAGATGTAAGCTCCTTGTCGGCATATTGCGACGATTCGCGGCTATAAAAACCTCTCGCAGCCGGGAGCGAGATAAGGGAGGGTATGATTCCTCGTCGCGGGAGCTAAGAAGCGAAAGGGGTTGTGTCGGGTTGCCCAAGTGACAAATGGCTCGGAATAATACCACGTACCATAGCCTACCATCGGTGCAAGTGAGAAAGTAAGTGCACCAACACCACCCATAACCATGCGGCATTTTATACCGACGCGCCGTTCTCCGGACCTCTCGTTCATCGTTCTGGGGGAGCTCTTATTTTCATCCCTTTCGTCCAACCTCTGGCATCATATATGAGAACCCTGTGTGCAGCTTCAGCCTTGACATCATCAGATAATTTTATATGTCACAGAATATTGTCAACTGAGAATGAATGAGAATACATTCTTTTGATGTGATTATTTCGGACTTTCTGATGTTCATTTTTGTTGAACGTTGAAGGTTGGAATTTCTATGAAAATTCATTAATACGATGAAAAACTTGAATGA
Source organism: Campoletis raptor (assembly GCA_948107755.1). Lineage (NCBI taxonomy): Eukaryota > Metazoa > Arthropoda > Insecta > Hymenoptera > Ichneumonidae > Campoletis > Campoletis raptor. Next base: position 14,200,413 of record OX403626.1, read on the forward strand.
ACAGACATAGCGGACCTGCTGGCCTGCTGTTTTGTAGTGATTGATAGTAGATTTTTTGAGTCGAATCTGCTGGCCCATTTTTTCGACATGGGATAATCATTTTTCTGGTCCATTTTTTTTCTAGCATTGAGGAGATTAATGAGAATTAATTAAAAATTTGTCACCTTGGGGTTGTGTTTTAGTTAAACACATTAGCTGGCTCATATCTACTTATCGCAAAGAGAGAATGACTTAACTTTGCATGAGGATAAAAATTCTTTGTGTCAGGTGATCCATGAAAGCCCCAGAACGTTTAACACCACTTGAAAGCTTCTGACCGGGGAAGGAGGTTGGGGATGTTGAATCGCGGAGGACGTTGAGAAGGGAGATATCTAATCGGCTAAAAGTTTCTGCTTAATTATGAGCAGTAGCGGCCAAGTGCGGCTGACTATATAGCAGCGAAAACGAGAAAACAGACGAGAATACGTCAGACGAAGTTGGCGAAGGGACGGGAGAGCGAGAGAGAAATGAGGAAAAGAGAGAAAATTGGGGGAGGGTAGATCGTCCCAGCTTTGCCTCTGTTTTCGGACTTTTCCATTAGTCGGATGGATCGTTAGTCTTTTGTTGACTTTTATTGGAAGGATGGAAAGGGGTGGGGGGATGTGCTGCTGTTGACACGTTGGTGCCACTGGCTTTGGGTACTTCTCGGTTGGCTACTACTGAAATCGGTGTTGCGCTTCGCGATGAGTTGCTGTTTCTCTCCGACCCCAATCTCATTCTCAACTGTCCTTCTGATGTTCTCGTAAAAAATTGAGGGTTACTTGTATTCGAGATGGCTTACAAAAATGTATGTAATCGTGAATGTGGATTTTTTAGTGGTCACATTAATACGGTCTTAGTAACCGAAGATGACAAAAGAAACAAAATAAATCAATATCCATTTGATTTCATGAAAAACTGGGATTATACTTTGCATTATTTTTGCTTTTTACGAAACTTTTCTCTTTTTTTTTATTCCTTTGCTATTTTGTTACATTGATTCGATGAATTGTGTCGTTATTTTGAGTTTTTGAAGTTGTCCGTTGTTCTGATGGAATTTATTAATACCTTTATCGATATATTTAGATGGAGAGTCCATTTTTTCTTTAAGCTTCTGCTCGTGACTGATTTATTCATATTGTGTTCTCTATAATCGACTTCTTGAGGCATAAATAGGCAGATTAAATGGAGTACCACAATACTTTCTCCCCTTTCTCGGAGAATAATGTCAGAGCAATGGAGCAAGCCAAAGGGTGCTTAGAAAATTCGAAAGCAGGAACAAGCGTATAAGCCTTGAGGGTAGAGACGCGAGTGTGTATAACCATGTCCGTGAAGTGGACGCATTGGCCAAGCTCCGACTCTCTCCGACATCGTATCGACTGGAGGGTTAATTTTCTGGTCAGTTGGTCGCTTCTGGCTCCATTCAGGGTTATAGCCTCGCGATCTCGAGATCCGTAACAGCCTCTACTTTAACCCTCATCCACCCCTACATAAATATCCGGAATTAGCTATTTCTCCTGTACACTCTGTCTCTTACAAACCCGATTTTCTTCTCCCCATCTACTCGTAGCTCAGTCTTGCTTCGTCTATAAACTGCCCAGTGGTCTTTACGCGTTAAAATTAGGCCATTCTTTTTTCTTCAAATTGTCTTTGCAAGATCAATTCTTAACTGTCTTTTTCGGCTATCGGTTGATTGACAATTTTTTTTTTTTTTTTCAACTTTCATCCCTCCAAAGGCATGAAGACAAACAAGGTTTTGTAATCGATTAGTTTTCTGTCAATCTGTTGCATAGGAAAAATATTTTTTAAATACATTTTTCATTAATTGAGCATTGAAAATCTTTTGGATTAATATTGCTGCGTTAAAACTTTGCTATCTTTTCGTCGTTACATTGGCTCATGAAAGACATTTAGTAGATAGATTGTAGAATCAACTAGAAAGTTCCACCCCGTGAAATGAGGGAGAATATACAACTGCGATCACTTGACCGATTAAGGACTCGGACAAGGGCTTCGATTCGAGGGCTTGTGTTTCAATGCTACTGCTTTACGCAATTCCGGAGGAGGGTTCAGAGTGGATTGACGTAATTGAGGAGAAAATATGATGCAAGTCATCATCTCTTGGAATGTGTTCCATCAGAGGGTTCACAACTTGCTTCGAAAGCTGTTCGTCAATTATCTTCCCTTGGAGACTCGTTTTATTGCTTTATTCAACGACTTTAAGGTCAATAATGTTCGATTTCCGTTGGGATTTCAAAGGAAATTATATACACGGTTTTTTGTTTGTTATGATCAATATTTATTCGTTGAAAATCTGGATTACAGATTATTTCAAATTTTTCATTCAATACAATGCGGTTTAAAAAATGGCGATTACAAAAATCTTACGTTTCTTAAGTGATTCGTTATCAGATCTCTCCAATCTTCTACTTTGCCTAGTAATGGCAAAAAAATTAACTGATCTCAATTCCTGAGATGAGAGCTTCAATCTCTCGGGGATCGTCGTTTCGTTTTTACTAGCTGGGTTCGGAAGGATTAAAGCGAAGCTAAAGCTCCTTGAACTGCGGTCCAGGGACTAAGCTGGATACATGCCGGGGTTTCCCCGAGAGTTTTGTGCATGCATCATTCTAGAGCGAACCTTACTGTTTCACGTTTGCTCTGTGTGCCAACTCTAGTCCAGTGGATCTCCTCTTTTGTCTGGATCATCTAATTCTGTTCACCCTTTTGGGCGAGGAGAGTGTGGCTTTAGGAGTAGAAGTATAAAGCGAAGGGTAAACTGACCAGTTGAAATCATCTGCGGTGATAACATGGACAGGAGCTCGAAAAACTACGTCCATAAAAGATTGTATGAATTATTTCGATTTGCTTGACCATTCCGTTGAACAGAAAACACTTTGACTCCTGATTTTGCACCGTGTTCCATATTTGATTATTCAAAATACTCCATTTTCTCACAATATAAATAAACAAGTCTGATTACAGTTTTCCATGATTATAATGGTCAGCTGTAAATGAAAAATGACAAAATTTCATGAGGGAAGCTCCGGAATAGAAAGTTTCTCGTTAATCCTTCGAGAAGCTTTGGACAGAATAAAAAGGTCGTTGGAATAAGGGCGAAACGTTTTTGCATATGAGAAACTTTGGGAGATGTTACGAGTAGATCGGGAAAACTTGTGTGGGAAAAGGAAGCGGAACCGCGGCCTGTGAACGTTACCTTCAATCCTCTCACCCGTTCATCCCCTTGCCATCTCGGATATTCGACGTTCAGTCGATCCTCCGGAGTCCCGACAAGACGAAAAGTTCTTCTTGCAGGGTGGCCAAGGGCTAACAGAGCTTGGACGCCTCTTATGGACTGAGGGTGGGGTTGATTCTAGCTGGGGGGTTCTTCCATGGATCGTAACGGAATCGGGATCAGCACCCGAAGGTCGAAGGATATATTCTGATCCTCTGTATTTGAATACGACGAGACGACTACCTCTCGAGGGGACTACATGCATTTTAACTAACGTCCAGATGCCCGTAGTCTCACGCTGCCCCGTCCACCAGCTTCCACCATCGTCGTCCTCACCGTCGTCGTCGTCGTCGTCGTCGTCTCCGTCGTCGTCGACGGCGTAGTTGTCGTCGTTGTTAGGGGTTCTAGCATCACCAAGTTTCCCAACTATCGCTACTTCACTACTTTGGCATGTAGAGTGGGATGGAGATGGGGTTAGTAGAAGACGATGAAGGACGAGACGAAAGAAGAAGAGGAGAAGGGGCTGAAAGATGTGAAGGAGCTTTGGACTCGATGTCTACCCAGATTTAAGGAAGGGGAGAAGTGTGGAGGAAGGGGAGAAAGGAGCATAACTTGGAAAGAACATCCACTTGAGGGATAATCCTACTGATGTAGAGAATGATTCTAAATTTTAACCAAAAAAAAAAGAATCAATCAAACAAAAAAATTCGACTAAACATAAAGTGAACAATATGTTTCCTGTCAGTAGGTCAAAAAATGAATTTACTGTCATCTCCGCTTAAAATTGGAATTTAAATTAAATTTGAACGTACAGTCATATAAAATGACTAATTGTTAAGAATTATTCAAAATGGGTCAATCAATATTTTCAATCATCAGAATTGATATGACTGGCCAGTCGATTCCAAAGCGATGTTTTATTGTTGTTGTTGAAAAAAGTTCATTTTCTAGTGGAAGCTCGAACCTAGAGCATTGACAAGAAATGTAAGTGAACAGAGTTTCTTCATATATCAGTACCGTTCTTACGAAATGATGAGAATTGTTGGAACGAAAAGTGTCAAAAAAAAAAAAAAAACAAACAAACAAAAGAAAGAAGTAGGTGAGAGAAAGAGGGGAGTCTTATCTACCACTTAATGCAAGAAGAAAGCGCGGGGCTGACGGGTGTACTAACTATAACGCATGTGGAAACGAGGCAGCGACACCTATACGGCGGGGACGTTGGATCTCGTAAGACCGAGAAAGAGAGACTGAGAGAAAGTAGAAAGAGAAAGATAGAGAGAAAGAGAGTGGCCGAAGGAGAGGACGCATTGAGAAGGAGGGTTTATGCCACGGAGAAAAGGCAAAGAGAGAGAGAGAGAGAGAGAGTTAGAGAAGGAGAGAGAATGAGAAAGAGAGAAGAAAAGGAGAAAGGGGTGGGTTCCTGGGGTTGTAGACGAGTGGGTACCACCAGAGGTGGGTCTGGTTGGCCGCGGCGTTGGCGTCGGCGGCTACGTCGGCGGCTGCTGTCTTGGACAAAATCAATACTGTGGCCACCCACCATCTCCGCGGGGGCCATCACCCCTTCCTTCAGCATCTACTACCAGTCGACGGTACCACCACCGCCCCTAAGGTTTAACCGGGTGTAAGGGGTAAGGGAAATATAAGGAAGGAGGTAGAGGGAGGACATCCAAGCTGGTGGTTCGACTGCCGCTGCAGATGCCGAGTAATTATCACCCTCAAGACACGTGTGGCGCTCTCGCTCAACCTACCCTCTCCTTACCACCCTCACTCACCCTTTCTCCTTCTATATTTCGAACCTACCTCCTGTTCTCTCCTTCGTCTACTTCTTCTTCTTCTTCTTCTTCTTTTACGCCACCTTTCCTCCACAGCATTTACCCTTTCATCTCACATCCTCTCCTGGTTCCTTTTTTACCTTTTTTTCTTCAATCTATTATCTTATTTCCGTTCCCTTTTACGTTATACAATAATGGTCTCTACGATGCGTCCTACATATTGTCAATTTTGATGTAGCGAGAAGCACATCATACGAGAAGTTCTTCAATCTAGAAATAAGTTTCTGTGTCGAGAGTTCAACTTTTATTCCACTCATGTCTTGGTTGGTTTCTTCTTTTTTGTGTTTCAAGTTCATTCAATTAGTTGGCTAAACCCTCCCTCCTTTAGTTGACTGAATGTCAAATTAATTGCATAGAATATACTGAAGAACATCATACATTTTACAGGTTTGTAGTTTGATTGAGTGATTATATGGTTCTGGATGTCTGGTTTTTTCGCTTTCAAGTATCAATAAATTCGACACTTTTGATCTAATAGTTTCTTTAGTTGTCAGGATTTAATAAATATATGACAATAATGTGAAATCTAATGATAAAGTCGTTAATTATTGCTTGACGATACATCTATTTGATTGAAAACTTCATCAAAGTGATTCATGAGAATTCAAATGATTAAAAGAAATAGTCGACTGTGAAATGCATTTTTTAATTCTCATTGTTTATCTTTTGGCTACTTCTTCACCAACGTCAGAACGCAACATCTAATAAATTAGCATTCTCGTTCTTAACAAGGTCCAGACTTCATCCCTCAGGGCGAACGGTAGTCGGTAGAACATACCGCACCCACCCCTTTTGCCGGACATTGCAAGCATAGCTCTTGGCAGCCCTCGGGCTTCTCCGTACAACCCTCTCGGCAACCATCAACCTCCCAGCCGCCCCTTTCATTCTCTTGCACCGCTTTAACGTACGTTGGGACGGAAACTACCCTTATTAATATTATAAGACAAACCGGCACCGGTTCAGACCGTTTCGCGTGTGTAAATAACCAGGATATTTGTACGGCGATTGTATTAACCAGTAACCAGCGACTGCAGGAGCACAGCCCAAGAATCTCTGCTCTTAGACCATGTCCTTATCATATCAAAAGTATTTCTGTCGAACCAAACATTCCTTTCCTCTTTCATTTTCTACGAAATATACACATTAAATCGACGTATAAAATTAATATTTAGGAGTCCTTCATGCCAATAATTAGTCCATATTTAAATTTTTCAAAAATCCTCATTTTTATTCTGAAAATTATATGATTTATGTCAAACTTATGCCATCGATTTTATAAATTCTTTCCTGGTACGTTTGCTGCTCGTGTGAGAGTTGAAGTTATTGTTAAATTTATGTAAATTACAGAGCGGAATAATGGAAGTATATAAAACTGGAAAAATAAACACTAAAACATGAGAACAAAGTGGAGCAGCGAGTTTCACTTTGCTGCTATGATTTGCAGCATCATTTGAAGAAAGTTGTGAAACATACACATATGGAAAAGCCGATCATCATACAATAACCCCTGGTGGGCGTTTTGTACAGCAGCAACCCGGGTCGCGTACGACCTCACCGGAAGTTCGTAAGATTTGGCAAGACCGTTAAAACCCACCGGCGGATAGTCGTGAGTGGGTGAGATCGCTTTTGCTTGCTTCAGGGGCTCCAACGCAATCTAACGGATATTAAAGGAAATGGTGGTATGATTAGTCGTGTACGTGCCCGGGGTTTCGCTTTCATTCGAATTTAGACGATTTCTCGAATTCACTTTACCTCTTCATCCCCAGTGTCATCATCCTCTTCTGTATTAAATAGAACGTTCCTTTGACATCTACAAAAATGCATGGATTTCGGTGAGTTCAATTGTTGTCATGAAAGTTCTCCAATTATCATTTTTTTCCTCAACGCATTCTCGGCGAATATTCAATTTTTATAATCTCTTTCATTTACTACGTCACTATTGAGTTCTCAGTGTGTTTTTTGTTTTTTTTTTGTTTTCTAATTCCGAGATTCAATTTTCATCTTTTAGCGAATTCTTCACGTCAACATTGCTAATTTCTTTTTCTAATTACACATCATCGTTTATGTTCTTAAAATGGAATCTCATTGAGTTGCAGTTACAGATTACTAAAGCTCCATAAGTTCTAGTACCTTTTTTTTAAACGATTATCACGATCCATGCACGCTGGACGTGTCCAGTTCGGAGACCGTTAGCTGGCTGGCTCGACCAAAGGAATATCGATAGTTCGGCTGACTCTAACAATGTGCGTGTGCGACCGTAGATTTGGCCAATGAAGAGGTCCGCCACGTTGAATCCGCTTGACTCCGGAACGAAAAGGTCTATTCTCTTTCGCTTTATCTCTGTCTGTCTCTCTCTCTCTCTTTCTCTCTCTCTTGTCCTCTCTATCCGATTAAATTTACTGTATCTGCGATTAAATGAAATATACCGGACATTCGGAGTACGTGCTATGAGTATCGAGGATTCGCGTTTGTTTGAACTTAGATCTCTGCTTCTCAAAATATCAGCTGACAACGAGGAATTATGAATTTACGAATTAAATAAAATTCAGATTAAGTGAAAGCGAGGAGCAGGTCCAATTGGAAAGAAATATTTTTTTCGTTCCGAAAATCAGTGTCGAGATAATCTTATCGTGATGACACATTCCATGGGATATTTTCACATTTTTTGCAATTTTTTTTTCTTCCCAACATGTTATCAAACCAATGACAAAGAAAAAAAAAATCAAAAGTATGTGCTGTTCGGAAGAATGACTAAACAAATAAAAACTAATAAATTGGTTTTTTAATTATCGTGAATTAATGGCAATTATGGTCTCCTTAAATATATCTATTTCTTCAAATCGCTGAAATTTACTTTCTATAAAAGTGTACGTCGATGTGTTTTAAGCTCCAAATAAACGGATAGTCTGATTGATCATTGTTGTAAGTTAGGAGCCATTGGATAGTGAAATGTACTTAAGGATTTTACACGTGTGAACGACACGATCAACCGGAAACAAATCTTCTTTACAATTTGGACCGAAAGGTGGTGGATTCCGAGGGTGTATAACGACTGATGGAAGCCTCGGAGCTATTGGCACGAGTCTCCCTTTCATTTTCATGGTTTTTTTTTTTTTTTTTTCAATTCTTATGGGTTGAAACGTAAGAGAAAAAAATGCTTGGGAATAAGACACGAGAAGAAGAAAGAGGGCGAAGCAAAGTAGCATAAAACGAGGTTGACTGTGGGCGAAAAGTCGGAGGTAGTAAATACGGATATGGACTATATATAGTTTCCAAGCCTGTGGAGGGCTAGAAAATGTGACTACGCCCTACCGCCGAGATATTAAACTATAAATCCTTATCCCGTTCTGCACTGCGGCGCCTGGGCTTGGGTGGACCGCTGGTTGCTTCTGCCTTTCATGCCACCTCACTTCCGCAAACGTGCTTCAATGCGGACGATAGAATTTCGTTGTCTGGGTGCCTGGATACAGGATTCCTTTTCACTCCCAAACCATTTTCCTTGGCCCCTTTTGTTTGCACAATCAGGCGACTAGCTTTTACCACTGCGAATTATATTTCGCATTTATTCCATCAATTTCCCATACGTACGTTTTTTCTTTTTTCTTTTTTTATCGACTTTTCCACAGGTGGGAATCAAGTTGGGAATAATTGTTCAATCGTTCAATAGAAAAATGTTTATGCTTAAGAAGCCTTTATGCATAAATATTAGAATATTTATTCCGTTCGAGTATTTCGTGACTTCTTAGAATCTTCAGTAATGAAGAATTCACGATTGATAAACGTCATTCGATAAAAATTGACAAAATTCGTTATTTCGAGTCAAAGATTCGAATAAACGGAAAAAAAATCGGAACAATTATCAGATTTTAGAACTTGAAAGAAAAAAGTCATGAAGGTCACTGAAAAGGTTCCCTAATTCCCCTGATTTTACTAAATAACGCAAATAAAGCTGAGGATTCGAGGTGTGAGAGTTTCTTATGGGGTTCAAGGACCTAACCGGTGTCAGACGCTGAAAGTCTCGTTCGTACAACAGAATAACATTGTTATATTTTCAATAACGTAACGCCGTCGTTTCAGTCTGAAAGTGAAACGATGAAAGGGCTGTAGGAGTTTTAGGGACGAAAAGAATGTCAGCAAAAGCTACAAGTCTCTTTTGCACAGTAGAATAACATTATTATATTCTCGATAATGTAACGCAGCCGTTTTTGCGCGAAAATCAAACGAAACCAAGGATAAAAGGGCCCCAAGAGAAAGGAGTATGAGAAAAAGGGTTTTCCCATAAGGATATAACACGTATGATTCTCAGGTTCGCGCGTTCTCCCACGTCTCGAGGGGTTTCCATAGTCGGTGCTACTGCCACATAGCACATCAGAGCACCAACTTCAGGAGAGCACCCTCCTGCAATTATTAATTAACGCTCCCCTCTCAAGGCATTAACGCGGCTAAGAGCAGCCCCAGCTACACTCCCGTTCACTTGCCCTCTTTCTCGTCTCACCCGCACCTTCTACCAACGCCACCTTCTCGGAAACCTCCCTCCCTAACTCTGATAGTACAAAGTGAGCTTGCGAGGAAACTCTCTGGTGCAAGGGCATGACGATATAGTCAGGATTCTCGTCCACCCTCTGACCAAGTAACAATACACCTTGGCTTCGGCATACGAGACTACAAATTCTTTTACATTCTTAGACCTTTGTACCGAACGCGGACCTCTATTATATAGTACCATCAAAATAATAACACTGGAACTTCGTGCGATCTAATCACGTCTCCATAATTATTCACTACTGCACGTATTCTCATTAATTACTTGTTGCTTTTTCATCAGAATTCTTTTAAGTAACTTCGAATGAATCAACAGAAAGGTAAGAGATGCTATTTTTGTTGTTATTTTATTACTATTTTGGATATTATTTGATGGAAAAAGTATTTTTTACTTCCACCAACTTTTTAACGAAAAATTAAAGTTATTTCAACAACTTCATTATGAAAACAGTGACGAAAGGATTCTAACGCAGCAAAAAACGTTCTTAGGCATTTCGTTACGTCACGAGCCACTAGTGGCTAACGAACATGCTTAATGACGAATGAGGCAGTAGGATCGCGTTTCCTACGACGCGGATACGTGCTTCGTTGCCAACTGTGAATAAAATCTGAATGAGTTCGTTTTTTTTCTTCTTTTTTCGACAGACCCTCTACGAAAAAGGGTTTTGCTGCTTTCATCCCTCAGTCGGTAAGTCTGTGGACAGGCCGAAAACATGTCCTGAGGGGTTCCAGGGATATAAAGCAACAGCGAGTGGACTCGCGGGCAAAATATCGTAGTTCGTGAGGATCTCGAAGCACAGCAGGCCACACAGTATCTCCGAAAAGGTCCAGGGACGGGGGTCTCTAGCTGTCAGAGAGATAAATCGGCTCCGGCTTAATTAAATCTTCTTCCCTGCTATAGCGAACTCGCCTCCCGTAAGAGCCCGACCCTAGTCTAATACTTTGGCGCTTCTGGCCGTCCGCAGCAGCCCCTGTAGTCTGACACTTCTAGCCCTCTACTACTTACAATTGTTTCAACGATATCGACCTTGATTTAGGAGCCGTACACGCATTCCAAACTTTTTTCACGTACTAACCACCTGGCCACCAAATTTCCCAGATGTAGTAATTACGTCATACCTTTGAAATACTGATTTTCCGACTTATAATTAATCATACAATTCACCAAGAGGAATAGTATTTTGTGTTCAATTCAACATCTTGTTGGCATGCTGGTTGAAAAAATCATGAATTTGGAGGTTCCAGAAACTTATTTTATTCAGTGGAGTGTCTTTCACGAATTCTAGAATTCTGATGACAAATTCGAACCAACTTACCCTTCAGTGCATTTCGTAATCTCATGCGAGAATGATAGAGTAAATTTTAAATAAAAATTTTAAGTTATATACTGAACGGGGGAAGATGAGTGTAAAAATGATTTTATGGCTGCTACTATGGAGTTATTTTATTTTATTATTTATTCGAACTGAGACATCTTTGCTTCTGGATAATTTTGAACTCTCGACAAGTTTCACGTCTTTTGAATCAAAATCAAATGAACGAAACCAACTTTAATAATGTCGGAACCGCTTTTCTGTAAAACAAAAGTCATCTGTCAGTCTGAAATAGTTTTTCGTGATAAACAATCGAGAGAATTTGATTTTCACAGGGAATTTAAAGTTGAAAATGATCTTAAGATTTTGTTGGCTTCGCTTTGGTCCAATGAACCTTGAGGCGATCTTTGAAATATAATTTATTTAGTGTAGTGGATGCGCCTGGCATGCACACGTCAAATAATATCTGAGATGGTTTGAGTGGATGAGCTACAGTCTTGGTAGGTTGTGGGTCGTGGGTGGCCAGGAAGGTGGCTGCCGTTGGTGGTGCTGCTGGTGGTGGCAAGACAAGCCAGGGGGTCAGGCGGCTGAAAAGAGGTCTCGCGCCAATACGACGACGGAGGATGTAGGTAAGAGAGAAAGCAACGGATGAAAGTGAAGCTCCGGAGTGTAAGAGTGATAGAGAAGGAAGTCTTGCGCAAGGGAAGCGAGTCCAAGCGGAGTGAGACAGAGGGTAGGCTGGGAGAAAGCCGAGTGAAATTCTAGGGGCGAAAAGAGAGAGCGAGTTACCGAGCCAGAGAGAAGAAGGAAGAGAGAAAGAGAGGATAGAGGATGAAGATGGCGAAAGGGAAGAGTGAAAAGGTGGGTGTGGGTGTACGTCGATAGAGCGGCGCGCCACGGCGGCCAAGATACGACACCGCTGCCACCGCCGGGGTACCCGTAAAGGGGTTGCCTGGGGTTGAGGACTCTCGGTCTCTCTTCTCTTACCCCTTTCCTTCGCCTTCGCTTCGCTGACACCCACATTGGAGAAAAGCCGGCAAGGAAAGCACGGGCGATCGCTATAGTCGAGGCTGGGAGACAGAAATAACGAAGAAGCAGCCAATGTAATTTCGTATGCGATCGAGAGAGCAAGATTGTGTTCAGAATCCAGTCCGTATCCAGTAAAACGCCTTTGTCGTGTGCCACAGCGTATAACCTCTCTTTCCTCTCCTAACCTTTTTCACGCAGCACCCTCTTCCACTTTGCTTCTCTTTCCAAAGAACCCACCTATATTCTTTTTGTTGGAATAGCAGATGTTACATCCCGAGTGCCCAGTATTCTGGTGAGAAAAAAAGGGGTTTCTGGCAAGCAAAGCTTTTATCCGCGGCGTTTCACAGCAACGTGAACGGATATTCTTGCATGCTGTTTTCATTTTACTTTCACCATTCTTTTTCCCTATGCATATTTCTGTTTTGGGCTTTCTTCTCATACACGAATAAGTCCAGTATTGTCATTTTTGAAATTAGATCCTCTTGTAGGCGCCTGTATTAGGATGGCAGCTGTCAAGCAGATACTGCGTCCCTCTGCTTCAATCGCCGAATTTTTCCTCGACCGAATAGAACACTCTAGAAATCATGAATTTTTATTCAAAATAGTTTACTGTCATGAGAACACGAATGGCTTCCAATGAACATATCTCCGATTTCGAGTTTTTTGTTGTTGTTTATAAACAACGCTTTCTCGATGAAAAAGCACTGCTATCGAGTATGAAGATGACATTTTAAAGGAGTCAACGAGTTCTGGCATAGAAATTCTTGTATTTTCTGATAATCGCCTTTTCTTGAGTGTTTTTTTTTTTCAGATGACAACGTATATTTGGCGAACTAGATTGGGTTGAACAATCTAACCGAAGTATTTACAGACATCCTAGGGTCGGTTGAGGTTCGAGGTTCGTGGAAGGCAGTTCGAAGGGATGAGGACAAACAATTACGTACATATTCGAGTCCCGTAGATCCGTGGGTATGGAGTACCAGGGTATGACGCTACATGGTTGATAGGAGTGGTGAGGAGAAGCGTGCGATGGGGTTGGCTCGAGAGCACTCCAGAGTTGTGACCGTCGGACTCGTGGGAGGCGATGTGAGGTGAGGAACGGGTGACTATCGGTATTCGGTTAATTATGATCCCCCTCGTCATCCTCTCCTCTACTCTCCTCTACTCTCCTCACCCCTCCCGATGAATTCTTGACGCGGGGGGTGTCGGTAGTCGTCGTGCCAGGCGCGCCTGTCATATCGCGCCCGATACAGGAGCAATGCTACCGACCTAACACGTACCTCCGTTCCTATATGCCATTACCTACCCAAAATAGGCGTGTGTGAATTCACTGATTTCACCGATAAACCTGGACCGTATTCAATTTCGAGATTACGCGGCAAACCGATATTCCTCCTCAATACAGCCAATACACCCCATTTCACTGACAAATCCACACATCATACAATCTGTCATTTATCTGACGAATATTATAACATTTTGTATAAGATTCTCGTCTTCTAATCAAGCAAAAACAATAGAGCGACGATCGAGCCAACGGATAAATAAACCCGAACACCCTTCATATCTGTATGGGGAAATGATTTGATACTCGGGTGGATTCTCGACAAGAATAGCGCTTGGGTTGGTGAACGTGAAAAAAAAAAAAAAAAGAAAGTGAACGATCAGGAGAGAAATCGACTATATTCCTTCTTGCTCTTGCGGATGGTCCATGGATTTTGGGGTTGCATTTAATTAAAGCCCCAGGGGCTCTTTGATCGTGCATCAATACTCGAAGGTTCTCAACTTTGTTTGATCGTTTCGAAAAGATGCAAATTTTTGACCTCTATATTTCAGAGAATAACAAACAAATGATTTCAGTGTAAAAAATTGGAGCTTTGTGAAGTCCTTCATAAAAATGTTTCTATGCGAATATTTATTTAACGTTCGTACTTTTAAAAATTGAAAAGAAATTACAAAGTGCCAAAATATGAATTGTCAATTGGTCTCAAGACTACAATAACGAAATAACTCAAGTTTTTATAAAGTTTAGATGGTTTTTATCAACTCGGGGCTTCAGAATGAGAACCGAACGAGAAAATCCCTGTTAGCGGGATGTATGGAGGCTTGGCAAAGCTTATTAGCGTTTCGGAGGGAGTGAAAATGTGACGGTGTTAGTAAAACCATGGAAAAAGAAAGAATTGCTTTTTACTTTCGTTCATTTCACCCTCCAATTCCCCAGTGTTTCGCCCTTGTCCATTGCTGCTATCGGTTGAATTAAAAATCACTAAATTCGGTTACCACGGGTTACTACTTCGCGATTTATCATCCAGCGTCTTTAATCCCGAACTTAGACCCAAGAACTTTCATCTCTTTTTATGATTTTCTAGTTGTTTTTCAATTCTTCATTTTGCGAGAAAAAATTAACGAGCTTGAATGGAAATAGTTTGGATCAAGAAACTTTCAAAGAAAACTCTACTTAGTGTCATAGCGACGGGCAGTAAACTTGAAACTTTAGTTTGTCAGTAATCGCAACTACTGGAAGGTCAACATCGAAAAACGAAAATTACCAGATTCGAAAGATTTTATTGAAATAATTTTTAGTACAGAACCAGAAAGCACTTAGAAAGGCGATTGCTTGTCACACATGATTGTTTCAAATGTCACATGTGTTTTAAGCATTTGTAACAGAGGTTAAACTTGGCTTGACTGTCATCATAATTCACTCCAATTCTCTATATACAGTTTACGATCATGGCCCAAATCATCATGGGCTAATCGCAGTGTAGTTTGAACAACCTCACAAATTGGAAAGCAAGGACAGCAATGCAAAGGAGAGGGAAGAGATAGGAAAGGAGAATGAGAACGTGTTTGGAAATGCCAACCGCTTTACTCCATTTCTCCCTTATCCCTGCCTAGTTTCATCGTCAGTATGTAGCATCAGCAGTGCCAACAGATTCACCTCGAAACTAATCCTTCCACTCCTTGGGCTTCTCGGGGATCTGTTTGCAATTATTAAGGGCACTTGGCAGGATCTTCGGGTACGAAGTGGCTGCTGGTAATTTTACGTATGTATCACATCCCCTATCTTCAGACTTACCTAGACCTATGTGACCCAACGCCCGAATTCATATCAACACCCTTGAACCTTGAGGATAGGCCAACCTCTTATACTTTACTATTAACTCATTCGACCTTTCACCCTAACTCAGGGCTTCTTTGAACTTTGAACAATCCTTCGAGTGATAAATATATTAGGCTGAATGGATAATGGTTGGAAAAACCTATTTTCATAATAGAGGATAAAAATGATTTGTTCAAAAAGGTCAACGTCTCTTCTTAGTTCGTTATTAAAACATTATACTTTTTTTTTTTTTTTTTAATTTTCATTTTCTCACTTAGTCTCTAATGTTTATGATTTTTCAATCAAAATAGTGTAAAGGTTTTCGTTGCATGTTTAGAAATGTTGGGTTTTTATTTGACACTCTAGATAAATGTCCAGGCAGGGAGTACGAAGTTGAAGGGCTAGAAAATCTTGGATATTATTTATTTTCCGTGGCTCCAGGGCTCAACTCAAGAGATTTCGAGTCTGCTCACCATGTGGCTACCAGTCGGGACCAGGGATTTGATGTACGATGGTCAGGGAGTGCTTATGCGTGTGTGCAAAATGGACACGTTGGAGAAATCAACCCCTGAGAAAGTTAGAGCTGTAGGGAAACCTCTTAATAAGGCAAAGTGTGTTTTCGAAAGTCCTACTGAGTTTTGGCATTCAGTACAAGAGAGAAAAAAGGAGGAGGTGTGGCTGGACGAGAATGAGAATGTTTTTGCTTAACATCGTCTATTGACCCTCGTGGTCTTAAGACTAATGGCCGGTTCAAGAAATATTAGCTTTTTTATGAAATATAGTGTACGAGAATGAGAAATAAATGAGAAGACAGAAGAATGGAAAGAATTGTTGGATCAATCAAATTCGTCATTACGGTGTGCGAATCGTAATATTATAAAGTATTGAACAAATACTCCGCCATTAAAATCAATGAAATCTTTCAATTCCATCAATAGCCATTGAATGGAAAATTCTCGGTTTCAATCTAAAAAAAAAAAAAAATCACAATAAATAGTCATAAATGAACAGTACGAGTTATAAAATAATAGAGAGACGAAAATCCAGATTTTTTTTTTTTTTAGAATTCTGTAAAATCTTTTTCCCTGATTTGAAACACCATATTTGGGTGTTTTTGCGCTTATATTGCGAAGTATAAGATTTGAAGTCAATACATTTATTTTTTTTCAAATAATATTGCAACTATTATTGATTATTAGATTTTGAGATTTTATACATTAAGAAAAAAGTTTTGAATTCCAAAAGACTCAAGTCCTTTGCAGGGGAATGAAGATTGTGCACATTAATGGAAGTAGCGATTTTCGTTTTGTTCTTCCGTACACAAATGTCAATGTGTGAATGGATAGCCATATCCATTCGATTCTTTGGCAGCGATCTATATAGAACGTTACATCCGCACCCTTCCAGGAATGCAGAACCGATTATTCCCACCCCTTTCAACGTCGTCAATCGTGGATAAAGAAAAATAAAAAAAAAAAGTAAAGGAAAAAAATGAAGTCAACGCTCCCTTTTCTTCCTCAGGACACATTTTAAAGGTGATAAATGCGAATATGCTACGTTTGAAAATATGACTGAGAAAAATACTCGAGAGAATTGCAACGGCGAGAAATAATGATAATAAAAAAGGAATAGGGGTGCGGCGGGGAGGTCGAGCTTCTGATTTCACTGCTAACATTTCGGTGTCTCCATTCCAGCGTGTTTGCTTGGCTTCTACTTTCTCATTGTACACGGCTTGTGTATGTCCACGCGGTGAGAACAACGAGAGGTTTCGGAGCTCGGAGGAATCGAAAAACTAATATCCGCCCTTGGGAGGCCGTTTGTTTCGTATTGTTTCGGACTCGGAACCACCCCGAGGCACCCTCTCGCCCCGGTTGTCTTGGGGTGATTGAGTGTCCCCATTCTTCATTGAGCCGAAAGAAGGGATTGGGAAAGCATTCGCTTGTTTTCTCCTTCTTTTTCTTTTCCTACTTTTCAATCCCTTTTACCTTCGTCGAACCGGGAGGGGGTGGCATAAAAGAGTTGGTTCGCAAAAGCGTTTTTGTCGATATTGCTCCTCTAATATTTTTCATCCGTTTTTCATAAATCTAGAGTGTACACAAATATAAAGAATTTCAAACAAGTTTTTTTTTGTTAATGTTCTGGAGATCCCAAAAAAATGTTAAAATCATGAGGACATTTTCATTGGAAGATCTTCAACTAAATTTTCAAACTGAAATTTTGTTTTATTTTTTTTTCTGTCTTTTTTTTGTATTCAGGATTATTATATGCAACATGATACTTATTAATAAGTTGAGAGGACAATGAATATGATGAAAATAATAAACTACGTCACATATCTGAAAAGCCTGAGGCCATTGGGATTAAAGCTCGTTACTTGAAATCCGAAAATCGGCTATTACAACGTAACTGTTATTTGCCAAGGGTCACGTATTAATGCGGACTCATGAGCTTTCGCTAATTCCCCTCTTGAAGCTTCACCATAAGGTACTTTGGAGCTGTCGCAACTGGGCTTTAGTAGGGTCAAAGGACTTTACTGATGCTTAGATCTATGGCTAATACGATCTCAAACATTGAACCGTCTGTTCTCTTCAAATTCTACATTGTGTTCACAACGTGCAAAATGTTTTTTATGAAGTTAACAAAAATCAATTTATACAATCCACCTGTCAAACTGCTTAGAAAAAGTTCAGTGAATTGGAACTAACATGGAAACTATGATTATTTCCTTTATCAAATAATTTTGGAAATGATTTCAAGTTTCATTAACTTCTAGGTGTTTTACCTCGTGTTCATTCATGTCTAAATTATTTAGAACATTTCAATGAAATATATTTCATTTTCACACTATTCGTGATGACAAGTCATTACTTTCTAAATAATTTCCATAGAGTTCCTTCCAAATTTTGATTACTGCTTAACTATCTATCTAAATTTTCTATTCAATTAATGAATCATTCACAGTATAATTATCGAATAAATTACACATTGGGAGTACCGTGATCGTGACCTCTCAATCAACTACATTATTCAGAAAACAGCTGGCCCAGGCTCAAAGTGGAATAGAAACACGGAATAGAGAGAATAGTTATGAATCTACATCATTTGAAATTTCAAATCAATATCATCCTGTCTCACTGCAGGCATAGATCCAAACACCTTCCAAATGTTCTATAAATCACAGACTACAATAATTTCATGTGATTGATGATTATGATCCTTTATTGTTATTATTATTAATAAACTATACATTATTTTTGTTATAAAAGTTCAACAAATCGATTTAAAGTTGAAATTGTACATTCGGCTTTGGCAAAATTTGTCGAAAATGATGTCTTGGCAAGGTTTAATAAGGAGTTCAGCAAAATAAAGGTTCGAAGAACTGTGACCAGGTAAAGAAAAACAAAAATATAAATAATCTCAACTGAGTCGTTTATTTTTAAAACGTTTTTTTTTCCTCCGTTCATTTTTCTCGGTTGTTCGAGCTTATTATTTTTTTTTGAGGTAATCCAACCCTCTGTTTCTCATAATCACCGATAACAGTATTACAGCTTATACAAACTTTTCCTTTGGTTCCTTCCACCCCCAACTCGTTCCACCTTTCATCCCTTATTCGTTCTCCTAAAGCGACCGAAGAGTAGCGCGTAGGGGAGAAAAAGGGGTGGGAAAAGAAGCGGGAGGGGGGTGTTAGAATTCGAGAAAGCGAGATAGAGGAAGATGAAGTGAGATAGAAAGACAAGCACCCCCTCGGTACCCCAACCCTCGTAGCTCCGCAGCAAGGCATCCCGCGACCGAGAGAAGTTGGTTTACCGCCCCCGCGGGTGGTTAGCGGCTCTAGTTAAGGGGCGTCTTAATTACCCACGGTAATGAACACCTTGTCGTAAAAACTTGCCCCGGTTTAATTATTTCAACGCCAGCTTCCTTTATCCTCCCCTCCCTCCATCTAACCTTTAGCCTCAATCCATTTCTCCATCGTATTTCCTACCTTTTACTCATGTTTCCGCATCTTTTCTTTCAACATTTACCCTCTTGACACACGTCTGATTATGGGGTTCGATTAAAGGGACATTTAACTTCAAACAATTGAGTTTAGGATGAACGATTTTTAACGAGGTGTAAGTATTTTGGATTGTCGAAAAAAATCTGCGACCATAACGTGCACAGTCTGTTGTCAATGAAAATCATTGGATCCAGGGCGTAAGTTTTTGGTCAGCAAGTATTTTTCATCGTTATTTTTCGTTCAATGGGAATTTTTCTTGTTTTATTACCGAATCCTTTATTTACCTTTATGGTAAAAAACCATAAAGGAGTGCTGAGGAATAATAAAAATTTGGAATAAAAATGAAAATGTTTCTTAAGAAATCATCGTTCATATGTTTTGGACTTATTAGAATTTACGAAAATTTCTCTAAAAAAGTTTTTCTAACGAGATAGAAATCATTTGAGAACAAAAGAAAAAGAAAAACGATTTAGTGAATTAACCGGAACTGGAGTGGTTCCGGATGGGTAGATTTTTCTGTGAATCCAATTACGTAGGAGCAATACTTTTGTGTGCACCTCCGAAGGTCTTTTTTATATATGTACCGTTTGTGTACATTCGTAAGTATATATTGCGTACGTTTTTCCCCTATTCAATGAGAAAGTTTCACGATGGAGGGGGCAAAAGACTTGGCTTAAAAGTATTGTACAGGGGTAGGTTACACAAGGGCATCGGGGGAGGAAAAAGGGCATGTGGAACCAGCAGCCCTACCAACCACCAGGAACACTCTGGCTTGGTTATAAATTCGCGGGAATTAAACGAAAGAATGTGGTTTGCGTCGATGTAGGACCGAGCCGTTGCCACCCTTAACGTTGCTTGAAGGGTGGTGGGAGGTGGAGCAGGACGCTTTACAAAACATTGGACTGCCTCGACGTATTCTCCAGCTTCTCGGTACTACCATGGCTTGTTGGATTTTTAATTAAGGGCACGGATGATTCCAAGAATTCCAAGCGTCAGACATTCTCTAAAAGACCAGCTTGCGGCTATTTGTCCAACGAAATAAGCTCCGGAAACTTTTCGCTCTAGGCGAAGGAGCCTTCTATGTTAAGTCCTGTAACTGATGTTTACTTCAGAATAATTATTCCTAATCTTGTCCCACAACAGAAATGAAATAAGCTTTCACAAGTTCACGGTTTTTTTTCTTTTTTTTTATAAAATCAAGTTTAAGGTAATCATCAGTCGATCACGTTACGAGCGAGTGTCATCGAAATAAATTTCTCGAAGCAGGTGATTGACTAATTGATCAATAAATAACTTCTCAATGTCATTAGATTTCGCAAACATTTTTTTTTCTGTCATATTTCGTTGGTTGTTAAGTTTCATTGAAATCTATTTTTATTTTGACGTGGCGACACACTATTTAAAAAAATAAAATAAAAAAAAATTGTTCAGGAGCAAGATTCGGTAAATGTCGTTGGGAAATCTTAACCTGGTCAAGGTGGTTGTAGTTTGATGGTTTTGGTCTTCCACTCAAAATATAATATTCTTTTGGAGACAGGAAATATGGAGGTGGAGTGATGAGAAAGTTTGGGGCTTCCATTGGGTCGGACAGAGGGTGACTACATCGAGCGCGTTGGCACACGAAGAGGGTGAGAATCAATTTTTGAGCTGGATGATGTCGAGCGGATGTTGCAGACGGTGCCTCGCGTAAGGGGCCGAAATGAAGTCTGAGGGTGACTTTCTCCTTTTTTTTTCGTCGTTTGCCTCTCCGCCGCAGCGTTGCCTCTTGCCTCTTTTTTTTTCTTTTTCTTATGGCTATAAACCGATTCTCATTCCATGGTATGGCAACGCGAGAAATCAGGCACCGCCAGGCGGTGTAGTTTTGATTTATCGAAACCGGTACGGAGATTTACGGATATCAAATTCAGTTCAAGAATCTCGATACGAGAGAGGAAAGAAATCAGAAGCAAAGAGAAACGAAGAAAGATGAAGAAAAAGAAAGAGAGAGAGGGTAAGAAGAAAAGGAAAGATTTGTCGTTGGTTTATACGCCGAGGGAAGTGATGGACTTTGGTAAAAATAAAGTGGCATTTTTCTTTGGTCGCAGGCCTCAAAATATTACAATAGATCATTAAATCTTTCTATTTTGTAACAAAAATCTTCAACGACAAAAAAACGTTACATTGATTTCATTCATGACATGAAAAATGATGAATTTTTCTCGACTGAAAGTCTCTTTAGGTTTTGGAACGATTCGACTTAATTTTGCAAATGATTTCAAATGTAAATTCAGCAATTAAATGCGAAGTTTAAACTTGAGGTAAAAGTCCTTGAAATGCATCTATTTCAACAAGACTCCCGACTTAAATCTGAAGCTAAGACTAGACACTGTTTGGAACGTCAAGAGTTCTTGGCAAATGTTAATTCTTGATGGTGAATCTCGCAAGAAAGCTGGTAACGCAACAAATAAATCATTCTTGAATTTTGAATAAGGTGCGATACGAGTGAATAAAAATAAAAGGAGTCTCAATAGAAAATCTGTGCTGTTTCACAAATTTTACAACAGATATTCATTCATGGATTTCCCCTGTTACTCTATCTCGGTCTGAATGACCTACGATATTTATGTTTTAGAATCGACATATCTCAGATGAGCTTTTTGAATATTACATGCTCTTGGGGAAGACGAGCATCGTTCTCGCCTCATTCAAACACTCTTGAGTGCTATAAAACTCCACCCTCTTTTGTGTACGTATGAGAGTTTGCCTTTTATTTCATATTTAGAATCACCGAAACTTGTCCTTGAAATATTTTTGTGTTTTTGCAACAAAACTCTTATTTATAAATGATTTATTGTTATATAGAAACTTCGTGTCATAAAAACTTTTGATAAATATCGTAATGAAGGAAATTTGATGACTAAAAGGCCAAGATTTATAATTCCAGCATTTTCTGATGATCGATTAATATGAAGCCTCCAAGATTGATCTTTTATTTAGCCAATTCAATTAGCCAATGTAAAAAAAACATTCAATAAACATTATATCGTGTTTAGCTGCAGTGATAATAATCCTTGTGCTCTTGAGCTCTTTTCGAACGTATCTTTCCTGAATGGCACTCATTTTATCTTTCTCTCTTCTCAGATGTTCACTTCAATCTCTTGGCGAATATTTGAGGAGGCCAGATCAAAGCCCGTCTGGTCAATTTCATCAACATTTGAATACAAGAACTCGGTGTGCCATGGCAAAAAGTGAGGTTTGGACGAAGGAGAAAGAAGTGGAGTATCCGAAGCGAAGGCGCATTGAGTAGAGGGAGAAAACAAATTTCCTGGATTCCTGACTCAAGCCGAAACGTGGCAACCCAACCTCCGATGAACCCATCCCCTAAATCCTCTTCTCCTTCATCCTTGAACTCACAACTCATTCCAATGCTGAGATTTTAGTGCTCTTTTGCTGTCAGTATAGATAGTAAAAAAAAAAACAAACAAAAAAAAACATAGCCAACAATCCATAGACGATGCACTCCCAGCATCCAAGATAGAAGTCTAAGCTTCACTTTTATTTTCAATTTCTATGAATAAGTTCCATTTGATATTGAGTATTTAAGTAATTGCCAATAAATTCGTTTCGATAAATAATCATTCAACAAAAATCATCGAAATTAGAACTTGTTTTTTATTGTTACTGAAGCCATTGAATGATTTAATTCAAAATAAAATATGGTGTCAATTTTTTAATTATTGTTTCTTGACCAACGTGGATTAACTGCGTCACGAAAATTTGTCTTTTTATATATTCTTTGGTATTTTCTATGATTTATAAAAATGTAGTTCTGCATTAAGATTTACAATTGGGCAAAAGGCCCTAGAAATTAGTAGCTCATTGTGATATTCGCGCTTTGGCGCTCTTCCACTGATTGTAAATTCGCGGCAGGGGTCTCGTTCTAGATGAGAAATACCACTCACTCATGCCACTATAGTGCCCGACGCCCGCGTAAATCAAGAAGCCCGTTGCAGTGATGACGGTGTGGTATAAAGTCTCCCTCTCAAAAGTGAGAAAGAGGCATCGAGAGAAGAAGCTAAAGAGGAAGGGAGAGAAACGGAGAAAAGAGCCATTCAGTTGGTGGCTTAAGAGGTGCCCTCAGCACGATCAAAGCATAATTTTAATTAGTCAGATTATACGGAAAGATAAAAATTATTAAAATTATTGCTTTAATGAAAGGCAGCGAGGGTTTTTCGGTAGCGATGCGTAATTAAGTGGTGCGTGGCGCTTTCACCCTCGTCGACCTTTTTCAACCTTCTTCTACTTTTATTTCGATATTTACCAATCTTTATGCTTCGTTGTCAAGAGAATTGTTGCTCCCAATAAATTTTCTATGAAAATTGTGGTTCTCATTTTTTTTGCATGTCACAAAATGAAATGTTTAAATTATTTATATTTTGTTACTTAGTCTTATTTATGAATATATTTTTCTGTGACGTTTACTGCACCGTAGCAATAATTTCGAAAAAAAATTATGATCGATGAACATTAAAAGATATTGATAGAAAAGTTTAAAAAATAAAATATATCGTGCGTTTCGACATTTCGTCTTGTTGTCACCAGTGGAACCAATGGTGGCCTCGATAAGAGGTCCACACCCTCGTGGTCTTGGCGTCAGATCAGCCCGCAAACCGCAAGGTGCCACCACACCCCCAAAAACCTCCCTCGATACCCCTGGCGGCCAATGATCAGGCCTAGCCACCCCCAGACCGCAAACCAACCGCAAGACGATGCGCAGAACGTACAGTCCGTACACTTCTGGTCATACAACACGCACATTCAGCGACCGCAAAAACAAAATGGTGCCTATCATCGACATTTCTTAGCTTCATATTTATTTGTGTTTCGCGCTATTAATCGACCGATTATGATTTAACCGAGTCTGCTAGACTGTTGAAAGATTGTTCTTAAGAATATGGTTAAGAATCACTAATTGCATCAGAGATCTAACTCATTGGAATATCATTCTTTGCAATGATATGACGTTTCCATTGCAAGAAACTGGAGAATTTTCTCGGACAGCTCTGTTCCGTTTCAATTAATTGTTTTCTCCGGACCAATCAATGAACCCGGAAACCAGAATTGTGATTTAGACTCGAACTGTCGCCTAGTAAGGGAATAATTAAATGAGAATCTAAGATTTCGAAAGATTTGACGTAGAACGAAAAAAAGGATGAATTTAATGAAGGAAATTGGGGATTTTTCGGATTGTCATTCGTTGCTGGAAAATATGTTTTTAGTTGGACCTAAAAATATATAATGGTGGCTTAGACTTTGTCCATCGAATATCACAGCTGGAAGTCTACATAAGGTGTAGCTTTTGAAAGAACTTTCGTAGACAACAATAATGGATGAAGATGTTGAATGGAATATGAGAATTTTGAGGGTGTCAGTCTATCGATTCGACAGTCATTTTTTTATCGAAATCAGTGAATGAACCGAAATCCTAGGATTATAAATAAATGAGAATGAAAGTTTGTAATAAGTTTTGGTGCACATTAGAAAAAGTGAAGGATATCGAACGATGAGGACTATTTTGAGGATCGTGGACTCTTGTTTCAACAGAGGGTGGAAGCGTTGAGACGCCGCAACGTGGGCTCTGAGGTGGGTCAATGTGGCCGAGCTGTGGCATCGCTGGGTTCCCGCTGGAAGTCCTAGCCACGGGATGAGGCTACAAGGCGTTTTTGAAAGAGGGTCGCCGGCGGTCGAAGGTGAGGAGGAAAAGGTGGCGATGCGCAGTGTAGATGTGAGGACCAAGTGAGCCAAAGGTGAGGTTAGGTGAACTGTTCATGGTATTCCTGGGTTTTCCGTCGTCTATGTGCTACCGGCCAGGTTGCCTGGGATATACTTGAGAAGAGACTGTATACCAAAACCCCTAGAGAGGGGGTAAGGGTTGCCTAGCTACCAGCGAGACCCGGCCAAGATACGCCGAGATCTCATTCTGGTCTCACCTCACCTTTCCCTCCTCCTCTTACCCTTCTTCGTCTCTTCCTTTCTTGTTTCAGGTTAGG
Organism: Campoletis raptor; assembly: GCA_948107755.1. Taxonomy (NCBI): domain Eukaryota; kingdom Metazoa; phylum Arthropoda; class Insecta; order Hymenoptera; family Ichneumonidae; genus Campoletis; species Campoletis raptor. The sequence goes on from OX403626.1 coordinate 14,225,508, forward strand.
TTACCTAGCCGATTGCTTTCTCCTTCAATTTACCGCAAAAAAAACCAAACCGACCTATCATCAAAATTTGTAACCAATCTTTAAGATTTAGCATCGAGTTCGATTGTTTGTATACATTTTTATGGTAACCAGAAGTCTAATTTTTAATCATCAATGACGGTATGTAAGAATCATTCGTTTAGAAACCAATGACCACGTAATTTAATGTCAGGGTAGTACTTCGTGTTGCAGAATAAGAATCTCTTCTTAAATTTATCAACTGACACTTCCGAAATGATAAACTAATGCATGAAGGAGCTGCGGAGATATGAAAAATTTAAATTAGCAGCAAGCTATGTTTTTTGCTTTGATATTGCGCAGAAATTACTTCATCAATCCTTAACATCAAAGAATAAATAATTTAATACCGTAACGGAGGAGACTGGGGCGAGTGAGCTACTCAAGAACATTTCTTTGCTCTCTTTTCAAATTTCTTTGCATTCATGTTGAAGAAACTATTGTTTTTTCGATTTTTTTACACGTTTTTTTTATCAATCTTTTGTCATTAATCGCCATCATCACGAGTTCGCCGTATCTTGCTGAGCTGATCCCACGAAGAAACAAATTCGTGAACCAGCAAATGTGTAGATGTAAGCGACGGTCGGAAGGCAGAAGGCTGCGAAGTCTCTCAATGTCAATGTCGAGACATTTAATATCTCTTTCGCAATGGACAGTTTTCGAAGTCAACCGAATATTCGATTCCGCGTCAATGCTGCTCTGGTTAAACGTATTTTTAACACTGAATCGGTATTCAGATTCGTTGTCTGGTTGTAGACTTATAAAACGAATAAACATAAAAACGAATAAAAATCTATTTCGCAAATATACATCAGTAGATCATTCGCTTCGTATTTTCACTGGAACAAAGAGTATCCAGCGAAAGCTCGTAAGGTAGGATTTTTTTTTATCTTTGCCTCGGTAATGGGTATTAAATATGCAAGAAGATTCTCTCACGGGACTAAAAAGAGGTTTTTAAAAGTTTCAAGAAAAAGTCATGGAAAGCAAAAGACATCGTACACAGATACGTCCATTTTTTTATTCGCAAATACACTCCAAGAACAGTGGAGGTTCAGAGACGATTCGAAGATATTTAATAACTTTATGTCTTAATAGTTGAAGTAATTCCAGGGACAATTCGTATGTTGAGAATACTATAATCATTGAAAAATATATCGGCTCTTTATTGTAAACGAAAAAATGAACAAAATAATTATCAGAATCAATTAATCACTAAATAAAATGAATCTTGAGTACAAATTCACAAAGATAAACGTTTTGGGGTTGAATTCAAACAAATTTTTGAACAATTATGTGTAAAACACCAACTTTTTCTTAGATCTTGCTTTTTCTTAAAAGACCATACTCGTGTCGCCCTCTGACGGCCAAGACGACAGAACTGTCGTCTTTAAGAAAGTACGAAAGGAAACTTTCCTGTGACCCTCTTTTGCAGCAACCCTAAGAAACGTGAGTTCCACCCCAAAGTTGCCGCGGTGGTAACGTATCGCGAGAGAACGAAACGAGGAGATTGCGTCGGTAAAAAACTTGACGACAAGGAAATAAAAAAGTAACTAAAAGAAAAATACTTTGAAAGTCACAATTGTACTTTCGAGGGACATAAATCTTATTGAATTTATTATAAAAATGAGTCTGAAGTCGTGATAAGAATGTTGACAAAAGAAAATGTCAAACAAAATAAAAAGAGCGATAAATCTTTGAAAAAAAAAAAATTACTACAAGTTCATCAAATTAGTGCAAATGTTTATAAAAATAAAACGCGACATAATTAAATGAATTTTGAAAATCATTCCAATGAAAATCAATGAGATCACTGACATGAGAAAAACAACAGATTCCTATCATTTTTCTTATCTTTAGTAAAGCATCAAAGAGATCGATAAAATACGAAATAAAAGTTTCCTCCCTTTTTCGGGAAGTAAGAATCCCCGTGAGCTTCGAACGCCTTGAGTCGGTAACGGAGGAAAATATTTATAACACTTTCACCAGCATCTTAAAGAAGTGGCGCCGCCGGTCTCGTGATTTCTAAAGTAACGGAATAAGAAACTGCGTCTTAGTTGGTTGCAGGACGACGCCGCTGTGCGAAAGGGTAGCGCTACTGAAGGAAAGAATTAGAAAAAAGACCATCACGGATTCGAAAAAATGTGAGATGTACTTGCATTTTAAGTTTCAACAGTTTTTTGATGGATTTTTTTTTTTTGCAACCGTTGTCTGAATCAATTTCAAGGAAAGCATCGTCGATTTTATTAACCACAAACAACTTAAAATTGTTTCTTTGCTTCGTATCTTTCGTAAGATTTTGTTGATAGAGAATTTTTCTGATTTCATGCACTGAGAATGTCGACACGACTGATTTTTTGCACTTAATATTCAACGATGCCAAAAGGGAATAGTGATGTCGAAGTTATGAGACGTGTAAGAAGAAAGGGGGTGGTTTTTGCTCAGTTGATTTAATCTAAGCAAACATAGCATTGCTGTAAGTTGAGTGGAATATGTAAACTCAAGAGGGAAATAGAGAACGAGGTTAGGCCTGCTTTGGTAGGAACAGGACGAAGGATGAGCCACGTGACTCGTTTTGAGGGTTGCGAAGACATTTGTGTAGTCTGAATAAGGAAGAGGAGTATCCAGTACGCCTAGTGTTTCATTCCTCCTTCCCTCTTTCAACCCTTCCTTCTTCCAGGCTCAGAGTAAACGTGTTCATGTGGATTGTACATCCAGATACATACGTAAGTAACACGAGTCTTCAAGATTCGTTGTGGAAGGGTTTTAACGTTGGGCTTTGAGAATGAGTGCGATGTAAATTTCCATTCAAAACAAAAATTCTATAAAAGTTGGAAAGAATAATACTGTGCAATGAAAATAAAAATAAATTAAGAAATGTTCTCAATCTAATAGTTGGAAATATTGATCACTGCGATTCAAGGAAATATGTTTTTTTTTTTGTCGATTTGAATGTGTGAATCGTCATCTGTTTATTTTTGATGCTCGAGAAAAATGGCTGCGTTAAGTCATCGCATTGTTCAACTAATTGAATTCATTTGTATGTGAAAATTATTGTCTTGAGTGTTTTTTTTTTTTAGATTTTTTTACTTACATACAAATTCTAAAGCTTTGTTTATTTTTTTTTTTTTTTTTTTTTGAAAACTTACCGTACTGTCTTTTTCGCACGTGATTTAAGGCTGCTTGTTTAATTCTTAGTTGCCACCCCCTTTAGCAAGTCGAATATTTAGCATGTAGATGAAGATCTGGGTAATCAAAGACTCGACGGTACTGGGATGCCCCCCGAGGGCCTACTTCGTCAAGTCTCGCTTATTTTGGGTACTGCCTTCAACGAAGATTCTCAGTCGGAATGCTTTTTCTTTGCCACACACAATCTTATTCACAATCGTGCAGCTAAAGAATCTTTCTTGCAGCTTTTAAGCTCAACATTTCAGAAAGGAAAGGTATTTTTTTTTGATAATTGGAAAAGAAAGAAATTAGCAGTCCTTTCGTCTTTTGGAGGTTTAATGAATTTTTATTAATTAGTCAGAATTGATTACGTACAATACGCTTTTGGATGAGCAACGAAAATTAAGAAAGATAAATAAGATGTAAGATTTCCATCCCTCGACTTCCTGTTTGTTATGATAAATTAAAACATTTTTTTTCTCTTCAATTAAATATTTTTTCGAAATTTTCACCTTTAGAAATCCTTTGAAATTCGCACTAGAATCGATAATTAGTAACATGAGTAATAATGACACTTTTTTTTTTAAGGATTTTCGTTGGAATCATTCAGCGAAGAAATAATAAATGAAATAAATAAATAAATAAAATTGTTTTTTTTATTGTGTTATAATCCACTGACAGAGAATATCGAATTGATTGATAGGAAAATACAAGACTGTTATGCAATGATTGCATTGATACGCGAATGCTGGATAATTTCCAATCGAGCGTTGCCAGGTCATAGGGTTGAAGAAGCTGCCACAAAACGATTTGGGACTCCGTGATACACGAAAAGATTCCCCTCACTCTGTGAAATTCAGTCCCACGATTGTTGGACAAAAAGTAATTTCCCATCGAAAGGGTTCGTTCTGGCGCTGGACACAAAGGGTGATTTTGGTGTATGGGGGTGGGTATGGATAGTCGTCGTCGTTCCAACGATTCTCCGATATCCATGAGCTGCTAGTGACCGGTGCACGTAACGATCTCCGTCCCCCGTTTTGCCGCGGCTCTTCTGATCGCCCTTCTCTCTTCTTCAACCCCTTCATCGTCGACCTTCTCTTCCAACCCTTTATTCTCATCCTCCTGCATCCCTTCATCGTTCTCCATTCTACTGTGTACCATATACTTTTCGGTGGGGAGTTTTCTCTCTGTGTTGCAACGCCACGTGTGTTCTGTGTGTGTGTTGTGCGTGCGTGTGTTTCGTGTACAAGAACGAGGGGGTGTGACGTGAAATCACGTGTATTTCGTGTATAAAAAACATCTACATTTTACTCACTCCCGAACTTAAATAGGAAGGAGTGATACTTTTATGGACTTTTATATTTTACCCTTAAAAATTGACTTTTTTTTCTCTAATTCTAAAGTTCATTCTTTCTTAAAAAAAAAAAGGACTTTCAAGTTTAATCGTAGATTCATTTTTCTTGCTAATCATTTGAGCATTATTTGAAAAAAAATGAAGAAATTGCTTTTTCACAAGTAGTCGATATCAAGGGAATCAATTGTCGTAATCATGATTCATCATTTTTCCAAGTGTCAAACTGTCGGGTGTGTCAATAAAAAACAAGATGAAAATTGCGAATGATATTTCGTGATTTGATTGGATGACAACTCTGGGTCACACAGACCCATGTATGAATAGTCGGAGGTTGAAATCTCAACCGAATATGCACCATCACAACACGTGTCTCAATTATAACGGTCTCAGATTTACAATCTTTTCGGACGCTTCAAAGACCCCAAGAGTTTGTTGTTTTGGCTCTTGCTTTCACCACTTTTGGCACACCTTGTCGGGTTGAGCTTTAAGCTCGTAGCTTTTGCTTGTAAATCCCGCAGCGGAGGTTGGGATAAACCATTGTAACAGATTCATATGTGTTCTTGTATGGGCCGGCAAAGCAAACGTTTATTTCTTCTCTTTGCAGGTCCAGTGGACTGACAAAGTCCGTTGAGTCCCTAAGGGCTCTTTCCACTATCTTCACTCGGACGAAACTCCGAGAAAGGCTCCTGGAAAAGGCAAACGAAGCTGCGAACAACTCTGAGAATGGAATGGCAATTAGGATCGAGGTGTACGTCCTTCAGTTGGCCCCTTTCGAGATCCCTTCTCAAGGGTATGGACTTGATCTCATCCGAATGGACATGAACCCAAGATTTTTCGTCTGTATGATTTTCACGTATATTTCTACCCCATGTGAAAACACTCGTGTCTCGATCTTTATGGAATAAATGACATTTATAATTTTAGGTAATTTTTTTGTGTCCTTCTCATTAATTTTCTTCAACGTAGACTCACATGATTGTTTCCTTTTCTTACAAAAGTATTGATAATCATTATGGGTGAAGGGTAGCAGAAAAAAAACTCGTAGACAGTTTCTAATATTTTTAAATACACTTTATTTCGACTCGGTCAAAAACTACAATAACAATAGTTCGGTAGATATGTGTTTGTCGGAAAATTATAGTTTCAGTGATGTTTTACGAATCGTTAGTTTTTTCATGTTTTTTTTTTTTTTTTTTCAATTTCAATTATTCCAGATATAACGTGATTGTTTTTAAAATCTAATTACCCAAAATGGTTGTATTCATTTTAGAAACAATAATGCTAACGATTTTCGTGTTTCGGACGGTGAAAATACGAGAGATAATGCACCCTCTATTGCAGAGTCCTCTTTTGTCGTGACAGATGCAAATAGTCCTCGTTGAACAAATATTCGAAAAATATTGCACGGCCCACAGGACTAACGAATATCAATACTATGCTTAATAATAATCAATAATATTAATAGTAATCAATATCAATAATAATAACAAAAATATCAATTATAATAAAAGGGCATCAATGGCACAGTATACATTGAAAGAATTATATCCTTCGATCAATCATTTTGAAATAAAATTTCACCTAATAAAGACGTAAAAAATTGCTTCAATATAAAAATTGCATACGTATACGAAATGAATTTATTGATTGTTCGCTCAACTGGAAATTGCATAGTAAACAAAAAAATTCTACATCATTTCCATCATTATACTATGAAACATAAATAAACGTAATTTATCGCGTGAATAATTCGCTCCCTTAACCATTCCAATGTGCAGGGGGAGGCTTGGTGAATCGTACACGATCAATATCTATTTACAATAATTTACAGTCGTCGTTAAGAGGAGATTAAGCACAAACTTCCGATCTTTCCATACTCTCTTTGCGTTTAATTGAATCTCGTGGCATGAAACAACAAATATCGGCCATCCGTCTCATGTAGAATGTGTGGTTTGGAGATTTATGGAATTAATTTTTTTTTTTATACTTTAAAATCTTTAAAAACAGCGCTATTAGGGAACATAATATTTTTTTAGTTTTCTACACAGATTAAAGGACTCGAAAGTTTAAGTGTAATCTCCTCCTCCAGCCCGTTTTGTAACTACTACATTATAATCTTTATTTTCAATTTTTTTTTTCTTTAGCATTTTAGCTTTCAGTCTCTCACTTTGTCTTGACTAGTTGCGTTACTCTGTTACTCTCACTTTATAACCATTTTTTCATCATACTTTTTTTTATCACTTCGCGCATTATTATCGTTTTATAAGCGTGATTCACAAAGTCGAAGATGGTTAATGAATTTTTCGTGCAACTGTCATGCAATGACGGTTGAATAAAAAATCCATAATCTTGGCGGATTCTTCCGGCGTTTATGTCTCACTTCGTTATATTTTTAATCCTCTTTGTTTCGTAACATTTTTCGTCCATCACGATCTTGATTAATACAAACAATTATGTCTATCTACTAGATCACACACAACGCACGAGAGTCTTTGTTCGTTCCCCTTCTTTTAAATCTGAAGATACCGGGACGAGCCACGTGACAAGGGATTTTTTCGCTGGTGTCACTTCCGATGGAAGTCCCAAAAACGTAAGAATTTTCTTGAGTACGTATTTTAATGCCCAAAGCTTAGATTCACTTTCCTAGCGATCGTCCATACCGCGAATTTACGATTTTTATTTTGAAAGTCACTTCATTAAACCGAATAAAATTAGGTTAGACCTCAACACGACTGGAATCGAATTTCTTTGCTCACTTTTCTCATATTTTTCGTTAAACCGACATCCCGCCATTTTGCAGGCTTTTCGATACAATATCCCGACGGAAAAGTTTCCTTTTGTTCTATGATTTAATCAGTGCGAATGAGATCGTCGATAGCAGATAAATCACGACCGTGGTTTATCAGCGTTTTTTTCATTGAATAAACTGCTAATGACGCCGAAAGATTTTCAAAGAAAAAATCAAAGATGAATTAAAATTTATTCATTCTAAGAGCTGCACTGTCCGGAGCTCAAATAAAACTTGATTTTAATTTAAACGGACATCATACTACGTCCTGAAAAGCTTCGAATTTTTCGTAACCATTATCATCAAGCTTAGCAGACGTATTCGATGTCGTGTTAAAGTGCAGTCAATAAGGTCGCCAGACGCTATTGTCCGGCCTCACCTCCTCTTGTCTGACGCTGCAACTTTCCGCTACTGCCGTTTGCTCCGGGCTCTCAGAGTTCTGGAATTGATTGCTATATATCTGAGAATAAAGTATACTTGGCAATACACCAGGGGTTGGAAAGTAGTTGCCATAGTTGTTTCCGAATCCTTCCTCGTGGACTGGACTGTCAGTCGTGTTTGAATCCGTTGAGAGGGATCTGGGGGATACGTATTCTTGGTACCTTTGACTCGTTGTGCCAGACATTAAGCTGGTCAATGGATCAAGAGGATCAGGTTGTCCCGGTGTTGTTGTATCTGGTACCACTGTGGGTGATACAAAAAAAAAAACCAAAAAATAGGGCAACAGCGAAAAAGCTCTATCCGCAGTCCAAAAAAAAAAAAAAAAAATGGAACAAAATGTGCGACAATGAAGAAGCGAATGGTCAAGATCAGAAAAAACAGCTGTGATTCATTGATTCCGGATTTTCCGCAATTTGATTTGCAGATTCAATTTAATTTCCATCAGCAATCCACTTGAACAATTTTAGAAATACTAGCGTTGGTGTGAACTTTCTATCCTTATTATGAAAATAAATTTTAAACTCGGATTATTGTAAAGCTTTCTAAATGAGATGGAACCCTGTTTAACGAAGTCATCAAAAATTATATCATTCCATCGAATGTAGCGATATTTAATGAATATTCTCTTACAGGAAGAAACTGCGGAAAAGACATCCTGTTGGCTTGTCCTTCCAGTAGTGGTTGAAGCGACGGTTGAACCAGCGGTGGAGTCCGGTGCTGCTGGGGTAGACATAGCCGCAGAACCAGCGAAAGTCGCAAGCGACGCTGCGGCTGCAGATTGTGGGGGTGCGGCTGGTGGCGGAGGTGGTGGTGGTGGAAAGGGTGCCTGTGCTGCACAAGATGAAAGGGGACCAGGAAGATAACCGGCGTATCCGGCGGTAGTTCCGTAGCCCCAAGAATTCCCGGCTGTGAGTCCAAACTGCGACATGTCTGAAGAACGAACAAAAAAGTGACGAAAAGGATATTTAACCCTCAAGCACAACTTCGGGTATGGGAGACCCTAGACGATAGGGTGATTTTCCCGCACCTCAGAAACCAGCACGTCAATATTAAAAATAATGATGTATCTTTTTTTCTTAGATTTTCTACGTATTGATTAAAAGAAACGTTCGTTGGCTGATTGCATTAGAATATATCAGTGGAAGAGGAGCTCGGGCCATACAGACCCAGAGTTGGTTTGACTCTGGTAGTTGATCGAGTATGGTGTCGATGGGATAGAATTAATAATTTGGTCCTACGTCGTATTTTGTTTCAAAGATTAGCAACCAAATACAGTTGCGAATACTTGGATAGACAATGAACAAATTGATGAGATATGAATCGAGATTAGAAGAAGTGATGGATAAGTAGTTCCACCTAACGAGGACCCCTGGAATATTCAAGCAAGAATATTCCATTATAATCTCAGTGGAAGGATATCGACGAATTTCTAAAAAAAAGACAAGTTCACATATCATCCACAAAGAGGTGGATAGTATGTTGAATCCTTTGACTCGGTCGAGTGGTGGTCAGTGCAGTCGAAGTCTCGATTATTTTCAATCGTAATTCTCATATATCGACGAATCGTCATGCGACCAAAAGAGAATACAAAGATGGATTGGGCGTTGAGAGCAATGAAAATCGTTGATCTGTAGTTAAAAAAGTATTTTTTGGGTACATGGTTGACCACTGTTTTGTGTTTTCGTTTTAGTTGCGAACAAAACGTCAGGTCTGATCGAAACGAATGAGAAACTGTACGTCAAATTGATGCACGTTATGGTCATGATGATGAGTCAGTACTGACGTGAGTTGAAGTCGAAAAAAAAAATGACAAAATCGACGGAAAGCAGACTAGTCGCACTGGACCGAGACGCAGACGGAAACGAAAAGGAATGAGTATCATGGGGTCGAGGGAAAATAGAGATCAAAGGGTTGCTTGCTGCTGCTGGTCTCCGAATGAATGCGCGGAGGCCCTACGACCAACTCAAATAACCAAGTTTGCCTCAATGAAAGCCACTGGCCCGCGTGGCAGCCGACGAAACCATCGCATGCTCATTCTGTAACCCTAAATTTGGCATCTCTTTTCTTCTTCTTCACTCGTCTCACTTTTATTCATAAAAGCTTCGATTAGGCTTGTGTTCTGTTTAAAACATTGCTAATCTCTTATCGAAACATTATAATCCGTTCCGTTCTTCTTATCCTGAAATACGTTTCATGCTGAAGATCTGAATTGGTTCCTTGAATATTGTAAAGACTCTGCTGATGTAAAAACCATCCTTTCAACATCTCTCATCCCGTTAGAAGGTTCAACGAACTTTGATTTTTAATTCTCCACATAAAATGATAGTTCAAACTGATTTCAACTGTCTGAAGGTTCTCCATGATAACCGGACGGCCTTTCAAACGTCATTTCACAAGTAACTTTTGCCACTTTAGCATCTAGAATTTGATGATCTGCGAATGGTCCTCTTTCACCTCACACATCGTTTGCGAAATCAAACGAATTCATATTTTCTACTTACAGACTTATTCCATCGAACTGTAATTCCTAGTTAGAGATTCCTGAATACAGCATACGCTGTGGAGGTAACTTCAGGCACAGGATAATATTGGTCCTAGTGGAGGGTAGGATTCTGGGATAGATAGAGGATGCAATGCGCCGGGGTACACAAAAGTGTGAGTGAAACTGAGGCGGATAGTAACGGCATCAGTAGTGAGAAGCAGGAGCAGTAGGTGAGGTGGTGCCTTCTCTTGCTTTACGTTACCCGCTAGCAGAGGCATAAACCGCAAGCCCCGTTCAAAGCTAGATTAAATATTATATTAAAGGGGTTGCCACGGGAGCGTGGCTTCCAGGCCCGGTGTAGCGTTGTGGAGTCTCGAAGGCCTCCAGGCTTCATGCTTAGTATTGCTGATGCTGATGTGCCTTTTCCCCCAATTTTCCCACTTTCCTTTACTCTCCAATCTCTTCCGTTCTCCCTTCAAAACTCCACATTTACTTCGTTGCATGTCGAAAATTTTACGCAAAACATCCTATCCTCCGCGTCCGGTTCTCTTCTTCCTTACATTTAATCCTTTTTGTATATCTCTCAAAAGCTTAGTGACTTCGTCATAAATCCTAGTTGGGAATAATGTGAAAATTCAAATCTGCTTGTAGGGTTTTGGAATAGTGAGTTCTCTATGGGGACCGATTACATATCTACTGGTGAATTAAGTTTATATTTTTATAATTATTTTTTCCTCTTCTGTTAATTCGTATGAACAATTTGACTGGAATTACCTTCACGTACACAAATATAACTAGGAAACATTGAAATTCCAACAACTCTGCTTTCCAACGATCTGAACTCATAGCGGCCACAGTTAGGGGGTTGTTTATTGAATTCGCTGCGATGACCAGAGTTTTCGATGTTCCTGGGTTCGTCCTCTCATATGATCCTTCATCCTGAACCGTCGGTGGTTCGCGAACATTCCCCGATAAAGTGTGGCACGCGCCGAATATTTCACTTATTAATTTTTAAACCTTTCATTACACATTGGCTATGAGAAGCTTGGCCTTCGGTCAAGGCAGAATATCGTTCAATGTAAAACAACGGGTAGAAAAGAGGTAGAAAGAGGGATTTACGAGAGAACATGGATAGCGGAGGGTAGAGGGTGATAAAGGGTGGTGGGCAGTTGGGGGCGGAGGGCGTTGTAGCCACAGGATTATGTGGACGAACCGATAATTTGCGTTTTCGACGTACGAATCGCCCCAAGGGGACTGCTGCTTCCTTTTTTCACGTTTTTTGTTTTCGTCAGGTATAAACGTTCGATGCATTCCTTTTTTTCTCATTCTCGTTCCGCTCGCTACAGCCCCATTCTGTTAAGCTCTTCGATCTCTTGTACCCAATAAATTAAAGCTTTTTTTTATTATTATTCTAAATCTTCCAACCTTGGATTGAAAATTAATAACTGAATAATTGGAAAATCTTTATTGTCGATTTCGATTATTTGTCTTGGAAGTTGTGAGGTATTAAAAAAAAAAAAAAAACATTAATTGCAGGTTTGAAATATATTTTGGTTTTTGTCCTATCGAATTTTAAATCCCATTAAGAAATAATTAATTGAAAGAGGAAACAGACAATGGTAATTTAAGGAATCTCCTAAACGGCATTATCCGATTTTTAAAAAAATTTAGGATCGTAGCATACTCACTTTGACAGTTGCCAGGCATCGCGTGACGAAAAGACGACAAAGGATCTCTTGGTTGTAGCGAATTCGGTAGAGGTTGAAGAGGATTTGGCAGAGGTTGCAACGAGTCAACCAACGGCGATGCAAAGAACGGTGTACCACGTTGGGAGGCGAATGCGAACGCGTGAAATTGCTGCTGATGCCCTAAAAAAGAAAGCACTGCCATCAACCGTGCGCCTGTTCGCTGGACTTGCAATGCTGTCGTCACTCATCTTAACAGTCTCAAAGACAAAAAATTGACCACGAAAATTATAGCGTTGCTGATAAAGTTCATCAAAAGAAAGCTGCAACGTTTAATTAAGACTCAGGACAATTTTTTTATAAAGTTGACAAGAAATTCGTGTCTGCTACTGAGCAAGATGGCTCTTTCGCGTGACATCAGAAGTCTAGTGACCAGATGTTGAAGACATGTGAACAGAAGTCCACTAAAAAGCAAAGACTCGTCTTCGAACGAATGGAACGTTTGGAAATGTCCAGCTGGGATGACATCTACAAAAGTTCATTGGTAACTTTGGTTCTTCGGGAAAGAAATAAAAGGGTGGTCATACGAAGGGACGTGGAAAACGTTTTATTTCTGTTGCTTCATTGCTGGCTGGGTGGCGTTGCCAACCCAATTAAAGACGTCCCAGCAGAGCCAGAGGGTTCAACGCCGTCCATCGGAATCCAACAAGCTGTGCTAGTGGCAACAGAGTGCCACCAAAATTCGGATGGACTTTCTCTCTCTGTCTTCTCTTCCTCATCACCCGCTCATCCTCGCTTTTGGGCTTTCCCTGGCTCGTGAATTCGCTCGTAGGGAACGGGATTGTCGAAGCCTCCAAATCCATGGAGTCACACGATGTTGAAGGCATCCGTTGAGACACCAAGGACCATATGAGGAGGTATGGGTGTTTCCATAGACGAGAGGAAAGGGCAATTGAAGCTAGAGAGAGCAAGAGAGAGATAGAGAGAGTTGCCAGATAGACAGAAGCGGTTCTCGAGCCATACGACCACCTCGATAATCCAATCGAAGCCCTAATTCTAACACGACAGACCTGACATTCTGCTAGTTTGCTGAATAGCGTACTCTCTATCGCACACACTCACACACACACACACACATACACACAATAAAGCATTCGCGGAATGTTGAAGCTTTGTAGGTTCGAGGTGAAACCTAAATGCAAAAGCAGCTCATATTGTAACATCGTAGCTTTCAAAAGACTGAAAAATTCCGAGCAGACAAGATCTCTGCACATTTCGAAAGATCCTGGAACTATAGTCAAGAAATTTTGTATATTTCGATATCAATTTAATTTACTGTCTATAGTTAACTCACTGCACGTTATTTGTAATTAAATAATTAATTGTTAATTAAGACTTACAAAATAATGATGAGTTGAAGGCAAAATTATAGAAGGATTCCAAAGGAATAGAAGCCTCTCAATTTTGAGGAATTCTCCACATATTCTTAGGTAGATCTTAACACACTGCTGAAGTAGACGAATTCTGATAAGTAGCATAAATAATCCAGTACGATCCTCGAACTTATCACTGAAACCATCGTCGACGATATATCGCTGAGTCTTGTTCGCATCCCTATGTATTTCATTAAAAGGCTTTACCGTTCACGAGGGTAGGGCAAGGGTTGGATTGAACCCTAAAACTTTTGGCTCTCAGGATTCTCTATCACACTCTACAGATTTACTGCATCTGGGAAAGGGAAGTTCTCTTCAAAAAGAGACTGTAGAGTGGTATTGGATCTTTTCCAAATTTCAGATACGTTTTATGTCAGCTTTTCATTCATGTTCAATTCAATTTTTTCACATTCTATTTTCATTGGAATTTCATGTCAATCGATGACTAAGAAGAAGATCTGGAAAAAATCAGGGATCTCAATGATATTCTGGTCCAATAATGGACTTTGCATTCTTCAGCATCGATGAGAGGTTAACAGGCCAACAAACAAAAATGCCAAATTCCTGGCTAGTTCTAAATGTCGTTAATCGCAAAGTTATGTAGAAAATTTTATATTTTCGTCCAGCACATCCTTACAAACGGTACATCGTCCATCCTGATCCATAGAATTCATAGATATCTTCCGGCACATTTCAATGGAAAACGTAGAATCGGAAAGTGGCAAAATGTCCAAGAGGCTTGAAGCGTTCATGGTGGGATATTACTCAGTCGTTGCAAAACCACCCAAACCCTTCTCAATCAATTTCCTTGGTCCTATAGGGGCTCCTTTCTTCTAGGTTGGATCGCAACGACGGTTACCTTCGAACTCGCGGGCCAAGGGTTGAATGTGTAATGAATTGCTTGTTTAATTAATTACAAGGGTAGTGGGAGGCTGCGGGAGAAAAGGCAAGGGAGTTAGATCCTATTGAAGGACGGTATATACCAAAGGAAAAGGACGTAGAAGAGGATGAAGGGTGAGGTTTGGGGAGGTTATCCAAAGGAGAGGCAGCAGCCGGCCGAAGACTCATTTATCCTTGCGTCAAACCGCTTTCACGTAAGCGGGTCCTACACCAGTTCGGGAAAATTTGGCATCTACCACCGGTTAAAATGTACATGCAGATTATTTGGAAGAATTGCAAATAAAAAGTCCCATAAAGTTATGGGCAGTAAAAATCTCAGTAACGAATAAAAATCAATGATAATAATCATGCTCTTTGAATGTGAAGCAAATAACCTAAATGCAGAGGCGATTAGATGAACGAAACGATCGATAAACAGTGTCACATTAACTGATACTCGGATGAAGCAAAATCTAGTTGTTTTTCGATTGATGACAAGATTCCAATCTAGAAACTCTTCAACCGATTCATTATTTGGACTCTCATTCTCAATGGAGCTTATGGCAAGAGTAAATATTGAAATAAATGAATTGATGATTTTTTTTCTCGCGATTTTGACGTAGTTTTCTAATATGACCCAGTTTAATGATTTTTTTTTTTGTATCATATTCCAGGGTAAATTTTTAGTGGGTGGTCTCCGGCATGTGGAGGCAAGCCGGCGGATGTGGTCAAACGTGCGCGTGTATGAAATAAACAAGATCTCGTAGCCTAGTTGTGCGGCTATTTTTGGGTGTAGTAGCGGGACACGGTTTCCCATACGCGACGGCGGCGTGCCATTAAAGTAGGAGAAAGCGGCGGTGCTCACTTCGTCGTGCAGATAGATTGCTTGAGTGAGTAGTCCTTTGAAATGAAAAATAAAATAAAAACCACAGCAAAATTGATCTGAAAAATCCAAGAGTAAAGATTGAGTGATACATTTTCAAACTGGAAATTGAAAAGTTACGAAAAATGAACGTTAGTCGTTTTTTTTCGTTCGCGTAACGCAAGAGCGTTGCCCATACAAAAAAATGTTATCATTTGATGAATGAAGAGTTCAGGACCAACGGGAATAATTGCTAATTATTTTTCCCGCCACAAAATGAGGTTAACCGTAAAGAAAAAAAGTTCCAGACCAGATGAATTCACTTGTTTTAAGGAAAGGAAAAAAAAAATGATAAAAGTATTTGAGTAAGAGAGGAAATGAGATGACGAAACGGAGACATATTCTGGAAGTTTCTGAAGCACAAATGCACCAAATATAAACACCATATAATAATAACAATAATAATAATAATAAGAGAGACAGGAAAAGGTTGGAATAGGATGGAACGCTTGAAACGTATGGTAATTGTATGTCTCGAACAAGGGGGTCGCCATTGTCGTCGTCGTTGTCCTCGTTCTCATCGTTGTCGCCGTTGTTGCCTAGCAAGGCGTTAACCCTCTGCCTTATTCCTATGCTCGGTTTTGCCACCATTCTGCGCGAAGTTTGTAGGCGGTTGGGACAACGATATCTCCCTGCTCCTGTAGCCGCAACCCTTTATCAACGTTTCGCTATCCTCCTTTTCCTTCTCGTGCTACAACCTCCGTACAAGCTTTGCGTTTGCCTCTTGTTTCCTTCTTTCATCATTTCTCTCACTCTTGCTTCTTGCACACATACAGCAATGCTTTTTCCTATGAGTTTATAAATAATGACAGCTCCACCGGCGAGCCTGGCAGCGAGCCACTAACTTTACGACTCCAAACTCAAAAGCCCTTTAAACATATGTCCCTCGTTTTGACACTCTTGAATTTCTCTTCGTGTTCAGATAATCTATCGAGTATATCGGTGAGCCTGAAGCTTCATAGGAAAAAGCTCGTTCACTCGAATATTAATATATTCATTACGAAGCTTTCACTTTTTTCAAATGAAGAGATCAATTCAGAGTGGAACACTCGACGGAAAAAAGAATTCAAGAATTAATGAGTCAAGTGGCGGCTCCAACAGGGCGTTCGGCTTTTTCGGCTAGAATTGGTTATTCAGATGGTGTTTTTGAAAACAACTTATTTAGAAAATTTTCCGAAAATTTGCGTTTGTAAGGGTCCAGTAAAAATGTGTAGAAAATTTGAGAAAAAAAAAAGTTCAAACTGTTTCAATTTTTGTTGTTCAGAAAATATTCTTCGAAAACAGAAATGCCTCGAAATATGCCTTTTACTAAATGAAGTAAGCTCCAATTTTGAATGTGTGAAGAATTAATCCACGGAATATATTAATTAAAAATAAGTGTATGAATTTAATTATTTTTTTATTATTTTTATTCATCGATCGATAAATTCAATAATAATAATAATAATAATAATAATAATAATGGTAATATCAATAATTGTATGAATTAAATAGATTCAGACAATTATTCGTTAAACATATTGTTCTCATAATCAATTATTAGAACAATATAAGCGACGAACTAGAATCTATGAGTAAGTAAGTAAATGATATAAATGCTTACAGTGATACTCACTGGTCTTGGATCGGGGCTCTCTGGGCCCGTCCACTGTAACTTTTATCGCTTTCGTGTAAGTTGCAACTTGAGGTGGACTCGTTGAAACGGTTATCGTTAGGGTAAAACTTTTGCCTGAAACAGATAGAAATATTTCATTGAAAATAAAGTTTTTAAAATAATTGAATTTTTTAATTTGAGCTGCAGTCATAATGATCTTGTATATAAATTATTTAATTAATATCAATATCATTACGAAAAAAAAAGAAAAAAAATGTTGAAAATTATATGGAAAAGTATTATGTTTATGAAAATTTTCGTATAAATTGAAAATCGCTTCGAATTATTTCTTCAACACTAAAGACTCAAGTTTATTTAATCATTATAATTGGACACTGTGTTTTGAGGCCAAAAGTGACACAACATTAACTTGCACGAGACAAATGAGAGAGAGAGAGAAAAAAAATCAGCCACAGAGGCTCGTGGACCAAAAGTTTGAAAATCGAATTTCCTAAGCGGAGACCCGAGATAACAAAATTAAAAAGGGTAATGTATCGATAGAGCAGGAGTAGGGTTGTTGAGACTGAGTGTATATGCGGCTCGGACACATTACGGAGGTGCTTAAATTTGCTGAGAAGCTTTTGGGTTTGGTATCTTTCCCTTCCCTCTCTATTGAGTTGACGTAACACGATTAATTCGTTTAAACAAATTCGCCAAATGATTTATTATTCACTGAAAAATTTTAAACTCTACTCCAGATTTGTTAAAAGTCAATTGATTTTTTAGCATCAGTAATAACTCTTCAAATACCATTGTTGTTTGTTTTATTTTATTTGATTTTTTATCGAAAAATATGGAGTTCATTTGGACAGACGAACGTTAAGAGCGTTTTTGATTTCATGAAAAATGAATTCCTCTTCGAAAATCTTCACACACGACTGGTATCATTTTATCTATTCATGAAAAACCCACTCGAGAACTCATTCGAATTTTGTAAAGAGCACCTTTGACCGGTTTTACGAAAAACAGAATGATTATTTTGCAGACAGAAATGAAATGGCTCGAATGTATCAAACATTTGCAATGTTGAAAAATCAAACTACTTTGAAGTACAGTGTAGGGTTGATTTGTTGATGAGGTGGTAAAATATCGACATAATGACAGAAAAAAAACTACCGTCGTCCGAATTCAGTACTGACATTTTTATTGAATTAAATAATAAAAACGAAATACTAACTAATACTAATAATTAAATAAATTGATGCTTCGTTACATCATTTCGTAATGACTTCAAAAAAATATTCATAACGATAGACTCGCGAAACCATAAATAAACCGAATAAATTAAACGCAAAATCTAAATGATAAATACAAAATTTAAACTTGTTATATTTTCATCGACAATTTCAAAAGAATTTACCATTTTGTTTGTCAAGAGATTCGTTACAAACTCAGCACATCGATGATTTCCAAGTATGTTAAAATATTGGAATATAATCGCAATTTTTTAAATAAATTAATTTTTTATCCATTTAAAAAATCAGCTTGCAAGCCTGAGAATTATAATAGAACCGTCAATTTATTCAATAATTGTTTCAAACTTTGTATACAATTATTATAAAAATTTGAGTATACTTGACCTTCATAAAATTTTTATATAAAATCCCATCAAATATAAATGTTAGAATTATTTGAAAGATTATAGAAACACAAAAACTCCTAGTAGATTTTATATGAACCTTGGAAACGAAAAATACAAATTATAAACTGTATATCGAGATTTCCTGTACAGACCATATTTCGAAAAAAGTTAAAGATCACTGGCAAAGACTTGGCAAGAATATATTGCCATGGATAAACTGGGGAAGCAGAGAATACGAGAATCCAGTAAAAAGGGATGATAAAAAAGCTGCTCCCGTTTTGTCCCGTCGGAAAATGTACGTGGTGGACGAGGTACACGCGGAGGTTCACCGCAATTCTTCCTACTATAGAGTATCTCTTTCTCTCTTTTTTCCTCCCTTTCATTCTCTCTTTCTCCCTCTCTCTCTCTTCCTCTTTCTCTCTCTCTCTCTCTCTCTCTCTCTCTCTCTCTCTCTCTCTCTCTCTCTCTCTCTCTCTCTCTCTCTCTCTCTCTCTCTCTCTTGTCAATGTTCTACTCTACATTCACATTCACACAGGGATAGCAAAATTCACCCACCACCCGAAACAACCCCCGCCCATTCTACCGACAAACGACCTGGTAGATAGACCAGCGCGTTCAACGCAGCCAGAATCCTCTTCCTCTCGTACTCAACGAGCGTGAAAACGAAACGCCACTAGCCCGGGATTCTGGCTGTGAGCATGGGAGGTGGATGATACTAGGACATTTGAAACCAACATAGAAGCACACTCAACAACCACCGAGCTGCGCATGTTGCCAATACTTTATGCGCTTTGAACTCGTTTTCTACCCTACCATTATATAAACCCAAGTTACTTCTCGTTATTAATGCGCATTAACTAAACTATGACGACAAAAAGATTTGTCTATTTGTCCACCAGAATGAAAATATCTTAAGAATGTGATAAAACACCTGTAGGAAAACAATATATGGACCATAAATTAATGAACTTTTTAATGAACGGTGTTAGAAATTTTGTCAAAATGATATCTTCAAAGTTTCTAAACAATTAGAATCATTATGGACCAAAAATGGAAGCGACGAAGAGAAAAATATCGGAAAGATTCAGTTGAAATGGATTTTCGGCTTTTTACCATTTCAGTCACATTGACTTTCGTGCCATTAATTATATTCGATCATTAATGATTTATTGACCTTTTATTTGACCCCGAAATTTCATATGGGTGATTAGGAATTGAATAATCGCTTGTAAAAGCCACGATCGATGAGGATTAATACGAGAAAAAGCGTTCGGCTATTCAACATAAATAACAATGGGATAATTGGAATTGGAATGGAAAAAGAGGCGGTTGGAATAGTAGGAATATAACCGGTGAGTGTCAAGCGTGGCCACACGGCGGTTCGCCACGTGAGGTGATCCCATTTCCCCTCGAACTGCTCTATGCGCTAGCCTCGAATCGCCACCACTGCCGCCACCTCCACATACCGCCGTCAAACCACTGCAACCCAGAGCTTTACTAAACGTAAAGCAAACGATTTCGTGGATTCATCTCTCACGATATGTCCTCGACTTTATTTCTTATCATGTCAGAACTTATTTATTAATTAAGTAATTATAACTTTTTGAGTCAAAAGCGAAGACAATATTTTGTTATCTCATCATTTTTCTCTTTTCCGCATTTGAGTGATTATTAAAAAACGATTTTATCAACAAATCCCATTTTTTTTGCTTCTCAACAGAGCCTGGAACATTTATAAATGATAAGAACGAAAAAAAATATACATCTACACCAAATACGTGTATTTTTTCATCCCCAATGACCGATAAACGTCCGAGAATTTAGCCAAGAAAATAATGTGAAAAAAATAAGTATTTTTTCGAATAACCATTCAGCATACATAAAAATATATGATAGGGTTGTGTATAAGAGTTTAGGGGTAAAGTTGGTACATGTATAGATAGGCAACAGTGGGTAACACCCTCGGTGCCAGTCACCAAAACCATTGAACGTCGTCAAGCCCTCAACTTCAACCCTCTTGTCGCCTCTCACTTCAACCCCCTGGCAGGAGCCTCAACACGCCTTTTCAAACGTTTCCCTCAACGTGCCATTACCTCCCCTTTTTTTCTCAACAACAACTATTGACCAACAAGACTGTGCGAGGCATTTGTTTGCCATATTTCATGCCAGGATCGTGGCATGTGAAACAATCGTTTTAAACCCTCTTCTTTCTCTTGCTCTTTTTCGTCCATTCATACCGAACCTCCCAAACCCTGCTCTCTCACATATATTTTTTATTATTTTTATTTCTCGTCCTTTACCCTTTTCTCGTTTTCTCTTACAACAACGAACAAACCACTCATACACTCTCGTGTACAGGAATTCACGACAAAACTACGCCGGTACACTTTCGTTGCAACCCCTTCTAAAAGTACCTTTTAAATATCCTTCTCTCTGGTTTGCCTCATCTCCTCTTCTCTCCATATATCCACGACCAGAATAAGGGTGGACCAACACACGACAACGAATCCACCCCTGCCTGGATTCAACCGTTGCTTTACTCCTCGTACAAAAATCGATCGGTAGACAACGAGGCCATAAATTTTCCACGAGAAAACTGATCACAAAATGATTTATGGATAACTTCAAAACTCACAATACAAAGTAACTCATCTACTTGTTCGTTAAAAACCTGTTACTGTTACATTTTTTTTCTCAGACCTATATATTCAATCTTTACAGCAAGAGAACGAAAAGAAGAAAATACTTTAATGTTGGTTTATTCTTACTGTAAATATCAATTGTTTATGAAAATAAAATACTATTTCTTGTACGAAACAAAAAAATGTACTTTCCCTCGATGAAATTGTATCAAATTTTAATTTTGTCTGTCCATAAAATATTGAAAGTAAATGAGCTGTCAAATTATTAAATGACATCAATAATGATTATATTGATTATAAAATGGACTTATGTCCTTAAAACAAAGGGTACATCAAAGATATGAAGGTCGATGGTTTCCGAGACGTGCTCAAATGATCTCCCTCGTTAGACGTGCTTAGGGGTTGAGAGGGTGGAAGTGATGTGAGACCAGCGACCTTATCATCGACATTACAACGTTCTTAGGAAGTGAAAAGGGTTGCTTAAATATTGTACAGTACGAATTCCATGAATAAAAAAAGTCGCATAATAAATACGTTGAAATTAATTGAGTTTTGAAGAACGTACATTGAAAATAAAAAGTATTATCACGTGACACGTAAAATTACGAATTTTCTTGATCCATTGTATACTCACGATGATCAAGAATTTGTTAAATCGAGAAAGCTCATTGGTGAAGGGGTTAGAGAAAAGGAAACTGTATCCACTGACGATGAATAGGGTTGAAGAGTGACGAACCCTCCACGAGGGACTTCGTTGGAATAGCAAGTCCGTCATTTGTCTGGGATTAGGTCTCAATTGTTTTCGGCAATCCTCTCCCGACGGCGAGAATTAACATAAGCTTGGATGAAGGATGTAGTCGATGCAAAGAGGAAAACGAGAAGTATTAGAGCTTGGGACTTTCTTGAGAAGAGAAAGGGGAAGCCTTCAAGATGCGAAGATTCTGCGCGTTGCTTAATTTCGAGCATGTCAGTGATTATTTAATGCTGTGATCAAAAAAACTTAACTATTTCATCGATAAATTGACTTTAAAGTTACAATTTCATGATATAAAGGCGTGGCAATGGAACACACCAACGATTCCCTTTTCAACAGCCAAGAACTGATGAGGATAATCACGTTAATTAAAATCCAAGTGAAACGCGATTAATATCATGACCCCATAATTCAAGAGGGTTTCGAGTATCCTTTACATTCTCTACGACCTTTCTAGTCTCTCATACTTATCAGAGAAATATGATTAAAGGAATTTTATGTGTCTCACAGGAGGGAAATATTATTTGTTTTTAGTTGCAGTTTCGTTTCCTGTAAAATCATTATTTTATTGACAATAGTGAATCCAAGGATTCCGAGGATTTCGTCTTCGAAAAAGAAGATGATAAAATATAATGAAATTATTTCAATCGAATTGATAAAGATGACACATTTTGAAAAATCTAAACATTGGGGATGAAAACGAAATGTAATTTTCTAAGAGTTTTATCCAATTGTCAAGAAAACGACTTAAATCTTGACGAAGAGAATGAACGTCAGTGGAAATGGTAAAGGGAAGATTTATCAGGAACGACAAACACATGAATGAGAGAAAATCGTCGACGTGAAATGACAGACATCGGTGAGAAGACGTCGGTTGCGGTGTACAAATAAAACCCATTACCCACTCCAAGAAGAGAAGAAGCGATGAGAAGAGAATGTGTAAGAACCCGGAAGACGTTTTCAACCCTTTTCTGTTCGCTTTTGGAATGCTTTCCTCGCGGAAAATAAACGATGAGTTTCAGGAACTAAGGAAGCAACGATAGCGCACGCGTTTCAGGAAAGTCTTCGAACGACTTTTCTCAATGTGATATAACAAGAAGGAAAGGCAAGAAATAGGGGTGCCGGAGGAAAAATGAGGGTGTTTGGAGACGTCCATGACCTACCCTTACTACGCCAAGTCACTTCACAACTCTTGAGAGGTCACACCAAGCTTTTCTCATCCCGTTTCTTCGTTCCCGAGAACATAGCAATTTTCACCCTCTTTTGTAAACACAGATACACCCATAGACCAAAGGCAGAATCTTAAGAACCCTCTTTTCACCCTATACAACAGATTTCTTGGGGGAAGTCTCTGTCAACGTGGAATGAAGAAACTTTTATGAATGAACTCTCGTGGAATTCCCACTAAGGTATGTGTACCTTGAGGCTTCTCGTATTTTCGATACTATAATCAACATCACGTGTTTAAAAATCAAAGAAAAATAAGAAGTACTCACCTCTACCGCTTCTCCCGACGAATCTGAGATCGTTGAACTTTGCCACTTGGTTCTTCATCAATGCTGTCGAATTTCTTAACTCGGCGCAACAATTCTCATCGTTACCAGCTCTGACAGTTACCAAAGTGCCATCACCCACGTCCCCTAGTGCGACCACCTTGAAAGCGACAGGAAGGGTTTTGTTGGACCTCCAATGAGGCGGCAAAACTGTGCAGACGAGGTGTGGCGAGCCTAGGAATATTGGAAGCCAAGTAACATTACTTCTAAGTTATGGAGATGAAGTTATGAAACGTTGGAAAATACTCTTCCAACAAAAACATTTGAAAGATTCTTTTGCTCACCAGTTTTGACCAGTTCACCAGGATGTTCACTAACGAAGTCCCCAAGAGTCCTCTCCGTGAGGATGTCACTGGTCATCTTGGTATAAGCATCGGCGAGCGGCGATACCCCAGATTCGGGTGATGCCGCAGCACCGGGAGCTGATGCACCGGTCAACTGCATCCTTGCACTACCTGTCGCGTTTCCGGAACCACCACCGTTCCCTGGACCACTGGATGATCTGGTGCCAGCGCCAGCACTTCCAGCCACCGTCGTTTCAGTGCCACTTCGAGTTCCTGTGTTGGTGATGGTTCCGGTTATGTTACCGGTTCCAGTCACCACCCTACCACCACTTATGAGACTTCCTGTTACACCTCCGCTACCAGATATTGAGGCAATACCTCCAGAACCGTTGCACCGTCCGAATATATCCATAGGCAGTCAGAACATCGGGTTTAACATCACCTCTTCTCTTTTTATTTCACAATTTTCATTCGCCTTCGCAATAGATTTTAGTTTCCTCAAGTTTTAATTCTCTTCTACAAAGTTCACATCAATTTTCCGTCTGCTCCGCACTTAAGCTTCAAATTTTGACTAGTTCACCAGTTTATTTCAAAGTTTCAATTGCTCAGTCCTTTCAATGCAGAGTCACAATTCAGGCCAGATGACCTGACATTCTTCACGTCCAACATCCAAAAAGATTGAAAAATAGCAGCACAAATCGGCGCATCTTTGCAGACATGTTTCAAAATACATCGACGCTTTTGTCTCTTTTACATTCACCGTCTTCTCTGCACGAAACCGTCGTCACTGATTTCTTCTTTCTCGCAATGTCTTTGCAATTTCTCGTGGATAAAGAAGACATCACGCTTCACGTTGCTCGAATGTTAATTCGAAACGTTCATCGTGGCCAAATGTTCAATGACACTAATCTGTTATTCCTTTTGGTGGAATTTTTATATAATTCATTTGGGTTTCACGAGATCCTAAAAAACAAAATTATAAGAATTCTTAATGATAAATACGGATCGGATACTAAGGATGCGGTTTATCAAAATTCCTACGAATCTAAATTGTTGACACTGTGAATTTGCATTTGTAAATATTGCATGACTGGGATATGAAAAATGAAATTTGTTCTGTTTGTTAAGTTAATTCATTCTGGCTGCTATCCAGATTTCTAACTGTCGAATCAAAACCAAAAAGAGCTTTCACACGAGTTCTTGATTTCTAGGAAATAGAGACTGTCCTAAGCGACGGTATTTTCTTGGACGAGAAGGCGTTTATCTACATGAGCAAAAATTGGATTGGTTGAAAGGCAAAGGTAGACGTACGCCCCTGAATCAACGACTTTCCATGAGTCGTTCGTTTCTGCACTCGTTCCCATACTAATTAGAAAAACGTAAAATGAAAGGGAACGGAGTTTGAAATGGTTAGGGTTGGCAGGATTTTTGATGTAGGGTAGCAAAGGTTTCGCAAGGCTGACAAGCACGAAATGAAGTGGGCAAAAAAATAAAAACAGAGAGAATGAGATAACGCGTCACACACTTTTTATACCAGCCGGTGTAGGCTTTCCCTCTCTGTCCGTCTCTCTTTTTCGTTCTCCTCGTCTTCGGGTTGAATGTGACGTCAACGTTCATTCAGTAATTTTTGCGCTTGTCACCCCTCGTCCAGGAAGCTCGAAACGTGTGCTGACGCGACACGTTTTACGCTCGTTTCGCGAGGGTGTATGGAAAGAGGAGAGTGGATCGTTGTAGTAAAAACGAGAAAGGGGAAAAACACGAGACCCTGAATTCAAGCCATTATAACAAGAAGAGTGTGTGAGTGAGAACTGGGTTGGAAATAAAGAGAAGCGAAATAGAACACGAAGGGTAAAAACGGAGATGGAATGACCGACAGAAAAAGAGTGAGGGTAAACGTTCGACGGATCGCGAATGGTGGGGTTAAAAAAATAGGGGAAAAACGTAGCGTACGGGGAATAGACAGCAGGGATAAACCCTGACACTACAGTCCCGAGGTCTCGCCGTCCACCCTCTTCCTACAACCCTCTGCAACAGCCTCCTACTCTACGCACGGATACCGCGTGTCAAACTCTCATGCACACGTGCTTTTGCTTTCTGTCTCGCTTTACGCTGCGACCACGTTGTGGCCTCGAAAAAAAATACGCGCTTTTATTCCATTCCCTCAATGAACGAAACGCGACCTAATAACCGAATGGTTATGAATATTTCCGGATGAGTTTACGACAAGGAAGGGATTATTTTCCGACGGCATTTTCAAATATCGAATATCATTACAATCGAGAAATAACAAAGTCATTATTTCATTACGAATTATCATTATTATTTTTATAGTTTTTATTCATTTTCTACTTAATTTGTTGATCCAAGTTATTTAAGCGTCGAGAGATCGTCACCGTCGGCCGACGGAGCCTCTGTGTTAATTTTCATTTACCTCTCGAGATTATAGATTCTTCGAAAAGACAACCCTATTTTTTTTTCTCAAATCAATTTCATTGGTCCACGAAAGACGCACCTACGAAACGCCATTGTCGCGACGGCTAAGATGCTCGCTTAACTTTGCATTCAAATCTCTACCTTTCCTCAGTCACCCTCAGTTTCTTCGACCCAAAACTTTTC
Source organism: Campoletis raptor (assembly GCA_948107755.1). NCBI lineage: Eukaryota > Metazoa > Arthropoda > Insecta > Hymenoptera > Ichneumonidae > Campoletis > Campoletis raptor. The sequence goes on from OX403626.1 coordinate 14,251,799, forward strand.
CTCTCACTTGCCTTTACTAATGAACGTACGATATGATTTTGTTTATTTATCAAGCTTATAATTATTCTTTTCTATTTATGATGGAGATGCAATTATTTTCATCAAGTATTTCAGTGTCTAATGACCCAGGAACTATTCTAATTACAGAATTCATCGTTTTGAACTGGAATACGAAGAAAATGAAAAATAATCCGATAAGTGGGAGAATAAAAAAAACAAAAGATTTGGACAAATGTCAAATTTCACGAATAATCCATACGTAGGAATTTTGTCACGTTGCAGTTAATGACTTAGGAAAAACCTACTGATTAACAAATCTGTAATCAATTCGCCTTCGCCACGTTGGATTTCCTCACAAATAAACAACCCAGCACTTTGAAATATCGTCAAAAAAGTTCACATGTTATTGAAGTTTTTAAGAGTGTGCAGACATATCCATCATCGTAAAGATGAAGCGATGTAGACACAATTATACAGCCACCACAAATATCCATTCATCATTGTATGACCGCGAACTTTTTTACACCCGCACTCACAAAAACACAGGAGCACAATTAGGCAGAATTGATGATTCGTCGCAGGAATAACGCTAATCACTATGAATTTTATTTTATATTGCATCCAATAATTAGTTCTGTGGACTAGATGAAAACTAAAAGAAAAAAAAAACAAAACAAAACAAATACGATGGCGATCTTGATAGACTTGAAACTCGATAGTCGAATGTCTTCGTTGACAGTGAGGCTTGTCGTTCGATCGGTTGTCACAAAAGCTATGACTCCGTTATCTCGGAATGTCCGATGAGGCAACTAACTATAATTTTGGGTCGGTACGTGTGAGGCAACAGCCGTTGACGCACTGGTCCATGCCTACACACGCAGCACAGCAGCATCATCCCCTTCCCCTTCATTTTCCTTTCCCTCGTCCTCTGTTCCCGCTGCCTCAGCCCCTACTCCGCATTTCCTCATCCTCTATCTCTTCCTCTTCCACTACCTCTTCCTCATCCTCGCATCTCGTCTCCCCCCGCCTAGCCGGAACCGCAACCCCTTTCCCCTTTCCCCTCCCCCGCCAACTTGGTACTCACACACCAACTCCATTCCACAACTATGTTCTCTTTCTCTCCCACTATTTACCATCTTTCTCCCACCTTAACCACCTTCAGCTCTTTATCCCGTTATATGCTACATTTTTCATTCACTTTTCAACGCGATCAACGGACAATGTACAATAAAAATGGAAAAATTGTAAAGAAGAATAAAAGAAAAGCAAAATATTTCATGAGGGGCAGCCAAATATTTACATTTCTGTTTTTCTTATCACGATACCACGGTTTCTTGTTTGGAAATTGCACTCTGTTACTCGTAGAAACATAGTTTTTGTTTTTTATTATTATTTTTTGTCGAATTTACTGAGTTCCGTAATCATCTGCCTCCAAATTGCCTTTCATCTTTTTCCTGCACTTGCTATGCTGACTCTGGATTCTCCAAAACTTTCTGATCATTACTGATGCCCTCAAAATGGGTTTGGACATTCGCGTAGCTAAAATTCACTATCTTTTCATTTAGCCTTTCTGTGACCACTGGAAGCTCTGCTCCCCCATGAACGTATCCGTTGGTAGCCTCTTTGTCCATCCGTACTCGGACTTCAACTGAACCCACTGTACCATCGCTCGTGTCGTCCCTTCCATTCCGTTTTATCTTTTGACAACCCTTTTTCGATCACTGTACTTTCATTCCCCATTCGTATGGCTTTTCCATCTTCATACCAGGATTAGAGACCCCTCGTTGTAACCCGAACTGAAACACCCTTCAATCTGAACCGGTCGATCCAATCTCGCGTCGATTGTTTTTGGCTCATTTTACATCTATACGCAATGACGCCATTAATATATGCAACGAGAATCAAACGTACGAACTTTTGAAAACATTCTTCGGTTCACAAAAACAATGTTGTACTTCGACATACACATTCGCCAAAAGGTCAAAGTGAATTCTAATATTTAGAACGCGATAATTTATGCCATCATCGCTAACCACCTTCCAATAACGGGATCAACCAGATTTTGAAGAACTAATGTTCCTTGTTTACTTTTATCACAAAATATTCCAGAAATTTATCGGAAAAAGAATTAACAGATGTAATAACCATGATCGATTGATGCATTGAGGGTTGAGGATGAAATAACACTGAATAGAGAAATCAGAGAACTAGGTACAGAGCACCTGATGAGAGAGGATGCCAACTATCGGGGATATACAGTATTGACAAACGACCTAACAGAGAACGCCCAGCTCCGCAAGCCCAGCATGCCCCATGCAGCTCGCGAACCGTCGCATTCGACGAGATTCGAATTATCTCTGTTGGAGCTTGTCAATGCAAATGCCGTAGCTACATTCAATTACCGCTCGTCACGCCTCGATCAACCAGGGTCTTCGACGATAGCCGGCTGGTATGTTTCGGGATGCTTTCCACTGTTACCCAAGTGCCTCACATGTCTGCTTTATTGTAGTTATCCTTCGAATAGGTGGACCACTGTCTTGGATGACAGTTTCTACAGGAACACGTGTTGTCATTGAGGAACCTACTCAACAAATTTAACCTCCTTGAGAACTGCTCTGTTCTTCCCATTCTAACTCGAAGATTTTGGAAGTGTAACGCTGATGAATGATCTGATGAGACGTTGATTCGTCTTTGAAGTATTTCGATTATGTCTTTTAAAGAATAGTTTAAATTTAAAAGAAAGATTTTATAGATACTCTTTTTGCCAGTGACATTTTTCGATCAACAGTTCCCTCATGAGTTTGGTTCTAAGGTTGCGAAGAGACAACGGGAAGTTTGCTTAAAATATTCTGACATACCATTCGGATGACGATGGTCACAATAATTCCACTGATTCTGCTGACTAAAAACTTCACTTCGTTCACTCCACTCAGATGAACACATTTGTGTTCAAAACATCTAATTTTTTCCAGGCACATTTGTTGTAGCAACAAACCTTCGTCCAGGGGATTTCTGATAATTGAAAACCTGCTGAAAGTATGTTTCCATTTGCCCCGTAAAAGTTTCTTTGCATTGATGGGTTCTGAACTACATTCCAACAAATGGAACCTGTGATTGATTTTTCTTTTCAGGTATTAAACTTCGTTAATAATCAACAAAATAGAAAGTCCGAATAAAAAATGTTGGATGGCAAACAACAAGAAATGCTAATGAAAAGAGAAGTACGTCAACGTTAGTCTCGTGGGTACTGGCAACGTTTTATCCACACTTGTTCTTCAGACTTGTTCGTCTTTTACCTCTCCGCTAACCACCACCATCACGACCACCACCACCGCTACCAAGACCGCCTTCCTTTTTCGAGCTTTCTTCTGGCCTTTTCTGTTTTTATCTTCTTCCCAATTCTGGCCAATTCTTTCACTTGTCCTGCCGCTGCTATTTCTTTACCGCCTCCTTTTTTTTTCTCTTCATCCCTTCATCTACTGGTCGCTTGCCTCTTTATGTGTGTTTGCAGAAAAAAGTGTATGGTTTAGTTCGAGATATAGAGATACGTATCGCATGAAATGATTCTTTCCCCTTACGCGAGCTTCCAAGCTTTCCCACCCGCTTCACTGCCTACAAACATCATCCCCACCAACCAACTCCACCACCGAGAAGCCGAAAGGGTTGTGAACAACCTGGAAGGGGTACTGGCCGGCTGGCTGCTATTATACCAGTGGGGGAAACATGTGTAGCACGTAGCCTTGATTACACGCGAGCTTGTAAAAATTATTATCATCGTCACGAGGCCTAACCTCACACTCCATTATACATTGCCCAAACATGGCCAACCCCTCGTTCAGAGTTCGGGTTATTCTGCTTTATTTTTCGTCCTGTAGTCTAGTAGTTTGCTGATTTATCATTTCATGATTTCTCGTAATTTCCAATCGGGTTTTTTTTTTTTTTTTTTTTTTTTTTTAATTCACGATCATCTGAATTACCCCATTCTCCATTCTGACAAATAAATCATTGCGCAATGTATCGATTTCCAACCAACTGAAGTCGATTACGGAATATTTGTACCCACATATAAAAAAGCTAAAGAGAAACAGGTGGAACATTTAAAAAACAAGGTCAGTCAACGAAAAATCAATTGATCGTTTAAAGGGAACGCTGAAGGTCGATGAATCCTTTGAATCTGTATTTTCGAAATTGGAAGGAAACTAATATTCTCGAAATTCGATGTGGTTGTTCTCCTATAAACTAACATTATGAATTAAATTTTTTTCTTGTTTGTTTGGACTTTCAATTCCCTTTTGGCAGAAAACCAATGAGTTTCGCGTTTCTTTTTATTCCTTAAGTCTGCGAGTCTGAGAAATCATTGTTCCATTTATTTATTAACTCCGTTGGTTTTTGTTGGACAGTTTTTTAAAGCGGTGTTTTTACAGCGTCATTTTATAGCCATGAACCACTTATTTTGAATACAGAGATTTTCTTAATTACAGGAAATGTTTTAATCATGATAAACTGTGCTCAACGACAGGACTAGTTAAAAAGAATTAAAAAAAACTATTCTTTCATTACTGTTTTTTAATTATTTTACAAGTGCAAATGTTCTCTTAATGCCTTCTCTTTTGTTCTGAAAATGCGTGCGAATAAAAATTGCCATCTCTCTAGCCGGCTATCAACATCGCTTTATCCACCCGTTCTGGTTAATTCTCATTCACTGTCCGGTGCAACGAAACTCGTTTTACTCTAGTTTGATCTCTGGCTCGGCCAAGTGGCCGATTTTTTTTTTTTTTTTTTTTTAGTTTCCTCTTTCTCTCGAATACGGGGTAGTCAGAGAGGATTTCCAGCATGGCAGACTGGCGTTACTGATGTGTCAGCATGCTGTGTCCGCCGACCGTCGGTAAGCCCAGAGAGTTGACCGCGTCGACGACCACCACTAACATCACCACCACTCGATTGGGATGAAATCGTCGTTAAATACTTTTTTTTATTCACGCTCTTACCGACTTATCTCTGCTCGGATTTTTAAAAAAAGTATTAAAAAAAGTAAAGAGAGATTCGAGGGAACATAGATCTTCCAGTTGTTTTACAAATGACTCAACCACTTCGGACGTCATTCTTAATTTCCTCATGATTTTCAATGATTTCCCAAATCAGAACTATCATTGGAGAATTTAATTAATTTATTTGTTCAATTTCGACCTAATTGAGAATTTATTTCGTGAAATTTTCTACCCCTATTGTATATTCCACTCGATTGTCAAAGACTGACAGCCTGCTCGGAATGCTTGGCCTCCTGTCGAGGCCAATGATCCCTCAATTACAATGGAATCATCTTGATCCAAGTTTACAGAACTTGTGAAGAGAAACGGAGCTAACTATTCGGAAATTGTTTTGTGAATTGACTCTTTCGAGGTAGTAACAGAGCCAACCTCTCTGACAACCGAATTCAGACTAGTGGTGAACCTGGATACAACCGCCGTGGCCGCCCTCAGCATGGTCGCTGAGAAACCAGGGCTTTCCCGGTTTTAGCTCGAAGTGGGGCTAACCACAAAATCGCGGAGGCAAGATGGCAAAAGTAAGCGACGGCGCGGAACGTCGTCGGAGGAGGCGTCTCGCTTCTTGCCTGGCCAGCCTCCCCACCAACGGCGCATCATCTTCTTCATCGTTCTCTCTTTTCTTACCAACCCCTAAAATGTGCGATTCTCTGAGCTAACGGTCACGCAAACATGCTGCATTGAAAATAATCGAACAGCTGAAGAGTAATCTTTATATATATTTTCATTTGTTATTCCTGAAGCCATTAACCATCAGTGGCATTCAAAATCTGATGGATGGATGATGAAAAAACTGGAAAATCAAAGCAGGTCCAGGAAATCATTAAAAAATCTCATAAAATCGAAACATATTTTTGTTAACTGTCATTTAATCCATCGATGAATGACCATTCGAACAATTTTTTTGTCCATTATGTTTAAAAATAGTAAAAACAACGTATACTGAATGGTTGGTATGTGGTTTGGTGATAGTCTGGAGGTTTGCGGAGAGGTCGCCGCTTTGAGAGGGGAAAGGGGGAGTGTGCGGTTTGGGGGTTGGTTCCAGACGCCGTCGTGGTTCGGATTGAGCGAGACAACGAAGAAAGTAAAGAAGATGGAACTCTGTGAGTGTGAATTATATATATTTGTGATTCGTTCGAATTAACATAACGAATTGATACCATTTGGAAATAAGTGATTTATGAAGGATCGACTTTTGCATTATAGCGAACGTTAATTTTTTTTTTTCGTTTTCTCATTTTTATTTTGCTCCTGGGAAATATTGTAATGATAAGAATCTAAGAAATAACACCTTAGTGTTGTGGAACATTTTTTTCAAAAGCCATTTTTCAAGTTTATGGATTTTCGTGATCCGAAATCCGTAATTTGTTTTTCTCATTTTATTCCATTCATTTTTATTCAGAATTATAAACAATTCAGAATTTCTCAAATATCCATGAACCTTAAGAATCTTTTGATAGAAAAAAAATGATAAACAATTCGATTGTCAAATATGAAAATAATGGTAAACGAATTCGAGGTGCATTACACTTTGATAGACGAGAAAAATTCTCATCTCAGGATTTCGTACCGACCGAAGGCAACGTTTTATAATGTTCCACGATGCTAACCATTTTTCCTACAGGTGGCGATACCAGTGCTGTCGAATGAAGTCTCGTTTGACTTCTTCCGGAAAATAAAAATCTCTTATTTAGAAGATAGAACTGCGTTGTAGATTTCAATCATCAGGTTGAGGCTTTATGAACAAAAAATGTTGACAAGTTGAAAAATGTTGAAAAAAAAAAGACAATAATCCCACACTTGTGTCGTATTCATTCCAATATAAACAAGACATTGAGACTTTTTGCTATCGTTATGAATAAATTAGTAAATAAAAAAAAGGGTTCTACGGGCTTGAGTACAATGAACCCTGCAATAAAACTTTCATAGAAAGATTCCGTGATTATCCGCGATAAAATTTCTCTGTAATGATTTATATGCAACCATCGAAAAAAAAAAAAATCGTTGGTTCAATGGTAATTAATGTCATTGGAAGGTTTCGTTGATTCCATCGCAGGGTTTCCGTTCGAAATGAATGTGTGGTTTGTTAAAAAAAAAAAGATCAATGATCAAATTATTAACACCATCATACGTACGCACGTTGGCTCCAAGGAATAAACAACGACAAGTAGTTTTAATTAGTTTATTCATTCGTGGCAAGAATTTAAAAAAAATTGTCAAAGCAAAAATTACGGTGTAACAATATAATTATAAAGCTACACGAGAAATGGCTTAATTTTTTTTTGTTATGATGTGAAAATAACAAAACAATGACTAGTAAATAGAAAAAAATCGAAAGTCCATTGTATAGTTATCAAGGTTTCGTTAAAAATACGATTTATTTAGCTCCTGTCAGAATCATTGGCACAGCGAAGTGCATGTTTGATTAAAATTGTATTGAGTAATTTGTGGGTCGATTTTAATTGATTCGAACGTACAAAAAAAATCAAGCTCGTCAATTAGATTGACGAGAGGTTGATACCGATGATAATTTGTGCAGAGTTTCTCTGTCGATCAGATCACGAAAGGCAATAATATTGAAAAAGGATAGAATCCAAATGATTTGCATAAAAAATGTTAAATTATGAAGAAGTAGAAGCAATTGGGAAAAGGTGAAAAGAGAGGGATAGAGATCCTGGTTCCCTGACTCGAGTGTGTTCCGTTTGAACGGTGGCGTCCGTGCAACCCGATGAACGCGTCACCATAGCGACCGGCGGTTGTTTTGTTATTGCGCGGAGGAGAGCAGGGCGGAGGTCGGAGGGCAACAGGGGTCACACTCACACATCGCGAAAGAAGGAGCATAGGGTGTTTGAAGCCTCGACTAGGAGAGGCAAGGGGCTAACGCGGAGGGGAAGGAGGGTGTATGACAACAGGGGAAAGGGTGGCCGCCGCAACCACACTCTCCGGTCGAAAAACACATTCGCTCCTACTCGCCTCCGGAAAAGCCATTCTCCCCCCTATGCCTCGTACTCCTAATGAGAGTTCGATAAAGCGAATGTTACGAGAGTTTAGCATCCAATGCGTATCTTTTTGATTTTTTTTTTTTTTTTTTTTTTTTTTTTTCATTTGCCGATTTTTCGATGTTGTACCCTGTCTCAAGCAACTGTGTCAAGTCTCTTGGACTTGGAAAAACGATATACAGTTGGTTACAATAATTAGATAAAATTTAAGCTACACTTTTGTAACTTTCTTAAAGAAAATTGAAAAAAAAAACGCGAATTTTCATAATTAGCAGTTTTTTCTGTCATTCCGCTCCATAAAAAATTCAGTAATTTGTGAATTGAGTATATTTTTTTTTTTTGGGATTCGGTCTGAGATGGATTTTTATTTGAAAAACAGAATGATTTTTTTATTCAGTTGGCTCTATGCGTGAAGCTGAAAAAAAATTGACATTATAAGTAGAATAATGGAGATGGGAGCAGCCCATTGGAATACTCGAGTTGGAGTTGAGAGACAAGTAGAGGAAAAGTGAAAAAAGAAAGAGGAAAACTTGAAATACAGAGCACCCTCCGGATGGGCCGCAACCGGAAGTCACCGGAAACTCCCTATCAACGCGTCGCGATCTTTGCGTCGTCAGCTCAACCAGGGGAACAAATAAAGAAACGTGTAAAGGAATTCGGAGAAAGGGAGGCAGGAAAAGGAGCCGGAAAAAGGAAAAAGTATTGCAAGTAGCTCCGGTAGAGGGCGTTGTAACGATTTGTGGTGAATGAATTGATCCAAGAAGACAATTAAACTTTGTTCCCTCCCTTTGAGCTTTAAAAATCGAAGCTTTTTTCTGCACAATGTCATTCAAAACCTCCCCATAAATCCAGATTATCAAACGTTAAACGTTTTTACGTTTTAATACAAAAAATTCTTCGTCTACTATTCTACACGATTTCCATTTACAAAATACTACTTTATACGACAAAAAGCGAAAAAAAAGCACCACTTGTCCGTAACGGAAGCTCTGTGAAACTCGAGCAATTACGAACGAGCAATGGTTCAACTTGAAGTGTGTATTTTTTTTTGTTCCCTCTTCTTCATTCCAACGACGAATGAGTACGTGTAAAAAGAGTCCGATCACGATGGAACATAAGTTACCGATACAGGGTGGAAACCTTTGACTGTGTAATTACAGGGTGCTTGATGATAGAGTCTGTGGAGGAATCCCAGAGAGGCAAAAGTTGAATGAGCCAGCCAGATGTGGACGCTGAACGTAGCGTTTCTGATGCACGTCACTCTTTCAAAGAACCTCGAGTGGACAGATATTGGAGACTCTGGATACTTCAATGTTCCTTGTAGAAACGAGCTGCTCGATTACTTGAGATATAGTGCATATTTGAGCTTGTAATGACCTAGTAAGTGGCCTCACCTGTTCCATACATTTCTGCCACTTTTTTGTACATTCAAGCCTATAGAATTCTTGTCCTGAAAGGTTTCGTCACTGGCTTAGAATTTATTGAGAAAAAAAACAAAAATTCGGTTCCTTAAAAAATATATTTCATCAAAAAACACCCAGTAGACAATTTTTTGATGCATTTTAACTTTCAATAACACACTATATACATTATTTCGATGTGTAAAATCAATTTATTAATTTGGATTAATTTAAAAATATTTTTTTACACCGACAACACTCTGTTTTGAAATATCACTATTCGAATATTCTGAGATTAACTATTTTGCAAAAGTAAACGATTATCGAATTTTCACACACGATGTTGGATCTAGATGCAAAAACACACCAAGAATTGCAGTCCTGTGAATTAATTTCTCACGATTTGTGAAGAAAAAAAAATAACAATGGAAGAAAAATGAGCAGGAGAGATATTTACACGATTCGAAAAATCGATACGCGAACTTTGTATCACGAAAATTTTGCAATATCATGATAAAACTAGATATTTAATTGAAAATGGTACTCTAAAACCTTCTCACAAAGTTGATACATTGAATTGATGTCATTTTTTCTTTCGGCTCTGAAACATTAAAACGGAATTGATCGATTAAGAACAAAAGGGCATTCGAACTGTGTCTCTGGTTAAACGTCTGGATCCGGTTTAAACAAACCAGGCGTTAACCCGAGAGCTTGTATGTTATATTATCGTGTAGGGGGATAAACTTATCGTTCATGTCGAACTTAAACGTTGTTTTGGGAAAGGGGAAATACTCCTGAGCAGCTCGGTATCCGTTGCACCTGGCTTCACCTCTGGCCTAAGTTCCACCCTTTGCTGATACTAATTCGTCCTCATTCAAGCCCTCGTGCCCCGTGCCATGAAAATTTGTACAGCAGCGCACCGGGCTAGCCCCACTGCTTAATTTACATTCACGAGGCTCCACGGGCCGGCACAGATCGGCTAATTACCGGTTAACCGGTTGGCCGCACTCGGTATACTATTAAGAGGAGAAGGAGGTGGAGGTGGAGGTCTATGCCCGGCGACGGCCAGCCACTGCCAGACACCACGCAATGCGCTCGTTTCACGCTCTTGCGACGACCATTGTGAGCACTCGTGAGAACGTTAATGGCCATTTTTATTGTGTCCTAAAGTTCATCGAGTGTTATACAAAATTGGCTTTTGAAAACTGATCGAATAGTTGGTTGGATTCCTTGTCGGTGACCATGTAAATAGTCACTAATAAGAATGAATATCCTTCCGAACGCTAATGAAAGTTAGTGATTGCTATCACGAGAGAAAAAAAAAATGAAGTAGTTTTGATTGTTGATGTTTCAATGTAGTTGGTTCTCCTTAAAATGTTAATTGAGTTGAAGGCATCAAGATTTTTGATCAAATGCATGAAGAAAACCCCATAATCTGGGCGGCATTGAGGAATTAGTTACATTGGGATGTTGTAGCTGATCGTTAGGCAGATGCAACGTATAAAGCGTTAAAAATGGTGTCCCAGCCTTTAGCGGCTGACGTCTATAACTTGGAAGTAAAAAAAAAAAAAAAAAAATCGTTAAAAAGCTGAGTTAACGTGGGTAATACTATCACACAAATGGGAAGCATCAAATAGGGGTATATATCTTTGGAGTCTCCGGGCATTGGAGTTGGTGGCACCACCAGCACCCTAACCGCGGTTCGGGCGTGGAACGGCCAGTGGGTATTAACTAAAAACCGAACCACCGAGGCAGAGTCGCTATGCTTTAGCACGTATACTCGGCAGTGGCACACCGCGTTCGGTCAAGCCTGGTGTTGCGCGAGTGGAGGATGAGGTAGAGGAAAAGTGAGAGAGAGAAAGAGAGAGAGAGAGAGAGGGTTGGAGTTGAGCTAGTCGCGAGAAGAGGTGAAGAGCGAGGAGAGGGTTGAATCGCAGATCGCAAAGGGGGAGTTGAAAGTAAACTGGACGAGGGGTAGTCGCGGAAGGTAGAGTGGTCGGAGGATCACCGTTGTGGACTCGATGAGGTTGAGTAGAGGGCTGGTAGAACACTATGACAAGTCCTGCGTGCACCCGAACCTCGTTTCAACGTACGAACGATCGGTGCTCGTCGCGGGTTCGTATAAGTGTACAGTGTAAACGAGGGCCACAGCAAAGAGGGGTAGGAGTGAAGCTGTAGTGTCCACTACCCAACTTCAGCCTCGCGAGTGAAAGTGCGAGGGAGACAGTACGAACGGTTTGAAAAGGGAGTTGGGTCGAAAGGGGAATGGGTGGGGCTCTACGGGGGTGGAAAATGCCCACCCTGTCCATCATCCCCTCGTATAGAGCTCGGCGTCGGTGGTAACCGAGCGTCCTGCTCGCCTCATTTTGTCAGGCCAGGCAACCGGAGGTCTCGCTAGTATCACCAGCGTTGGACCGAGTGAGAAAGAGGTATGTACACATAGCCGATGCCCCGAAAGGGGTGTATTTTCTCTCTTCGTCACTGTGTACAGTCTACAGGCCGCCAGTGCATGCATCCACCAACCAAGCTTGTAGAACATAGTCTATCCAGCTGGCTGGGTTGTATCACAAAGAGAGACAATGCCCATGAACACTCCATTCTGTCTGGTGGGCTTACAGGGTTGATGGAATCCTGCGTCGGGGATGATGCAGATGATGGGAATTGCGAGTAAAAAAAAAAAGAACGTGGAGCGATGGTCTGGATAATACAAAAAATCACTTGTTTCTAGACACATAGATGTCAGCATGATCAACGATTATATGCAACGACTGAACAGATGTGATTGATTTCCCATTTTTGTAGACATCAAATTTGTTTTCTTTCTCTTCCTTTCACTAACAAAAGAATCATAACTTAGGGTCTCTAATTGGCTGATGGCTTACTCAAGGGTTGTGCACTGCTGCTGCTATTATGATTTCCTCTAGCTCGCCGTTTCCGCTTCCAACAACAACTTCGCACAGTTTTATACATTGAAATATTCAGTACTCTAATGGGTTGCATCATTAGCTAATACTTTGTGGATTGCAATCTCAATCAATCTGGATTATATGCCACTATGAACATCAGCGTATTAGTAGATCTTAAAATATCACTTGTTCGAAGGTTTACATATGTATATAAAGTGTAGAGGAACCAAAGTATTCAACGAATGGACAGGCATACAAAAAGTGTATTAAAGTGACACGAAAAGGTGGTTCTTTCCCGAGTCACCTTACCGTAAATTTGAGTCTAGTTGTATAACAAATAATTTTGGCGTGGACGAGCGTGTCAGTAAAGGATAAAATATACAAGGTAACAGTGGAGGGAGGGGGGGGAGGAGGAGAACACAGAGGAACAGAGAGGATCGCGCTTGGCGACCTCGAGAGCTCACGAACATCAGTCACTTCGGTATGTGTACTTTGAGTATAGGATGAATATATCTGGTCATAGTGAGAGGAGGTTGGAGCCAGCATTTCGCGGTGTTCGGGGTGTCGGGGGTGGTTCACCATAGTGTACCACGGGTACGGAAATTCCGGGGGAGGGATGAGGTAGCAGGAATGGGTGCAGGGAGGAAAAAGGAGGGTTGGTTGGAATGAGGTGAAGGAGGAGGGCAGAGGTTGGGGCAAAGGGTGCTGGTGCTTGGGGGGTGAAGCCAGGCGGCGGGCGGTACGACGAGTGGGTGGCCGCGGGCAGCGACGGTGAGGGTATTTGTTGGCGCGAGTGGCTAGCCAGTCGGATTACCACCACGCAGGGTTAGCAGGAATAGAGAGAAAGAGCCCAACGTTGGCAATGTGGTGGTGGAGGGCATTCGGGAGTGAGTAAATGAGAGAGTATGAGTGTTGTCCGAATGTGCCCAACGTGGCAAAGAGTGAGATGAAAAGTTCGTAGGCAACACCAGTGTGGCCGCTAGGGGTTGCCAGAGTTAGCTAGGTCTCTGATAGAAAGTAGGATAGATGTATGGAACGAAGGGGAAAGCACGAGGTGGCGAGTGACGCGCTACGCAGCGGGAGCGTTGGATCACGAACCACTGGACCGACATACAGTGCCACTCGACGAAAAATATAGCCAGTATAGCGCAAAAGGGATAGTAGAGGATGAGGAAGAGGTGGAGGAGTGTTGGTTGGGTCGGAAGAGGCGAGCAACCGCCGCTGGTAAAATTTACACGCATCACGAGGGTCCGCTCGGTCACTCGTTGTGCTGAATGCCGACGGTTAAAAGAGCATCGCTAATGGCCCTGCTTGGTTATTTTGTGGATTTTTATAATACGGACAGGACGCTCTTTCCACTAGTTCCCTCATTCCATCTACCAGACTTCCTTTTTTCTATTCATTTGTATTGGAACACGCTACTTTTTCATGTTTCGTTGCCACACTCTTTACCACTTCTAGGTTCGTCACATTTTTTCTTCTTTCAATCCGCCATTGATTTAATGCTTTGATCAAAAGGTTGATGTGAACAGAAACGAAGTGATCTGTCTGTCTGGAGTGATCACATATACAATGATACAATGCTAAGCCAATAATTCCAGTCGTCTTATCCGTTCATTCTTCGATCTGCAATGACGCATGCATGAAAGTTCCTCATCAAAAGTAGGCTAAAGACTTATTCGTCGGAATAGTTACAATGGAGGCAAAGTGAAATGAGTAAAACTTGGTAACCACTTTTTCTGGCCACTCTATTCTGTTATCAAAGTCGTATACATTTTTCACTCCATTCCGATGTCGTATCATGTGCGTAATATGACCTACACGTATGGCATATAGTGTGCACATAGTGTGCAAACAAAGAAAGGACCATAGGAACTGGAACTGAACAAAAAGATGTGGTTGGAGGTAGCTACATGAAACCAACCTCATCAAACGACCACGACCTGCGCTCATACGGTTCAGCGGAAAGGTCGCAAGGGCGAATGAGCAGATAGACAGAGCTTTCGAATAAGTGGAACAGAGAGAAGGAAAAACAGAAAGAGGAAGAGAGAGGGAGAGAAAGAGAGAAAATGGGAAAGCATCGAGACTGGCAGTGGCTCAGCGCACTCCGCAAATTTTCACCCCCTATAGTTCGTTTTTGCTCGGCATCCAACGGCACCCCGGCCACTGCACCGCCAGATCAATGGGGGTTGCTAACACGCATAGGTATATGTGTCCGCGAACAAACTCAACCAACGAATGGATGAACGGACCTATAGATGGGCGAACTCCGAGCTTGCTTGCCTCGTTGCAGGCTCGGCATGCATGGCTTTGGTTTAGTGGTGAAGCAGTATCATGATTCAGGATGCAAAAGTTTTTCACTAAACTTCTGCAAACTTCGATGTTTTGTTATCAATACTTCAAATTTCAGCCTCGTAACTTTACTTGAGGAAAATCCCATGAAGAATTTCATGGGAAGTACGGAAGATTTGACAGGTACGATTTTGGACTACATCCATTGAATGACTGTTCAAATCTATCTGCTCGTGGCATTACTATCCACATACCCAACTGATTGCTTATTTCAATGGTGGTTTCTTTGAACCATTGCCCTTGTGGGATTTTTGTTTTTCTAAACTTGACAGCACATTTTAGTTCTGGAAGATAATTTCATGGTTTTGTTCAGTACCAATCAGGACGAGCTGCCCACAGTCATCTTCAGTTGCAAAGTGCATGAACTGGTCCTGCCTACCGAATCCCACGATCGCCATTCCTAATTCAGCTCCTTGTTACAAGAATAGTATCTCTGGTGGCTAGTGACAACGTACACCGCTGCCGGGATCGCGATCCAATCGCCGTTCCGATTCAGCGACTCGTAAAACAATACGCGGCTGATTACTCGATAACTCTTGTGGAGGAAGCAACGTTAAGGGGAAGGGGGTGGACAGAAACGGCGGGTAGACCGAGGGGAAAAGAGAGGATGGCAACGCTAGAGCTGCTATAATCTCTACCCAAACTCCCTCCCCCAATCTCTCTATCTCATTCTAACCTTCTGTATTGCCATCGCTGGCCAGGTTTTGCGATTCATAGGCAACGGAATTACCGATTCACGCGCCACTGAAGCCGCTCCATTCGCCTATACGCATACTACTATTCTATACGTATATAGTTGAATTTGCGTACGGGGGTGGTAAAGGGTGTATAACACGATAGAAAGCTCGCACTCGACGATATAGTCAAATTCACAGGATAGTGTTGAGCGAAGCACACAGGCCAATGCTAATCGCGTTCGCTCCAATATCCTTATCGAGCCTATCGAATTATCCTCTATCACGCTTTTCATCGTAAAATCTAACGCGCTTTTTCCATACATATCTCATTTTTCAAAACATTATTCTATTCCGCATTTTTCTTTTCTATATAAATATTACATCAAATAATCGTCTGATTATGTACCGAAACAACTGTATTTCAAATTTTAGCGCAAAATGCATAAAAACAAAGAGACAATTTGTACCAGAATTAGTCTATTTTGACAATTAGTTTTTTCTTGGTGGATGCTTAAAAAGATGAACAAATGAAATATATTTAGAAGTAATTTAAAAGATCGAATTTTTCAGCAATATTTGCAACGTCTGTTCAAAAGTCTCTTGTTTTTACAAAAACTTCAAAGAAATTGCACTGTGTTGCCAAAAAAATTGTAAATAATACGCTTTTTTTTCATGAATAGTTTCAGAAAAATTGGTTTTGGGCTCATATGAGGTTTGTAAAATGACGAAGATTCTGAACGTTGAGGTTGAATGGGTGTCAGAACTGCTCAAAAAATCCTTTAAAAACATATTACATTTAACAAAAAAAAAAAAAAAGTAATAGTAGTCCTCGGAAAATAGAAACATCTGCCAGGTACATCACTCCCTCCGGGCCGGCAATGTCCGCGTTTAATCAGGTGAACATCGATGTGCAGGACAATGATTTTAAGGGACACATGGGAGGGCGAAGAGAATTCAAAGCTGGCCGAAAGATTTCATACGATGGTTTTACGCAACTTTTACCGTTCTTTCTTCCCATTGTTTTCGCCATCTTATTTTTTTATTCTTTTTCCGCTATTTTATTATCCATAGCGGAAAATTGAGACAAAAAAATATAAATGGAGGGGGGGGGGGGGGAGATCGAGACCGGAAAAGAAGAAGAAAAAACTTGCCCCACAGACTGGCCAGAGAATCGCGTATTCACAATTCCGCAAACGTGGAGAAAAAAAAAGATCAAAAAAAAGAAATAAAGGAAGAAAAAATCGAAGGATGAATGGACTTTCTCGCTCGAGCAAACGAGCGATGATTCCCGCTGAGAGATTTCGGAGGATCAGTTGCCGAGGATGCGGCGACTAATCTTTCTCGGGACATGAAATCGTAATCTTCATTGGACTCCTACTTTTCTCTTCTCCTCTTTCTCTTGCTTTTCGCCTCGAGTTTCCACCATGAATATCACGTGGCCTTTCACCACTCCTGTAATAATTCTTTACATGGTCCTATGTGTTTTGGAGTACTCATGGCAGATGGCGTAACTAGTACTGGCTGATGCAAAAGATTTAATTTCTAGTCGGAAGATTAAGAAGACTGCAGAATTTATATCGATGCATAAGAAATCTGTTGCAGCACCATAACTTCATTCTTTCTTATTTTCGATTCCTTCGACTGTTTATTCATTTGATTTCTTTTCCTTTTATCATTAACTCAATGAATTTTCTTATGGAAAAATTTACATTCAGTTTTTTCATTATTAAATTATTTGTTAAAATAATCAATGAAAAACAACAACTATAGAGCAAATTTAACATGAAAAAAAAAGAAAAAGAAAAACACTTAAAACAATAATAAAAACGAATCAGAAAATAAGGGCTTGCAAATAATCTCTTATTTTTGTAACATATTCAAATAAATAACCGTCTCAACAAACATTACAAATCAAACTTACACCATAAAAGGTAACGAAGCAAAAATACTATGAAAAATAAAAGGACCAGCATACTCTGAGTTTGTCTTTGTTGCTCACCGCGGTAGACAGAGAATCTCACTAAAGAGGCTGAACAAACAGATTATCTACGGCTCGCCAATTCAGAAGGCACGGTGTATCACTTACCGAAAATCTTCGTACAAATCCGATTTAAAGAAGACCTCTTGAAATCTCTTGAAGGATACCAGTTTTTCTGTCTACACAAATATACATAAGCGCATAAAATCGTTTAATCCCTTTTCCTTTTAATCTCAAAGTAAAACCAGTGCGATAAACTACTTTTTATGTAAACAAACTTTTCGTGTATAGAAAATTTCATCGACTTTATCATTGTGATTGATTTGTTAAACGATTTTCCATTCAAAGAATGAGAATTTTTTCAAATAATTCAATTTTTTTCGATTCATTTGGCAACTGGATAAAAAAATAGTTAAAATATTTTTTCTTCACCCTTAAGTACTGCGATTTTATGTTCCATGTCAATGCTAGTTTTTTTTTTGTACCTGAGGACCGAAAACTTTTTTTATTTTGCCCGGACATCATTTTTTTTTATGAATTAGGTACACTCGTCGTCTGTATTTTGTGATTCCAATGAAAATAAACTCGAGAGTATGGACGACGGGAGGTGTGAGATTTAGTCGAGGTCCACATACGATACATTTGTAAGGTTTCTGTGTTGCAGACGATATGAGAAGGGAAAAAAAGTCGATTGACAAAATGGATAATCCTTGGCTGATTTTGAGCCTGCGTAGGGTTTCATCTCGTCCTTTCAAATTTCCTTCTTGCCTTCCGCATCTTTCACAATGTTCTGTTTTGATTTTTTTTCTTACTGCAACAAGATGTGTAATGGTATACCAAGAAAAAAAAGAAAGAAAAGAAGAATGGATGCACTCGATACTCGTGCAAACACTCGACATCCCAACTTGAGTCTATGTTTATCCTCTTAGCAGAATAAAAAAGAGATTTCGGGAGCCTTGAGGCGAACCGATCCTGGTTTATCTGACATTTTTTTTTTTTTTTTCATTATTTGTTTATTTTTATATACTCTGTCATCTAATGCTCTCAAGTGTTCTGCTTTTTACGCACTTCGAATTACAGGCGATCTTCTTAGCTCAATAAAAAGCTTGTATGAACGTTCTCAAAAATTTGTACACTTTTAGATAATATTTTAAGGACATGACAAATTTTGAAGGTCGTATCGTAACTTTGTTCAGTTGAGTGAACCGAAGCAAGTCTCGAACATAAAGCTGGATAATTGTACTAACAAAAGGGATAAGAGGAGAGAGGCTGAAAGCTTGGACAACGATATTCTACTACCCTTATATCGCATATATAGATATATGTTATATTATGGGGTTAAGGGGTATATTCTACTCTCGACATTATTGGGAATGGCTCATCAGAAGAGGATTGGATAGCGAAAATCAGCTTGGATAGAGAATAGGAGTATGGTGGCTATATTGCCTCATTAATGTCTCCTCTTTGCTAGTAGTGGTGGCCACCAGTTCGACCCACATCCAACATTTCTGTCCATCCAACGATATCACAACCCTATCTTCGTAGCTGACGAAATTGGACTCTTGAAATGAGCGAAGGGGCAATGGCAAGGGTAAAGGGTCGCAGGTCGCTTCGTGGCCAAATCCTAAGTAAGGTCACCCAACGACAATTTCCGGTCGCCATCTTGGATCAAGGACATTCACTCACGAGCAACAGTTCCACTATAAGAGAACGATTGCTGCTGGAAAACGACGAAGATAACTGCCCAAGAAAATTAACCTACGTGTCAGGCAATCGAGCTTTGTAAAGGGAATAGCTTTTACTAAATTGCAACTCGGTTGACACATGTTTTTGAAGTTTAATTAAATTAATCGGAGTCTCCGAGTACTTGGTTGAGGGTGAAAAATAGATCATCGTTGTGACTTTTTGTCAAATGGTTTTTTTTTCATGAATAAAGTTATGACGTTTCATTGTGTTTTGTTTATATTCAGAAATGAGCTTTAAGGTCATTTTTAAATCGTCGCTAATGGCTAGAATTCCGTGGAGAAGTAAAAAAAAAAATCGAATCTATTGTTGAGCAGAAAACTGTATGTTTATTGAGTTGCAATGACGAAGCATTCTGCTAGAATTCCCAAGAGCCTAGAGTTTGCAAGATTTGAGAATTGTAATTGACAACATTTCCAAGTCATGGAACATTTCACCCCTTTCTCTTGACTGCGCAAGGGATCATGGTCGTTTGAATCTTCGCTAACGGATTTGTAATTCTCTACGACGGCGACGACAACGATTCGAGAATTCTTCCCCCTCGTAAGACCCAGTTCCGTGTTAATTCCAATAGACTCTTGGCTTTAACAACCCCCTGACTTTATGAATGTTTAATACTACCCCTTGAGGTCACTTGATTTTTATTTTCTTAGCTTTTGCTTAGAGCTTTCTTTTTACATTTTTCAATTTCTTAAATTTTGTTTCAAACTAAATCGAATTTAAAATGATCAGAAAAATACAAATCTCATGTTTTAAACTCTTTTTTAAAGTCCTTGGCTACGCTGACAGTTCAGTAAATTTTATTCGATAATATATAAAGTCTCATAAATTCAAAATTCCACTAAATCAAAAGAGTTTAATGAAAAAGAACAAAGCACCAGTGTTTTTATGAAAAAGGTATTAAACGACTACTCTCGACTCGATACTCGATTGCTATTTCACTCTCTTTCTGTCACTGGTTAGATTGTTGCGATGTTGAAGGAGAATTAGTGACACACGTAGTTACGAGTTTCAATTCAGGGCATGGCCATTTCATCAATTATCTTTTGTAGTGACGAGGGTCGTCAGCCGACACAAAGAATCCAATATATTTCGTAATGAAGTGAATTTGCAGTTCGATTATCAGTCAAAAGTGTGAAATTCGTCAAGGGACTCATCAATAAATCAATCACCAATAAAAAGACGACGATTAAAAGATTGACGCAGCTGATAAAATGATTGATTAACGATCATTATCAAAAATTCCCTTTTTTTTTAATTTTTGGTTTCGGGGTGATTAAAATTATTTCTGTTTGATCAGTGAATGCGTGCATGAGTTTCACAATCGAATGTAGCGAAACCAACGCACTGTTAAAATACTCCATTCACGAATCAATCAAAATTATTAAACCCTTAGTCACAAATCTTCAAATAAGTTGACCTAAAAACTAATTTATCAACGTTGCAATATTCAACTAAAATAGTAATTAAAAAAAAAAACAAACAAACAAACAAACTTCAATTATTCGAAATTACGAAGGACGCGACTCAGGGGAAAATTGGCATCAATTTTCAGTCAGGTGTAAATATTTTTTTGTATTTTAAGAGTTTGTGTTAGAAAGTCTCTATATTTCATACGTAGAAATAAAAGAAAATAAAAGAAAGAAGTAGTAAATGTGTGGCGTGGTTTACTGGAGAAATTTGAAACTCAAGCTCACCAATAACCGGTGGAAAATCGGGTTGGACCGAAACGTTGTCCCCGTATACGGTCCTTAATTCGAGTCAAGATTACAAATTGATTCCGTAGCAGTCTGTATATGAATCAGGCGTCACGTGTTCGGGACGCACCCCTCTGGACACGTACCAATACACGTAATCGTAATAGCGATATATATATATATATATATATGTGGTCTTTCTAGAGAACCGTGTGCACATGCGTTCTCTTCTCTCCTCTGATGGCAGTGGTCAGGGGGATTTGTATAGCACATAGAGTTCTACATTCAACCCCCGAATATATTCTACGTTATTTCGTGTACTTTATCCTCTTCTCTCTGTCCCTCTACTACAATATCGTATAGTGCAGTTTCCGTGCAAAGTTTTCATCGATTCCAACCAATAATATTCTTCCGATAAACTTTTTTGTTATACTTTTTCTCTACATCGTTTTTATGTATTGATCATTTTGTTTTGCTCTAACATTCCGTTCGAACATACTGCAGAAGTTGTAACGCGCTCTGTTGGAAAGGGTTGCAGGATTTTTTAGCAATGGTTGAACGGAGTTGAATTCAAGCAGCCAGTCATTTGATCAAAAATTCGTGAATTACGTTTTTTACATCGAATTTCAACCTTCGTTGACATGCACAGTGGGTCATATTAAACCGATGGATTTTTTGAAGACATTTTGAGGATTTTTTGAAAAATATTTTTGAGGACTGCCAACGATTTTTCACCGGAATAGTAGTTTTTTTATTTTTTTTATTTATTTATTACTTTTTTTGAACGATTAGCAAGGGCAGTTGAAAAAAAACTATTCATTTCGATCGTTTCGTTGTTATTTCAATATGTTTTTCTCCCTTTCTTCAGTATACGACTCAGCCCTAAAATTATCAGAGTTTTTACCACCGTGCCTCGATATCATTTATTTCGTATTTTGGGGCTCGTTTCAAGGTTGCCATTTTCAGGGTTCAGCAAGTAGGAACGAGAGTGTGTCAGAAAACGAGTGAGGAAAGTCACGAAAGGCGTACATTTGTGCCGAATGATCGATGCACCCCCGGCTATTATTACTCAACCCCGACGAACAACAGCTCTTCCCCTTATGTGCGTGGCGTCACGAGAAATGGCACACAACATTTGTAGCATCCAAAACTTCTTCATCATCCCACCGATATCCGACTTGCTACGTGACAAATTCTAATTGAACAATTTTCGGTACGACCCTCGTTATCGGTTTTGACTTTGGCGTCATATTTTGAGAAATCGTCGGGGTGGATACAAAGCAGAGAGAATCATTTCATAGCTTTTGTTGCTGGAATGTAAAAAAAAATCTTGATTTTTACACGACACAACAAAGTTGAATTGTTTTATTTCATTTTTTTTTTTTTCATGATTTCTTGCACCAAATAGTTCAACATTTTGCAACATCAGTTCGCGATGAATTGAATGCCTTCAATCATGGTTCAAATTTATACCTCTGATAATTCAAGAGCCGCTTGCAAATAAAACGAAAAGAAAAAAAGAAAGTAAAGGCGACGCGTCAGAAAGGGAGACACGAAACGACAATAAAGTGCACAAAGTACCAAACATTGAAAAGGACTGAGCAGCGAAGAGCGGAATACACAACGGAAGAGGAAAAGTGCTGATGGGCACATGTTGGCACAAGGGAATTCATGTACATTGAGATAATGAAAACAAATATTAAGAAAAAAAGAACAGAAGAAATACAGGGATACGCGTAATCTCACAGTATGGCGTCGCTTCCAGTTCGCTCACCGCATACAATACACCACGGCGTGTCATATAAACTTTGGATGCATCGTATGCACAAACCTTTTCAACTGTCTTGGTTCCGACCTTTTTAACAAATAACCCACCGTCTTCCGTAAAGCTCAACACAACTTTTGTCAAACTTGGTGCAGTTTATCTACAAGAATTTTATTCTTTATCCGTTCTTTGCGTCTGTCTTTCTGTCTTTTTTCTGCTTTTCATTACCGTCTACACTGTTGTTCATTCAGAATTGCAAATTTATTTTCGCATCTTTTAAAACTTAATCCTCCTAAGAGTTGAGGATTTAAAGCAGTGACTTCCCTAGTCAACGTTGTGTTAAATTTTTAAAAGAGTCGTATGCAAAGCTTAACAGATAAATTTATTAATCGACGGTGAATTCGTCTTGCAGGATGTCTCGTTAACTTAGAAAAATGTTGATAACTATAGATATGTTTAATCATCAACCGATAAATGATAAATTCTACAAATTCATATTTTCATCGATATTTTTGGAAGAATAATCCGTATTTTTTAAACGATTTTAACGCACGAACGCTTGTTCTGTTCCTCAAGAAATTCTCTACGATTTCACTGTGTCGATTTTTTTTTAAACTTGTCAATTTTTTAATAAAAGCTATTTGTTTATGACATAGTTTTCTTGTGATCGACTGCAACATTGAAACGTTGAAGTTGAAAAAAAATCGACACAGTGAATTTGTAGAGAATTTCTTGAGGAACAAAATAAGCGTTCAAGCGTTAAAATCGCTTGGAAAATACAAATTATTCTTCTAAAAATATGGATTAAAATATGGCTTCGTGGAATTTTGCATTTATCAGTTAATGGTTAAGCAAATCTATAGTTTTTCATATTTTTCTATGTTAACGAGACATACTGCAAGACGAATCCAGCGTCGATTAATAAAATTAGGTGTTCAACGTTGCAAACAGCTGTTGGGAAATGTCAACACCCATTTGACTAGAGTAGTCACTGCTATGAGTTCTTAAATGAGTGAAAAAAATTTCCATCGATGCTAATTACAGAGCTTGCCCAAAAAAAAACTTCAGACTTGTACGAAACTTGTTTATTCTCTTTTAAAATGTAGAATCGAAGATTCACTTTTTTTGCGAGAAATAGTCACGGAGCTTCGCGTTGATCAAAGTGTTAAATAGTCGATGTAGCTCAGTTTCTTGTTTGTTTTGACAGAGACGTTGGCTGAGGTGGCTGCTGAGTTTGTCCATGCTCTCGTTTCCTGTTCCATCTACATTCGCTTTGTGCATTCCGCGTTATTCGCGTTCAACTCACGTGTGCTTTTTTTTTCTTCCGTTGAAAGCATCGCCTGCACGATCACTCGCTTCCTCGCTCGCTCAGCGCGCGCTGACTCTTCATGTCCAAAGCCCTTTATCCTCTTTGTTCTCAGCCAAGGAACAGCACTACGAGATATTAAAAAAAAACACACACACACTCACCAACTGCAACGTGAGCCAGGAACTCTTGTATTTTCATTTAGGAGATAGAGGTTTCGTACACGCAATGATAGCCTACGACAGTGGTGACCTTTTGCCACGTAGCTACGAAGAAACGGAAGCTACGACTCATTGTTAACTCTTCTGTCCATCCACCGACGCCTTTCATCATTGTTTTTCTTCCTTCCTCTTTTCATTACCACTTCCCTCTCTTGTTTTTTGTTTTTTCGTTTTTTTTTTTTTCAATTTCTTTTTACACTTCCCTCCAAAACTCTGTGACCTCTGAGATTCATCGAACACAAACTCGTGTGACACCTGAGATGAATATTATATCGAAAAATTAATATTAGCTTTGTACCTTAACCTTTTTGCAGTTCATAAACCTCAATTTATGTTAACAACTAAATATTTTTTTTTTTGTATGAAAACTAATAGAAATTGTGACCCAATTTGACGATTAGTTTCAACTGTAAATTTTCGAATATTTTCAACTTTCTCTCCTTCGTAAAGGAAAAAAGAAAAAAATTCATAAACTTCTGAGTTTAAGGAAGAAGGTGAAAGCTCTTAAGAACGCTGAATCCTTCACTCCTTCTCGCCATTATCGTCTTCCCATTCAACTTTTTGCTGCAAGGTGGTTCAGAAAAGTGCACAAACGAAGCGTAGGATTGACCGATGAGAAAAAAATTCCAGATGGGCTTGTTGTTCTGTCCGTGAGATCATCGTGGGAAGAAAAAAAATGTCGGTTGGTCGCGTGGCCTCAAGGAAAAGTGCGAGGCAAAAAGAAAGTACAGCGGACCCCTTGAATCCACTGAGAAGTTTGTGTCTCTGAAGATGTTGCGAAAAAAAATGGGGTTAATCTTGCGATAATCCCCGGATCGTAGGGGTAGCTAAAGTACCCTCTCGTAAAACTTTGGAAAACCATTTTTTCAAGGACGAGTATTCCAAGGACATGGAGCACGCGACGATCTTCATTTTTGCCACTTACATGAAAAGCGTGAAAATTCGCTGCCAGCTTTCTTCAGCACTCTTCTCATTTTGTTTTTAATATTTTTTTTTTTTTTTTTTTTTTCAATTTTGACTGCGATTTCAATCATGCAATTTTGAAACATTGAATATTAAACACGAAGAAAAAAAAAATGATCGAATATAATTAAATATGTTTTTGAAAAATGTCTTTTTCTCATAACGAAGGAAATGATGCTTTCTCTAGTTTTTCCTACTGTATTTTGGACTTCTTTCTCCTCTGTTCTCACCGAGAATTATATAGCCCCATTGTGACCGACCCTCTAAACTCTAAAGCAACCTTCGTATTGAGCCTGAGGTCAGCCCAGTGCTGCTGTGGCCGTAAAAGTTTCGAAACTGTACCTTTATGGATGGTGCCCTCTATTTTTCAACCGAATGCAAGAGCGGCAGTGGCTACACACTTTATACAGCCAAGCATTGCAAAACTTTTGTTCCGGCAATCCGCCATGCTCGTTTGATCGGCAACGGACCAAAACTCGTGCCTGTACGAAGCATAGCCCCAAAATATTCACGAATATAATAAAAAAAGGGATCAATTGAAAAAACGGCCAATCGAACCAGCAAACTTTTATTCAATGAAAAATAATTTTTTTTACGAATATTCATCATTTGGTACCAAAAGTATTGAAATTTTTTCCATAAATTCAATCGTGGACAATGAAAAAAAAAATTGAAAAAGATATTTACAGTTTTGTGGGGATTACGAAAATGATTATAAAATGTGAAAAGAAAAGCGAAAAAATAGTTCGGTCAAAATCGCTAAATTAATCGAAACGTCCGTCTCTTTATCCAATTTTTATAAAATTCAAAACGAAGGTGAGTTTCACGATTTACGATCCGCAAAAACACAACAACATTTGACAATTTCAATAAATTATAAACAAATTTGAAAAACAAACATAACCAACGCAACGATTGTCAAATTTCACGTATTAATCGAAAGACCAGTTCCAGTCGAAGATTTAATCGACAGTGAGATGAAAAAGGAATAAATATGGATCGAAAGAAAATGAGAAGAACGTGGTGAAGTGGGATCAAAGGGGTCGATAAATCTTTCAATTTTTCCGATGACCCTTGTTTGGGGTTGTTCCAGTGACATTGAACCTGTGGAGTTCGAAATTGTAATCCTTTTACCCAGTAATTACGATGAAATACAAGAGAATCCAAACTTCTGGTATTTCCATTAGGATTGAGAAAGTATAAAAGCGTAGGTGCTGCCTGGGGTTGGCCAATAGTGAATTATTAAAAGGGACTGTGAATTGTGTGTATTGAGTTTTACGATATTTTATCGTATTTCTGTGGGGGACAATCTTGCCAGGAGGAAGAACCTTCAACGTTCTTGTCTCATTTGACTAAAGACATATTTATGTATTATGGTTTGAAGTGAACCCTTTACTTACAACGTCAAAGGGACCATTTACTCTCTATGTGTAATGTAAAGTCCACCAGGGATATTCCGAAGCAGTGAATAAAAGGGTATACGACTCGGCGTAGTTCCTTCGTTCCTTTGTTTCTTGTTTACATAGAAAATGCAATAAAATGTATGCAACGAGCCCAAAATTCAAGAGTCCATCCAATGGAGACTAAATAAAGCGAGAGAAACTTAGAAAAGAGCATGATTTTCAATTCTGCTTAATGTTAAGGATGGAGAAAGCTTCGAGAGAGAAACAGACGCGATGTCAAACCCTGCACGAAAAAGTTTAACAAAATCGACACAAAATAAAGAGAATTAAAAAAATGTGGGGTAATTTGGAACTCTAATAAGAAATTGAAGAGAAAAAAAACCAAATTACGTGATTATAAAATCAATTATTATTATAAATTATTCTTCGTTTCTAATAATATTAATAGTTATTTGAAAAAAAAAAATAGTAATTGCAAATAATAAATAATAATAATGTGCAAATAATACTGTTCGATCGTATTTTATTGCTCGTAATTTTTCTTGCATCTCTTAACATGTGGAATGCAAACGCATTGGTTTCCTCTTTCCTTTTCCTTTTCAATCTCTCTTGTTATTTTCTTTTCTTTCTGTTTTTATTATTTTGCTTCGTCTCATTTTTCTCGCACTCTTTATCTCTCTTGTTTTCTTCCTCTCTCTTTGTCTATCTCTCTCTTACTTTGTCTGTCCTTCACTTTTACAATCTGTGCGTTGTGAAGAAATTGGCAAATTGCTCTTTTGCGCGAAAATCGGTGAAACGAGAAGAACAGAGGGTGCAATAAATCTCTGTTTACCTCTCCGCGTCTGGCTGTGCTGATCCTCTCCTCTCTCTGGATCGTACGAGTTTTGGCCTACGGACGAACGAGCGAAAACCAACCTACCGTCTCTGCTAAACTCCACGCGTCGATACAACGAGTCTGTTCTCGAGTCACGTGCCTCTCCCATTCCCATAAATTCGCTTTCATTTTAACCAACTCCGGGCCATTACTTTATACTCGACCCAGTATCGATGCGAATCATTTTTGAGTAACTTTTTTTTTAGCTATCATAATTCGCAATGATCCGCCAATTAATTATCGATTCATCTTTCATCTCCGAACTGATTGAATCGAACAAAATACTAATAATAATAACCGCGACTTCCCAATTCTTCATGAACTTTTCCATGACTTGGTACAAACGATAAAATAAATAAAATTGATCGTATTTTACAAAAAAAAAAAAACAAAACTATTTCATTGCCTCCAGTACGACATTGTGTAATTATGAAATACGCGTCAAATCATAAATAACTTATAATCAAAAGGTAATTAATGAGGGAATTGCATATTAGACATATTAATTATCATTAAATATAATCCAATCGATGGGATAATAAAAATGTGTGAATGTGGGACCATATAATGGAAAAAGTAACATTTCAATTAATAAAGTAGGCATGGCAGGGATGGTGGAACAGTTGGTAAGGTGGAAAAGAGAGCTGACGTGGAGAGGGAAACTCAGCTCAGCGGATGATCGTGAAAGCGAAGAGCAGGATGGGCAGAGCATGAAATAGGACAAAGAGAGGGAGAGCAAAAGAGAAAGAGATAGAAAGAGAGAGAGAGAGAAAGACTGAAAAAGACCCCCTGGAACTCGAGTCTATAGATTTCGATCCTACGCCTGTCCAAATATTGTCATAGATTATCCGCGGGTCCGTTTAGTCTTATTCCTCCCTCAGGACCTTGTGCCTTGCGAAGTCAAACTTTAGCTTTTCATCATTCCTATTATTTTCTTTTTAATCCTCTTGACTTTCTGGCTTTTCGCATTATGGGCAGAAAAGTGCATGCATACATTTATAGATATTTCGAAAGGGTTAATAGATTTTTATGGTAAACGTTGATTACTAAGCAGAGATTAAGTCAGATGCGAAATACCAACGGTTTGGATTGCTGCTTGAGAGGCGTGTTTTCTCACCAATGGATCATCGTCTAAGAATACAACGTGTTTCTTCTTTCTCCGATGAGGATATTAATCCACAGGTTTCATTTATTTAATCCTTTTCTTGTTGATCAATCCCATAATAAGATTAAGTAATAAGAATACCAAAATATTTAGTTTTACAATGACTTCGAGGATACGGTGGACTCTGAACCCACAAATCCATGATGTTGATTTTTTCCTTACCGTGGATATTACAATTGACAGAAAACTTGAATAAAGTTACGATGAAGTAGAAACTTTTGAGGAATTTGTAAACCATTTAAACTAATCGGAGAACATTGAAAATCAAAACTTATTCCGAACGAAGCTCCGTATGTTGAACTAAGTAAATAAGATCGCGATTTTGTTAAAACTGCTGAAGTCGTGATTCAGCAGAGAAGCTCGTTGATGGTTATCCAGAGTTTGTTTAACGTGTAGATTAATTAAGACACCAAAGAAAAAGAGGATGAAGACACAACAGTGATGGATAAAAAAAAACTGATGAGTGTTTTGAAGAAGACCAAGAAAACGAAGAAGAAGAAGAAGAAGAAATAGAGGATGAAGAAGAAGGACAAGGTCGTAACGAGGAGCAAAAGGCACACGAGCCGAAGAAAGCTCAACGGTCGTGGCAAAGGCAATCGAATGTAACGCGATGTATATATAGGAGGATTGGGTTCTGAAATAGGGGGATGATGGGCATAAGGTTGAAAAGGAAGAACGAGGCAAGCAGTCAAGCAACCCCTCGGCGTGTCGGTCGGGCGCGCGCGAGCAACTCTTAAGCCCCTGGT
This sequence comes from Campoletis raptor, assembly GCA_948107755.1. Lineage (NCBI taxonomy): Eukaryota > Metazoa > Arthropoda > Insecta > Hymenoptera > Ichneumonidae > Campoletis > Campoletis raptor. Next base: position 14,281,036 of record OX403626.1, read on the forward strand.
TAGGGGTCGAAGGCGGCGAGCCACTGAGGCCACAAACACGACCACGGTCCTCATTGGTCGACGCGCCTACACTGGGTGGAGCTCACAGAAAAACTGTAGTGGGGATAAAAATTCCCCTCTAAATAGCTGCGGCTACGGGGGCGAAAAACTAGAATCCGCCGAGTCGGCACCGAGCGAGCGTCACAAACGCAATTTTCAGTTGGTCCCTCTCGGCTTGTCCCGTTCTCTACGAGCTTTATCCGTAACCCACCACGCGTGTGTCTATGTGCCTGTTTCACGTGCGTTCATGTGTCTGTGTCACATTGTGCGCGTGTCTGTTCTATGCAACAGCGGATATTAGCCTAAATTACGAATGACACACACGCGTACATTTGTTTACCAATAAAATGAGTTAAATTGTGTTCGAGAGGAAACTACGACTTGACCCTACAAATTTTGGATAAAGTGTACGAAAAACAAATTGACAAAAAATATTTACACGCATAAACAAACACATCGAATTTGTGTTTTTATAAATTTTGAGCAGGAATATCTCAAGAACAAAAGTGAACAGTGACCTTTGCATACTTTTGTGACCTTTAAGATTTATTTTTTTCATTTTTTCCTTGTTTTATAATAATTCAAAAAAAAACAAAACAAAAAAACGAAACAAGTGCTCTCACCAAGAGAATATAATTGACGAGAGAATCCAGAAATCAATTAAACTTGGAAATACGCTATAAAAATGCATCTACCCGAGGGACCACTTGGTATGGACAACTTCAGCGCCATTCACGATACCCTCAGCGCCTGCCACGGTGATCTCGTGCAGACCGGAAGTCCTGCTATACTTTGTACCGCATTACCTTCACATTGGAGATCCAACAAATCTCTACCAATTGCGTTCAAAGTTGTCGCACTCGATGATGTTAGCGACGGTACTCTCGTCACTATTCGCGCCGGTAACGACGAAAATTGCTGCGGCGAATTGAGAAACTGTACCGCCGTTATGAAAAATCAAGTTGCCAAATTCAATGATCTTAGGTTCGTCGGACGCAGTGGGAGAGGTGATTACATTGTTTTATCTTAAAACAAAAACGCTTCTTTCTTCAGTCACATCGAAAGTTTCGATCCCTGATAAACATTGTCAAGTCTTTGAGAATCGCAACACAAATCAAAAATCAAATCTTTCTACTTATTTTATTTCATAGCTAAAGAATATGTTCACAAAAACTTGAAACTAAATCACAAGTTTTTTCAAATTTATTACAGGCAAATCGTTCTCACTGACGATACAAATTAGCACGATACCCTTCCAAGTAGCGACTTATACGAAAGCAATCAAAGTGACGGTCGACGGACCACGAGAGCCACGATCCAAGTCGAGTAAGTATCTTGAAAATTATTATATTCGTTAAACGATTTATTTATTATTGTCTTATGATATAAACAAGTTTAAAAATCCTAAAATTAAATTTGTGAAATCCTAAAAAATCATCGAACGAACTAGTCAATCATTGTTTTGCGATGACAAATTATTTCAACATTTTCGAATGATTTTTTCTGGTGAATTTACATTCATAGGCAATGAGACTTTGGACAACAAATCCGGTGAATAATTTTTATTTTATAATTTAGGATTAAATTTAATATAGGAAAATATAAATTGTACCTTTTTGCTCAAGTCTATATAACTCCCATTTATATTAGGCTTTTGTTAAACCATTGAAATGAAGGACAGTTTCGAACCTAGTACAGCAGGTAGAATTTTATTGGATGATCTGCCAGCAAACTGTGAAAATCACTGTTCTCTGATTTTAAAAACTCGTATTTTTATTGTGTGTCGTGAAAAAATATTAATCTTAGTAACAGCTGGAAAATAAAAAAGATTAAAATATAGAAAATGAATCAGTGATTGTGTAAATAAGAAAAAAGTCTCAGGCCGAAGTAAAATCCTCAAAAAAAAATATGTTTTCCAAAGCATTTGATTATTTACACTGAAGTTTTGAGGGCCCGGAAGTGTGAAAATAGTCTGAGAAAGGACAATTAGTGGTAATCGTAGAATCCGTAAATCCTGATGTCGTGGAGCTATTATACGAAGTTGAGGGAATTTTGGTTGCACGAGAGCGTTTAATAACCCCGGCCACGCTGCATGGCCAGCTTCTGGCGGACCTCAAACCGCGACGGCGGTCACACACGGGTCATCCTCATTGGGGTGCTCAAACGGCCACGTTTCTACCACCTAATCCTTGCTCCCTTTATTCTCTGTCTCAAATTACCCCGTATATGAAAATCTTGAATCATTTTCCTTCAACCTTTCATCATAACAATCGAGTCCTCATTCTCCAAAGTTAACGTCATTGACATCGATTTCTTTTTTAAAGTTATTTCATGATAATTCATCAACAAGAAGAAAAATACCTTCTATGTCCCAAAAAATGATATAAATACAAACGAAAAAATGAAAAAAAAAAAAAATTAATTAGAGTGTTGTTTGATTCCATCACTGAGATTCGATTCATTAAACCAAACATTTAACGTCCGGCTTTCGATTGATTATTCGCTCACTAAAGTATTCTACGTGTGTCGTCTTTATTGCACTAGGATCTGCTCCATGGGGCTTTTATATCGTACATGACGAAGGGAGAAAAAAACAAATACAGCCTTGGCCAAAAGTATTGTCCACACTTGCAAAAAGAATGTATTTTTTTGGAAGCGTTTTTACAAACGCAGTTTTTAGATTGCTGGTAATATAAAATTGAACACGAGACAATGCCTGGTTTCAATGAAGGTCAAAAAACATTTTGAAAACTAATACTTGGAACGTTTATTATTTTATTATTTATTTATTTATTTTTTCAACTTTTTTTCGGGTCTCTGGATCGATGATATCGACGAGATTCTCATTCTCGATAAAAACTCGAAACATAAAGTTGTTTAATTATACTTTTGTCTAATGTTGTATTGATAAAACGAAAACAGTCATCATCAGCAAAGAGAAGCCGCGTTTTAATTCTTCAAAAGTTTAGCTCGTGTTTTTCTCGCTCTTTCTCTGTTTCTTGGTTTGTTTATAATCGTCCCACATATGGCGGTAGCATGTGCGCCACAAAATGCAACTAAAAGATTCCCGCCGAGCCGGCAAACACCAACATACGTTCTCCAAGTTGCCATTACATGTTCGATGTGTAGTCGTATCGCTCGTTTCTCCTTTACTCGAGACACAGATATAGAGGATACACTAACTGGGTACATCGTTACTCCACTTTTACGAGGTCGTTCCAATTTTTTTATTTCTATTTTTCTTTTTCATAAAAAAAAAAAACGTAAGAAAAGTTAAAGAAAAAAAAAAGAATCAACATCCAAACTATCTCTCGTTTGTCGGTACGTGTACCAACGGCTTGTAATCCCTCGTGATGTTTTGCGTACATTTCTCGAGCTCAAAATCTTCGGAAGTTTATTTTAGTCGGATACTATTAAAATCCTCGAAGCAAAGGGTCTTCCAAAGCGTTTCAGACTCTGGGAAACGTCTTTGTGATAAAAAACCAAAGATCTGGGATTTCCAAAGTTTTGTTGAAATTGGCAGCATCGGATTGGTCTACGATTAAGAATCGAGAAGGATATTTTTAAAAAAAGATCGTAAAGAGTATCAAAATATGCAGATTTTCAACGAAATCGGAAATTCCAATCACACGAGACTAAATGGTTCGTTCATTTTTTGTGTTTTTAGATTTTCAATATGGACCTGGATTTCCAGGATTGGGACTCTTGAATCCTTGGTTGGATGCTGCATATCTTGGACACGCATGGCACCTGCCTCATCCTGCATTAGTTAAAGGTAAGAATCATAGAAATATATATATTTTTTTCGTTTAATCCTGAATCCGCCGCTTTGCTTTTTCTCTGATCACGATTTTGATAGAGCGTTTTTCTAAAATTTCATTTAATATCTTATAAACCGTTAATCAAAACAAATTTTCCAATAACTTCGAGATCTTCAATAAATATTCGCAACATTTGACATCGAGAAAAATTAAAGATGGCGATTGTACTAGTATTACGGGGTGTTGGGTTATCGATTTGTAAGTTTGCTCGGGTACAACGATGATTCATACATCGCTGGACCGAGGGGTGAGTATCCCCTTCGTCCTTACTTTTCGCCTCTCCCCCCCCTCCCCCTTCCTCCTCCCCGCCCTTAAAGAACAAGCGAGACGGATAGGAATTCAGCGAGTTCCCCTTTCCCCATCCAAAAACAAGTCCCTGTACTTTTGCATCCCCCTCCGTCATCCGAGAGTAACAACAATGCATGCTCTCCTCTCGATGGACGTTCGTAACGACCCCTGCGTTCATCTCGGCGAATTTGCACGGTGAATTGATAGAATGTACTTCCAACCCTGCTGCCTTTCTATTTATTTCGATCAAGAATCTTGTAAAAAAAAAAAAAAAAAATAATCACTTCTCTGGTCTTCTCGTGTTTAAAGAATTTAATTGAAATGTTTGTTTTCATCTGGCGAATAAATAGACGAGATTTAATTAAGTAATAACAATAATTCAGCCTCTCTTTTTTTTTTACTGAACAACGAAGAGAATCAAACAGCAAAGTTTTTCTAATCGTATCTTTTTTTCTTTTCTTTCTTCTGTTTTTAATAAATTCAGGAACGATGCCAATGCCACCCGGTGATATATTTACGCCACAATTTGCCCCAACTGTACTTCCATCCGCGTATTCGTTCGGCGACCATCACACGCGGTTTACAACAGCATCGGAATATGCAGGAGTAGGAAAAAGCACGGAAACTAATAGTAATGGCGGAGCAGCGATACCGAACAGTCCATCAAGAACGCCACCACGTAGTCCAAGCGAAAGCGGAAGCGATTCAACGCCGGAAGAGATACGCAGCGCCTTCGTACCGATCAAACTAAACACACTTCCGCCAAGCGGAGCAACGCTTATTCCATCGTCTTCTTCCCCTGAACGAACGATACCGCGAAAGCCAGTGTCTGGAATTAAGTGTGAACTTAAAGCACCAACGTCCTTAATATCCCAAAGACACACGAACGAAATAACGAGTACGCCAAAGAGAAGTCCAACGACGACGAAAATATCAACAACACCTGCCGCAAAACCCGTATGGAGGCCTTATTGAACATTAAAACAAACAAACAAAACAAATTTAAATATTTAATTCAGAATTAAGTGAATGATAAACCAAACCAAGTAGGAACGAGGCTAAATGGACAATCCGACAAACCTCAAATATCCAAATTTCTAATAACCATTTAAACAAAGTAACAAACAACAAACCAAAACTCCCGCTTAAAGGCTAGTGACTTTATGTGTACGCGCGAGCTAGAAAAACATAACGATATTTCGTAATGATTTTCCTAGTGTCGATTACTAGGCGTTACACATTCCATCCCGTTTGACAAAAACAATGATTTCCCAATATTTCTTTCCTGACATTTAAACCATTGCTCACTCCTTCCTCTTGATCAATTCTTTTCAAATCCTTTTTCGGTTTCTCTCCTCGATTATAAAAAAAAGAAAAAAAAAACCGCGTCCAAAAATGATATCAGCGACGGTGAAGAAGGACGACGGAGAAAAAATTAATCAAGAAACTAAAATAAATGGGAGCTTAAAAAATGGCATGGGAAAAAACGCAATTTACGTGCCGGATGACCCAATATTTCAATGACGTTCAGGTAGCGTCCAAAGGGTTGTTTCGTCGCTCATCCACCAAGTTCAACAAATTTGTAAATAATTTTCAATTTAAAACACGTGTATAAATTAATTGTACATATGCGATCGGGCGTAAATGAATATAAAATTAATCGATTTAACCGTTCAGTGTAAATCTTGTACATAAACAAATATTTATCGGTGGGACAATAATTTTTAGCGACGATACAATGTATTTCATTATTATTTCTATTATTATTATTCTTATTATTATTTTTATTTTCATTATGAAATAGGAGAAAAAAAAATAAGAGAGGAAGGACATTCACAAGTAGGAATACAAAAATAATAATAATAATAATATTAAATAATTGTAGATCGACGAGCCGGAGAGCAAGAGACTGGTACGAATGAGTGAACGATTGACAGATTACGTTGTGTTATTGTTGTACATATGTGGAATTTACCATGAGAGATATCGCAATTATTTAATATCAGAGATTTAATTTAATGTATAAAGAGATGAGTATATGTAATATAAAGGGCGATGAGAAAGGAGACGAGATAATGAACGCAAAAAAAAAAAAAAAAAAAAAAAAAACAAATGAAAAATCTATCACAAAACAAGTGTCTTATTAGTTATCCAATTCATTATCCTCGATTTCCTTGAATTTGGCATGAAACAATGGCCATGGTAACAAAAAATTGAAGAGACTTTGTTTGTTTAAGGAAATTGGCTACACACAACAATGTCGTCGTGTTAAAAGCATAGAAAAATTCGAAATGATTAGAATTTAATAAAATTTGGTGATTATATTCTTCAGTATTAAATATGAATATACAAAGTTTTTTTCAATTTTTCTTCTACATATTTTTCGAGTAATTGAACGATAGAGTTTACATGCATAAGCACAGGATTCAGATAAATATAGAAATATTTTTAGCATATTGTAAACTCCAATTATTGGACAACAATGCAGACGAAAAAATTGAAAAAAAAAAAAAAAATTGTGTCATCGTATTCGATGCTAAAGAATGTTATCATGAAATTTTATTAAATTCTTATCATATTGTCGTACGTAGCCAACGTCCTTAAATAAACAATTAAAGACGTTGGTTTTTATGGAAATTTGAAAAAAACGTTATGGTTTTATGGCCCATTTACTTGGCTCTAAACAGAAAAGAAAAATCAGTCCCTTCCATGGACTGATTTACCTCCACACCCTTAAAAACATTGGTGCATCTTTATTGCTTTGTGTTTATATATATTATGGGAAGAGGCTTTTGGTATGAAATGATACCCAAAGAAAGATACCCACGGTTTGGATACGGTCTGTATAGCCAGAAACGATTCTGGCTCGTGCTAAGCCACGATCTATCAGTACGATACGTTTTTTTTCTCTTCCTTGTTGTTTGTATGTGTATAGGCGTTAGTGTATGTCGCTCGTGAACGAGAGAAAGAGATTGAAACACCGTTTCGTGTCGCAGCAAAGGGGATTCATATTCTCCAGCTTATTTCTTCACCCGACGATCCTACGTTTCTTCTTTTTTGTTCACTGCCGATTTAAATCTGAATGGCAACACACCACGGTCGTTTGGTACGCTCATAGAGGAGCAAGTGAGACGAAAGACTAAGGGGATCGGATAGGGAATGGTTTATATATCGAGGGGAGTGCGTGAGATCTGTATTAGTACGTACAGGCCTCGTTCTGCAGGGATTCTCAATCGAATTCGCATAACCGTGTGATATTGTCTTTCCGTTTTTTATTCCGTGGGAATTTCAGCCATTTTTTAACAATTGACCATCAAGTCCATCAATTTCAATAGATATTTCAACGAAATTAGACGTACCAACGAAGAATTTGCCAAGGAATGTAAGCGCTCAATGAATATTTTCATTCCTTGAAATCTGACGAAGTGATCTTGAAATTTTTACTTAATTTGCTTGATAATAAAAACAAAAGGAAGTGACGTTTGATCGCGAAGTTTTCTTACGATGCAGCAAATGCCATTCGGACTTTTTTTTAGCTGAAAAAAGTCTCGACCATCGCATGCATAAAAAGTGACGTTTGAAACTTTTGATCCTAGGAAATAAAAGTCAGTGAGAATGACAAAGGCGATTGGACGTGATTGAACGGCACCCCGTGATCAAGAAAATGAGAACCATGAGTGCACTTCGTTGTCGACACCATGGCAGCCCTTCTCAGTACTCCCTTCTGCCTCTTTTTTTATTTCTTTCTCTATTCTCTCATTCTACTTTATTTCTCTCTTTTACCCTGCAAGCTTTTGCATTGACGAGTAGACAACGGAAAGCGAGAAACCGTGAAGGGTCACCACATAGTACGATAGAACCTATGCCCAAATTCTCTTCAGTATATACACATATATATGTTGTATATATATAAACATATAGATTCTACATACGTAACGTCTATATAGATATGTTTCCTGCCTGACAATTCTCCTCTGTCACATTCGCATCGCGCTAACTAATGTTTGCTCACGACGGACTGCGTTCGTCGGGAAATAATCGAATCACGAACATTGGAACGGAGAGAGAGAGAGAGGGAGAATGAGTAAATACCTAAAAAAAAAAGAATCCATGTAATTGAGGAATGTGACCATGTGGTCGACTCACTCTTTTCTCTTGTTCCTCTTCGTTCAATTCGACTGACAAGAACCTGTTGTTAATTTTTTGGGGTGATATTTAATGAAAAAGGCTTCCATTACATCGTTCATTACGAAGCTTCGGTAAAAATTCATCAGAATAACAAAGACTGAAGCATATTTCACTGAAAATAAACCATCGCAACAATGAATAATGTCGCTTTATTGTAAAATATATATTTTTCATTTATAATTTATCGAAATACAGTAGAATGTTTCATTGTTTCTGCTACTAGTCCTGAATCGGTGACTCTACTGTCAGTGAGTTCATCGCCATTGGTCTTTAATTAGTGCAATGTAAATTTGTAGCAAAACGTGAATGGGTCAGTGTGTCAATATCAGCGGTTCCAGATCTTTGTGATCAATTGCGTAATATTGCTATCGCGAATAACGACGTGAATGTCAAATGAAATTGAGTTCCATAAAATACTCGATCTCTATCCAAGCGACGAATGATTCTATTCTTGGACGAAGAATCCTGCATGAAACCATTGAAGATAATGCTGATGAAAAGAGCGAATTGATGATGAATTGATAGATTGACCATGATGGAACTGCATGATGGCGACAAACAGTTCTTTTATTTTTTTGCACACTAGACACAACGCAGAGGGAACCAAAAAGAGAGAGAGAGAGAGAAAGGGAGAGAGAGAGAGATGGTCAGGAGAAAGCGAAGGGAAGGAGAGAACAATAAACTGTGGATAGTCCTCATGACCGGAATCAGCGTTCCTCAATGCTCCAGAGGGATGGATTGTGCCACAAGCAGGTTGGAGGGGGATAGTTCGGGTATTTGAGAGAGTTTGAGGGTCCTAGAATCAGGCAATCAGTGTTGATGAGGGAAGCTGGAGGATGACGGGGGGTGGGGTACCAGAGAGAACTCGAACAATTAGTAACCATCCCCTGCACGCGTCTCTGCCGTCGCTTTAGCACCGATTGAGAATCCTCCCTTCCCTTTCCCTTCTCGCGTTTGATGGTCATCTCTGTTTATGGCTCTCTATTCCTGTTCGACTATCATCTCTTCTCTCCTTCTCTCATCCATTCTCCCATCCCCCCCCCCCCTCCCCAAAAATCCTCTCGTCCCTTCATCCCTCGTTTAGCTATATAATTCTCTCTGTTAGTCTACCATCGAAAGCTACGTACGAACTGTAACGCTACGCATGCGAAAGAGGCCTCTGACTGCACGCACTGTTGCTCATGCTTCGCTACTGATAGTCGCTTCCTTTCTTTCTCTCTTTCTCTCTCTCTCTCTCTTTTTTCGTTCATGCTATGCTGTCAGTTCACTCGCAACTGCGTTCGCCAGATTACGAGGATGACCGTTAGAGCAGCACCCCGACGGAACGATCAGACGAGACAATGTGCCTGTCGGATAAACATCAACGATTTTACCGAATCTCATTCCTACTCTCGTCTATTTTCCTCGACTCGTTTAACTTTGAATTCTAAAGTATGGAAAAATGTAGCGGACTGCATCAGTGAAAGAATAATTCGTTTTAATCAAATAAATATAATTATTATCATTGGGAATAAGGATTCTTAACAGGAATGAAATTTATGGTCATGGAAAATGGTGAAAAATGAACTTTTTTTAATGTTTCCTGTAAAAGCCTTGCAAGAGTTAACAAAAAATTTGTAAACTCAATATTTAGCATCGGAAATAAATAGTTTAAACTGAAGATGAAAAATATTGGTTGGTTTTATTTATTTATATAATTTAAGTGGTAAGAAAAAAACAAGTGTACTGGTATTTACATTTCTCGATTGGATTATTGAAACTCGATCGTGAAGCCTTTGAGGCTTGGAAAAAAGGATCTTATGAAAAGCAAGGTCAAAGACGAGGAAAATCAGCATTTACGTAACTTCGTAAAAACCGTATACACGTATATATAATCGAAGAAAAAAAAAAAAAAATGAAATAAGACGAATAAAGATAAGAAACGAGAGCTGTGGAATTGATCCACTTGAGGAGACAACAAAAAAGAAATCTCAAGAAATAATAAGACGCTTCCAAAGGGGAGGATTCACTTATTTCACCCTTAGCTCGGGATGTTGAAGCTTCTGCGGTCTGGCAAGAACAAAAGTGGATCGGGACTAAAGAAACCACTGCGTTACGAAGTAAACCATTCTTTAAGTACAACATTCGTAAGAAACGATATCAAGGAACAAAAAAAGTTAAAATTTTCATAATAATAAAATCCTATCTTTTGACTTAATGAAAAATTACTAAGGAACAAAACATTTTCATGTACAAAGAAAACAACCACAAAAGAGTTTATGTTAACCACGAACAGAGAACAGAAAGGGAAAGAGGTAAATAAAAATAAAAGGGTGCTCGTTATTAATGAAGAATTAAATATATGCAGTATTTTCATATTATTATGAATAACAAAGAAAGTTAGTATCTTATACAGGATTAAAAAAATTTTGTATTAAAGAAAGAGAGAGAGAGAGAGGAAGAAAAAAAGGAAAACTTTTGCCAAACGGTAGGTAATTTTGAATTCGGTGCGGGGTGTAATAAAACAAAGTAATAAACCGCAAAATTGTCTGTGGTGTATTAATAAAACCACATTGGCCTCCAGGTTAATCCTCACCGAAGGAAACACAGTTGACGTTAGTTTGTGTACATATACCTGTGCGACTAAATTCTATAACTCGATGCTAACCATGCGTTTGGTTATGGATTGGGGGGAGAGGTAGAGCGTTGGATTGGACAGAAGGCAATAAGGGTGAACGACTGAGAAGATATGGTAAAGGAACTTTTGGCTCGTCCACAATCCTCCCCAAGAGTTCGTTTATTGGGGAGGGACAATTCACTTTTTTTTTTTCCACTCTCGTAGTTGACACGAACTTTCATTTTACGATAGGGTTTTTCACAACAATGAATTTTACATCGCGACATATACCGAGAAAGTTACCTTTCGAGAAAACGCGAAAGAGAAAGAGAGAGCGAGAGACACGCCTAGGAAAAGGGATTGAAAGAAAAAGGAAGAGAACTAAACTAATAGTTATTTGAAGATAGTAAAAGAAAAGGTATAACCTCAAAGCAAAAGAGAGAGAAAGAGAGAGAGAGAGGGAGAGAGAGAGAGAGAGAGGGAGAGAGAGAGGGAGAGGGAGAGAAAGAGAGAAGATTGGAGGAAACTGTTGATTCGACCAGAGTTGACAGACCGAAAAGAACCGATCGCCAACAACTTTCTAAGCATTTCGCGGAAAATCTGTGGTCAGTACATGACCAATTGTCAAATAAACATTTATGATACCTTTTTATTGGTTTATATTATAAGAAGTAGCCAATCCGGAGGGTGATTGTTACCTGGAGGTTAAGTAAACGAAAGAAAAATGGTCGCTTGCATGTTCTTTTACATCTAATCTTACCATCAAAATAATTTTCATTGAGAAAGGTTTTTATTTTTAGAAATTAACAGTAATAAATTTTCAAGATTTTAGTATATTAGTAATTCATAATTATTAGCAATTTAGGTTCCACCCGAACAACGATTAATCTTTTTTAATCCTTCAGCTGCAAACTGATGCCAATCTGTGCCCTTAAAATTGCATTCTCATAGATTTTCTGTAAAAAAACAATAATAAATAATCATTTAGAAATATTTTTTGTTTTTAACTTCACCAGTCATCCATCATAATTCGGTTATTCGAACCGTACAGAAATTTCTTTAAAACAATCGATACATAATGATATTAAACAATAAATAAAATTATTTTCTCACATACTTAGAAATGCAAGACTCTAATATCTTGAAATTTGATCCTCTGGGAAATCCTTTAATGGTAAATGTACATTTATTTTTCGCCAATTAAAAATCAAGTGTAAAAATTGTATTTTTATTACTAAACATAAAGATGTTTTTGAACTTTTTCAATTTTTTTAATGTCATTTTTTTAAATCAAGCTTCTCATAAAAAATTATTATCATTATTATGATTATGATTATTATTATGATTATTATTATTATTATTATTGAGTGGAAGTTTGTAATGAAATATACGAACGTAAGTATACAGATCCTTGAATGTTTCGATACTGATGTAGTACAAACGTTAACGATGAGAGTAAACGGAACTCATCACGGGCGGGAGGAAACGGACACGACGGAACAATTTCCGTGGCTGTTCAAGTTTTGCCCAATGGGCAGGAGAGTAAAGCAAGGGAAGCTCGCCAGATGAGATCTCTTCGTATGAGGACTGCTGTGCGAATTGGCAGTTCACGACGTCTCGTAGGCTCTTTGGACGATTGATCAATTTGGAAGATCGATTTTGTCCGATGAAATAATAATGTTTCTACATACGTAAAACTGTTTTGAAGTGTTGAAACGTCATATTTTCCTCCTACGATCCACGAACTTTGGCAAGGTTTCGTAGCGACTCTTCGCTGCACCTACGTTACTTTATTTCCCGATCGGCGCGCCACCGGAAGGGAACTCTCATCGATTTGTAATTGAATTTCCTTACGGGTCGCTCCTGACGTCGATCGACTCGTGGAAAAACTTTTTTTTTCCACTTTTTCTACAGTCCATCGTGTATTAATTAAGAACAATACAAAATCGATGAAATTACTTCGGTGCTCGGGGAATGGATACGAAAAATTGTAACGTTGATTGCTATCAAACAGTTATTTTCATTGATGGTATCGTCAAGTGACCAAAAGAAAAAAAACTATTAATTGTTTATTAAAATTCTATTTTTTGAAGTTGATTTTAAAATCTGTCAGAAATGTGTTTTTAAAATATTGCTAATGTTTTTTTTCTTTTTTTTTTTCATTATTGTTCGTTCTTTGTCTGTGGTCCGATGTAATCATTCCAATTTTCCGTTCTTCGAAACTACGAGGTCGTTATGTTCTGTGATGACAGTGTTGCTATCACTAGAGCTCCAATATTTCGATGTTTTTCTTTTTTTTTTAAGCAAGCCTCTCAAAAGAGTCAACGTCAAACTTCGCAGAAGAGCCAGCGGTATGAAATAATTGATTCACAAGGTTCGTCCGCGCAGCTATGCCTCGGTGATTTTATATGTTTTTTTTTTTTCTAATTTTATTCCATTTTTTAAAGGCTTGGAAAAAGGCATGAAAAAAGACAAACTTTTTTAGCGCAAAATTAGTAATTATCGAAAATTTACAAAATTTAAGAACGTTGTAAAGTGACTTTGACAAAAAATCTGTCTGCGAAAAATAGTGACTGCCTCTTTTGTTTATTTGTCTTTTGCTCCATTTAGTGAGTAAAAAGGTGAAAATTGAACAAGGAAAAACCAAAAAGACCGAACCAACCGAATAAGAATAATAATAATAATAATAATAATACGTAATAATAATAAAAATAAAGTTTGTTGAAATTTCGATCGAATTGTTCCAGAGCAATTCACACACTTGCGAATAATGAATGAAAGAAAAAACGTTTTTGTATTTTTTTAAATCACGTATTTCTGGAGTTTAATGGTAAAAATCATTATTTTGATGCGATCGCACAGTGTTGTCTGCTAACCCTTTCTTAAATTAAGCACCGGTGTGCAAACGATGGATACTCGATAGGGATTTTCTTTAATCCCTTTATTTACTTCGAAGGTATGTCTCATCCGTTTAGGCTCATTATCTACCAGCGAGTAAGCGTGAAATCCGAGCTGAAAGCAAGTTTCAATCTTTGTAAATATGTGCAAACAAGTGCAGACACTCAGACGATACAAAAATGACGTTTTCGATATTCGTGGTCTACGCAAAGGTGAGATATTATAAAAATTGCGATAAGTAACGAAAATATACAAGTTTAAGAATCATTGAGTGCAAAAAAAAATATTTTTCTTAACAAATTACAACAAAAAAGAAAAGAATTTTTTGAAAAAGAAGAAGGAAGAGAAAGAACAAAAAAAGAAGAAGGAGAAAGAAAACAAAAGAAAAAAAATTAAAACAAAAGATTACAAGAAGGTAACAAGTTTCTAAAAATAAATAAAATTGACAATTTAACATTTTATGAGTCATTTTATAAATCAAAGCATAATGAAAATAATTATTAATTTGATATAAAAAGAAAAAAAAAAGAAAAAAACATACAGATCGTACAAAAGTTTTCTTTGTTACAAAGCTTTGTATCGAAGATAACCAAGATGAGATGAATTTAGACATAGAATCTAGAAGAGGAAACACCCCGGGGTCGTTGGTTAGAATCGCGGGAGCCCGCAGGGGTACGCCGCGACAACCCCCTAGCAACCCCTCAAAATCAACCCCTAACCCTCGCTCTTTTCATCCGCCAACGATACGCGCAAACACACACAATATAAGTATAGAAACATATATAGAAAGCACACGACATACATCATGCACACGTCGCCGAGCATGCTTGATTTTGCCGAGGGTAACTCGCCCAGAACGTTCCCTTTTTGGTACACTAAACGTCGAACAGATATTTTTCGATGAAAATACGATTTACGATTTCGAAATATTCAAAAGATGTCCGAGAAAAAAATAAAAAAAACTAAAGACCAAAACACGGTATGAACGTTCGAAAAATCAACGTAAAGATTTAACTAACAAATAAAGTTTTAATTTTGTTTCTTATAAGTAAAAAAAAAAAGTGTCAAGACAAACGTCTCCCGAATGGCTTTCCGAGCTTACACTCGTTTTCTTGATACAGTTACATGGGTCTGTATGACCCAGATTGTTATTTCACAAACATCTCCGAATATGACTCATCGATTTCTACATTTTTGAGGTATTAAACCATCAATCAGTTCAGAGTTTAATAGAACACACTGTTTGTGTATGGGTCTTTCAGACCCAGTGTGGCGTTTCAGGGTTCATTTAACACTGTCAATTTATACAGTGACGTTCCAAAGATTATGGTGAATGATCTTGACGTTAAAAAAAAAGTTGTATATTTTAGAATGAACTGATTTTTTTATCAGGAACAGTGAATTGGCAGTCCAATGTTTAGAAGGATTGAAAAGAGCTCACGGTGAAGTATAAATACGAAAGTAAGCCAACATTTGGGATTTGTTGGTATTGGTGTATATAAAAGGGGTGAATGTTAAATGCAATAGGGCACGCGGCAGTAATAATGCACATTGGGTACTGACATGTACACCCACACATAAGCAGACACATTGTTTTGTGCAGAGCGCGTCGTACTCATGTGCAGGGGTTACCGCTTTCTTTGTCCTTAGAAAAGTTGGCATGGAGGGTTGAACGGGGGAGGGGAGATTGAGGGCTATTTTTTGCCACAGGCCCGATGAAATCGGGTAACCTAAAGTTACAGCTATCAACTGAAGGAATAAAGAAAGAGGATTGATCGGGAGATGGATAGAAACGAAACTGAAACGAGCAGGGAGCCTGTAACACCATTATCTGGTACACACTGGGGGGCTGCACATATGCGATGCCCCATGTTACATCGGCTGCTGTGCTCATGCTCAAAAACCGGAGTACGGTCATCCCAAAATTATCGAACGAGACGTGCGGGGATGTTAAAAAAAAAAAATCATCCCCAGTCTCCTCCTCCTCCTTCACTGACGCCATAATGTACCAACGCGTTCTCTTATCCCTTGTAACCCCTTTTTTACCCAGTCTCCTTTAACCCCTTCCGCCCCCAACCATTATTTTTACCACCCCATTATTTATTTTTCTAACCCAACCTTACTTGTAAACTTCACAGAGTAAATTCTTCCCTTTCGATAATGATATCTCGTTATTTTGGTATTTTTGAAATACCACTCGCGACGTATGATGGGGACACATTTTTTTTTTTTTTTTTTTTTTGGGGAATGACACATTTTGACACTTCTTGATACGTTTTGCCCCGCACGAAATTTTAATCACTCTGTAAAATGACCTTGAAATTCGACACTTAACAGTCTGATATCAATATCGTGAGATCACGAAATCAGATGAGAGAGAAAAATCATAATTACGCATATTTTTTGTTATGAATTCTTCTGGAAACGATTTCGTACGAATTTTACGAAAAATGTGGCAGATTTTTAAATAATAACCATAATAACGACGAGGAGCTATAATAACGAGAAGATGTAGCGAAGCAGAGAAAGTCGAGAGTAAGAAAGAGAGAAGGAAGTGGGGGTGGAGAAAAAAGGAAGAAGGCTAGCGTCGCTACAGGGTAACATAAATATTCGTACTTTCTAATCCCCTTAAAGTATCGCCGTAGCCCAGTGACCCAAAACCCCAAGACACCGGTCGACCGACATAGCCTGCACCCCAAATAAGTATTTTTGCCATCGTCTTGCCTTCTTCTCCTCGTCGCCGAACTCGCCCCTTTTACCATTGCATATTGGTGTCACGGTAAGAATCATCGTAAAGCGTGCGAACGGGGGAAAACACGAATTGCGCCTTTTTCCTCAAATATATTCCTCGAAAAAGGTGGCTCAATATAGTTCTCAAGCAAGTCAAATTCGAGGGGTCATATTTGCTCGATCTTCAAGCCAAGGTTTCCATTCGTCAAGGGATGCCAATTGCGGTGACCTCCTGACTCCCAAATACCCGATTCACTTCCGAGCAATAGCAAAATAGAATTTCGACACGCGTTCCTCCACTTCAAAGCAATGGGATTACCGAGGAAACTGAGAAAAAAGAACTCTTAGATAAAATAGAAGCGGAAAAATCAACCCCTAGAATTTCCTCGTGTTTTCAGCTTTTTCATACCGCGCCTCGCAGTTCCTCCAAATTTCTCCGAACCTGGCACGTACAATATTTCTCGTGTAGATAAATGTTTAAAGCTCCAGCATCAAGTGTGACGTTCTTCAACACTTTTTATACGTTTTTTCGAGAAAAAAAATCATGCGAATCCGGACGAGTTGAGTAATTTCTACGAAACGTGCAGAAGCCGAATCGACATTTCAAGGGATTTTGATTCAATTAGTCGAATTTAATTGGCCATTCATCCGGAGATTTGAAGTAGCGTTTGAATCCTCAATAGTGGATTGTACTGATTCGGAGAACGCTCTTTCAATTAAATGCAAACGATATATAGAACGAATAGCTCAATTAAGAACCTCAGAAAATTTAAAGCTCACGCATCAACGGATAGATCATGTTTTTATTCTTTCTTTGACGCACTGGGTCTTTGTGACCCAGAATAATCTTTTGGCATTGAAGGCTCGTGTAGGCCAGAAATATTTTCCAAAACTGGTATCACTTTTTTAACAGAATCAACGATTTGTTTATTCCGAAAAAAAGTTCAATTCACACTTGGGCTGAAAAATACGTATTTTGGAAATCTCGTCATTGCACTAGTTTTTCTTCTGCGAAACAGTATTTTTTATGAGGAAATGTCGGATCGATAATCTGGATAATATTAAAAATGGAAAATCCATAATTTTTTAAAGTCAAACTTTCGAATAATTCAATTAAACAATTGAATTTGATATTTTTTGAATTTTTATGATTCACACAAAAAAGCTCCGGGTCAAATTGACCCAGTATGTCTATCCAGTCATCAAATTTGAGTGCGTCAACGAAGAATCAACAAAAAATAATCAAAAAATCAGCATTTTTGTTAATATTTATTACAGTTTCAACGTTCATTCATTCTCATTTTAATATTTAGTCTGTTTGCACACAACTGTTGTGCAAGACATTTTTCAAACGTACGTAAAAAGCCGCAAAACTTTTCCTAATACGTTTCGTCGTGCATGAGAAGTTTACTGACACGTATTATACGTGCGGAAAGGCGTGACATTTTGGTCCAAACGGAAGAGGATGCAAGGAGTCACAACGGTGACAGTTCACCGAAACGAATCTTTGAGTGTTGCTTTTCGGAATTGATTCCATTGAAAATCAGAAAAACCTTCGTCATCGTTTTCAAAGAGGATTACGACCTTAATCCGATCAATTGGAAATTCATCATTGTCGGTCATCGGATCAATGAAAGAAGCCACCGAATGGAGGATCATCGCGGTGAAAATTGCGTTGTCCATAGATTCGAGGGATCCTTAAAAAAATATTGTTAAGTTAAGCACTAAACCGGAAACGATTCTTTTTTATAATTTTTCTTTTTTTTTTTAGTATTTCGTCAGCTCGTCGATAATTTTTTTCTCTCTAATCAATCGCACCATTCCCACAATAATAAAAAACTGCGCAATTTTGTGGTATAATATTTAAAGACGATTAAAATATATTTCTCTTGTATCTTCTGAAGGGAGATGATAGTCGATTGTCGTCTTTTGACGTATAAAAAAAGTATTTGCTTTTATAAAACGTCAAGCAGTGTGTGTTTATAACATTGAGGCACGAGAGCAAGCATTATATTCGAGCGACGAGACGTCAAATGTTTGCTCTCGATGTAATCGGATTAATATCCGGAGCGATGTTACTAATGCCGTAGGCGGTATACGATACGAACTTTGCGTATCCTCCGCACAGCATGCATGCATCATTGAATATATTGAACGTAAAATATTCACAAATATACTTAAGAATAAAAAAAAAAAGAAAAAAAGTCGAACATAACATAATTTTTGCGAGAATTTTTGTTGGTTCTTTCCTTTTTTTTTCTCTGCCTCCGGAGACGTTTCAAACAACTGTTTTTAATGTTACTTTACGATTATGGCTGTAAACGGAAGGAAGAATATTGACCAAAGGTTCCATTGGTAAATACCAACGGTTTTAGGTCACTGGGCTACGAGTTGCAGTCGAAGGGCTGCTGCTGTTTCTTCCTGTTCAATACAACTCCTCGTCGGTCATCCAAAGGTACACGTGAAAGTGTACAACGAATATTTATAAGCTTTTCTCTTTCTTTCTCCTTGGAAACTCTTCGAGATGTACGACAAGGTATTATTTAACCCGCACGCGATTTTACCACTTTATATGGATAGTCGTAGAATGTTATTTCGTGGAGGTCCTCGGTAAAATCAACGGTGGCGACAGCCCGGGTCGTATAACTTGCTTACCGTTCGGGCCACAAGTTCTATAACTAATATAGCGAAGTACCCTTCAAATTTTGTCTTTATTTTTCGACAACGAGCACTCTTTCTACCTCTCTTTCGTATTTTCTTCTTCCTTTGACGTTACGTATCATTCTGGCAGGACCATAAAGTTGAAATTTCCATTTGGCAAAAGGCAATATTTAATTTTCGATATTTTAGCCAAACAGCCGTACAGAAGCTGGAAAAATTTGTTATTTATTGTTACGATTTCATTGGTTGCTATGAAAATAATGAGATCACGAAAAAAAAATCGAGTTAATCATTTTATTCATCCCAATGTTTCGATCTTAAGGTATTCGTGAAATTATGTCACGATGTTTGAGAAAGAAATGTCACGCATGAGTTTGTCCTCATCTTGGGATAAACATCTCCAAAGTAAATGGTGTAAACTAAATTTTGGAAAAGTTTATGACACGCGCCTCTTACCCTCGGTCTCACTGGTTTCACTGCGTGTTACGGTGTGTTTTGATTTGTGACGAGGCGTACGCCACCGTCTGAACTTTCATGCTTTTTCTTTCTCTCCCTCTCTCGTTCTCTTTCTCGTTCTCATTCTCGCCGTCGTAACAACTACTGCCTTTTCTCGTCCGTACCCACGCTCCAACTTCTTTTCGTAAAACGGGCCTTATGGCTTTTCCTCCCGTTTTCGTTTGTTGCTTACAGTTTTGTTGAAGACTTCTCTAATACATCGTGTTTAGCTTTCTTTCCTCAAACCTCCCTTCTCCCTTCCTTCCTTCTTTCTTTCTTTCACACGAGAATCCCTTCGAGTCAACCTCCGCGTCTGTTTAACGCTCAAGGGTCCCCTTCAACACCGCTTTATTTCACCTTTCGGAAATTATATGGCGCGTGTCTCGTCCCACTTGGTGGTGGCATAGACATTTTTTTTCATACACGAGGAAACTCCGATGTACAAGATGACCAAGAATTCAGAAGACTGAGAGATCATGAAATTCTGATAATTAAAGTTCTCATGAACTTTTCTTTCCTCTGATTTATCAATCGTGGTGAACGATTGCCAAAAATTTAATTCATTGATGAGGTCAAGTAGGTGCTTCGAATGAAAAGCGTTGTATGATTTCTTAAAATATGTGAATTTCGTTCGAAAAAATGGTTTTTTCAATACAGTTTTTATGTTTGATCGTGTGATCCATGGAAAATATCATTTCCAAACGGAATTTATATTGTAATCGTGAAGAAAAAAAATCATGCCTTTTTGATAAATGCTTTACTTTTACATGAGTTCGTTCAAAATCGTATTTTTGAAAATGGTAAGCATTCAATCTCGAAAAATAAACAATCGATTTTGATGAAATTTGGTACGGACGATCCTTGTAACGTTGTCTAGTCTTTTTCGAACGATTTTTTGTTTGAAAACGTCACAGTTTCTGTTTTTACAGGTGAAAAAAAAAAAAGAAAATTATTTGTTGAAATTTTGATTTTTCGGTGAAAATATGAGGAAATATGAGGAAAAAAATATGTTTTATTTTTAGCATAAAGCGCATATAGTCCGAATCATGATTACTGCAAATAGCGTTTCGCAAAAAAAAGTGCTTTACAAAAACGACAACGATATTCTCTTCGAATAAAAAACAAAAAGTTGTTTCGATGAAAACATATTTTCAATTTTAAAAAAATTCTATAAGAAATTGATCGAATTTTTTGGTACTTTGAGCGGTTTGTTAGCCTTTAATTGAATTTCTAATGAAGTGCTAGGTTGATTAATTGAAAATACTATTTTTCTTATGTATGAAAAAAAAGTCTGCAACTTTTACTTTTCCTTTTGAAAAATATATGGCACGAGGTTGTTTGGTGTGTTGTTAAAAGGGGGAAAAAATCACGTAATAAGTTGTAGGAAGATCGAAGAAGTGACTGAAAGTGAAAAGACGCAACGAGTCAAATGTTTCGCACTCTTGGGGTAATTTAGGGAAAATATCGTCCCGGTAATATAATGTCAAATGGAAAGAAACCCAAAAGCATTCTCCATGCTGTTGCATCCATTCCCTTATTTTTATTTCCTTGTCGATTTTCTCTTTAAGAAAATATACGTAACTATTTTCTTTTTGTGTTTGTTGCGTGAAAGTTTGAAGATTCCACGTGCCAGGAGCAGCGTAAATTCTGTCCATACCCGTCCAAGAAAACCGCTCATGTTTTATTGCAGAAATATAGACGCGCGTACGAATTTCCAAAACTTTTCTCTAACGCAGCCGCGCGTTGGTTGGCTTAACTCAACCGATGCAATGGGCTGCAGTAAATCATTGAAATCTTGTACATACCGAAACTGTATAACAGAGTTGAGGATTTTACTGGGTCAGTTTAACGGCCAATCAATCGCTCAAAATCTCCTAACTAAGACCCACATTCCATTCAGCCTTTTTTTCTCTTAACTTTTCATATCTTTCTATCGACTTTTCAAATGCCAGAGGCAAGAAATATAATAAGAGGGATAAAAAATAAACAAATCCTTGGGCCTCTTTCACATTTGTTTCTTATTTTGGAAAGAACGTCCATCAAAAATTCAATCAAAAGAATGTCATTTGGACCATGGTTTTTGATCAAATTTTATTCAAATTAAGCAACCGAATGTTTCCGCTTTTTTACTGTTGAAATTATTTTGGAAATTTTCGATCTGATTATATATTTGCACAAAAAAAAATGCGACCGATAAAAATGTGTATTTGAAATAAATTCGATTTTCGAATCATAAAAATGATAAGTTTTCGTTGCATTTTGTTTTGATTAGGTGAGAAATTGTTTTTCAGAGTTGATAAGAGAAAAACATATTTAAGGGAATAGAAAAACAAACAGCATCGATGAAGGACCGACGGGAGACAGTGGGCACGTGCTGTTAATCTTAAGTGAAAGTTTCAGGACGCACGCGTTTCGTAGAGACGAGGCGCGTGCCTTTTCGTCTCCTCGATGGTCTTCGTCCATTACCAGGGAAATCTGAATTGCGGGAATATCGGTTGTTTGACCTTGTACGAAGTTCCACCATGAAGAAACCGAAAGAAACATCGTTGACGAAACGATGCTTAAAATCCTGTACCGATTACACGAGGAAAAGGCGTGTCACGTGACTTGCTTTTCTCTCCTCTTTGACCTTCGATCGCACCTTATATGATTTACGATTCTTCTATGGAGCAAAACATTTTTATTATTCACTCATTTGCTTCTGTTACGATTTCTCTCTTCTTCTCTTATTCTCCTATAACAAAAGCGAACTATTAAATAAAGACGCTGGTTCGACCCTCGACTTGGCTTCAAAAAACAGTTCAAAAAAATGCCTGATTAACCATTTATTAGGTAAAATATATTTTTTTTAAGAAAACTATTTTCTTTCTCACAGAGGATAGCAAAATGAATTTCGCAAAATAAATTTTTCACTATAAAAACAATAAAATTGAAATTTCTAATAAAATAAAAAATAATAATAATAATATTCATTGCTCAATGAATGTTTAAACAGTGGAAATTTCGTTCCACTGACTATTGGACCGAATGATAATGATTTTTTTTATTTACTCTCGTTCCGAAAGCGATCAAATGACAAAATCATGATAAATTGTAAGAATTGATACCTGACTGAATTCTGATGGTAACATATGAGTCTGTTGTACGTCTATTTGTCGTTCCGGGGTGTTTACTTCCGTTACGAATGTGAATGATGAGAAATTATTTGTATCCAAACAGAGGACAATGCGACAAAATCATCGGGAGAGGAAAGTACGAAAAAAAAAAAAAAATTTACAGTGGGAAGAAAAAAAAATGGTGAATTCTCCCACGCCTTGTGTGTGCAGTCACAGGTGGGCGCGGACAACCTTGCAGCTTCCTGCGACGCGAGGAGTAATTGAGACGTCTTCTGGGCCACGCGAACATGCGACAAATCTTTTCGATTTTTCTTCCTCCATTTTCTTCAGAGGTTATGGAATTTTTGTAACTTTACACCACGACGAAAATCTATTGAAATAACACACATTGTCCTCACTCATAATATAATGGCTGCTCAGTTGTGGGAGAAATTGTGCAAGATCTGTTCCTACAACAATCTTATTCTTCCAAGGAAAACGTTTGAAATTTGTTCGAACGAAATATTTCTTCTGTCTTCCGGGATATACAATTTAAAGCGTTCAAAGCAAAAAAAAAAAAAACACTAGAGATGATCAATATACACTTTCCATGAAATTAACGCAATGAAAAAAAAAAAACTGTACCAAATTTTTCACGATGACTTGAACGAAATAAAATCCGAACAAAACTAACTAATTAACATTTTTTTTTTTAATTCCCCTCCAATCTGTGCTCTGTTTTTTTTTCTTTTTTTTTACAGAACGATTCAACCCAACGAAATTGATACAGAAATTTCAAGATCGACTCCCCGGACTAATGTCATCAAAAAAATTTGACTTTCTTAGAAAAAAAAAAAAGAAAGAAAAATAAATGGCGAAAATTTATCTTCTATAGAGGAGTTAGAATAAAAATAATATGAAAACGGGATGGAGGCATACGTGATGGAATTTTGGAGTACGAGAATGCCTTTGGGTTCCCAAACCTCGCGCTTCATTCATGAATCTCAAGAGGCTAAGGGATGGGGAGGCTAACCACCGCACCAAGTTCATGAATGGACCGAGGAGCTCGACCGTAGCCGACGGCATGAACGCATGGTCCACACAATTCTGGGACGCGCTGCATCGCATATATATATATCTATATATGGAGTGAGTGGACATAAATCAGGACTGAGAGCTGAGAAATTCAATGTGGAAGTCGAGATGAAGAAATCAAAGAGCGTAAAGAGCGTGGAAAGCTTTATGCAAACGGGCAAACAGTTATGGACCCGCCTTCCCGCATTGGCCAAAATGTCACAATGCCATTCTTTGTCTTCTTTTTTATATCCAAACATATATATATATATGTCAATATACGAGTGTAGATCTTGAGCGTGCCACAGGAGCACGATCACACACTAAAAAATAAAAAATAAAAAAGAGCAAGAAGACAACGTCGAAGAAGAGGGAAGAGGAGAAAAGATTGAGGTAAAAGACCTGGAAAAAAAAGATGAAAGAAAAATTGATGGGTTCAAGGGTGAAAAATAGACCAGGGAGGAAAGATTTAAAGGACAGAGATATTCGAGGATTTGACTCGATAGATTTTCCGGGTAAGGCATCATTGTGCATCATACCCAATGTCGTGGAAACCGGGATACGCGTTACTAGAGGGTAAACACACGAAAACGATGGAAATATTCTTCCCAAGTATGAAATAAGAAATCAGGAAAAAAGAGAATAAAGAAGCGTCGAAAAATGAAAATAACGAAAAAATACAATCAAAACGTTAAATAAGCGACAGAGGAGGCGTTGGACATCCAATGAATGTCTCTTGTGTGTACAGTTTCCATACATCGGCCTCGAAAACTTTATTTTGTATTGTAAATGGACACTCGAGTGATTCGGTCGACCAGAAACAGATAAATAGATTTTGTCGGTGTAAAACATACTTTTTTTTTGTTCCCAATGCAGTTGAATTTAAATGAGACATTTAAATTTCAAAGATTCAACAAAAAAAATGTTTTTTTTTCTTTCTTTTTTTCATTAAAAGCTTATTGTCGCCTAGAACGCAGTTTGTCGAGTCAATTTTCTGGATACTTAATATTTGAAACTTTTATAACTTTGCATAATTATAAATTTGCAGTCTTAATTTTAAATAATTTTCTTATAGTGTAATGTTTCATGGATTGAGAAAAAAATGAAAATTTATTAATTCGTTAATTCGTAAGTCTGAACAACCGTATGTGAGGTTTTTTGTTGTTCTGCATTTGGAACATTTACGTCTGTCTCGATAAGTGTGGAATGTGTGATATATAACTTTGTATTAGGATGTTGTCACCATCGTAAGGGAATCGTGAAGACGGCTCAATTTCTTCGTCGAACAAATGAGCAGGTCACGGAGGTTCGCCATTGTGTGCAACACCTGTGGTTTTGAAAGGAAAACTTCTGGGATGGAAGAAAGCAAAGGTTGCCTTCGTACCATATCCCCACTCATTGGAGTATCTAGCTTTTTGTAACACTTTGACCGAGAGCATTCATAGCCGATTTTTTGGACACAGGGACATTGACATCTTGGTTAGTTATTGCGTCGACTACGCGAGAACAACTTTTTTCCGGAGACAGTTTCACATTTGGATTTTATAGTCGTGAAGCATTTCTTTTTTTTCTCTCTTGATACATATTCCCATGAGGGAGGAATCTCTTGGTATGGGAAAGGAAGTGACGACGAGAACAAGTGTGCAAAGATGCACAGCGTGAAGAAATAAAAAAAGGAAATGGTCAAGCCAAAAATCTATTATCGTTACAATACATACGTTTGAAGTGACCATGCAAAAGCGTTCGAATAAATTCTATAGCACGATGGTGGCCGAGCGACAAAACTTGCATCCTTACGTATTCGATCGATGAAAAACGACTTGATGCTCGTACGAATCGCTATGGACGACCCATTGACAGACGGAATCGAAACAAATTATCCATGTTACAGGAACAAGACGAAAATATTTGATTCTCTGAACAGGGAAAAAAAACCTTTCGATATTTTGACCCCACCGTAGAATTTTCAATCTTTGGATCATTGTATACTGACAAATTATTGTTTACATTGCATCCACATTGTGGACCAACATTCCAGGAATCTTTGCATCACTTTTCCACCGACTTCTGCTATTCATAATTCTCAAACGAACTGGTATTATCAATTTTTTTTATTTAGTTTTGTGAATCGTTGCTCACAATTGAAATAATTGATGGTAGACACAAATTCACAGCCGACTTCCCGTCGTATCTTTTAACTCCGCGACAATTAGTCTCGAAGTTGTAAAACAAGGTTGTTCGTTGATCGTTTATGTTAAGATTTTTTTCGAGGCGGTTGAACGATGATTCTTCCGCTTTGTTTCGGCGTTTCATCGACCCACGCAATAGTTATTTCCGGTACGTAAGATTTAGGGCCCACCACGAGAATGCCACAATCCAGGCCGCGGTTCGAAAGAATTAACGATATGTATATTATAAATATAGATATGTGAAGAGAAAACAACGAAGGAACTGTGAGCTCTGCTGAGTTATTTCAGAAGCTACACTATTTTTAAAGTTAAATAAACAGTAGACTGGCCACGTTTGATTCAGGAGATTAATAGCCAGGAGAAACGATTCACAATCTCTACTTTTTTTTTAGAAAGTTCAAGAAGTGAAGATGAAAAATTGGTTTCAATAGCATCGTTGGACGACGATTCAATCCTGTGTGTTGAGTATTGCTGCAGGATTTGAAAAAGTCATGTTGAGGAAAATTTTTGAAAAGAAGAAAAAACGATTAGCATGTAAAATTGTTCTCGTGTATTAACAGCTCTTGGCAACACGAGTTGAAACCTTGGGGTCTGACGTTTTTCTTTCGAACGATTTTACCGCAATAACCAACGAGTCCCCAAACGCAGGGCCATCGTTTAAAAATACAAATTCGAGGAACAATGCTTGTTAAGAGCGTTAACGTTCGCAACGGGGGAGATGGTCCATCGGGATTTGACGTATCGCAGCGAGGAGTCTTTTCATGGCTTCGACGCTCGAGAAGACACGAAACTGACCAAAAGATTCATCCTTCGCAGCACTTTCGCTGCTCCCGTTGTACATCTTTTTCTCTTCTCTTTTTCTTCCTCATCTCGATGCTTTCATCTCTCATGAAGATTTTCTGAGACTTGGAAAACGTCTCGCCTCATTATAGGTGCCAGTTGCTCCCCGCAGGCTGACCTCCAAAATCGCAGGGGGTCCTCCTCCTTATTCTTTATCCTCATTTTTACTAAA
Organism: Campoletis raptor; assembly: GCA_948107755.1. NCBI lineage: Eukaryota > Metazoa > Arthropoda > Insecta > Hymenoptera > Ichneumonidae > Campoletis > Campoletis raptor. The sequence goes on from OX403626.1 coordinate 14,308,122, forward strand.
CGCGCACCAAACTGCCTGCCATGTTTTCATGCAGGAAGAGGCGACGTACTGACGCGCCAGTTGCTTCCGGAAAAGAACAAAAATCTAGAAGGAAATCTGCTCGATGAATGCCGAATATGCTCTGGTTTACGTCTACGTTCAAACGATCCGACATATTTGACGATCTTGTTTATGTCTCTTTTGCCTTCGAGAGGATGTGGTCATGTCCTATTCCGTCTAAGGAAAACTACTAAATCATAATATAAAAAAAAAGAATGAAAATTCGTTGAAAACTACTTTAAAAGATAATTTTCATGCTTTAATTTTAAAAAAGGACTCACTCCTTGCAATCAAAAGTTAAAAATGAGCAAAATTAAAGTTACTGATAGATTTTTATCGGTAAATAAGTTTAATGAAAAAATTAGACCAATTACATTAGAAAAAAATGTTGTGTATTAATTGAATAGTTTATAATATCGAAACCCTCATTCGAGCTCCCTGAAAATCCTCTTATTCGGGAGCCTGGCCCACAAGAAGCTGTTTGCGGCCGTTTATGGAACCAACAGTACGCCCACAGTTTTACTTCCCTCAAATTCCTTCGAGATCCCTATACTTTTTATTATTTTCAAACTTTTCCGTTTCGCTTTTCTTTGACAGTACGCTTTTTTAACTTTTGTGTAGAAATTCTCAGGACTTTGCTATTTTGCAAAATCTTGTACTGTTACATCGTTTCGTTTTAACTCTATTTCTTATGTAATTTGGCTCGGTTCAGTGTTCGCTTGAAAAAAAATCATCAAACAGTGCGTTTCATCAACAGGAGAGAAGAAAATGTGATTTTTTTTTTTTCAAAGTTTGAACATATTTTCGATTTGCATCTAAAAAACTAAAACGTTTTCATGAAAAGTTGTCAATGCTCCCGAATTAAATTCAGAATATAAGCAAACGAAAAAAAAGCTACGATCCAAGGTGCGATTGACTTAAAAAAAAAACACGAGTTCGCCTGGTCCGATCGTTGGAAAAAATAAATAAAAAAAAAATAAAAAAAAAATAAAAAAAAAATCAGTGGCTAGAAAAAGAGATGAAAGAGAAAGAATCCATGGTATTAAACGTAAGGAAAGACGATGACGAGACCTGGAGGTCACGCGCGTCTCTTTGGTTTCGAAAGTTTTCCCACTTTTGTACAACAGTGCAGAGATTCGTTCCGGCTTTAATACGTTTATGGTCGGGGCTCCGTAGGATCGGAAAAAATAAGCGCTGCCAGCATCACAGTTCGAATAAGTCGTAAGGAACATAATGAAGAAGAGAGAAGTGTTTGTTGCCAAAGGGCGTTCGTGCGCGTCACGCTTCCATTTGGAGCCTCACTTTTAGGTCCTCGTGTCCATCCTGACGTGCTAAGAACACCTAAAGACTGTGTTTTGTTACGACTTTTTTCCTTTCCAATTGCCTTTAATCCCTCAACATCCAAAGGGCGTGAAATAAAGATTTGATCACGAAAATTTAATTAGTGGATGCTAATGTTGATCCTTTCGATTAATGACGATCGTCAGTCATTATTTTCGGGGCGAAAATTATTTTGGGCTCTCTAAAAAATGAAGAAAAGTCAAATATTTTTTCGAATTTGATCTTCATTTTTGAGAGACCCCACTTCGCCCCAAAAATCATTTTCTTTGGATAGCCCGCTTTGCCCCAGGGGTTAACTTTGGCCCATGAATTGCGAAATAACAATCTTGTGATTTCAATAATTTGTTACATTAATAAACACTTTACACTCCGCTAAAACTTCACTTATCCAACGTTTAAACAACGCATCAAATTTGGTTTGAAACAAATGTGAAAATTGAACGATCATTTGACCTGCAGCACGCAGTACAGTTGTTATACTTTATCACGAAAAGATATGGATTTCATAAATCGGCTCGATAGCTGCTCAATTTGCGTAGACTATATCAACATGTTATCCTCGCTTTGTTGTATATATACAAGGTCCCGGATTTGGGCTATGCCAGAGTAGGGCTTTTGGAGATCATGCAGTAGAATCATTGGACAGGAATCGACACTAAAACGCGTGAGGGTTGAAGAAGCGAGGGTAGATCGGTGGAATACGTTGAAAACGATTCGGTTGGATTTTGCTTGTACACGAGGAAGGGGTTCGAAAGAGTGCTGGATTTTTCTCAAGACCATACGCCATGCCTGTATTTTTTTTCTTTTTTTTTGTCTCAAGAAAGATAGGCAAAGCGTAGAAGGTCGATGGTTGGCTTGGCTGGCGCGTATAACCACGGATTGAGCTTCGTTCTTTATGGGCAATCTATGGTGATGGAGATGATAGGCAAGGAGATATACGTAAAGTTGATTCTGTCGGATCTTCCACCGATCGGATATTGTGAATAAGGAGTGGGGCCAAAAAGACCAAGCAGCGAAGATAGAAGAAGCTGCAAGTGAAAAAGATAGAAAATGCGAAAGAATAAAAGAGCTAACCTTACTCCAGATTTTTTCCCCACCAATAGTTTAACTTACGGCCGGATTTACTGCGAGAGATAGGGCACAGAGTGAGATAAGGAAAGAAAAGTACTATAAAATAGGACAGAGAAAGGGAGAACAAACTCGGGAGCGTCGCTTGATAGACTCCTCGCGACACCTACCCTTGCCATCAGGGATTCTCAATTTTTTTCCAACCTCACGAAGTATCTTCTTTCATTTTCTTTTCATTTTTCCTATTCCATACATAGCGAAAGTAAATAACAGTTAATTCCAGTTCCCAAATATCCAGGATCGAGTTATCTCTAATTTTCAATTCTGCTACGATTAAAAACCGTGTGTGAAGACAATTTGAATGATTTGAGTTGCGAAAGTGGAAAGAGATTTAGAAAAAATAGAGAACAGCTTCCCACATTTTTAATTTTCATTCTTCTTCCCGACTACATCGAAATATAACGATCATCTCGAGCAACGTGTAGAAGAATCATGAAAAAAGGGACAGGAGTAATGTCGATGTAAAAGTTACAGAACGAAGAATGGCAGATCCAGGAATTACTGAGCGACAGGAAAGCAATGGAAGGAAAAAGGACAACAGGAGTTTAAAAAAAAAGGGGTAGAACGATTGCATCTTTCTAAAACACAAGCGCAGAACCCTTGAGCAAAGTAACGTTGGATCAGATGGCATTTTGTTTTAAATATATGGATTGACGGCTGAGCCTGAGGGCGAGTGTCGGTTTACGCTGCCACCACTTCCTTTCTCTGTCTCTCTTTGAGCGAACGGATTTGAAGCAAAGTGTAGGAGGAAGGGGTAAAAGTCTACGTAGTTATCTTGGTGCTAGCGGCGATGCCCCTTGCCCCTGTGGAAAAGCATCATAGGTAGAGAAGTGGTGGTGTGAAAGGAAGGAGTGGATGAGAAGCGAGCTGATACAATACCCCATATCCCGAGCGAAAACCCAACCACCACGGCCGCCAACCAACCCTCAATGCTCTCATCCCCTCCCCCCTTTACATTTTTTATATATATACACATATATGCATATACATTGTGCAACGCGTTTTCTACGTTCTCTCGAGTAAAGCGAGAAGCGCTCTCCCTGGCCTTTCAGAAGCCAATAGCCACCACCACCATCATCTCCTTCAGTCTGGTGGTGGATCGGGTTGGCCTCCACGTGAGCAATGAAACGAACGATAGAACGAAGGATAAAGAGACGGCCAAGCTCTTTCCTCTGTAGTTTTTCTGTCATGCTCCAGGCTGCTTTTTTTTCTTTCTTTTATCTACGCTAACGCCTATGGGTTACTCCACGTCGATTCAGGTTCCACCAAAAAATGAATCAAAGGGCTGCGTTGGGAAAAACCTGAAGCACATTCATTGTTTTTCCTCTCCTATTCCGTGACAGTTCTTTTAATTATGAACTTTATTTCATGAACTTCTGGCGAATTTCGATTTTAATAATAAACAGTTCTGCTAGTCGCTTGTTTCGTTTCTTTTTTTCATCGTTTTTCACGTATCTGTTCTAAAAAAAATAGTAATTTCTTTATTATCCCATTCATGGCTATTTTCGATAATATTAATTCTTTATATCTTTAAACTTGGTTGAATATATTGATGATAAAAATACAATTGGTTTAGAATAACCCATACAATACTTTTGCTATCACTGTGTCTCGGCTTTCTCTGAGCTTCCGGCCTCGCCTCCCTTTCGTGTGCTCTCTCCCTCTCATCGCACATCTCATTCTTTCTCACTCTCTCCACTTGATCCCTGGTCTCGTTCACCCTTTAGTTTTCTGTTTGTTGGCGGTGAGGAGAGGAAGAGCAGGGAGAAAGAGAAAGAGGGAGGACAAAGTTCGCTTCGTGTCTATATGTGCTTTTTGCTTCCTGCTTCGACGCTCTACGTTTTCAACCCCCTTCACCTACCTGTGGGCAGATATCGGCTTCCCAATAACCTGACCGAATGCGTATAGAAAAGCACACCGAAGCTTTCCGTTTGCCTTTGCTACTATACTATGTATGTATGCTGTTTCCTCTCCCCCACCCTCCCCCCGCCCAACCCCTCTGTTTCACGGTTTACTGCTGGCGAAAAGTTTCTAGATTCACAGACTGCCATGCAGTTCAGATAGGGGATGATTATACTTTATATTGCAACTGATGTGTCATGGCGCGTCAAAGTCCTTTCTGATGAGTTCTCTCATATTTCGTTGTACTGCATTTCGTAATTCAAATGAATATTTTTTTATTTCAATCACTGTTATCCGCTAGTTATCATTTTATGGAGAAACTAATCCATTTTTTTTGTTTTTTTTTTTTATTTTTTGGGAAAGGTCACAATGAGTAAACTCCGAATTATACTCTTTTTCCCTCCGTCCTTTGTGCGACCTAACGAATCATCAATGTGTAAACGTAGGGTGGCAAAAAAAAAGATAAAAAGCAAACTTCGTGGAGAATTTTGCTGGGGTGGAGCTCTCTGTTGATATTTCAGAGCTTCATTTTCGAAAATTGAGTTATTTCTGATTCGGGGGTTGAAAAATTGTTGGGGGTTGAAAATTTCAGTGTAGCGTGGAATACTCGTGTTGCCATTGCATGTTTTTCATACGTTTTAACTCTTTTTAGAGTTGTTGCATGGAACAACCAAAATTGGAGCTGAAAATACTGTCAGTTTTTTTATTTCAAATTCATAAAAATTAAATTTTACTGTTACTTTTGTAATTATGTTATACAAACATAGCGGATTTAAAAAAAAAATGTTGTCACAGAAAAGCTCTTAAAAGATTGACTGCTAGTACATCGTGAAACTAATTTCTTTGACATCATTAACTCTCGCAACTCAATTGAAGAGGCGATGTATCGGTGTGGAAAAAGTGAGGATCACGAGTGTATTAGTGTGGCCTGAAAGCACCACAAAATGGGAAACCACGTATCGAGCTGAGCGGATAAAATATTTTGCCTCTTGTTCAACCCACGTGTATGTACACTTTACTTGCGAAACGTACGCAGCATTTTTTAATTGGACATTTTCACGATTTTAAAATCAGTTAATGGAATAAAAATTGATAAATTATTTTAATCTCATCAAATTTATCATTTGAAACGAAATTCTTTTCGCCCAGCCTCTCGAAATACTTATTGAGCTTTTGTTAAATTAACTTTATTCAACAAATAAAAATTATAACCACAGATGCATGATTTATTTGATGAATTAATTGATTGAAATAAATTGCTATTTGACGTTGACTCGTTTTCGATATAAAACCAGATTTTACGAGACCATTTATCGTTATAAATTCAGGCGATGATTTGTCTACACTCTGACGATGCCGAAAGGACGATTTTATAAGACTGTCATCTATTTGTTGGGATGCTGTGTTGAATAACAAGGCCATGTGGGAAGCCCATAAAAAAAAAAGACAGAATCACAAGCCGGATGGTTGGATACTTAGAAGGTACAATGATGGCCACAATGACGCCACGTCAGAGTGAAAAATCAGACCAGGGGGTGTCCTCCGGTCGAGTCATAAACGCATTATTGACAACATGAGATCGACCGAACGTTTTTCTCTTTCCTATAACTACCCTGTTGATTTCTATCTCTTCTCTTCAAAACTTTAGAATTCTATTTGGAAGATGGATGGCCGAGAGGGTAACCGGAAACTGAAGATCGAAGGTCCAGGTCGACAAGCAAAATCAACGGGAGACGAAGTGAGACTAGAATTTTTCTTACGGAGCAACCCCCTCCTGCGTTATACGCTTCACCCTGGCGGTTTCTCGCGGTGAAAAAGATTTAGACGACCGCGACCACTTTGTGACCGAATGACAGTTGTCTCCACCCGATCTATTTGTAGATCTTTTTTTTCTCCTGCACCCGCACCCTGACAGCTAGACTGCTCGGAGTTATGTTTGGAATTAGAAGTGAACAAAAAAATAACTTCAATCCAAAACAAATACATGGAAAGGACTCAGAATTGAAGATAATCTGCAGTTTCCTTTCACATTATTCAGAAAATCAATTACCAGGATCAATAACTCTCGAAAGTTATTAACAAACTGACTGAACAGACAACGTTCTTCTAAATACTTAGGAATCAATTTATTATGATTGTATTTAATAAAATGACTGAATTTTCGACACAATTTTCTTCCACAGATTTGATATTCCGTTTTTTAAACTTTCGATTAAACAGTATTCCACATTATTATTGTTATCATTATTACAAAGAATCATAAAAAGTATTTAAAAAATGATTGAACGTTTTTTTTCAAAACCTAATTCCAGAAACGCCGATCGAATGGAATCGTTAGCCTGAAAGTGATGTGTAAAGCAGTCGATAAAAAGTTTACGTAAAAATGTTACTATTTTTGTGCACTATTGATGGTTTTTGAGAATCGTTTGAGTAAAACAAACGCGAGTTCATGGAGATCTCGTAAGCTCATGAATATTAAACTCAATGTCAAATTGGGTTATGGTTGCAGGTTTTGGTTTATGAAGAAAGGATGCTGGTGTTGTTTAACGGTGTAGAAGCAAAACAGGCAACATTGGAGATAAAGGTTAAATGTGATGGGAAAGCAGTGAAGGTTGGGAGAGATTGAGATGAAGTGAAGTACCATGAGTACTTGTAGCAAATTTAATACGATCACTCTTCCACCAAATAAATCCTGGAGGTTCGTACAACTCACATGGTATTCTCGTCGTCGTGCATTCACTCGCATGATAGCTCGTCCATACGTCGGTTAAACGCGTATCGAAAGCGAGAGGCACGCGAGACCAGCATCATATTCAATACATAGCAACATTGCTAACATTCACCCACACACTCGCACAATAAAATACACGCACATGGACGCATACATGGATAGAAAACACACAGAACAGTAGAGGATCGAAGCCACTGTTCATTTTGTACGTTGATCATCGCTCGGCTCGAGCGGATTCGCATCGAAAATACGACCACGTACACCCTCTCCCCCTCGCCGACCACCACTAGAACGTCGAAGCACGCCAGCAACAAAAATTCATTGATCAAACATTTTTTTTACAGGCCACCGACTCATCCGCTAGTTCACCACTCTTCACCCCTATTCTCCATCCCCGTTCACTGCCCTCTCCTTCCGTTTCGAAGTGTAGCCATTTCTTTCTCTTTCTTTTTTATATTTCTCCCTCTCTCTCTCTCTATCTCTCTGAATCCCTCACCACCAAACCAACCAGCTTGATCGGCCGTCCTACGCTTCGTTCATCGGTCCACCGATGTTACGAACATTGAGCGACGACTTTTTACTTCTGCCTTTATTTTTGTTTTGCTTTTTTTTCTTGTCGTATGAATATCATTGAACGGTACGTTCAATCAAGTTTCCTGTACTTTTTCATAAGCTCTATAACAAAGAGTTGATTGTCTCGTACTTAATAATTATTTTTATTCATTTTTTTTTTGTAGTGAAGCCCTTGTAGTCAATTTGATGTTTGAAAATAAGTTTTTATAACGTTTGCTCGCGTCAGAATAAAAAGAAAAACATCGAGAATATCGGTGGTTCAGTTTCGACGAGATCACGACGTAGGTCATCATCAAATTTTCGACTTCCAAAGAAAATTTAAAGGTAAAATTGAAGAAGCTCCAACTATTTTGGGTGAAAAGAAAGTTTTGATCCAAGTTCGAGGCCAAGCTGCGTTTGGGTGTTCTGCATCAATGGTCGTTCAAAGGTTTCGGTCGAAAATTATCTTTCTGTATGTATAAATATATTTCTAGGTACAGTATTGGACCGTGCGAGAAAGGGGTTTGTCGACGAATCGTGAAGGCGTGCTGGCTACGGGTAATAATAGACCAATAAAGAGTTATTTCGTTAATTTGAGGGCACTGGAGTCACCACGGGGTGGCTGTAACATCGCTGCCACTTCGCAATCCTTTTTGCTTGTAGTACAGGGACACTTTGAAATAACTGAGGTCGTCTTCCGGCTCTTTCAACTCACAGATCGTTGCCTGTAGCACTATTACAATATCTATATATAGATATAGATATGTATGTATATATAAATGGAACAGAAAATTTCTGACGCACGCCCGGCGTGAGGGCAACTCTTTCTACCTCATCCTCAATCATAAATTACTCACTTTGACGTTGAACCAGTTATGCAGCGTTCTTGAACGAGGTTAATTGACCGAGGTGAAATGGAAAATCTGCATGGAAATCTGTCGTGCGTCCCTCATCAATTGGATATATTTCGACTGCTTGGAAACGAAATAACTTAAATTTTGGGTCCTGTTACTGCGGCAATTCATGTGAATTCGATTCGCTATGGGAACGTACAGTAACGGGTTGAACGAAAATTTACGATTATTGGTACGCCTATTTATCATGTCAATTTCGACGGAAATCAATTCTCTTGAAAATTGTGTCTTTTGAGGTTTCGTTCCACGATACTCAGTCTCATAAGAGTCCAGGAGATTTCTATAATATTCAGTGAGTTATTTTTTTCCGTACCATTTTTTTTTTTTTTTTGATTTTTTTGTGCATTTATTCGTTTTTTTTGTGGAGATTCAGATTTTCCCATGATTAGCTGCCAAAAATCAAATTACAGTTTTTTTTTTTTTATTCTCGATCATTTGGACCACACTGCTCGGAAGTAAAATTTTTTATTCGGCATCGCACACTCAGATGTTTATCAATTGATACGTCTTTGAATTTTTTTATTTTTTTTTTTGCGCAGTCTCGTGATTTAAAAATAACGTTGCACACGAAGTGCTCGTCGTTTATTTTTTTTCGATCGCAGCGTTGTACTTTCAATAATTTACGACGGTGAGTTTAGAATTCTTCTCTTTTTTTTTCGTATTTCATATCGTATTTTAGACGAAGAGACAACGTTGCATTTGACGAACAAATGACCCTCCCTCAAAACTGTTTTTGCTTTATAGGCCATGTTTTTACCCACTTTTTCTTTAGGTTATCCCACCGTTGTGAATTTTTGTGTCTTTTTCTTGACAGTTTGTTCGTTGAATATTTTTTAACGGTTCACCCTCCGAAGACTAAGAATCCTTTCGGGAAAAATAACGTTTTTGAGTAAATCCTTTGAAGGACTGCTCTCGTCGAAGGTCCTCTGTCCTAGCGGTTCTTTATGAATTTATTTACACCATTATACACTCGGCTCGCACAGCACAACCCGTTATTTTCATTTTTTTCATCCCATCATAACTGTTTGAAGTTCTGACTTTAGGGTTATATTGCTATGACTTTCTGCGTTTTCCACGTTTTACTGTGTCTCTTCCCTACCACTCCTTTTTTTCAAGCTTTCTTTCCCATTTTTTTGACTCTACGTGAGATTCAACGAATTAACTTTACTGCCCATCGAAAGGCTTAGCGGTATAAAGTCAACTTTTACTTTTTTCCTTGGGTACATCACTCAACTCGTTTTTTTCCTTTTTTCTTCTTTCTTCTACCACATGCCTCTTTCCCAACCGTGGAAACAAATCGTAAGCCCTTTCCTCCAGATCCTACTTTCCAATATTTTACGATTCGACTTTTTCACTCTTTCGCTTTTCGCAACCCGAAAAAATGGTTAAGGGTCGCTCAGAAATACGGACCCGCGGTTAAGGATGTGTAAAACTTTGACTTTAACCTTTTTCTGTATTTTATATGTGGGTCAGCAGAATATGAAAAAATACATGGACTCTGCTGTGTACAACATCTTTTTACCGTTTCTTGCCCCTTTTTTCCGATTTTTAACATGCTTAACGTCGTCACCACCGAGTTACAAACATTCTCTGCTGCCGGACTCTTAAATTTGTCGAAGTTCGTGCAGCCAGGATTTTCTGTAGAGAGAAAAACCGTGTATAAAACTTTCTATAGGAAAAAAAAAAAAAAAAAAAAAAATGCTAAAAATTGAACGTATAAAAATGTGAGTTTGAGGGAGGCCACAGAAAATACCAAAAAGAAAATAAATCAAAAAATAATGTTAAAAGTAATCTTACCTTACCCTCAATACCAAGGTGCAGGAGAATAATTGTATAAAACTTATAAAACTTGGTAGAAAAAGTGCAGGCTAATTCGTAAAACGGTAACATAAAAAATGTTGTGTCTTACAGAAACCTGAATATTTGGGAAAACATTTTTACGAGTTACCATTTTCGTGCGGCCACTTCTGTACCAAGTATAACAGCAAAAGAGAGAAAGAGAGAGAGAGAGAGAGAGAGGGCTGTAAGACTTGGCTGACCCAGTTTTGCGGCATCCAGAGCCCTCAACGAGGGCGCAGTTTTCGAAAAAAGAGGACGAAAAAAATCAACAACAAAAAAATACGAAATTTTTATGTTTTTACACAGACGGGGGAGGGGGCTGTGAAAAAGAGGGCAAATCTCGAAAGGGCACAATGAAGGATCATAAAGTTTGGTAGAAAAGTACGAGAAACGGGATCTCGCTTTTTGGGATCCCGTTTCTCGTGATTCAAGGGTCTTGCATGACCATACTCCCCCCTCCTGCCTTCTTTACTGTAACAAAAATGCATAAGGTCTCGTAGTAGTTCAGTAAAACCTAACGGTGGTCGAACTATTTTAAATAACGGTGTCGTATATTTTTATAGATTTTTTTTTCTCTCATGATTTTTGTGTGGGACTTGCGAAGTTTTTACGTCGTCCTCGGACTAATTCCCAAAACCAAAACAGGCCAGTCTCGTTTTTTCTTATTACCTTCCACCCCTCATCGGTGTATTCTCGTAGAATCTGGAACATTTTTTTTCTTCTATTGCCCTGCTTTTCAGCCGCACCGTAAAAACGACGACTAAATAATCACCCAGGGGTTGGTGCAGTAAATAAATGAAAGCTTTGCTCGTCGCTTTTTTCCAAGACGAGAGATGACTACGTTTCACTTTTTCACGTCGTTTTAGCACCCTCGCTGATTTAGGACGAGTCCCCAAATTCATGTATATTTAGGAGCTTCACATTTTTAGCACGAATTTTTCGAACAACTACTCCTATAAAAAGAGGCGATGGACGTTCTACTTTTTTTTTTCTCATTTTCTGCACAACTTTTACTCAAAGCTTTCCTTGTAGGCAAAACAGGGACAAAATAGTGCCTGGCAAAATTTCTTTTGGAGATAAAGGGAGCATTTTTACTCATGATTTTTATTTTCAACAGCATCAAGCTTGGGAAAGTCGACAAAGGTCTTTTTTGATGAAAATTTTTCTCATTTATTCATGACGAAAGGTTTTCAACAAATTTTATAGATTCAAAAATATTCGGCCTCGAATAGAAAACCTGAAAATTAAGATAATTGTGATAGAATTTAAAATTGGACAATTTTTCGAAAATTTACTAATCGATATTGAATTTTCGTAACTGCAGTGTCAATATTATCGATGCTGATAGTGATTAATGGATATAAAATGTAAAAAGTTATCAGCGTGAAGTAGAATATTCTGAAACACCCGGAAACATTGAGTGAAGTGAGATAATAAACGCTAGGGGTGGATTCCGGGCAGAGGTTGAAGAGAGAAAGAAAGATAGAGAAAGAGGATGTAGTTGAGGGTAAAAAGTGAGTCTGGGGGTGGTTCATGGTCCAAGAGAGGATCAGGAACAGCGGTAGAGGACACTGAGTGGCGTAGGCACCGGAGTTAATATTTGCGAGTGAAAGGGCACCCTGTCCGTGACAAAGAGTGCGGCTAAGCGGGTGGGAGTGTGTGAGTGACTTAATTCGATGTGAATATGTGCAAGCTACATCCTGTGAAGTCAGTACGATGAGATGTGATGAAAAAGGTTAAGGGGTAGTATCACAGCAGCTAGAAACGTCAGTTCAATAAGCAAAAAGTTGGAGAAACAACGAGATGTAAAATTTCAACATTTTTGATGATTTTTCTTCAACTCTATGACGTCAAGGATTAGTAACTGAGTGACGAAAGTTTAAAAAAATATATTTATAACATTATTTTACTCTCGAAAGTGCCTTCCTACAGAATGGACAAAAAATTAGCTCCCTAAATCCATCCTTTTTGTTGGCATATAGACATCAATTTCCGTAAGGTCAGCGAAGGGATGCTGTGACCTTTTCAGTACAATCTTCCATACTCCTAAATTTAAACTAAACGTGGGTTGAAAATTTTCACTCAGGCCACAACAGCCCTCTCTCAAATCAACCCTCGTATACGTCCATCGATGTGCGACAGTTGTACCCCTCCCCCTCTGACTCCCACTCACTGACCATCCCCTTCACGAGCGATCCACAAGCGGCGGAAGAGCAGAGTGAGACTCGCTCTCGAGACTAATTTCAATACCTCTCTGCCGTCTCTTCTTCTCATCCTTTTCCTCCTCTACCCTTCCCTCCCCCTGACGTCACTTTTGCCTCTTTCATTTCCTCGATGGATATGCTCCACCCTCCTTCTACCCCATTCACAACGACATTTACGTGTTCACGTGTGGTCGTACGATAATCTCCACTGGAACGCGTGTTGGTTCTCCGCACATACGTTGAAACGTTACGAGTTCGTCAAATAAACGGTTCGAGTGAAAATATAAATTTTAGATATGTTCAGTTTTACAGGGTAGTAATTCAGTCTAATTGACACTGAGGCAAAGTGTACATTTTTTTCACACGTTTTTTTTTTTTTTCAATTTTCAAGAGCATTCACTATTTTATTCATTTTTTTTATATTAAAAAATGAAGCCAACTTATGAGTTTTCGACTTGACGACGTAAAATTGAAAAAAAAAAATGTAATTTTTTTCTTACAGCAGAGATAATCGTACCAACTTTTTTTTATCTACTCCATCGGTTGGAATGTTTCATATACACTTTTGTGTAATGAAATCCAACCTTTAATATATGGATGTGTAGTTTGTCATGCTGTTCAAACAAGAATAGTGCACGAGGAACATGGCAGCTGCCAGTTTTAATGTCACGAAGTTGCAATAGGAACAGTGTGACGTTTCGGGGGATGAGGAAATGGTGAAAAGTACAGAGAGAGCATCAGGACGGTTAACAGGCGAAAGCTCGTTTCTCTCGTTTTTGTTTCATTCTCTCGTGTGTTCACGTCCTCCACGAATTATCAACCCTCGAGATTCAACAGCGGAAAAATGAGCCACTGGCCACGCAATATTACCACGGAATCCGAACCAGGAAATAACTTGTCGTGCGAAAAAAAAACTTAAAAAAAAAAAACATTCTGCTCTCACTCAGCTATAACCATTCGAGGTGTTTTGTTTTGTCGTAATTAGGAAATTAAAGAAAATTTCAACGAAGTATTCACAAAAATGTTTAAAAATTACGTCTAGATTTTGCATTTTGATAAAAATTCATCAAAACTTATTCATTCAATCGCTTAATTATTTTAATGTTCGTTTACACCGAGCTGGAAGTGTTTCTAATTAATTCATCATTTTTGAAAATGTTGGGAAAAAATACATCGTAAGTTTATAAATTAATAATACAAGGACACGTTGCTATTTTTACTTCGACAAATTGTATGGCATAAAATATTAATTGTTCCGGACTACGTTCGATTTTATCATCATTATATTTATAGCTGGACATCGAAATCTATAGGAAATTCAAATGAAATATATTACATTAATAAAAATGAAAATTAAGTCCTATAATTGACTTAAGAATTTGGTGCTGTTGTTAAATTTGACGGTAAGTTTAAAAATGCAATTTTTAGCGTGTGTCTTGTTCTCTGTATCGCAACAACGATTGGCGCCAACGTTGGCTCAACCCATGAGTTTCCAGGCCGGTGATACAAGAGGAGCTAATTTTGATTCACGATCGTGCCTCGGATCCAGTCGCGCGCTGTTCCGCTCAACAAACCGTGCTCTTTCACCCTCTTCTTCATCCCCTTTAGCCACTTTCGGGGCTCGCCGCGCCACCGCGGCTCCCAGTTCCGCCGCCGCTATGACTACCATCGCCATCAGCACCAGTACCATCGTGGCTGCCCTAAACGCTTCGACGCTTCATGTTCAAGCCCTGATACCCCACTTTTGGCACTATATTCGAGCCCCCGTGAAATCTCTCTGAACGAATACCCTCTACCAAGCCTAATAACACCTTCCTACCACACTCTAGTTCCTCTCGTTAATACATTTTCCATGCTCTTCATTATACCAAAATTATTTTACAACCGGATCAAAATACACTGATTTATCAAGTTATATCGATATCTCGTCCTACATCAAATTCAATATCTTTTCTGTCAAAACAAAATTAAATTAGAGGTTGAAAAAGTTGCTTCACACAAGTCAAAACAGTGTTAATAATTTTTCACAATAGTTCTATGTGAAGTTTAAAACAATAATATAAAAATACGGATTGCTTATTAACCCAGAAAAAATATTAATAGTGACAAATTTAGGGAACGGTGTACTGATAATTACAAAATTTCATTAAATCATATTTTTTTCAACATTATTAGAAAAATAATATTTAAAATAATAATATTTTTTTTCTCTTCGAGAAATAAGTGGAGTACAGTGTTTTAGTTTAGCAAAAAGTAAAATCGACGTCAATCAAAATCAATATTTATTATTTGGAGGGTTTTTATGCATTTTAATTTGAAGTTGAATTATGCTGTGCTCCAGCATCACGTTATAGTGGCTATTTCTGTTTTTTTTTTTTGTTGTTGTTGTAAAATAACAAAATCGCAGACCAATGAATCTGAATCGAAAAATATATTTACGAGGCCTTAAAAATCTCAATTATCTTGTATACATTTAGCGACGAATAAACATGTGTCGCATGTGACAGTAAACTGCGATCCAACCAAAAGTTAACGAGTCAATTAGCCTCCAATGACAGGACATTGGCGCACGTATATAAATAAGTTTTAGTCACGGTGTTGGAATTGAGAGAAGAAAGTGTGAGGGGATTTGAGCCAATTATAAAAATCTATGCACTGTTTGGACGATTTAGCTTCAGGGCGAATGCAATGGGCAAGCCCAAATCTTTAGGGCTATGACCGTAGAATTATACATTTATATACAGGGTGTCCCATCCTCAACGATTGAGATCGGGAAGTCAACAGATCGCTACAACAATTTTTCCGCTGACGTTAAAAGCGTTCGATGGTCGTATCCACTCTTTTTTATCCATCTAAAAAAAATTCTAACGTAGCTTCGAATCCGACAAAAACAGAAAAATAGAAATTATTCTCCAAAAAAAAGCTCATTACACAATTAAAAAAAAAAAAAAAAAAAAAAAAAAATGTCATCCCTGCAGACACGAATTCCATTGCACTTAGAATTTTTCTAAAGAAGACAGATATTTAATAATATTAGAAGCCAATAATGATCATGTTCACGTAAATAAAATATTTTTTTCTTTAGTTCCCAGGAATATTAACTTTTTTACAACGAATTTTAATTTTGTGAATAAATAAATCGTTAAATACTTGTAAAAAGCTTGGAATCTTGCTGGTGTTTGATTTTGTCGAGAAAATTAAATGTTTTAGTAAAAAAGGACACCCTGTATATAAAAGTAAATGTGAAATAGT
This sequence comes from Campoletis raptor, assembly GCA_948107755.1. NCBI lineage: Eukaryota > Metazoa > Arthropoda > Insecta > Hymenoptera > Ichneumonidae > Campoletis > Campoletis raptor. The sequence goes on from OX403626.1 coordinate 14,324,024, forward strand.
AAGAATGGTTCTATTATACGTGGCTGCCACTACGATTCCGCATGGTGAATCGGTTCTGCTACTTTTGTGAGGTAAAAGCAACGAAGTCATAGGAGTTGCACAGTGTGTTACAGCTTCACACAATGCTAACATTGACGATCCGCGTGACATCGTTTATGCGAGCACCCCGTGGTTTGCCACGGGACGAATGTGAAGACCCAATAGGCATTTTGGGTACAGGGCATATGGGACACCCGTGACGTGACATCTTCATTACGTACTAAACCGGTAGAAGAGAGGGAGGGCCCTCGTGGGACCACGAATCTTCTCTGAGACGCCCCGTCGTGTCGGCTCGGCTCACCGCGCTATAGTGTTGAAATCGATTAGACTTTTTTTCTTCTCAATACACGATACAATATATTTTGGAGCCTAAAGGCCTGGCGTGAGTCTCCAGGGGGGGGGGGGGGGGAAGCTCCTTTCGATAAATTTTATAATGAATTTAATGATATTCGAGATTCGACCTTTTTTGATAATGGAATGACAAAGTCTTTGGCAACAATACCCATAAAGTCGTTCTTATTTTTACATAATTATACCACATTTTCTCAAAACGTTATTTTAACGAAAAACGTCATGCTTTCTGAATTTTTATCATTTTTTTAAATCGTAGTTTAAAACCCAAACTTTTTAGTCGAAAAAAAAAGAAGAAAAAAAAATATTTCACTTTGCAGATAATATCCGGGTATGTGTGTTTGAAATGTAAAACTGTACTTTTTTTTTTGGTAATTCAAGTTGAACTGGTTTTCATCGAGCAAGAACATTTGCTGGACTGGATGGAGAGCTGGATTGGTAGCAACCATTCGGTCACAGTGGCAGGGTTAAGGGAAGTTTTAGAGTCAACCGAGACGACGGGAACGCATGGCACAAGGGGAGAAGAAAGATACTTGAGGCTTGAATCACGCGGACGAAGAGAGAAAAGAGAGCGAGAGAGAGAGAGAGAGAGGAGAGGTGAACAATTCTCTGTGCGGTACCTTGGTGGCCACGCTCGCGGTCCTGGCATTTCGTAACGAGGGCTGCCCTTTATAGCCCGTAAAGATACGTGCCGTCCAGTATATGAGGTTCCCCCTTATACCTCGAACCTTTATATGACGCGATAGCTTCACCAAAAGGGGTTTTTCGCTGTGTAGCTACTGTAAACTCGCTACTGCCTTTGCTACTCATTCTCTCACTTCACTTCGTCATTCTCTCACCCTTTGAGAGAAAGAGAGGGAGCGAGAGAGAGATCCCTTGACCGAATCTATCCTCTTTAGATCCCTAAACGAGGTCCATGCCTATCGTTATATACATCGTGCTTTAGAGTCCAAAGAAGGGGTCCAGTTTTAACGTCCAACTACTTTCGACCCTCACAATCTTCCACGTATACAGATTTGAAGATATATATTAAAACGTACTCATAGGGAAGAGTGTACGAACACATTCGTGTTTTTCGATATGTGTATATAAACGACTAAGATCCCATATCGCCTGAATGACTCCAAAGGGGCTACTCTTGATGGAAGCTGCAGTGATTGAACGTGATTGTACTAACTCCGATCTACGACTAAAGATTTCTGACAGATTTGACGATTAAATAAAAACGTTTTACCGACGAGGATTCTCAAATTCGAAACATCTTGTAGTTCAATATTTACCTTTCGCAAAGTAATAAATCGAGAGCTAAAAGAAGAAAACCTTAAAAACTGATCAAACAATCCTTGAGCTCTACATTGATGTGTTACACCAATGTAACAACAGCGTTGTAGGAGGTCGTAAAGATTGTAAGTTACAGGGTGTTTGACGAAATATTCGAAACAAGGGAACAGGTCATTGTCATATTGGTAAGGGGGAGCTCGAGTGCCAAAATATTGAGCCCCCTTGGGTGGACCAAGGATGACAGTGTGGTCCTGAGTAGGCTAACCTCATTTTTCATTTTCCCCTACCTCCTCGCGTTCCATAAAAATCGTTTGGGCCCTATGGGGCCATATGCCCATTCTTCCCTTTCACTTCACATCAATACGAGCAAAGTTCTTCTCATCGTTCCGCACTGAACTCCGTTTTTGTCGTTCCTTTTTTTTCGTAAGAAAGAAAAGGATGGACAGAGGAGAATTGGTGATGACGTTGAGGGCTCCCGAGAAGAGACGTCTTTCACGGTGGCTCCTTCATTGCCTGATGTTTCCCTCGGGTGATTGCCCCTCTTTTTCCCTCCCCCTTGCTTCTTCGGTCCCCTTAACTGTCCTATTCGCGTGCGCGGAACCGTGACATTATATTTATGTTGTCACCCTATGTGTGAGCACCATAAGGCCCAAAATGTAAGCAATGAAACACGCACACACACACGTGTTACCTCACTGAAAGCTACGCGTCGTAAAAAGACGAAAAAAAAGAAGACTTCGTCTTGTTTTGCTGCCCGGAGGTGACAGAATGAATCGGGATCGCGGATGAAAAGGCTTCGCTATGAACCAATGGTTATGGGATTCCAAGCCCCCTTCTTGTCTGCAAACATCGCGCATCGTTGCTTTCCCTTTAACATTTGAGGCCCAATGATCAGCTACTTCCACTATTTATTTCACTAGCCTCGAGAGACTTCCAAGATCTGCTACTGTTTGAATCAACTACCTGGTGGGCCCGCGGAGCTCAGAGACGAATCAGAAAAGAAATTGAAGAAGTCGTCACCCTGGGGCACCCCGTCGTTAAATCTTAACAATTGTTCACAGTATGAATACACTCCATATGACAATGAAAGGGGGTGTTATCGTTCATGTTTCAACTCCATAAAACGTTCGAATCTTCTTCAAGCAATAATCGTATTAAGAAAATGACGAGATTTTCCAAACACGTGAAATATTCGTTACGAAAACTATAAATTAACTCTGTTTCCTTTTAATAAAAATCATTTATATCTGTCAACGTTATTTTTAACACATTTCATCATTTCCAACGAATGATTCCACTGTACATTAGAGATTATACAAAATTATCTAACCCTTGAGCAAGAAACTTTGTGAGACACTCAGTTTCTTCACAAAATGGTGAAGAAAAAATGGTTTTTGTGGTGATAAGATTTCTAATTTTAAGAATTAAAGCTCATTATTATTATTAACATGTAATTTTTGAGAAAAGGGAAAACAAAATAAAATTTTGTAGTGAAAATTAATCGTTTTTTTCGTCACTATTTTTTTTTTTTTTTTTTTTTTTTCTAGCATCGTTTGGTGTTTGTGGGTTAACGATGTTTCGTGATCCAGATTATCGTCCACGGGAACATCAAAGGATTTCAGAGCCAAGGACTTCTTTCCGGAAAGGCTGAAGGATTCTGGGGTCTAATGAGAAACGACGGGGAGAAGGGACAGAACCGCGCGTGCCACCACACTTCTTCTTTCCCTTTTACCTTATTGATGCAACTGTCGAGGACAGTTGGTCCTGACAACTTACGTAAAATAGACTGCCGCCGAAAAAGTATTCATTCATTTGAAAATTCATGGTCCACTTAATCAACGAATTAACTGAACCATAGTTTGACTTGATTATTTTTCTATTTAAAAAAAAACACAGTACAAAATTATTTTCCTGGTCAATATGCTGTAGATTGAGAGAACACGAGAAAATAAAACAACAACAAGAAAAAAGAGAGTTCGAAGGGGATAAATCACTGGTGTAGTACATCAGTCGTGTGTTGTATTTCCTTGATAACTGACGAGAGCTCGGGTACGTTAAACACACGATGAATAATGTACGTACACGAACACTCGCGCCAAGCTCACGATCCCGAAACGTGTCATTATTATCTCAGGCTCTATTATTAGTGACGTGAATTTATTGGACGTGAGGGTAAGAAAAAAAGAAATCCTTTTAAAAAAGTATCGAGATGAATGAAGTGGAATTATGAAAAAAAACTCATTTTTTCATTGACTGTCAAAATATTCAATAGTTATTGCAAAAGTTTGAGTAAAACTTTACAAAACAATTATTGGAACGGGCTCATTTTTCTCAATTGATGAAACTAAGTTAAAACAATTATAACTCGAGATTTTGTTCACAATTTTTTGACATTATTTTTAACCACTGGTCAAGTCATGTTGGGATAAATTTCTTGTCAGATTTTTTTTCAAATGCTGCAAAAAGGTGCTCGCGGCATCCAATAAATTTGTTGTCTCTAATTAATTGTGTAAAACACCCTCAATAGGGACAACAAGAAATTTGTGGCTCTATATTTACCAGGGCCTAAAAGCGTACGTGCTCGAGACATGAAATCGAAGCGAGTCACATGAACATGACGTCAATTGTGACGCGATGTTGAAGATGAACAGAACGCGTGCCATTTGTCGCAGCATCTCGAACTACTCCTTCTGCCTTGACTTTGTAAATGGAACATAACGGACGTGAACAGAACGTGAATGATCTGGGCAAACAGCTGTGGCACGCACGATTGAAGGAAACTTCCTAAAAACTCAAGTCTCGGTCATTTTGCTGTGCGCCACGATCTTCACATGAGAATAAACACATTTTTTTCAAACATTCGATCAAATTTTTAGACATTGGAATACGTTGGGATTGAAGAAATTCATCTTTTGTCAACGTTTTCCTCTAAAAATTTTGGAAATTTCATTGAAAATTCATAATATGGTTGGAAATTAAAACGTTTGATACGATATTTATCGGAGGTGAAAGTTCTCGCAGTTATAAACGGCTTCTCTATTTCATGTTTGCTTTTTTTAGTCTTCCAGTTAATTTACTTTTTTCTCCATTCTTTTTCTGTCTCGAATTCTCGATCTATGTATCCGCCATTCCTCACGTTCGAGCTCCTCTCCTCGCCTTTGCGCCTCTCTGTTATCGCGTCTTTTTTTTTTCTTTTGGCATTCACCGTAAACATAACCAGAGAATGGTCGTTGATTGATCACTGCGCCTCGTAAGTTCTCGTATGTCCAAACACGCGTTGTTGCCACCAGAACGAGATATAGGGGCTGCAACCCCGGGAGAGGTAAATAAATTCGTTCTCTCGACATGACGCTGAATCGATTTACGTTTTCGAACAGGCCCACAAACTTACTCCTCGTAGTTGACGTTCTCGCAAGTAGAAAAAAAAATCAATTGCAAGATTTTTTCAATTCGATCGAAATATTTCTGCGGATAAATTATTTTTGTTTTTTTTTTTTTGTTTCATAGTTTTTTCTTCCAATCCTGTAGAATTAAAGAAAAATCTGAAATATTATGAAAAGTTAAATGAGATAAAGTTTCAGAAAATATTAGCAACAAAATTTGAGACAGTTTTTCGACGTGCGACGTGTGTCAGAATCAGATTTAAGGGACGAGAAGTTGAGGACGGCCCTCGGACAAAGCCGTGTCAATACGTCGAGGCACATTATTACATTAATTTCGATGGGACTAAAGTGCTCCATACATAGCGTACAAATTAAAAAAAATCTCTCAGCAAGCCCTCTCAACGTAATGCCATAGGCCTGAGGATAAAATAGTCCTTTAAAATGATAAAAAAAAAAAAAAAAAGAAAACGAAAATAAAAAATGAAAACAAGATGAAAAAAAGGGAACTGCTAAAAGAATTTCCTTTGTGCTGTTTAAGGAAATAAAAAACGTTCTCACCGTCAGATCCTACTGATCGAAGACACTTAGTTTCTGTATCATGATGGCAGGCAAAGTGTAAGCAAAAAAAAAAAACAAAGACAAGTTTGCGCGACCGTGAAATTGAAAAGAAACGTTCAACTGGTATTAGTTACAAAAATTCTAAAAAGTCTAAACGATTTTGAGTAAAAAAAGCACGCAAAAAATGAGAAAGAACTTAAAAAGATGTGACGAAAAAAAAAAGGGAGCGAAAAAAATCTTGAGCACCTGGATCAATGCTTTCTAATAAAAACTACAAAACGATTATAATTATTTATGTATCAAAACTAATTTATGGTTGAAATAAAAATGGCCAGAACGTTCGGACCCCTCGATTTTTTCTTATAATTTTTTCTTCCTCCTTTTGTTCAATAAAAAATATAAAACATTCACGCCTAATGCTTTGGTAAGTACGTGGCCGGATATGCCCGCCACACTGACCGTACAGTGAGAAAAAAAAAACGTTCGTGTGTTGAAGCCAAATTTTATGATCCCAATAAACAAGACCCACAGAGTCGTTGCTCATATCTCGAGTCAGAGACGAAGGAAAAGAAAAAAAACCCCTTCAAACACGTCCCTTCCACAAACAGGCTACATTTTCAACGTTAAAATCCATAAAAATTAATATATAACAAGCGCACCGCAGTCGTCACTGTTTCGCTGCGGCAGTCCTCCCCCGTTTGTATTCACATCTTTCGTCCCTTCGCCTTTTTCCATTTTTTTCTTCTCACCACCCAGCCATTTTTTCATCAGCAAAAAAATCAAACCTCAACCGGTAAAAGATACAATTGGTCAAGAACTCCAAAAAAAAGATTTTTTTGCTCGAACGCGACGGAAAAAAGGAACGTATGGCGAAAAAAAAAAAAACATCCCTTTTTTCCACGGGTATGCAGCGAAAAATGCAAAACCCCTTGCACTCTGGACCTTTCGACGTTTCAGGCAACATTTTTTTCTCACTATTTTTTCGTGCGCAAAAAAAAACAACAATGTCGTTTCGAAGTAAAACGCGTCTAAGTTATTGCTTGTAAATGCTTCCGTCGAGTTGTATATCATTCGTAAGATTATTTTTTAATTTTTCAAAAAATAACATTTCGCAGCAATGATTTTGTTGAAAAACTCAAACAACTCATTCTTGTCGACAAAATTTATTTTTGTTTTATAAAACAGATCAATTGACAGGTATCAATTATTTGAATCCATCGTTTTTGCCGAACAGTTTTTGTTCACCCCCAAATCTCCATGATTTGATCTTCCCCCGGATACAAAAGATTTTCATAGGCCACATATGTTGTGTCTGGTGCAAAACGGGATCATATCCTGTCCTCACAATGTCAGGGAACAGCGTTCCGTAGGGATAAAAAAAAAAAAACAGAAATAGGGCTGAGTAGCCCGGTACAAAAATACAATGCTTGTTTTTTTTGTCCATTATATGTATTTTACCGGATCGCATTACCATCGAGATTACAATAGCAAATGGAAGCTTCGTCGGAAGTTACGAAGATGCTTATCTACCGATATTCAGGCCACTAGTGAGTGGAGAAAAAAAGTAAAAGAGCCGCTGCTTTGAGATAACGATCAATGAACCGAAAACTCCAACTTGCAACAATCCTCCATTATTTGCAACAAATTCAAGTATTCAAATAAACATATTAATTCGATAAACTCAATAAGAAACTTTCGACATAATTAGAGGTCGAATCTTTTCCGAATGATCGAATAAATCATTGAAAAGTAGACACAAATTATTTATTTTCTAAATCCTTTCAAATTCAACGTAGAAAATTTTGGTTCGTGTCATCTGTGAGAATCTCTGGGAACTACAGAGTCCAAAAAGTGCAGTACACTCCCCGCGGCCGTGGATCCACGAGGAATCTTTCAAAAAATGAACCCTCTTACCGATCGTCGATAAGTCAGGGAATTAAATATGAAAATGCAGCCATGGCTAGCCTGTTTTACTGGCTTTTGGACAAAATGGTCCCAACAGTGACTGCAGCAGGACCTCAACTTTTACTTGATCAACTGTTCGTAAATCATGATCGAAATATTCCATGATAACAATTGTCACAGTGTACTGAGCTAGTGTTAAAAAAATCGGTAGGGTGTTCGATGTTTCAATCTATTTAGCATTGCGATCAGAAAATACGAACGAAGTAAGAAAATATTGAAAATTGATGAAAGAGGAAGAAAGATCAAGTCTTGTAAGTGATAACATCGTCTGTTTTTATTTATTTCAAGTTTACTGGATTACGTCACTTTGCCAATGATCTCAACAAAGTGAAACAGTCTTTTGATACTAATTATCAAGTGAATTGTTGATTTAATGAACTGATGAATCTGAATATCTGTTCAACCGCTCGAAATACTGGTTGTTAATGTTGGAATTTCAATTCCAACATCCCAGCACTGTATTATACACTACGATATGTATTCGAAGCAGCAAGCCTTTGGTGATTTGAACAGAGGGTGTATTACTGGGGTGGATTGTCAAGCTTATTAACGGTCCGAGTGAAATGGTGGAGACAGTCGCATGTAATATGAAGGGACACAACGTTGAGGTCATTGTAGGTTGGGAGGGTGGTTCACATGCTGTTTTAAACAAGCTCGTACTTAAAACTTTTCCTCTACCTTCATCCTCATTACGCACAAAATAAACCTCCAACCTTCTGTCTGAACTCTCGCTAAGCTTTCAACTTCAAAAAAATAACAAAAACGATTAATAACGAATATTCGAGATCGCTCTTTCTGTGAATGGATATTTCAAATAATTATTAAGATTCTGTTACCACGATTTTTTCGTAATTTTGTGTACATATTTGGTTGAAAGGGTGAATTTACTCTCCGGTACAAAAAGAAAGAGCGAGAGGGTGAACAAATAAAAGGGTGTGTGGGAGAGTGCGAGTTTCGACGTTCAACCGCATACGGTAAATTCGACAATGTTTCTTTTTGTTTTGACCGACGAGCGGCGATGATATATGAATAGGAAAAAAAAACAAACAAACGAAACGACGAGTCATTATGATAATTATTTTTTGTCTCTTTTTTTTCGATTTTTTTTTGTTTATCTGTGCGTTTCGTGTTCACTTCATATTTTTGTATTTTCTTGCTCTTTAATTCTCTGGGTTTTATCCGTTCCAGGCTTTTGCACAAAACTTTTCGGCTTTTATCGCGTGCTCAAAACCCCTGTCGGATTATTAACTGCACGCGCGAGCACGGAAATAAACGGGAGCAAGCTGTATCAACGGAAACGGGCCTACATCTAGTCGTTGGGGATTATTTGTCCGGTTACGGGGACAAATTTGGTCCCGGTGCACGAAAGCTCGCGGTTATGTGCTTAAGCCATTGTACGTTGCTTCCTTCTTTCCATTTCATTCGTTCCCAAACACTTTCCTACTCGTTTGTTCCTTTGTTCCGTTGCCATTTTTCCCTCCTCTTCTTCCTCTCCTCTTTATATTCTTTCCTGTATTTCAATAAACACGAAATATTAAAGCGCGAAAATAAATATGTTCTTGACCAGAATTATCAATTGATTTGTGCTTAGAATATTTTTTCTTCGCCTCGTTCAAAAAATGGCTGCGATAACGATGGAAACGACGTGGCACCACAAAATTCTTCAAATTATTATGTAACTGAATAAAAAAAATTTTTAACGCTTTTCGTTTTCGGTTTCCCGAGTAAATTTCAGTGAAAAATAACTTGCAATCAATGGCTTCAGCTTTATTTTTATCATTTTTTGAATTTTTTTATTTTGGAAGCATCAATAAATCTTGTCAACGTCTGCATGATATTTGATTGCTTGAATTGAAAATAAATGACAGCGAATAAAACGGTCTGCTTGAAATTCAACCCTTAGATAAAGGATAAAAGGGCAACGAAAGCTTCGGAGCTTAAGCCAAAAGGGAAGACAAGATTTCGGACGGTAAGTCTAATCGGAACCTTCTAGTCTTGATTTAGGAAGGGATTTTAATTATACAAGGGTCAGCAGTGGAAATGGGCAATGGCCAAAGTTGTGTCTACCGTTGTGCGTTTTAGACACACTCCGGTGTTAAACACCCTTGGACCCTTATTTATAGCTCATTAGCTTTCGGCATACCAGCCAAAGTCGCCGGTTCTTCCTAAGGATCTGCTTGGATTACACGTTTTCCGTGGTCCGATAGAACGAGCAGAAATATTGCAACTCGTCTTGTAATCAATTTTCAGACTGCCATTTGAACTTGAATTTTCCAATGATTAACTTTACGAGCGTTTTTTGAATGTTTTATTTTATAATTAGACGTTTTTGGCACTGAAGTCATTTGATCAGAGATTACAAAATCAGCGTGTGGCTAAAACAACAACAAAAAAAACGACTACAAAAAGCTACAAGCGTGTTCATCTTATCTTTTCACACGAAAATCGAAACCGAAAACAAATACCAACAAAATCATTAGGACGTAATTTAATTATTCTAGGAATCCCTAACGATAGTGTGAAAAGTTTGTATTTTTCATTTCAACTGGAGGAGAACTTCCTGTGGGCTATAGTTGAGAAGTAGTTACTGGGAATTGTGGCTTTGTTTCCAGGGGCGATAAGTATCCTCGCGATAAGTATCCTAAGAGCTGATAAGATGCGTCAAAATAATGAAAAAAATAAGAAAGAAGGTGGAGGCTGAATAAGTCGGGGTGGAAATAGAAAAAGAAACGTACGAAATGACGTCCATAGATGTTTTTTTTTCTGTGGATCAGTAGGCGTGGATTTTTTCGGCATTTAAACCAGATGGTCTTTATCTCAGGAAAAGAAAAGGAGGAAGAAAGTAGGAATCATCGGTGTTCAATGATTGTTTTTGTTGTGGGCCAAACCATGATCGAATTTTTACTAAACGACGATAAGATTTTAAAGATCTTTTGTAACAAGAGCATCTAAAATTCTTGACATCCGCATATCCAACCGTTTACGATTGGTGATTCGACCCTAAAGTGCCAAAGGGTTAATAACGCACTTCCAGGCGTGCACGAATGAGTTAAACCGCATGGGCGTGCGTTTGGTCTTTCCTTCGCTCTCTGCCCACCTTGAACACAGGTATTTCCACTTTGGCAAACCACCAAGTGGCCAGCAACAAACGGTAGCGATATGGCATTGCGTTCTTTTTACGTGCTCTTCAATAATCTACGTAATCAGCAACTTTAAGTTTCTGCTGTTATCGATTATCTCATCATGGGACATCCGGAAGTTCTTAAAAGTTTTCTGGTACCAGCAGCCATAATAGATTTGGGACATTGAATATCTTTTAATCGGAATGGAATAAGAATTAATTGTGATCCAATGACTGATTGACCACCAGATCACCAGCTGATGAAAATTTCGTGTTTTCAATCATTCGGGAAAGCTCACTGATTGCAAAGGTTTAAAAATTGAACAGAACCAATCGACTCTTCCCAAGGTTCAGTTCCAGATTTGTTTGAATACAGAAAACGTGACTGCGAAATTAAAAAAAAATGTATTGGAGAGGATTAAACGAGAAATGTAGTGGAAGACGATCCATAATCGAGAGGACCAGCAGAGCTAGAGGGAATGAGGAGGTCAGGGAGGAGATGGGCGTCATTCGAGGTTGTACAATTCCCCACCGCGCAGATCCAAGCTCCGCCTCCAGAAGTTTCTCATGACGTCACATAGACACTTGTTACGCCTTGCGAATGCGGTGGCGGGAAACTCCGTCACAGCGACTTCGTTCTTTCCCTGCGTCAACCTTCCAATCCCTAGAACTTGATAAATAAGCTCCAGAAATAAACAGGCTCATGGAGGATTCCAATGTGCTTTGCTGCTGCCAACGTAATCTTATGGAATTCCGAAGAAAAAAATCCAATTCCTTCTGACAGCCCATGAATGGATTTCTTAATTTATAATTCGTGCGAACTCTTCCAAAAAGGTTGAAATTCATCAGGACCTTCAGGACATACGGGAACTTCTACTAAACTCTCTTCTAAAAGTTATTGACGATCTTTTCTTTTTCCGACAATCCCATAATGTTAACTCATTTTTAAGATAATATCAAAAACTCTGTGATTATCGTTCTTTCAATAAATATTGATAAGAAATTGCGTATACTTGGAACTTTGAAGAAATTCTATTTGTTTTTTGTTTTTTGTTTTTTTGTTTTTTATTTTTTTTAAATATAATCTATGAATCTATCAACTATAATAAGTATTTGAAAAAAAACCCAGTATAATGAGACCGTGGGGACGTGAGTAAATTCGGGTGAAATGGCTCACGCGTGATTAGAGCATATCGTCGTTATAGCGAGCTGAAAGATTGGACCGCCGTGGGAAAGAGGCGATAACCGAGTGTGTGCGAGCGCGAATCATACTTCACTCCACAGAATTTTGGCACGTTCAATTCTCAGCTCTGACGTCGTAATCACCGTCAGCAAAGTGGCTGCTGACATCCTTTCACTCCAGGATGTCATTTCCCGATTCCTTACTATAAGACTTCGCTTCCAAATATTATCATTGTACTTTCATTTACGTTAATAATTGGAAAAAGGAAATATACCTCCAAATAAGTCGAAACAAGGAGCATTGAAAAGTTCAGAATTTAAGTGAATTCAATTTTTTAATATTTATCATGAAATACGATAACAAATTGTAAAAATTTCTAATCTCAAAATGTCATTTTTTCTATATTTTCCAATCAAATGGTTTTTAACGAGTCATCAGTGTTAAAAAAAAAAAAAAAAAAATTATTCTCTAATTTATCTCAAATAAATAAGTCACCGGATTAAAAATTGTTGACGAATTAAAATAATTTCGTGTGCTGTTTCCAACGCATGGCAAATGTATAAATAATCCATAAAAATGAGTTTAAAAATAAAAAAAAAAAACCTAAGAATGAATAGTAATCAGTTCGTAAATAGTGATGAAAACATGAGTCCAAAAGTGGTCCATTGATAATGAAATAATTCAATGCATCTACAAAGATAGATTTTTGTAGAAATGCCCATTCTGATAATTTTCACTAAAAATATTGCAACTTTTGATTCAATTTTTTCTGAAAAATGGTTAGTCGCATATTTCGCTTTGAAAGGAGTTCCAAAATTGGTATTTTAAGGTATCGATCTTTTTATAGGAACCGCGAATCACCATGCATTAGATTCTATTATGGAACATAATCATTATCGATACATTCCAAGCTCATATAACACGAATTCTAAGGTTAGTGTGATTAGCGATATGTTGACAGTCGGAAATGACATAATAAAATTTCGTGCACACGTAATCCGACAGCCATTTATACTGTTTGGAAAATTACTAGTTATGGCACACGATGAAATTCGTAGGCTCGTGTGCGCTGCTTTGTTTGATTTCTGATTCTAATTGAGTTTCCAGTTTTCAATAAATCGTCAGTGTTTTCGTAAAAGTTAATGAATGATCGAAAAAAAAAAAAAATCCTGATACCATGACAGTAATAATTTGTACAAGAATTTTCTGTCATTTCTTTGAAGTGCAAAATTTCTTATAAGTTGGAGGTTTAACTTACGAACCCGTGTAAGTAAAATTGAAAAGTGGTTTTCGAGGAGGTGGGGATGCAGCCAAGTGATGAGAAGAGAGGGAGAGATCTCTAACACGGCGAAGAGGGAGAGGCTGCGAGAGAAAGAGAAAGAGAGAGAGAGAGAGAGAAAGTTAACGACCACGCGAATGAGAGAGAGTCAGAGAATATACAACGCCACCACTTGATGGTGTGCTTTTCCATTTACAACGATAAATTTGCACGTGTGTGTGTGCGCGCGGCCAATGTTTGAGTCCGCCTGAGTGGCTTCCGCGGAACACGCGGCCGTAAAACTCGACGCGGCATTACGTCGCGAGCCGTCGTCCGCGACAGACTGGCACACACACGTACTCGTTCTTTCTTCATCTTAGTTCTCATCTGTGACTGACTTTTCATAATTCTCAGTCGTCAAATTCTCCCAGAAATTTCCAACCAAAGTTTTTAATAACCTGTCAACGGTTGACAATCAAATATTTTATTATTCCGAGGATTATCGTGTTAATTTGTTGTGACAGTTTGATAAATAACAGGAACTGAAACGAAACGTACGTTTGTGATGATTCAGTGTTTGAAATACTGTGGACAAAAGTGCGGGAAAACTCCTACGGTCACGAGATCATAATGAAACGAAAAAGATTCGTAAGTTCGTACGGGGACGAATGCTGTCAGAAGATTCGATGGAATAATCGCGTAACCAAAAAAAACAAATGAGTAGTTTGATTGGATGAAGATTTAATAAACATTTTTGGAGTAAAGAAAAGTGCAAATGGTGATAAAACGTTTGTTTGATCTTCGATCATGAGATCGCACTTGGTGACAAACAATCATAAAGAAGTGATCGAGTGATCAGTGTCTGATTTGTGTATAAAATAATTTCTCAAAAATACAACCACAGGTACGAAAGTTTTAAGATTTCGCCAGTGCTGCGGATAATGAGTAATTAAGTTATTAATCGCAGTTAATTAGTGAATATTCGAGGCAAAAGTTAATTATGAACATTTGTAATTAAACCATTAATTCACAGTCGTTAATCACGTTTAGTTTATTTCATGCTGAAAATAATCAGTAGCTCTGTCGATAAGTCAGATTGCAGAAAAAATCTGTAAAAATCGTAAATATTGATTTTTTTTTTTTTTAATTTAATTGATAATAATATCACGGATTCAGAGTGCAACACAGTGTCGGGGCACTCGGTGCATTCGTTGCACTTGGTGCAAAAAATTGCCGATGGGATGCATCTTCCGGTGGACTCAGTGAGCTGCGGCGAAAATTATGGTTGCGTCGGTTCTCATCACGATAGTGCCGGTCTCGTAGTAGGTTCTTCCTTGACGCCTCATCGGGGAGGCGTCGTCGAGTCGAGATATACGACGGAAGAACAGAACGACGAAAGGGGTGGCGGTGGAGGCGGCGGTGGCGCTGGGGTTAACAGCGCCGCCGGATCAGGATCCGGTGAGATGAGTGAAGGCGCCGCCGTCGGCGAGCTCTGGTGGACCGAGAGACTCGTCGGCGAAGCACAAGCCGAACATCCTGGTGAACTTGTTCGCACAGGTAATATTCTAGTTTTTTATTTCTCTTGTCACAATATGTGACGAAAACAAATAGTAAAGCACGGACTATTTTTTCATGTCACAAATCTAACATGTTCCGAACGAACCCAAACAAAATGGGGCACAATAAAAATGCTATTGAATGAAGGACTGTAATTTAATTTAAGTGGAACGTACGCAAAAAATAAAAAATTCATTCAAAACGAAACAAAAAAAAACCGCAGTATGCAAACAATTCGAAAGATGTGGCAATTGAATTTGACCTCGAAAACCCAGACAATGGCCAACAAAAAAAACAACACTCTCAATAAAAAACATTTGTAGAACCATTTTTCAAGGGTCGAAATTGAATTCGACGTAAATATAATATAAATAAAGGCAAGAGGAGAGGATACACAATTTAGTGAAGAACAGTTTTTACGGGGGTGGCTATTGAGTCAGAATAATTGTTATGTCGAGTGAAACTATAACGACGAACTTTTGGTATCATTTCTACGGAATGAACATCAAATATGTTCTTTTATTATGTATTGAACGTTCGATTGCATCGATCAATGGACAATCACCGATCCAAGTAATTAAGTAAAACAGAAATGTGGCGATTGAGTGTTCTCGGCAAAAGCGAAAAAAACCACAATTTATTTAGCATTGATGACAATCGATAGAAAATACTCGCTGTTGGAATTGGCTAATGGTGAATGAAAGAACATGTAAAGAACCGCAGTTTTAAAATCCAATTGAACTCGGAATAAATGCATGAAATTTCTGAATTTGCACGATGGAATTTTTTTTTTTCTGTTTACTGACGAATTATATGCAAATGATATTGTTTTCCTACGTAATTTTTGAAGCATCTAATGAGGGATTGATTCGAGAAAAACTTTGAGCGCGAGGGAAAAGTTGAAGATTTCTTAATTTATAAGGAAACGAGATGTGATTTAAATCCTGTTTAGCTTGATGAGTATTTTTTGTTGGTCCGAACGAATTTGCTTTTTTGTTGAGCCATTGCTGGACCTTGCATTCTCTAAAATTGGAAGAAAAAGCTGACCGTATCCAAGCGGATCCGTCAATTCTTAACCAGCCGCTGAAAACATCGTCCACTTTGCCACCCAATTTGCCATAAACCTTAATTACAACTTCCACATCCAGAAATGAACCCAAAACCTCCTGGTGACGAAAATGAAGTTCTTAACCTTTTCTTTCGAGACCATAACCAGCTGTCGTCACCGCGGGTCTGCTTTTTTTTCTTCTTTCCACTAAGCCATGAGGAACAATATTAGTTATTGAATTTGTGTGAATTCCACTTCTTGGCATGCATTAAAATTAGCAACGACAATAAATTCTGGAAATAAAAATAAAACATTGATGATTCATGTATTATTATGATTTTTTTTGTTTTTTTTTTTTTTAGGATCGCCATATTTTCTTTGTAGTCAACTCCCGACGCACTGGCGTTCCAACAAGACGCTGCCGGTAGCATTCAAAGTAGTGGCACTCGGTGACGTCGGTGATGGTACCCTCGTCACCGTTAGAGCTGGAAACGATGAAAACTGTTGCGCCGAGCTAAGAAACTCAACGGCTCTGATGAAGAATCAAGTTGCCAAGTTCAATGACCTTAGGTTCGTTGGGAGAAGTGGCCGTGGTAAGTAATAAGCTTTGATAATGGTCACTTGATTGAATATTTATATTAATCTTTAATTAATCATAAATGAAGAATTCTTCTTCCAATAATGTCACTCATAATTTGTCAAGAATCTGCCTTTATTAACAAATCAATTCTATTACATAATTAATCGTAAAAGTGAAAATGTCATTATACAGACACCAACGAGGTAGATTAGTGGCTAAACTAGGCATACATTGGATTGAGAACGTCCGAAGCTAGTTTGAGCAGATTCCATCTAATCCCCAAAAAGCAGGATTATTGTCATGATAATGATGATGATGATCATCAACCTGACTTCCCTATTCTGGTTTCCTACTCATCCTGCATGAAACTGTATGACGTCCTTCTTGCCCCTCTGGCTAAAACAGCTACCGTTTTGCACTCACTCTATAGATCTCCGTGCAGTTGCACTCCCTCTGCATGTTTCCTCATGTAGTTGGCATCGTCGGTCGCAGCATCCGTGAATTTCCGTTCCCGTTGCCCCCAGAGTCATTACTCGACGTCGGCCACGAGACTCCCGCACCCTTCAATCCTACCCCTTCTATGCTCTTTTCCGGCCTTTAGCGACGAAACGCATCGCGCACGGTGCAAAACAACTGACCGTTAATCAGAAATCCTTCATAGCAATGCCGCGGACCACCAACGCCCCGCTGAGACCTCCCTCATTGGGGAAGGAAGTTATTGGGGATTCGATTCTCTTTCCATCGCACTTTGTCAAACTTCATTTGAAAATATCTTGACTCCCCAATTGCCCCAGTTCAAGACAGTTTACAGATTGGATCATTACATGCAAATTGATCATTAAAAATCAAATTATACATTCCAATGAGGATTCAATAGCCGGTTAAGTAAAATTGGGACTCAACCTTATTCTCGGAGAGACTCTAGGGCCTGATAGAATTTTTCAAAAACCTTTTCTCAACACAAAATGTAGCCGTCACGTAAATTGAGCCTTTAAGATCTTTAGAGAAGGTTTTGCCATTCGTAAAATACTCATTCATACATGGATATATTAATATCAATCAAAAGGGCTTATCCAACAAAGTTCAATATGTAAAGATAAATGAATTGTGCCCTTTTGTTTGATACCAGAGCATATAAATAAGCTAACCGAGGTTTAGAGGGGTCGAATCTGTCGAGGGACAGACAAATCAGTATGGGGCAACACATAGGGTCCAACAACTACCATGTGCATATGTGTATATAGCAGCGGAATAGAAAATCGCAATAGATGCCGAAAGTAAATGGGTAGGAGGGAGAAAGCGAGTAGAGAGCAGTGCGAGGGAGTAAACCATTGGTGATGTTCAGTTTGAGCCCTACGCACTTCGAACGATGGGTTATAGATTGACCGGTTCGCGAACGAGCCTCACCCGCGAATGGCATCATCTATCTTTCAGGCGGTTTCGTCATTTCGCGAGGCACTACCACTGCAACCACTGTCAATGCTATTTTGGAGGGGCCGAGGGAGAAATCGGCAGCTTTTGTGGGGCGAGGAAACAGGTGCTCAATTCTGGAAGCAAGCGTGCTGAAAACTGATCGAGATCGATTAATCGACTATGAATTCACTATTTATGAACTGAGACATGGTGTAGACAGGTTTTTAATCAATTCGACAAATTTTAATCAATCTCATGATAACGAGGCCAGATATCCATATGCCTGCAAGGAATGAGCGTAAGAGAAAGATGAACATGTTCAATTCAGTCGATTGAATGTGTTGCTGCTCGATCTTAATCCTCCGGGTAGCTTTGGTTCGGTTTTGCTACTGATAGATATCTTCCCTCTGATTTTTCAATCGGTTCACAGCCGTGGATTATAATAATTTGGCATATGCAACATCCATTATGTAATCTTCAATTTAGCTGATTGTTTTATTGGCAAATGAAGCGATGCATTTGCCGAACGATTTGACCCTTTTCTTAATCCCTTGATGCGCCCTGCTACACTGGCATCACCACGACGATCGCATTTTCACGGCGAATATTCAACCCCTATCTCCATGACCTCGCGCGCTCTACTCTACGTTTCATCCATTTCTCCGCGTTTCGCATAGCGCGCGGTGTCCGTTTAGACAGTTTATTAATTTGATTGGTTCACTTCAAACTGATACACAAAAACCGGGATATTCTGTGAGTGAGAGGGATCATCGGGTGACCACCGTCAAAGCCAAAGCTATTGTATCATCGACGTACAATTTGCTTCCCTGGTAGTGGTAGGTTCGAAAAAAAAAAAACTTTGGTGCACCCGCTCATCCCGATATTGAAAAAATTCAGTGTTCTCCAACGTTGCCCACACCATTTTCTGCGAGTTTCAAAGTAAAACCCAAATATTTGGCAACCGTAGAGATTTAATCTATTGGAACTTTTTTATATTTCGTTCCATCATAACGCCATTCTTATAAGTATATTTGAACATTTTACATCGTCGCTAAATAAAATGATTTTTCGAACTCTTTTCACGTCTTAGCAAAAACTCTTTACTGCAAACATCAAGACTAGGTAAATATGATGGACAATACCTTACACATATATATATATTAGGTTGGAAAAGTCCATCAAGTTTTTCTTCAAAACCATAGAACGTATTGCGATATTCTGAGATAAGTTTTGGAATGGTTAGTTCTGACCAATTTTGATACACAACATTCCGCACGGCGTGTGGGTCGTAGCAATCATAGTTGTGCTGGCAGCAGGCAAGCACATTGGCGGTAAACTCATATGTACAAGTTACGAACACTATAGACTGTATAGGTAGACATGTATATGGAGAGAAACGCGCGTGGCACGGTTTTGTCTGTCTGTACGTCCAACGGTCCGACTGTCCATCCATCCGTTTCTCGTGCATCTAGTATCCAACAGTAGCATCATCGAGCAGAAGCGGTAGTCCTGTAAATGCACAGGATGGCAATGGGTTGGAGGGTGGAGACGGGAGGGAAAAGCGGGAGCGAGATAGAGAGACAGAGGAAAACGGGAGGTCGAGTGAGTTCCCTGTCTCTGCAGATGACCGTTCCCATCATCGAGTATTAACCGCAGATCCCGGGGACACGAGGAAGTTGAGGGGAGGAGAGCAGCAACGGAGGGACCAGGAACGTGCGGCATTATTAGCCCCAAATGCGATGGACCCGCCGTGAACCTAGCCTCCGTTCCTCTAGTTCTATACTCATGTCCTCTCGATCGTCTATACCTACCTACGTCATACGTAGTGTGGAGCCTCGTGCTCCTGTGTGATGCTCCCTTCTCTACCCTATAGCCGAGCATCGTTTATAACCTCCGTACGATTTACCCACCCCAC
The DNA here is from genome assembly GCA_948107755.1 of Campoletis raptor. Taxonomy (NCBI): domain Eukaryota; kingdom Metazoa; phylum Arthropoda; class Insecta; order Hymenoptera; family Ichneumonidae; genus Campoletis; species Campoletis raptor. The sequence goes on from OX403626.1 coordinate 14,343,676, forward strand.
CGGATCTATACTCAACTCTTTGGATGCCCATGAAATCTCCGACTGCCCACGAGGAGCAAGGACCACATTCTCTTTTCACTTTTCCCACACGCACATACATACATACAATCCGCTACAGGAGACAAACGATCGATTTAAATACCATCTCATTGGGATCAACCACCAAGAGCGAGATTCCAGTTGCAAACTTTTTACACCGTGACCATTTACTTGGCAAAGAATCTTTTGATTGTAATTATTCCTTTTTCCATCGATTCTCTTGCTACAGCGACGTCGAAGCGAAGCTTTATTCCCGACCTAATAATCTTTACAATGATGTTGCAATGAAAAATGGCGTTTACATTCGCCTCCATCTTGACACGTTCTGATGATGGTTTTGGTACTCTACGATTGGCACTTTGATGTTGCCAGCAGACAAGCGAGTGAGGGTTGGACAGGGAGATTGGTGTGCTGAATTTCTGTCTGTGGTGTGTATGTGGCAAAAAGGACATGATTGAAACGATGATGATAACACGAGGACGAGATGACCGATGCTCACACGGAAAACAACGAGAGAGAGAGAGAGCGAGATGCTATTGGAAACCAGTGGAAGCACCATTTCGAAACACAGAAAGCACCAGAGGTAGGGGGAAAGGGGGTTGAGTGGAATGAGGCTTGAATTGAGCGCAACGAACGTTTCAGGATTTTGCTGGTTGACGTTTTGGGACTCGTCGCGACGCTGGATCTACTGCAAGCTATCCCACCTGCTGGTCATACAGAACAAAATTCTCGGGTCTATATATCTGTATGATATAACGCACCAGGGTCGTCCACAGCACCCCGCGTTCAGTCAGTTGCAGTCCCCGCGGGGGGTCTCCACGTTTACGCCAACGAGCCGAGTGAATGGTTGTGTGACGCTGTGGTGTTTGATGCAGGTTATCATGTTGACAGACACAGAGCGCGTGGGCGGGTCTGTGGATGCACCAACGACGAACAGCAGACAATTATAAATCGTTGACGTTTAACAGCCAAAAACGATGAATCTGTGATGTGTAGAGTTACCGTTCCATACAAATCACTTTGGTTTTGATTGGCTGATCTGTAAAATAAAAAATCAGTCAAAATTTGATTGACTGCTATGACTGATTTGCTATTTTTTTGTATTTTCTCTATGTCTGCGATAAGAATGGTGGATGCTTCACTAAAAAGTAAAATTTAATCCAATCTACTCAATATCTGATCATTCTGCAGCTTTGGCACGGTTTCCGTGGGATGATCCATGCAGCTATGTGGTCGTTCGAACAACAGAGCCCTTGGCAACTTTTTCATGGTCTTCGAAGACCTAACTAAAAATAGAGTTTGGGTAACTTAAGGTGAAACCTTTTTGGAACAGTATGTAAGCTTCTGTCTAGTTTCTACTTTATCGCAAGCGTCTTGTCCGATAGGTTGGAGGGTGGCGATGCCGAGAAAAGTGAAGGAAGGCATTTAGCACCCCATAAGTCTAAAGGTAGACACTCTTAGGCTTTGAGAGACCTTTTACAATCATTCCGACTTTGTTGGTGAAGAGAACATAAAGATCCTATGCGAAACTCGCATATCCCCACTACCCTTCTTCGTAGCGTGAGGTACCGAAGTAAGAACAAGATAAACCGTTGGAGAAGGCGGCGCGAATTACCAAAGGCGTATTAGCGCGCGACTGACTCCGTTTAAGAACCGGTAGTTAATCTCTCCGACGGACGTTTATGGAGAAGGAATTAATATACCGGACCCTCAACCTCGGGAACCTTCGACGATGATATATGCATACGAGTGCTCCACCCTCTGGAGTACTCCCTCTACCCTCTTCACGCTCCGAAGCTTTCGCTGCGTTTCGTAATTTTTATTTCGACGCCGTGTACCCACTTTTTAATGAATTTCAAATACGATAAGACTATTATCAACAGCAATTGGCAACTGAACTGTCAAGCGTAATAGTTTTGTCTTTTTTATTTCAAATAAAAAATCCAGTACCAATACTTCTATTGCCATTGCTACTGAAACGCAACTGAGTTTTATTTCTCTTCCGAGCTGAACCACACCAGTGATGATTGATGAGCCATTAAGCCAGAAAAGCAATTACCACTGCGTTATGTGATGCAACAAGAAAGCCCGAGATTCCCGTGACATCTCCTGAGGAGACTTTTATCCTCATAACTGTCGTTCTGTCGAGATACAATGTAGATTTTGGTATTAAAGTTTTTGACCATCATTGTTGACCTCTGAGCACCATTTTATGAAGCTTTACATTCAATTTTCTTCATTCCTATAGTCAAACGAACACTTTCATGAAAGTGACGATAATCACATACTTTTTATTTTCATTTTAGGAAAGAGCTTTAGTATCACCATCACCGTCTCGACGACACCACCACAGGTGGCAACTTATACAAGAGCGATAAAAGTAACAGTGGATGGTCCCCGAGAACCTCGATCAAAAACCAGTAAGTATCAATGTGATGATTACAATGATTAAGAAAAAATTCGAACAAAGAATCATAGGATTAACTTGTATGTTACGAATCAACGAATATGAAACTAGTTTAAAAACGATGGACAAGTGAGCGTAAGTACGATCGTGGGCCGCGCAGAAAATTCACCGATAATTCACCCAAAGTCACTATGTGGTAATGGGAGTCATTACGAAGCAGATGGCGCGCGATGATGCAGTGGTCCCGACGTGGGGCACGTGTGCGTGTTCGTTTAGCTCGTGTTTTACGCTTATATCAGAGTGCACCGGGGGGACAGAAGCGGCCAAACGGGAACGAGGTGGGGAAATTATGCAGGGAGTCGGTGTATACAGTGTACCGGGCACACGCCTTTATGCATTCGGAAAATTAGTGTATGTCCCCTTTCCCTTTTTCATGATGCTGGTGTACATCCGCACGCATCTACCATGAGCTAACGAAGGCATCGTTCTTTCTCATTTTACTTTTAGCAATCGGCTGAATCATTGAATTTTGCCATTGTCAAATCGCAAGTGCAAACCAAACGATGATTTGGAATCATTGAAGTTTCATTTTTTCTTTTTTTTAACATCATATTCAACTGCTGAATACCCAATGACGGAAACGTATTACATGCCAAATCAATTAGAAGACTTAACAGACTTGCTCTGGAAATCCTAGCCACGATCATACGACGTAATTTCCACATCATTCCTAGCTGCTATTGTTTTTATATTCGCACAAGTTATACAAAGTTCCATTATCATTTTATAATGATGACCGACAGCCGAAGAGTTGAAAAATAATGGAATCCATGGTACATCGAGAGACGCGTGTGTTGTGCGCAAAATTAGCGGAGGGCACTACTGCCGAAAATAGGACATATTGCATACAGGAGGATCGCAAGGGCACACGGAGGGGTGTCGTTCGGTGTAGCGTGCCAGAACTTTCACGCAAGCATTTGAAATAATGTACAGCCGATGTGGCATCATTATATACATATCTATAGCACACTAAAGCATCCACATGGATATATGAATACACATGAGGCCTTCTATACCCAATAGACTTATTTGCCTTCGTGTGACTCTGTGTCGAATCGTTCTTTTTGCGTATGTCTAACAGTAATACCGCTACGTCTGGCGCTATTCATTGTCTCGTAACAATGCGACGAGGCGCCCTGCAAACACCTGCCACCTCTTATTATACATGGAATAATCACGAGCAGCGTTCGAGCTTTTGTTGTTGTTGTTGTTGTTGTTTTTGTATCATTGATATTGTGTCGAATAGTTAAGAACCTTTCCGCTGCCCAGCAGTCACGTTTGTCTCCACAAAATCCATTGTCGTAATATAGGAGATTGAAGTCATCCATGAAATGATTTTTTTCAATACTTTCCATCTTCCGTGGCACGAAATTCGAAAGAGTTGTCGGATTATTATAATGGCAGCATTGTCAACTTGAAAATTAATTTAAAAAACCAGAAATCGAAGACAGCAGCGTAATGGTCACTCAAATATCTTATAAACACATATTATCGTTTCGATGTGTAATCGAGAAGGATGTAAGACGTAAGGCGGCGTGGAAATGTCAAGCTCGACCCTCGTGCTCAGCTATTTGAGAGGAGGAAAGCCGCGCTACTTCCGTCGACTCGGACCGTGCCATACTTTGATTAGATAAGAGCCTACGTCTCCCGCGTTGCCGAAATGCTTGTTTCGCAGGCACGTCAAATAACTACGCAAATTTTACAATAATAGTTATATTATGACTGGTAAAATTCACCGAATAAATTGACTCATTTTTTTCTATACTGATAACCTCACAAAGTTTTTTTTTTATCAATACTGTTTTTATTGGAATTCAATTTTGATATGATATAATTTGGTTGTTAGATCGTAGTTTGTTGATCGCACAGAGAACAGGAAGAACGAAATAATAAACCGTATTTTTTTTTCTCTCATGAAATATATTGACCAATGTCAAAAGTTTGAAAAGATCAATCAAATGTGTCAGGTAAATTATAGCTTGAGTGGAGAATCACGAGTAAAAGCACGTGATCCAGTGGATGAAAAAAAACTTCACAAGCTTCATTGAACCCACGGAACGTTACATCGAAAAGTGCATTGCATGCGCTTCTTTATTTGGGGCCGTCTTAAATTGCCAGAGAATACAAAATCCGTCGGATGGCTTCGTTGTGAAGAAAAAAAAATGACGCAGGTGAAGAACAAAGCGAAAAAAAAGAACAACGGGAGCTAAAATGAATGAACGTTTGGGCGGGGGTTACGGGAGCCAAAGGGCTCTCTGGAAAGTGTGGCGTGGTGGACGACCATACTATCCAAGTTTGGGCGAATTACGGCCAGCACTCGCACGTCCGGTACATGAGACGAAAAAGAAGAAAAAATAAGTCGTGGGAGCCTGCAGGCTTGCGAGATACTCAACCCTCTCTCATCCTCATACACTTTCATTCAACCCCAACCTCTTGTATTGTTTATTTCCAAACCCTATTTCCCGAGCATCATGAATTCATCGCATTGAATTGTTTCTTCACTAAATATCTTTCGCGATTACTATTTTCAAAAATCAATTCATTTTTCATATTTTTAACACTCCAACGATTACGTTAAATCAGTTTTCTTTTTTTCCTCCTCAAAAGATACCGCAAAAAATCAGAATAACTCGTTGAAAGAAAATACCGAGTGTTCTACAATGTGTTATATTAATGTTGAGTGGCAGAACTAGACGTTGTTATATCGCTGAGTAGTCTAGTAGAACATTGGAAGGAGAGAAGCGATCGAAAGCCGCGAATCGACCATCTGGACTACTCCGACGATTTCGTGTAGTTTGCGGTCGAAATTTATTTGTCGCTCACCGGTCAGTCAGCGGTGGTTCTTTCTCTCTCTTCCTCTTTTATCCTACCTTTCGGATCGGTGGAGTTCGAGGGTTCGGCAACCTCAGTTTTGATACAAAATACTGATTTTTTCATTTTATTTTTTCGCCAATTCCTAAGGGTATATCCAGTTGTAAATTTGATGATAAACTTGGTGTAAAAAACAAAAAGTTTGACATATTTCTTACAGATTTTTATTTTCTTCATTGTATTCGTATTTAAAAAAGATACAAATTATAAACGAATCGTTTAATTACCGGAGACATAAATTGCCTCGTAACGTTCCAGGACAACAGCATCAACAGTTTAGAGCGTTGGGTCTTGGGCAACGTCCATTCCTTGATGCTCCAACTTCCTTCACATCGCATCTCCGAGAATTGGAATCTTATCGTCGGAACAAACATCATCACAGTCACCACCATCATCATAATCAGAATCACCATAACAATCAGAGTGAGGGAGGTGATAGTGGTCACGCTCATTTACAGCAACAACAAAACGCAAGTGCTAATGGTAACTCCGGTGGTAATGGCTGCAACGATCCTCATAACGTGACAAATCCAGTGGCTGGAACTTCACCGTCTTCAGCAGCTCATCTTGGAAATGCGACTGGATCATCGCATCAAGAATGTTATAAGCATAGTCCGCAACATGGAGGTGAGTTTATTTTCCAACTTCCTTTTCTTTGTGTGTGTTTTTTTATGATGACGAGTGATCACGAAGTTAAATGACTGTTCATTCAATGCTTTTGATCGCGGAAATTTCATTCTTTCTTCAAAAGCACATAAGTCACTAGAATTCCAAGCAGTCGCCAAATATAATTATACAAGACTGGATGAGGTCGCCGCGTTACCGTCGGACATATTTGCTCCGCGTGTTCTTTCCACTTTCCGTTTTAAGATGTCGAGAATAACGGAACGAGTCTGTAGGGTTTACAGAACGGGTGAGCGCCCAGCATCCAGTTTACCGGTCGTTTCGCGGGAGGTAATAGTTTCATACCTCGTTCCGACCCTGCACCCTCTAATTCAACGTAATAACGACATTCAACCTGCCGTTGCCCATCTATCCATGGCTGCTGCATGTACCAGCATCCAACCCCAACTGGCAAACAGCCCACTGGTAAACCAGTGAAAGTTGAGTGGAACTGTCTTCATCACTGTGTTGGATTTTTATCGTTGTTGACTGAACAAAATGCAAGCAATCTTGAGTTTCCTTCGACATCTGCGAATGGCTTCTGAGTTTTTAATTCACAACAATAAATAACGTTCATTCCGCGACTGTCTGAACATAATTGGTTCAATGACATCTAACTTCTAACCGACTATATCACGTTCCACGAAGATTTCATCAGTAAATTGTCGGTTTTTCGTGTTCTTTGACGACCGAAAGTGCATGAAAATATATATTTTAATAATGAGACTGAAAAAGTAGTTCAGTTTATCGCAAAAACTGTGTACTTTGTAAACTTCGAGTGCAGGTTTATTCGAAGCTTCGACATAATACATCAGACAAGACGTATTTACTTCCTTGGTAGTCCGTTCACGATAATGCGGCTTTTCAACGGTGGTCACGCCCTGATCAAAGCTAAATAGACGCGCCCATGTGTATATATAGCTCCGTGCTCTCTCTTCCCTCTTTTATCGCTAACTGCACGATGCTAAGATGCCTTCATGGACCCAAGCACGTTGCGGTTTTCTTTCCATGTACTGACACCTCTCTATGGTAATAGCTCCACCCTGATGACGTTGTCGGAGAAGTGCAGTAGCAATATTTCAGAGCCACTACCCTTGGAGAACATGTTTTGTTTTCTTAGTGCTTCAATCCTTTGTTTTTACATGTCAGTGCTCTTACGATTAAATATCATTGGTGGTTCATATTATTTTTTTGATGGGAGCTGAATTTGGACTTGTTCCATCGATCCATTATAGTTCTCACCCCTTTCTGACGCCTTCGTGAGATTTTGTGTCTGGTCCACTGGGAGATAAAAGAAAAAATGAAAAAAAAAAAAAAAAAAAGTAACAATTCAAATACTAGGATGGGAGGACGACGTCAATGGAAAGAGAATATTGAATGATCGCAGGGAAGCTTCGGAGAAGGATTTCGTACGAGGAGAACGAAATGATCCTACAAACGCGTTAGTGGATAACGCCAATTTTCTTATTCTTCTTCGCCTCTCTTTTTGTTCACTGGCACCCACTTTTTTTAAAACTCTCTTTCGTATCACCTCACCTTTATGGAGCTTTGTAACAACTACGTTGGATGCGTTTTCCATCATCTGGGCATGGATTCTCCGAGCTGGCAATCCGAAATACGAGAATGATCCTTTGCCGATACCTGTGTTCGATCGATCGTGCACTCACGTACCTTCTCCACTTGCGCGTCTGCGTAATACCAGGGATCGGCGATCGAGAAACGATCGATCCCTACGACGACGATCATCCGAATCCATGTTGTTTTTACTTCTTCAGATTCTCCTCCCTCTCCTCCTCCTCCTTCCTTCTGTCTTTCACGGACGAGGGATCATTCTTTTTCGCGATCGACAAATCGAATATCCATCTCAACCATTATCCTCGCTCCTTTCCTCCACCACTCTACTTCCCACTATAATTCGTTCGAAACATATTTCTTCGATTGCTTCTTCGAAATCATCAAACAAAAGCTGTTTAGACCGTTTTATTTGATAATCCAACGTTTCAGTTTCGTTTGTGGCCGTATATTTTAGGTGATAAAATCTATAATCCATCAAATCCGCTGATTTTCAAGAAATTTCACATCTTCCTTGAATGATTTCCACACGATTATTGTCTACCCAACAAACATTTTAAAAAAATAGTCCAATTTGATTAACCCTTCGTTGTAAAAATATAGAAAATATTGAGTCGTATTGTAAAAATAAAAAATTATTGCAAAAACATAAGTTTTTCGAAAAGTGAGTATTTTACTAAAATAAAATCATAAATTCTTCATTTTTTTAAAGAGCATTGGAAGACTTTGAAAATATTTATAGACTGGAACAATAATTAGCCCCGAAGATTTAGCTTGGGTCAAAATGACCCAGTGTGTCAATGAAGACTCCAGAACGTTTTATCCTCCATCCTATAAAATGTCCAAGGTTTTTAAAACTTTTCAAGATATTCTTGTAAAACAAAGCGAAGAAGCTAAAGAAGGATAATAAGAAGAAGATGACGGAGATGAAATAAGGGAAAAACGTGTATAAAGAGAAGCGAGCATTATTCACTGTCTCCTATAATATAACCGTGTCCGTTTCTCGTTTTCCCTCGGAGTCTTCAGTCTCATCTCAAGTCGTGATCGGGGTAATGAGACCCGGGGCTGGTACTATACAGAAGCAATGTACACAGTAAATCAGCCAACCAAAGAGTTCGCTTTATAGTTGGTGATGACGAACTTTTGAACAGAGAGAGAGAGAGAGAGAAAGAGAGTGAAGGAGATATAAAATTATAATCAGAAGACCAACATAAATAGATGAATAAATAAATAAATAAATAAATAACCAAATAAATATTTCGATGATTATATAAACCTAGGAATCGAACGATAACTTGGAACAATCGAAGTAAATTTTCATTAAAAAATAGTTGCACAAATCAAACAAAAAAAATGCAATATCTTAATTAAATAAATAAATAAATTATTTGAATAAAGAAACGTACGATAAAATGATGGCGGTGGGCTCAAAGAAGACGAAAGAAAGTACGTTATATAGGAAAGAAAAGTTAGCAGAGTAAGAAGAATGAAGAATAAAACGGCTTAAAAAGAGAAGAAAGACAAGGCTACCGCTAAAGCTCAGACGGACTGAAGAAAAAAGAAGAAAAAAGAAGAAGAAGAAGGGGTAAGGACTCTGATTATGGGGCGTCAAACAATCACACTGATTGTACATTCTGTTGCGTGGGCCGAGACTGTACTCTTGTCTACCCGCGGGTCCGTGTAGTAGGTAAAATGGTTTTGGGGTAATGAGAGTCATCAGGTTACGAGAGGGTCGCCCTTATTACGAGGAATTTATAATTCGTATTGGAAGATCCTTTTTAAAAAATGTTTATTATTTATATCGTGACAATCCGAGTTCGTGAAAATTGACATTTTTCCCTCAAACCGATGCTTACTTTTTTATTTTTTTACAAAGTTTTTAAAACCCAAATCGGAATTGTTTTTCTGAATTTTCTGCTTCTAAACATTCATCATCTCAACCAGTCACAAAATGCTTCAATTTTCTAACGTATTTACGAGGACAAGATGAAAAATATTTTCTTTTTCATTTATTCGTCCCATTGACTTGCTCATTGCCAGGAAGAAGGGAAGGGAAAGGAGGCAAGAAGAGAGTAGGGATGAAGATTCAACGACGAGTGGATCGTGCCTCTTTACCTGTTTACCAAGATGCGGCTACTTATCCTCATCCAGCGTTCTAAAATGACGAGGTGTTCTCCCTCGCTTGTACAACTCTATGGCAAACTTTAGTTCAAGTCAGTAGTTTCTGTTGGGTGGTGGTCACGTTTACCAGCCGCGTTTTTCAACAACCTACCGGCCTTAAGCCAGTAGAGAAAGAGGAAAGAAGGGGTGTGAGGGGCTTTCATCCGTGATGATCCTTTCACGTTTTCCCACGTGCCTTCACCAACCCTATGCCTCTCTTGGTAACTTAACATCAGTGGAATTTCTTGCACCGCCTATTTCTCCCTCTTCCACCAACTAAATTTATTCTCTCGCTGCATCGTGCTTACTTCATCTTTCTGCTAATTTGATGTTTTCTTCCTTTTCCTTTCTACTTTACGAAATTGTCCTGCCTCGTTTCTTCGGTGCGTGAACAACACTCAAATATTGTGCAATTGCTACGTATGCGTTTTCGTTACTCGTGCTTTCCCCATTATTTATATCCTGACTGATCTACAGTTCTTCTTCAAATACCCACTGATCCTTTACCCAATCGTCAGTCCCATAATCTCTCCAATGATTTTTATGGTCTTTTCTTTCAATGCAATTTTCAATAACTACAAAATCGTAACACGATACTGTTCAGAAAAATTCTAAACTCATTCATTTTCGAACATCAACTCTTTTTTCAATGGCTTCCTGTGAGCCACAGTGTTAACTAGAGTTTGTTCTGTTACTCGTCCTTAACGAGGCTCACGCGCCATAATTATAAAAGTTTGCACAAAGTAACAGCAAAATCATCAGATACAATGTTAATAATCAACAAGGATAATTTTTCCAATTCTTTGAAAGCAGAGGAAAACTTAAATACCTGTATCGTCACATTGTACCTTATTAACAAGTCTCAGGGCGTTAGACGATATGATAAGGGTGGTTGCCATCAAGGTACTGGTGTTACAAGAGGTTGCGCCTGTCTCGTCCCAATCGGATCGTGTGTGTGACACTTTCCTAATTGCCTGGCCCGCCACGAAACTCCCCTTTAAGAAAAGCAACCCTTATTCTCGCACCCTCTAACGTTCCTCAAGTTTGTGGCCACTCAAGCTTTGACTTTGGCCCTAGGACAAACTGGGGTTTCAACTTTTAACAACCCCTTCTTATCAACCTTCACTTTATTCACTGCTTCATTTGCATATTCTTTTCCTCATTAAAGATTTCGATGACTATATTATCGGGAAAAGTTTCATTTTTTACTACGTTCACCAGGTTTTCAGCAGCCAAACAAAAAAAAGGATCATTTGGGGGAGTTAATTAAAAGCATTTTTTTAATTTGTCATTTTTATCGTAAGTGCGAACTCTTACTTTGAGGATTTTTATGAGCTCATCTTATCACTTTAACCAAAAACTTAGAAAAATAGCCTCCCCTTCAGACCGGGCACCCATCGCTGTCGATTAATTAATAAAAACTTATAAATAAATGGTTTCCACAGGCTAAGGAGATGGATAAAGTTCATGAATCTTAAATATAATGTCGTCACATGTCATTTTCTTATCGTTTTAATCGTTAGCTAGTTCTTGGATAAAAACAATTGTATTGTTTTGATTTTTTCTTTTTTTTATAATGTAATGAATCTTATCGCAAGCAGTAGAATTTTTATCACACGTATCCTGGCGAACAACATCCTTCGTATCCCCGTCGTATCCGTCCGTCACTTCGTGGCTTCGAAAGACTTAAGGAAACACACATTGGTGACCGCTTAGATAGACCGCGATAACGAGGCGTTTAGCTTCTACAACTTTTCGTTCTTTTACCTCCGCCCATTTTGTAGGAGCCATTTTAGGAAGTTACCAAAACTATTATTTGTCAGTTTGTGATTCAAATATTCCAGAATTTATGGAAATATAAATTTAATAAATACGAAAATATTTCGGATGTTTATGCGTTTTGAGAATTTCACGGGCAATTACTTCCGTGGAAACAAAATTCTTTAACGAGCTGACGAGAACAATTGTGGGCTGAAATAAATTCTCATTGATAGTCGAATGCCCTGGAGGGTTTTTTGTCTTTGACGACGAAGGGATTGCGAGACGTCTCTGCAGCTTCCGTTTCGCCTGGCGCCTGAAATATCAGCTTCGACTATGATAGCGATTACTTCCGGTTTTAGGCTAAACAATATTGAAAAATGAATAGCTCGACGATATCTAACGAGACAAGATTATTTTTCGAGAAATCTCGTACCAAAGGGCGCCTGAGTTTTCCTCTGTCCAAAGATCTAACAAATCCCTAAGGGACACTGTTCCATTCGAGCAACAAGAAAGTTCCTTTATTTCTTCCCACGGACGCTTGTACGAGTTCGAGTTCCAGGCCATTGGGCAAGAATCATCGTCGTTGCTCACTCGATTTTCCTTCAATATCCTTTCTTTATATATTTTTTAATCGACCGGACGAGGCAGTTGTTTAAAGTTTTAAAATATCGTCACAAATCCACAGCATCAATGCTACAGACGCGAAACTTCCAAATGAGAAAAATACTAATCATTTTCCATCACAAGGACAAAAGTTCAAACCATTGCAAAGAAAATTAATAAAATTCAAATGAGTTTGTAAGAAAAATTTATTGACGAGCAGTGGGAAAGGAAAAATCGTACAGAAAATTAACTCAATTGGGAAATAAATCCAGGTCAATAACAACGGAAACGAAAAGCAATAAAAAAAGAACAGAGGAATTAAATCGTGAAAGCGATTAATCAAGAAAGGTCCCGACGCTGGGAGTCATCCTACCAAAACAATTTGATATACACAGTAACATCGATGCAGGTAACACCATTGACAAAAAAGTCTGTAAGAAATGGCCACCTGTAAGAAACTGAGGTAGATCATTTCTGCTCTCCATGAAGCCATCCCAAGGGCCACCAGCAGGATCAAAGCACGTCGATCACATTTTTTATTCTTTTGCATTGCATCCAAGAGAATTTCGATATATTTTTCATTTGATCATTTTAAAATGGAATTTTCTCAATTTCCTACAAAACAAAATCTCTTTTAACGTTCGTAATGTCGCTCTTGACGACTCTGATGTTTTTTTTTTTTCAATAAAATGTTTATCAACATTGAATCAAAACCCTGTTCGACTGCTGAGTGTCATCCTCGGCGGTGTCTTTTTTATGAGAGTTTTTGTTTAGATATTTCCTTGCCATGGATTGACCACGTTTATCCTTGAACAAACCACCAATGATAGTAGTTAATTAAGTAATCGTGTTTCTCGTTTGCACGAGGATGGTTGGTACAGGTTATTCATAAATGGTTCGATTGAATGCTTAAATATAATCGTCGCTTTATGAGAAGATAATTTCGCTAAGCGGAAGGTTACGATTAAAATTGCTCCATAATACGATAAGAGTCATGTCTCGTGAAAAAAAAAATGATCAATAAGAGCAAAAAGCAAAGGAAAAAAAAAAGGAAAAAAAAAGATCACGAGGGGCTAGCAGGTGGGTTTCTTGTAACAGTAAATCGTTCCTTCCGATCGTTATTTCTTCTTCGGAGAGGTGCGTATAGTAGGCGGCTAAAGTGATTCCGGGCACCGAAACAACACAGAATCGCGCACACACAAGACATTACCCAGGATGGAACGAAAAATTAAGGGGGAGCAAGACAGAGGCAAGAATGAAGATTTCGTGCCTCCTCGAGCGTGGATCACGTAACTGCCTCATACCCTTTCCATCGCTACGACCTTGTTGCTTTTTACCTCTTCTTCGTTATCTTCCTCCTTCTCCTTCTTCTTACTCTTCTTCGTCTTATTCTTATTCTTATTATTTTTACCTTTTTCTCTATCAGCAGGTCTCCGTTCATTCTTTCCCGATGATCGTTGTACCTGCCTCTCAAGTCGACACGCACCAACCAATGTACCTCTCCAGTACTTTTCGATATTCCCAACCTCTTCTTCCCCTCAAAAACCTTTTCTTTTATCCTCTTCCTTTATTTATACCCTGACCATTACATGATATCTTGTGAGATAACCATCAACATTTTAAATTAAACACAAAATTACTATTTATTCATTGATAATCAATAACAAAAAGGAAACAGAGAAGTTGACATATTTCTCTTCGATATTTTAACACTCAAGCCAAAATCTATCGACGATTTTTTCAATGTGAAGCATTTAATTCCCATCATTTTTATCGACGAAAAATTGATTCAAAAATATGAGAAAATCTGATGCAAAAACAAGAACCTCGATCGAATTTAGTCCCGTCATATGCTGAATCTATTTTTGTAAAAAAAAAAAAAATAAGAGAGAGTTCAACTCACATCACAATTTGTGGAATTTCCGGCCTTTCCATGGCTCATAAAGAACCAGAAACTTTTCAGTGTTCATTGAAGACAAAATTCCACTTAATTTTCCCCTCAACATTCTTGGCCATGTTAGATTTTTTCACACATTTCTTTACCTCACGAATTTACTTGGCTGTTAATAAATCCTGCCAATAATTCGTGTACACGAAAATTAAAGGAAACACTCAAATACTTTAGAAGTCATTCGAATCGAGGAGATAATGATTTTTACCTGAAATATTCTTGTAAAATGACATTCTTTGGATCAAAACAGCTTTGTGGCAAATAGATCGAAAGAATCAATGACAAGAATCCTTAGCTGCGTAGAGATTCACTTAACAACATATTTTGAATTCATGAATGGACCCATCGACAGCATCACGGTCACGGACCATAGTATCCAAGTTTTTTCATTGGATCATTCGTCCGGAAAAATCACGTGACAAACCACGATCACATCTCGGGATCTCAGATCATTTTACAAGTGACATAAATACTGGGCATTAAAAAATATAATAATATGAATGTAGAGCAGAAAAGAGCAGATCTGTAGAAAAATTGACTGGATTTGCAAACTCCGACAAAATCGTACGTGCGTACCTGGTGACAATGAGTGTAAAAATGCGGAAAAAATAATAATAATAATAATAAACATGCCACAGAACAACTTTCGAGAAAAACAAGGAGGATGAATGATTTGGCAGAGGTGCCAAATGAAAATTGATCAAATTGCTATTGAAGAAAATATATTGAACGACAGAGAGAGCAGACAGAGAAATGGAAGCAGAAAGCGATTCGCAGCGAAGCGATAAACAATAACGGAACTTTATAAGCCGATTTACTGTCACCTGTGAGCCGTGACACTGCAAAAACTCCGAGAACGATTGTATCTGTCCATTCTCCACGTTTTTTTTTCTCCTCTTTTTCATTATGGTTTTCGCCCTCGATACTCGGTCTTCGAGGAGATTTCTTTCGACACTTTCTTGCCAACTTAATTAATCGATCGTCAATGGAAATCGAGCTGAACTCGTTCCATTTCTTTTTTTACCGCTAATACATATTTTTTTTAATTATCATTCTATTTTACATTTTTAATGCACTTTTTTTCTTCCGTTGAAAAAAAAAAAAACGTGGCGATCGTAGTTATCGTCTTTTCGTACAGAATTTTCTTATTTATTGATCACTCTAATGAATGAAAAATCTTTTTTTGTTTTCTTTTTCGTCGACAATATGTTTTTTAAAGAAAGTTTCAATTTCTGATCCTCCAATCTGTACTCATCGATTGAAAAATATTTTCCTTACGACACACGCCTCCGAGGCATTACGTTGAACGAGACATCGAATTATATCGAAGACGATGTTTTGTTCTTCGAGAGAACGCGGCGAGCGTGACAAAGGGACAAGAAGCCAACGTTCTAACCGACTCTGAACCTTGGTCCCTTGTGTCTCAACGGGTTCTGACGGAGACAATTTTCGTCGGTGACCCAGGGCCAATATTTCTAACTTCGCTATATTTAAGTACGCTTGTCTTTTATTTCATCCTGTTTCAAAATATCCGAAAAAAAGAAGTTCTGTACCTTTTCAATACTCGGAAATCATCAACAATTTGTATTAAAAAAAAAAAAGAAAAAAAAATCAAATGAAACCTAAGCAAATCACTTTATAGAGTTTTTATCAATAAATTTCATTACACAATTAAAATCAAGTGTACACGTGAATTATTATTTATTTATTTTGCTACAAATTCCACGATTTCAAAGAGACCCGATAAAAAATTTTTAAAAATTCAGCAAATTGTCAGTAATTTAAATTAATCTAAATAAATTAATCACCAATTTTACGAATCCATGAATTGACTAAACTGTCAATAAGCAAATGATTAAAAAAAAGTCTTAAAATCGTAAAATCAATATGTTATTGAAAGGAAAAACTTTGGTTAAGGTAGAATATTAACGTATGTAGTAGTGAGAGATAATCAGAAGGCGGGAATCGAATGAGCAGTGAAGAAAACGTGGTGAAGAGCAGAAGAAACATCGAACGGTGTCGAAGGGTCGTAAGTCTCGTTCGTGGCGGTCAGCAATTATGGTTAAGGTTTAAGGCAAGAAGAAGGGTATGCTCGAAGGCTCGCGCGAGTCCATTGAAAAGGGGGAGGAAAAGGGAAGTCCCCCCTTGGTCGATTCCCGCGATCAGTAAAGAGTGGGAACGGGGGGGGGGGGGGGGGGTAAAGGGAACTCTTCATTCATAGCTTGGTGTACGATTCTCGGTTCTCCATTCATGCTACGATATTTAGCCGTCAGTTCAAGCGTGCTGGGCCCTGAGATTGTGATCGATAACTTTCTACGTACATCGTGAAAGGAACAGGACGAAGGGATGAATAGAAAAAAAATTAAAAGAGAGGCGAAATATTAAAAAAAAAGGATTTCAAAAATGAATATTGAAAATTCAACGTGTAAAAAGATGTATTCAGTGATAAACAGGACTTTGTTTCTTCACAAGATCTCACGAACGAAGGATATCGAGAGCAAAACGAGCAAGAAGAATTCTTGAATGGAGACTGATGGGAATTGAGACAGGGAATACATAGTTTTTTTCTTGTTTCTTTCTCTGTCTTTATCTCTCTCTCTCTCTCTCATTCTATCTTCCTTCATCTCCGAATGGGACTCGACGAGTACGAATTTTGGTTCGACGGAAACAACGATAGAGAATAACGATTACAGAGGGGAAGAGATATTCTGAAAAGATGAAGAAGAGACACAAGAGACAGGATGCGACGTAATTGAGCGTCGGACAATTAGCGGTTGACCAGTTCTTCGATACATCTTCCTTCTTGTTTTCTTCGTCTTATTCTTGTGATTCTTTCTCCAAAAAACAACTCGAATCGTTGCCAATATTCCCACGGGATTATGAAATCCGGCTAAAATTTACTCACGTCATCCATATATTTTTACTCGTAGTTGTGTGACGAGTATTATTTCATCGATTCCATTCATTATCCTCATTTTAATGGTTTGTTATTTACAAATAAACGTTAAGCCTATGGATCAGTTATCTCAATTCATCTCCTAAATTTAAAAATAACATTTTTCCACACCGTTCGATCAATCAAAACAAAAAAGTTCCAGGTTACAAGAATAAATTGCAAAAATTGCCTCAAACTTCCTCAGTCCAATGGCTCATACCAACTCAATTTAACATGAAATTTATTCATTTTATTATCCCGCTAATTTGATTCTAATTCTTCTTTTGGATCTTGACAAAAAAAAATGATTAATTGTAAATAAAAATATACTGCGTTCGTATTTCCATCTAAGTAAATAGTGTGTCGAGATGTATTTCATTGTGTGGCGCGTTGCCAACAAGAATATGTCATCCAAATCAGGTTTTTGAATGATTCTTTTAGTTTATTTTTCAAAATATTTTTTAACCCCCTCGTGAACGGTTAAGTAACACTATCCCCGAGACAGGATACTTAATATAAGATGAAATTGTTGATGGTAAGTGATACGACGGGATGAGGACGGCCGCCCTGAGTTTCCTGGGCTGGACGTCGCGTTTATTCACGGTATAACGTATGCATAAGACTTCTCGATACACTTCTCAATTCTCCTTCTTTTTTTTTTTTTTTTTTGCCCTGATTTGCGATCTTCCCCCACTTTTTTCCATTGATATGAACTCTTAAAACTCTTGAAACCGTCGCGTTATATACAGAGATTAATATATATGTTGAATGCCCTTCTATCTCTATATATAATCGAAGACAAGCATATCGATACCTTGCAATATCGACTTACGTTACACGATCGAGCGCGCATCTATCTCGGTGGGAACCGAGAAGCCCCATCCACGTCTTTCTTTGCCTTAGACACCTTATTTTTCATCTCGAGGTCTTCGGCCATGTCATATTTCTGCATGTCGCTTTTATCCTTACGTCCATTTATTTATTTCATATTTACGATCCACCTGAGCACCATGTCAATAAGAAAAAAACTATCACTGTCTCACTGTTTCCTCAGCATATTCGATGCTCTGCGAATGTTGCAAAAATGTTTTATCTCATTCTTTGCTACTCTCAGGTAATCGTACCTGCATTTTTTTCTATTAAATAATTCCCTGCAACACAATATTTTAATTTACGAGATTTAAATTGGAGAAAACTTTGGAGCCCGTAATTTTTACAATTTAAATTAAAAAATTTTAAAGTTTTTTAATTTAGACACTTTTTTATAATCGATGAAGTAAAAAAAAATTATAGCAACAATGCAAAACAGCAAGGTTTGGATGTTCGAACGGAAAAGCGTCGATTTTGAGCCAAAACTTTGTTACTTTTTGTTTTTTTTTTTTTTTTTTACTATAAACAATTACTAGACAATTGAAAATATTTTGAAAAAATAGTTCAGATTTTTTCGTAGTTGTTTGGATTGACCTACACTAGCAAAAGTATCTCCTCGACATCCAACAAGGCAAAGGACTATGCACCGAAACCACCTCGCTGTGGTTTCACACCCGCAAGGATCGGTAGTAAAGAGCTTATGTTCCGAAGCTCCTTCGGTCAGGACTCGTGCCTTAACATCGTTCTCTCGGTTAGTAGAAAAGATCCCGGATGTTGGAGCTAGTGGCTCATCCAATCTGCGGCTGTGTGTGTTGTTTCTACGGTCATCTTCGAAAACCGCGTCTTGGGTTATCCGAACCAATAACAACTTCGCAGTCTGCAGAGCTCGTTGTTGGAAAAAAGTGTTTATTGAGAAAAGTGTCGTGTTGTGAGTTGTGCGAACATTAGAGCCATTTCTGTGTATAATTAATTAGAAATTAGTACCAACAACCAAATTGTCATGGATTTAGAAATACAATTATTAAAAAAAAAAAAAAAAAAAATTCGATTTTTTTACTTTTGCACTTTGATAGTGTTAATCAACTGGAAACCAGTAAGAAGTGGGGCCAAAAATGAAAAAAAGTACCATTTTCAATAAATAAGACAAATAATATAAAAAATGAAGGATTTCGATACGAAAATGAAAAAGGGTAAGAATAAAGAGTCTTTGTCATGTAGATGTGACGTCTAATACAACGAAACGTTCTTTGATGCAAATGTGGATAATTCATCAGGTGCGTTTTGACTCACCGTCTTTTTGACACATGGTTCTACCCTTTTTTCTATTTTCTCTCTCTCTCTCTCTCTCTCCTTCTCTCTTTCTCTCTATGTCTTTTTCTCTCTGTCTTTTTTGAGGCCATTCTCCATATTTTTTCATAAATCCGAACCTCTTCTCCAACAGCTGGTCCTTCTACGGTAATTTTGAGAATGTTTTTATTTTTTGGTTGTTTCTTCATTTCTTCTTTCATAGAGGATATAGATTTCGGGAACTTGTTGCTCTGTTTCCTTCCTCCTGTTTCTTTGCTTTGCGATTGTTGTGTTCCAATAATTCGCGGCAAATACGTTGCCCACTTTTGGTAATCATGCGCCTCGAACGACCGAGCGCTATCCCAAGGAATAAGGAAAGAAAAGAAAGTGGAACGAAAAATAAAAAAAATGTACTACCTGATCTTCCCTCGGGCGGTCTTCTTTGAGTCCCTCAATTCTTTTTCAGCCTTAGAGAACCCGCTGACCTCGACCTTCCAACTATTTTAGGTACTACTTTTTGCAACTTTGTTGCTTTCGAACCCTGAATTTATACTTGCACCTGAAAATTCTATTGTATCATTTATTTCATTTATTCATCTCGTTGATGAGAAAATAGAACGCCAAATAAAAATCAATAGACGATCGAGGAAATGTCATTCGATCAAAGGATTCTTTGACAAAAAAAAATTTCTAGAGGAAGAGAAAACGATCGAAATAAATTGTTCGAAAATAATGAAGGATTAGGAAAAAATAATGACGTCGGTAATTGACTAATTTTTCCATTTGAAATAAATAAGCAATTGGCAAGACCAGGGTTTTAGCGAATCGTACGAATTTTGTAACAGAGTTCGTCGCTGTAGGACAGTTGCAAAATTTCCAGTGGAATATTTCACTGGGATAATTTAGAACGCATCTAAATGTTGGGACTCAAGTTGCACACAAAAGATACGCAATACCGAGTACTGTCTTGGTCGGATGGGAAAGACGAGGATAGAACAAGAGTAAATTCAACGAATCAACGAGTCATGAGCTGGCAGAACGCACAAGGATTTCTTCTTTTTTCCTCCGGTTTTCTGTCAGCATGAGGGAATAAATGCTGGTCTCTCTGACCGAGCCTCCAAATTATACTCATCGCTAAACGAAGCCCGAGAATCTTTAGTTCTTTTTACTACAAGATCTCAACCTTTCTCTCTTCTTTTATTTTCTTTTTTTGCGAACGTGGAAATCTCTCGTTGAAAATTGCATAACATTTATTTCGATAAAATGTGACAATTTATGTTGAATGAACAAACGATTTCGCCTCCAAATATTTTCATGAATTGCCCATTATTTTTTTTTCAATTACTTTCAGGCAGACGTAAAAATTACTGATGTCCACGTCGGTATAAAAAAAAAGGAAAAACATATAGTTAGATTACATAATTTCGTCTTTTTTTTTTCAAGTTTAATCCCTTAAGAGCGATTTTGAGAAGAAAAAAATTGCAAGACACAGAGTACGGAGTTTCTATTAAAAATTGATTCGTAAACGCATATCACGACATCCGGAGATTGGCAGCGAAATGCCCGAGGGCGAATCACGCTCACGAGCGCCACAACTTCGTTAATATTCACGAAACACGTGGTACTCCTGAGTCGTCGAAGAGACTTCTCGTCGTATGACTAACACGAAATCGCGTTACTTTACCGTATACGATATAATATGCCGTTGACGCGTTTCTTTGACTCTTGCTACGATATTTTGCTTGTCAATTAATTGACATGAGTCACGCCGGTTGAACTGCCCGATCGTAACATCGCTTTGTATATCGGAACATCGAGTACGAGTGATCGTGAGTTTCATTATTTTGAAGCCATTTTTATTACGACACTTTGAAGTGCCGATCGTGATCGTGCTTCGAGTTAAATCAGGACAAAGTCGTACTTCCGTTGAGAACAACACAATTATTCACAAAACACACAAAGACAATGAGAAATCATTTGATAAAACTGTCCATTTTACAGCTCGGAATGCTGATGAAATTCAGAAAAATTAACGACACGACTAACTCGATTACTTCTCGAGTTTTTCTGACAAAAAAAATCACATTTCCGCGTACGTTCATGCCCTCAAATCACTCATCAAAAGTCAACAGACTTACCAGACTAATTTGTGCTTGGGGTATTCCGAGTTGATGAGACATACGTGGAATCGAGTATGGCTCTGTCTGTTCCTCGAGAAGTTTCTTTATCTCTCAGTCGTCACCGGCTCACGTACAACCTTTAAACATTGCGAAATGAACCAGTGTCTCTTTATAACACGCGATGGCCTCGAGAATCATTCTGATATCGTGGAAAGCTATGTCATTTGGTAATTCCCTTCAGTCTGTACTTTATCAGTCATTTTCTTCGTAGAAATTGACACTTAATGATCAAAACGTCATATAAAAATATAAAAATTATAAATAATTAAAAAATAATGATTATCAATCATGCTCCAGCTGTTCTTGAGCCTCTAACATTATCGATTCATTTTATAACAATCGATTATAATTGAAGGCTCAGTTGTTTGGAATTGTTTAGTCGGAGAACATTTTCAGAATAAATTAAAAACGTTTCGTGTTTTTTTTTCTTGAAATTTTTTACAGATATTTATTGATTATTGAAATGATGATATTAAAACTTGAATAAAATTTTGTTTAAATGTTGAAACTTACTAATTTGGTCCTTGTCAAAAAATTTAGAGTGTTTTTTTTTGTGTTAAATATTTTCACACGTACAAATAAGTGGAATCAACGATTTTTGAGAATGAAAACGTTTTTTGTTTTGTTTTCGTTACAGATACGACTGCAGCTAGTACAGGAGAATGGACTTATCCATCAGCAGCCCCTTCTTACCCAGCACCGTCGGGCAGCGACGGTGGATCTTACTCGCCACTTCCTGGTGGGGCTTTCTCTTATCCAGGGGAATCGCTGTCTCATCATCCAACAACGGAACCCGTACCTTTACCATCAGGTAAAAAAAAGCGACTCTTATAACTTTATGCAAATTCAAATGATTTTGTGTGCAAGTAAGTTCTCGGTGAATCACGGGAAATTGATCAGTGAATCACGACTTACAACGATAGCCAAATGGACGGCGAGACGTACTTGAATGAATGAAACAATTCATTTCGAATCGAATATAAATCAATTTCACGATTAATAAAAATAAAAATAAACAATCTTTTCAGCCACACCATTTGCTTCAAAATTTCTTACAATTATCCAATTGTCATTTTTTATAAACTTTCCAATGTTCTTCAAAGAAATATTTCCAAAAAAATCTCAACTTTTTTGTTGTTTTCGTTGATTTACATCGATTTAAATGTCCACGTTTATTTGTTGTGTGTTTTTATAGTTTTACCTTCGGAAGCTCAGCACCACGACGCATACACACCAAATTGTGTGTCGATGTATCCAAGTCACGGGGCATCAGGAACACCAACAGCAACAACGACCTTGCCATTGTTGCCAGGAAAATCGTCAGGTGATGCGGAGCTTTTTGGTGGCGTTGGAGGCAACTCGAGTCCTGGTTATCATTACGGTTCCTGGACCCCAGCACCTTCAACTCCGGTTCCTGTCGCATCGCATAATTACAATCCAAATTATCAGGGTTATTATAACAACCCGAGCCAGAATTACATAAGTCCAACCCCAATGGTACTTTATCCGCAGCTTTACAGCACCGTCAATCAAAATCAGATTCATTTGCATCTTCACGGTGATCTGAGCGAAGATCAGGTGACAATTGCCAGTGGTAATCTTACCATTAGTGGTAATAGGCTTGAAATTGGTGTAATGGGCGAAGAAAATGAACAAAGCAGAAACGACGTTTGGAGGCCATATTGAAAACGCAACTTTTAAATGAATTCACCCAGTGAACCTTTCTCAGTGGATCGAACATAAAAATTGTCGATTTTTATGATTTTTATACTCAATAATTCATGAAATTCGATAAAGAGTTCAATTTTTTTGTTCTTTATCCAAAAGGATTGTGTAGTACATGAAAATTGTTGAAAATGTTTGACTTTTGTATTCATTTTAACATTCAATCCTCTATCCTTGGGTCCAGAAAGTTGACGAATCCTCGTGTGAATTTAACAACTTCGCGCAGGTATGATTAAGAGTAATCGTGAAATAACGAGACTCTAAAAAAATGATGTGATTGTGAAAATGTCGAAAGAACATTGCGAGCATAGTTTGTAATGGAATTTGGTGTAATAACGTGTATAAAGAAACAACAAACAAAGTAAAAATAGTGATGAAAATGCAATACGAATCGAAGACTTGTTTCGAGAAACGAGATAATTATTTCTCGATGACTGAATCTCAGTCGACATGTAAATATTCAAATATTTTCCGTTAAATAAAAAAAATATTACCAAAAAATAAGGTCCAATGAGTTAAAATTGTGTTTTTTTTGTGTCCCATGTGTCCAGGATTTTTTTTTTCAAAAGTTTTTCCTCTTTCCGGACTTCGATGCCGTAGTGGAATCGACGTCGTGAAGATTTTCAATTTTACGATCATGCAAAAGTCTTTTTTTATGTTTAAAGGTGCAGTACTTTTCCCCAAGTAGCGACGAATAGTTGTGGTCGAAGGGAACGAAAAGTTACTGTCACATTGTACCCACACGTTACCCATATTTTTTCATCCTTCGAACCAAAGAATAATCGTCAACTCGTTAAAAATTGGGTCAACTCGAGACACACTATGGCTCAAAGGATTAAAAAAATATTGCTAGAAAATACCAACCAAGTGTTTCGATAGAAAGTTGTTTATAAAAATGTCCATAAAATGACGATTTCGACCAAGTATCGTCTTATAAGGACTCAGCTAAATAAACGTAAATCTTAAAAAAAAAAAAAAAAAAACAAAAGTGTTGTCATCATGTTTACGAAAACTTTGACCGCAGCTGGTAACCGGAACAATTCTGGTTCCAGTTGTGGTGGTAACCTCATAACAGTTCGTCTTGCCGATTGCCGATTTTGTTGTCGGAAGTGTCGTCCAAAGTATTCCATTAAGTACGAACGACCCCTTGGGGCAAGCAGAGGTCAAGAAACGTCAGAAATGAAGTGTTTGATTAAAATGGATTTAAATTATATCGATATCGTCGAATTTTGAAAACTACAATAAAAACAACAAAAAAAAAGGTTTTTTTTTCAAATATGTTCGAAGACTTTGAAGCTTCGGGGTAGTTTGGACCGGTTTCTTATGTTTATTACTTGCGAGCTCTGCCGATATGTTATTTTTTGATGGCCATTTCTTATCGGTGACAGGAGGAAAAAAATAAAGAGTTAGAAAGGTAGAAACAAAGAGAGAAAGTGCAGTGGGAAAAGGGACATTATGACAAAAGAGAGTTTACAACCAAAGACGTCGTCTACAAGAATCCCTCTGAGGATTCAACAAATGAACGATGACTACGACGACGACTACGAGGGCGACGAGGCGTGGAAGGCTTTACGAATAAAAGCTTAGAACGGCACGTTCAAATGGTCTTAAAACATCCCAACCGTGTCGCTCGTAAGCTAAGATTCTTTACGAGGCACCGTGAGGATGACTCGCGAACAACTCTGCGCCCGGTTGACCGCAGACGTGAACTTATGTGCATACGTGAAGTCGTATACGCGAACTCTTACAGTCTCATTATTCCGCTTTCCCCCTCCATTTATGCCCTCACTATTTTTTCATTCGTTTTCCTTCTTTTTCTTCCTCTTCTCTTTCTCCCACTCTCTCTCTCTTTCTCTCTTTTATTTCAAGCCTGATTTTTCAATATAATTGCAAGTCAACAATTGTTTTAAATTTTTACACAAAAATTAATAAGTCGAAGACGAGAAAATCATTGAAATTCTTTTCTGTGATCGTGTAAAATGTGTTCGAACGAAATATTCGAATTTCCTTATAAAAATTTATCATTTCGATCATTCCTACGATCAAGTTTTGATTTTTAAGACAAAAACTTTTCAATTTTGTACCAAGCCTCCTGAATCTATGTCAAGTTTTCGAAAAAAAACATTGAACTTCCCAGAAAAACATTGTTTAACAAAAGGAATTTTAAACGTCGTACTTTTTCCTGTAAATTTCGAATATTTTGAGGGAATCCAAGGAAAGGGAATGGAGGTTAATAAAAAGTAAACAAATTTTCGAGTCGACGATTTTTTTCGTCATTCATCATTAGCAGAGTATAGTACACAGTTATTGTTCGAGTTTATCATCAGTTTTGTTGTTTGTTTTTGTTTTTTGTTTTATTTTTTTTTGTTTTGTTTAACTAACATGTCTAATGCTTGCTCCGCGATCTACGAGAACAACGATGCTTTCGAAAAATAATATATATTTATATATTTATATATAGCACATTCTTACCCATATAATACAATTCGTGTACATTTTGTTTTTGTTATTCAGCATTTAAATGAGTACACACAATAATATCATACTTTATTTCATTTGCACATCCATCGGTGGGAAATAATCTTTCGACAGCGAACTGTTCATTTTCAAACTCTGGGAACATATATTTTCTAAAACAATTTAGTTTTTGTACTGCGCGTTCTTTGCCTTTTTTCCAATTTTCATTTTTCTTTCTTTTTTTTCAGTAAATTTAAATCGTGGTTAACAATTTTTTTTTAGTTATTATTAGAATCCAAGATTGGCACGTTAAATTATTTTTGACCAATGACATTTCAATGCATTTTTATTTTTTCGACATTTTTAACAGGATGTTTCACTCGATTTTATCGAAGCTAAAAAGAAAACGATTATTTATTCGTTGCCATCACCATATTAAATATGAAACAGCAAAAAAATCAAGCGAAGCAATTAATTATTTGTTTATTTCTTTTGAAATTTGAACGATTTATGTATTTTTAAATGTCAAATTATTGTTTTTGGACTTGAAATACTGAGACTCGAAGAAAATCTCATATTAATTAATCGTAAGAAGGTTAAATGTAAATATTAAAGCAAACATCACAATCACCGAGCAATGTATTCAAATTAATGATAATTTAACGTGTCGATCTGTGCTCGGGAAGTTGTAAATACGAAACGCTTTTTAAAAAAATGACGATTTTCAAATCATTCCAATTTCCATCTTACCGCAGCTTGAAACGTGTTTTTTTTTTTTTTTTTTTTTTTAATTACTCGTCAAACCGTAAATAACGACGACTCGATGGAAGATTGCTGCGAGTTTTTGTTTGAGCAACGGATCGACAGCGTATTTTGTCAGGTTTCTTATTCCGTCGACGAGGACCGGAAGGAGAGGTGCGAGTTTGTCGTCCTGCGAAAATTGATCGATGGCAAATTCAAAGTTTTATTGAAAGAAAAAAAAATAATGCAACACAAAAGAAAAGAAGAATAATAAGTTAATTCAATATTTAAAGGTAAATATGTCGATTCACGGCTCAAAATTTTTGAATGAATAAAATTACTTGCGTTAATATTTTTTAGTGACGAAGAATGATAGAAAAAAGTTTGGAGCTGTTTTGGGGTGGAGCCGTGATTCGGCGTATTTACCAATTGTATTAATTGTTTGTTGTTGAAAATTGTTTAATGAGAAATATAATTACCGGTAAAGCAAGTGCCCATTCGAGTGCAGTGCTGAGAGTTTCTGCCCATGCTTTTCTATGAGCTTCGCTATCTTTTCCAACGGCATTTTGGCTCTGGGAGTTGATCCGTTGATTCAAACTTCGATGTTCATCATTGCCACGATCTTCCGCAACGTCCTGAAGAAACGGATTGGTCCGAAAGCCTCTTTTGGTACGTTCGTAATCCTTCAAAAGTTCTTCCATATTATTAGCATCGTCCGGAAGCTCTGGTTCCTGATGAATTTCCGATGGAACTGTTCCCGATAGGTTCGAAGTGCTTCTCGATGAGTCAAAGTTTTCAATGATGCGATTACAGCTCGGAAGGTCAGTTAGAAATCGGCATCGGGTTCTTTCCCCCATCGACAAATTGAGAGCTTCGTTGTCGGATGACATTGAACAGGTTCGTGATGATTCCACGTGTTCGCAGAATCTATTAAAATTCGTTAAATGTTTACGTTTCGATCCGCACACTTCGCTACTACTTGAAAAATGGCTTCTCAACCGGGAACAAGTGTCACCCGATTCGGACAAGTCCGAAATCGTTCGAAACGGTCTTTCATCGTCCAAGATGATTTCTCCATGAGAAAAATTCGTTCCAATGGAGCTCTTGTCGATAAAAAAATCACAAGATCTTTGCAGATCCATGAGTGACCTCGATCTCAAAACTTTGTAAGCTTCAGGATCATCCGAATAACAGTCATCTTTGGCGATGAGGAATTTCAATGAATTACGTTGTGAGAGCAACAAGTGTTCGCTTTTCCTTCTTGATTTCATTCTCGTTCGCGAGGTTGAAAATACTTCTCGTACTTCCGCATCGTCGTCGATAGTTTCGCGGCTGTAAGGTCTCGTCTCGTCAATATTGATTTTATCCATCGAATTGCAACTGGCTCGAATCGGTTCAGGGGACTCAAAACTTTGACCGGTACTGGCGCCATCTTCTCGTGACGTTCTACCAGAATCGCAGATTATTTTCTTTCTCTCGGAAAAGCCTAAACGCGATGGTGGTCTCGAGGAATCCTCATCGATTTCAGCCTCGGATTCTGGCCCCGAATCGGTTGAATATTCAACCCCGAAGTCGTACACACTCAAAGGTCTTGATGGCTCAACGTAAGGATCGTTCATTCGAGAATCTAGACTGGCCGCATCTTCGTTTTCGTTTTGATCATCGATTGGCTCTTCGAATGATTTTGAACTAATGGAATCGTATTGCAATTTGTTTCTACCGAAATCACTGTCGTTCGGTGTCTCGTTGGTGGATTCTTTGATCGTAATGACAGGAAAATCGTCGGGTTGTGCAATGAGGAGGAAAATTTTTTTTTCCGCAAAAATATCAACCATGCAATGTTTTCCATCACGATCGATTACGATCTCAACGTAAGTTTCACACAAATCGTCAAATGTTATTTTCAATTGTTTCAAATATTTCACCAGGTTTCGATCGATCGATGAATCTAATTTATCGCTCGAGTTTATGATTTTCTTTACCGAATCCAGATCAACTTTGCTCTTAGAAATCTCTTCGAGACACAGCTCGAATAACGTGACGATTTTTATACTCCACGCGGCACCAGCTTGTCGATACAAATTTGCTGGCTGCTCCAGATTTGCTACTTTTTGAAGTAAAAATTTGAGACCGGGACGTGAATCAAACCTGTGAGCTGCCGCCGCTGAACGATCAAGGGCTGCGAGAAATATGTCTACGTGTTGCGATGATGGCCGAGATATGTTACCGAAATTCGGAATGTTATTCGTCGTTGGAGAATTTGATGGCTTCAGAATCGTTTGACCCAAACTGAAAACAAAATCCAATAAAAAATAAACCCTCCAATAAATCACCCAATTCAATATTTTAATCATTCATTTATTCATTTATTTATTTATTTATTTATGTAATTTATTTCTTATTATTATAATAAATATTTAAAAAAATCGACGCAAAATATATAATTCGAGTATGAAGAGTTGAATAATTTTTATTGAGTAAGATATCAAAAAAAGGTATGATAATGAAATTGTTGTTACCTCGTTTTAAGAGGCTCGGTGCCCTGTAGTAAAATACTCGCAATGCAGTGTAAAAGCATTTGATGAACAAGAAGTCCAACGACGAGAGCTTTCAATTGGACTTTGACTATGTAGAGATCGGGATTAAGGGTTGTAGCGATCGATGGTGGGTACAAAAGGAAGACGTAAGATCGTTCGTCAGCGGTGAATTTGTTGGGATCGTCAGTGCGTTGTTCAGCGAGTAAAAAAACCTGAGAAAACACATATCGACCCTTAAAACAGTATTTACATTTTCACGAGTTTGTTATCATCAAGTTTTTCTGATTATTTACTTTTACGATTAGTGGCAATTTTTAAAACCAATCAACGCCGATAAATATTCTCCATGGAAAACATCACCGTAATTTTATTACGATAACGTACGGCTGCAAAAAAAAATGTTTCGAAATATTTCGACCCTTCAAACACATTCTGCCAATTAATTTTTTTTTTTCTACGAAAAAGTTTGTGAAATCTATAATTACGGCGTTAATGATTCAAAGGAGGGTTCAAATTCAAATTCATGAAAATATTACATTGCACAAACTAATGAATGACACGTTAGGGCTGAAGGGAAAGGGTCAACAACATCGAAAAGTATAGTAGAGATTAATGTCGAAAGATCAATAATATTTTCACTAATTAACATAGTAGTCTCGCCACAGTCACACTCAAAAATCATATTTTAGTTAATTTTGAAAACGTAGAAATATAACTCGTGGAATAATATTATAATAATAAAAAATCGATGAAAAAATGACTTTGTGGAATTTTGCATTTATCAGTTAATTGTTAAGCAAATTTATAGTTTTCAATATTTTTTTATGTTAACGAGACATACTGCAAGACGAATTAATTAGTCCTTAAGAAAAAAATTAAATAAAAAATAGAAAAAAATCTGTAGATAAGTTTGAGAGTTATTCCGTGGAATGTGAATTTTTTTTCATTGCTTCCGATAAGAACGTGTGTAAAATAGTGCAATCTTCGATTGCCAATTTCTCGAAAACAAGAAAGTAAATCCTTTTGAAACTTTGCATGTACTTTTTTGACAGTGCTCCGAATTTATCCTCAAAATAAATTAAAATTCTGTAGGAAAATACTTTGGCGAGACTACTACCTTAACACAATTTCGTCGAGGGTCATGTGATGATAGAGATTTTTTCAATTTTGGTTAAGATTTTTATATAAATATTATACGTATTGTTAATAATATATGGCGTTAGAATTAATAATAATATTATTTTATGAGTGTGCGCACTACGAAAGCTGCAGCTTCTATGATAAAGAAAATCTATATTATTGGTGGTAAATCTTGATGTTATTACTCGAATAAATATATATACATGTATATGTCATCAGAATATTCCGATATTTTCTAGCCATGGACTCAAGCCATGGATTTTAATGGTGATTATTGTAATTAATTCATGACAACTGTGACAATATATAACGTGCAATTCTCTTTTCATTTTTTACTAAAAAATTAAAATCTAGTGTAAATAATATTGGCTAGTGAGCGACGGAGTCATTTTATCGAATGAAGAAAATCATTTAGTACGAAATTATTTATTTGTTAAAGATTCAATGGCATAAAAATTTTTTATTCTCGACAGTCGAGTGTCGAGCCAAATTTCAAGGACGAATTAAATATTTCCGTACAATAATACGACAAAATTTCGCAACAATTGCTTTATTTGGGAACTCCTTAAAATTCATAAAATTTTGTCAATTAAAAAAAAAAAAAAAAAATCTTCAAGTCTCAATAGATTCCGTCGCGTTTGGAAGTGTTATTTGGTGTGATGTATGGGCCGTCTACCAGCGAGTGCATGTTCAATAAAACCCAAAAATAGTGAATAAAAAAAACAAAAATTTCGATGTAGGCACACACAGTGTATTTATATTTCGTGATTTTTAATGCTCTCCAATCAAAAATTGCAACTAATACATTATGAAATTGTGTCAAACACGAAAATCTTCTTGAGCTGGGGATTCCAGTTCAAGAATCCAATCCTTTCTGATACCCAAGGTCAATAATGTCTTTGAAAAACTCGACATTTTTCTCTTACACTGTTGTCTCCTATCTATTCGTGCCCATAATTCTCATTAATTGCAAAATTCGTTATGAAAAAAAAAAGAAACGAAAAAAAAAAAGAAAAAAAAATTACAGGCAGTGTAAAAATCAGGGAAAAAACTCATTCTGCATTAAAAGGTGAGTAAGACGTGTAAAAAATGGAAACAAAAGTACAGAGAATAATGGAATTAGTGTGGAATCTTATTTTCGTTGTTTTCTTTTTTTTTTTTTGTTTAAATGAGTTGTTTTTTTTTTCGTCTCATTTTTTTTTGTTGTTCTGAAATTAAAATCCATGACGTGAGTTACCGTGGACGGCTAAAGCCATTGGGGGCCAGCCGTAGTGTTCGACGTAGTAGTAGTAGTAGTAGTAGTAGTGTTAGTGTAATCAGGGGGTGTGGTGTGCTGCCTACAACCGACGGGGTAGGAAGTAGTGTGCTGGTCGAGCAGTGTCGTCTCAATGGTCATCGAATCCTCGAAAGGCGTCGTCGGCAGTGACGCCGCGTTCTGCCTCTTCACGGCAGTCAATACCTCACGGAGTTGGCTCACCTGAGATGAAGTCAGGTTCAGCAGGGAAAAGCACACAACAACCACACAACGGTTACACCAAAATAATTGTACGATTTAAGGAGGTTCACGCGTTAGACATGCGTTAGACGAATTCCAAGTTTCATTGTTTCAAATTCGTACGAACCTTCTTAACAATAATACTCAACTGTGGGTTAAATTTGAGAAAGTTTTACCGTCTAGAAATCGAGTTATTCGTTGTTAAAAATCGTCTTTTTTTCGTAACTTCCCATAAGACCTCGTGTTAAAGTTGCGATTTTAAACACTGAATATCTCGATTACTAGACGGTGAAAACTTCTCAAATTTTTTACACATTATAATATCGTGCTCGAGAAGATTCGCGCAAAATTTCAAAAAAGTTTCTTGGAAAAAATTGGATCTGAGGATTTTGACGTTACTTTGCATATACTATTATTATTATGGCGCGTGAACCTCTTTAATTTGTTGATGCATCGAAACGTAAGGACAAGTATTAAAATTGTATCAATTGTTACAAACGTATTTTTTTTTTTTTTTTTACAAAGAAACGGTAAAAAGTCAACTGCGATATGTCATTTTTGGAGATGGTACTGAAGAAGTTTCAATAGAATTTTAAATTATTGAGTTAGTTTGAAAAATTCTTTAAGAAAAAATTTTCCTCAGCAAAGTTTTAGTCGTTTTTGCATTTGGTTTCGAAATATTCTGCTAAATAAACTGAATTTAATTGTTGTTTCGTGTTGTCCCTTCGTTCCTATGATTTTTACAGTCATCAGTTTTCAAATACAATTATTTTAGTGTAAAAAACTGCAAAGCAGCAGTTAGCCTACTAAATTTAGGTCCTAAGACTCTTCGAAGCCTTTGATTAGCTCTTCATTTTTTCTAACCGTTTAAACACAGTTAGGTAGAGATCGAATCATTTAATTAGATCATTTATTTTCCGGGTGCTGACGTCTCGAGGAATTGGATAAACCAAGAAAACAAAATTTTGTCATCATTTTATGATATAACTTCAGAGAGCCTCTGGATTTCAATATTTATACAACCAAATATGAAATTATGTGGACAATGCTTTTAAAAATCATTCGAGAAAAGTGCTATAGACATATTTCCTGCTTACATCTATTTTCCTTAAGCATGTACACGCCTTCAAAAATATAATTTTTTTTGGGTTTAAAAGAACAAAAAATATGCACAGAGAAAAAAACGATGAAAATATATTTTCGTTGAAGATAATAAAATATGAATTCCATATTTTTATTCATGAAAATATTCATTTTAGACAATTTTTTAAACAATTTATCAAGAAATTTTCTCTGTGCTCTAAGTTTTGTGCAGATCCATCGACTATAACGAACGAAAGTGTATGTCGTGTCAATTTGATAATTAGTCTAATAATCATTTCAATTTTTGTTTTGCTATTAATCGATGGTTCATAATTGTGATATAATTATGTAAATAGTGACGTCGTTCATTGTAAGGTAAGTGTGTAAAAAAAAAAAGTGTTATCCTGAGAAAACTGTACAAAAAATCATTATTACCTGAATATCGTTATTAATTAATAATGAAGTCTACCAGTGACTTATCAATTACAAATTTTTCTTCAACCATTTCAGGTTAATTCTTATGATAGTTGAAAAACGAATTTCGCAGATTTTCGAATTCGGATTTACCGAATATAAAGATCGAGTGGTTTCTTGTTAAAATTTTCAATAAAATAAAATTTGTTACGTCGAGTCCTTCTCGATCACGATTTTTTGTATCATCAAAATTTCAATCACCATATAAAACAACCATAAAAATCGGTTTTTTCACGATCCCAAGAAATTCCATATTTTATACAATAATAAAAATCCACAATTATCGTTAAAAAAATTGCATTCTTGAATGCAGTTTGCAGATAAATTTATTCCGAAGAGAAAATCGTCCAAAAAGCACTAATTAAATGAATAAATCGGCAGTTAATAGAAAAAAGAAAAACAAAATACAATCATTGAGTTAAAATATGCCATTCCACGTGATTGGACCATTTTTTTCTGTTTTTTTTTTGTTTAGGCAAAGACGAATGTTGTTTTGAAATAAATGAAACTCGATGAATTATCGGCGAAATAATAAGTTAACAGGTTGGTTGGATGAGAGTAATGAATTTCGTGGATGTCGAGTTACTGACCTGGGCCGACAACTGACGTAATCTCTCAGTCTCTTCGGGCGTGGCGTCACGACGTGCTGCAACCTTCACCTGAGCAATATCACCATAAAAAGATTCGGATCTCGGTGAGAAAGCCATCGTGAGTTGATGAAGTTCCTGGAGTGAGTTGGAGCATGCACGATAACAGGCTACACCGCACACTTCCCACTGTTCTGGTGTTAATATTGGCCCACTGGAAACCAGTACGTGTCTAAAAACGAAAAAAAAAAAAAAAAAATCCATATGCATTCTTAATTCATACAAATTATTGAATTAATAATTCCGTCCAATTTTAAGCTGAATATCGTTCAAAGCTCACAAGAAAAAACTATCCAATGAATCGTTCAATGTTCGTTCAAAGTTATTAATTAATCTTTCATTGACACACTATGAGTCAATCTGACTGAAAATGTAATATTTTTAAAAAAACTTAAAACATCCAAAAAATCCTAAAATGTGCATCCAAAAAATTGGGAAATATGATAAAAAAAATTGTTGAAAATCAATTTCAATCAATAAATTCCATCTCAATGACGAATATTTAAAAAAAACTTAAAACTGTGGCACTCTATTCGGAAAAGAACCTGAAAGTTGTAAAATCTGGAATAATAATAATAATAATAATAATAAAATTATCTATGATTATATTTTCTTCTTCGGAGATGAGAAAAATTATTAACCAGAGTTTTTAAATCGATTTATCGAATGAAATTAAAAAAAAAAAAAAGAATAAACACTTCACGATGTGTCTCGATACGGTAAAACGAGCTGCGCCTAGGATTTCAAGCGAAGGATGGTAGTTTGAGACGGCTAGTTGGTGATATGTTTCGCTGTTTTCTCTATTCGTTCACTGTCACGTCTCGATAGCGATACTATGTAAAATCATAAAGTTGTTTTTTTTTTTTAATTTTTTTTTTCGTAAGATCAACGTGCGTACATAGACGGAGCGTAACATTGATATCCCTTCGGTGCAAGAGGATATAGAATTACCGTTCGATGAGTGCTGGGACCAACGGAAGCGAGTACAACGTGTTGTTGAGTTCGAAATGCGATCAAGAAGGACTTAACCAACTTGTATATTTGTGTCAGTATAATAAAACGAAGAAAAAAGAATCGAAAATTACCGATAAATACATGAATCGAATGATTTTGGGTCCTCGAATCAACGTTTCTTGAGATACATTTCGATCCAGTTAATATTTCGGAAGATAGAAAGCACATTGAAAATAAATTTTGGAAACGATTATTCCTGGCTGGGCTGAAGACCAGAATGTTTGAAAAATCCATCAATCATTTGATTACTTTGAATCATGGACCAGATGGACGAAAAACTGAGCTGATGTCATGTCCAGATATCGGTTTCTCGATTATTTTCAATTCATTAAAAACATCTAGTTTTTAAAAATTTCATTAACACGATATGGAATGCATATGCGATGGGGGTTGAGTGTGTATCGTTGACAGAGCTCAGTGCACTCGTGTAAGACGATAACGAAGCTTGACGGGCTGTCGGGATGGATAAAGTAGCCACCGAAATTCGACACCTACGGCAAAGCTGCAGCAGCAAACTGAGCAGCAGCAGCAGCAGCCGCAGCAAAGATCAGGAAAGACAACGTTCAGAGGTTTAGTTTGCGAAGTGTTCTCGTCTCATATGCACCGAAGTAATGCGTTTGAAAAAATCAATACTTTTAGCTGCGCTGTTATTTATGCAGTCATAGTTATTGAGCATAAGATTGATGATTATTTTCAAATGATTGAAATCTGCATAAAAAACTCACCTTATGCAAGCGCAGCCGAGTCTAGCGATGCTTTCCGTTTGTTGAACGACGCACTCAGCCATGACAAGTAAAAGTTGTTTAATCATGAGGGTAGTGGGTGGGACAAGTTTTTCGTTCCTCTTGACGTCTGGTCCTTGAAGATGAGTCAAATAATCAACGACAAGGTCGGTGGTGAGTCCACAGCACTGTTTAAAATTCGCAGCGAAATTGTCCCAACCATGATTTATTTTAGATGTTATTCTAAGCCAATTTTGTACCATTGGTAAGAGCAAATGATTGACGCAGTACAGAGCAAAATCGGGACCAGGAACATTGAGGATATCACGAAGAAGGTGGAAGAGAGTCTCGAGGGTATGAGGCTGATAACGTTTTGGACAAATCATCGTTGCACTTGCTAATCCTTCGATCAGAAGATACCAAACTCTTAATATTCCACTGGGTTTGTCCATACTCTGTAATGTCATCGTCTGAGCTTTTTCTATTCTTGATAATACGTCGTACGATATATCGGGAACGATGTCTTGAATGCTATCAGAATTTTTGTCGAATCTCGTCAATTCCATATTTGGAATGACTGGATCAACGTATTGGGGTATCGTTGAAACTTGGATTCTTTGAGCCGAATGGAATATCGGACAACCTGGCATTTGATACATCGAAGAAAGTATGTCACTGCAATTCAGCAAGTATTTTAAACTCTCCAAACAAAGCCGCATCTTTCTAGTGTCCGATGTCGCCGCTGAACCGTCATTCTGATTATTAGACTCTTCCGATTGATGCAGATTGTGCTCTGTATCGCCAGGACCTCTGACGTGACGAAGCAGACACAGAATACAATCCAAAGCCGCGTTCGCGAACACCAACGTATTGTCCGTCGAGAGAAACACTCGAAAAACCTCCAGCAATGGCGCTGATTCTACGGTCTCGACGTTACCAACCGATGCTACTCGCAATGCACCAAATAACGGACGCCAACCTGAACGAATCTCCGTTCTATTTGTCTCCACGAATTCGCAGATGCAACTTACGATCTGTAAAACGATCATTTCACTTGGATGTACCATTGATGATCTGATTATGAGATTTTTAGAGCTTGAGGCCATTTTTGATTCTTCAATCATTTATCTTAAGATATTTCTGAAAAATGCCAAACGCACCATTCATTCATGTCCATCAAAATCTTTACCATCCAATGATTCAACTTTTAGAATCTGGTTTTATAATCAGATTGATTCTTTGATTAAAAGCAAAAGAATTCTTCGACTGAAGAATCAAAGGCCTTCAAGCAGAAAATGATCCCTTTCGGGAAATTATTCCATTACTTTTGATATTGTTTTCCTTTACCTGATCTTGGACATCGCTATCGCACAATTCGAGACACAAGAGATTTTCGAAAGGTTTGAAGAGCGCTTCGTTGAAATGAAAGTGAGGTAATTCGACTTGTTCGTTCAGCGAAGCTGCCATTGAATCGTGAATGCACTGAACCGCTTTTTTCGAAATGCCACGATCTTTATGACAGGCTGCTTCCATGAAATGTGGACCCAGAATGCTCCAGACCTATTTTTCGCCAACCAAGAAGCCAAAAGATTAATCGTATTTTGATGATTGAACGTAACAATCAAATGATTCGATGGAAATCAAAATAAATTTACCCTCATAACGTGGATTAAGGGCCTCCCACTTTTTACACATTTGAGCATCACTTCACCGAGTCTCGAAAGCAACAGTACGTTCAACTCGTCGTCCCTCGGTTTGCTTCGACGCCACCAAAATTTCGTGTTCTCTTTAGATCGACCATCGCTCGTTTTAAACAATTGATCTTTACTGGCCTTGCAAAGTGCAGTCAGAAACAAACACAGCGCACGTAGATTTAATTTCAGAGCAGCATTTTCAAACAATCTGTCAACCTCTTGCGAGAGAACACAAATTATTTTGGCTGCGTAATCAGCTGGTAAGATTCCATTAAATTGATTATCGGCGTTCGATTCTTGAATGATTTTTGGTATTGTATCGGCACAAGGATTCTGAGAGTAAGGCGTTGACAAAAAACTGTACACGTCGACGCTTTAAGTAAAATAAAAACACAAAATTGTAAATAATTTTCATTCCATGAAACAGAGACGTTTGATTATAAAAAAATGTTTGATTTTCTTTAAATCATTTCTCACCAAGTCTCGTCTTCGTCCATAATATTGAAATTAAACCTAAGCTTGTCTTGACTCCCTTTAGCATCGCTGCTCGATGTGGAATCTTTTTTTTCTCGTTTTTGATGAACTCTTGGCATCGAGGGGTTTTGATTTTTTCCAAAAAAATCATGCTCCAGTTTACTCACGTAAAGGCAACAGCTATTTTCGAGTAATTGCATGCGTTAATTACTTTATAAATTCGTGTTGTTTGATTATTTAAGCGAATTTAATTATTTCTTGATTTTTTTTATTTTTTTCAGTCATTTCAAATGTTTCAATGAACAAATTTCATTCTCAGCCAATATAAAAAACATTTTTCATTACTTACGTAAAAACATGGGGCCAACAATCACTGCTATGACTCCCAAGTTCCAATCCACGTCCCAACAAAACTTCCATGCTCAAAGCATGGGAAGTGTGTATATTCGTTGCTCGATTTTGTAACTTTAGTCTAAGTACATCTTTCGTACGTCGAAGTTTAGAGATTGCTGGTTCGGTGCAAGCGGCTTTAGCCAAAAGTGCAAAAATCGAACCGCACCGATTTTGCAAACCTGCCAAGAATTCAAAAAAAAAAAACCACAAAATCCATAAAAACAACATTCTTAAAGATTCAAATTAACGACAGTGAAGAATGTGAAACTTTTATTGGTTTTTCAAAGCAAAAACGAACCCAAAACGTTGCTCAGTGTCGCAGCTTTGTGCAGCCCTTCAAGAGCCAGGACAACGGTATCCTTGATGCCTCGTCCTGCACCATCCCGATTTAGGATTCCCTTGTTCGTTTCTTCTTTGGCAGGATTGAGTCCAGCTGTTAAAACGGTTATCATACTGGCCCAACAACAAGTCAAAACCCTTCGTGACAATTTAGCACCAGCCTCAGCTTCCGGAGTTGGTTCACTTCGAGATAACTGGGCTCTCTCGAGTCTCCGGTAATCAGACAGTAATTGTCCACCTCTTTGGCTGCCGCTGATACCATCAACGTCTTAAAAAAAAAAGAAAAAAAAAAAAAGAAAAAGAAAACATACCATGAAAACGAATATTTTGAGACTTCCAATGAAAAAAATGAGGTTTCGCACAATTGTTTTCGACTTACCAACAAGAATATTGACTAAAGCATTGTTTTCCGTTGAATTTGGATTATAGCCACGCTTTTCCAACAAATTGCAAGCCAGAATTTGTTGATAAAGCTCCGAAAGCCAAGTCGCTGACAAATAAACTAAAACTCCAGACCCGTGGACCTCTTCTACGAATTGTTCCTACAATATTTCATTCTCTTACGACTTGTCCATTAAGATTTTCATGAAAATATGAACATTATTGTTTTTATGATTTGTCAATCGTTCGGCTGTAATTTTTTGGATTTTGTGTGAAAGACATTTGTTGGTTTTCTCTTCAATGATCACTTGTGAATCGATAAAATTTTACGCTTCAAACCGAAGAAACAAACGCTCAGAATACTGCGGTGTAAATCGATGAACCGCCGAAGGTTTAACGGCACAGACACAATTTCGAGATTTCAAAAATTGATAAATGTGCAAATAAAAAAATTCTGTAGGAGTAAAAAAAAAACAAGAACTAACCTCGCTTATGGGAACCTGACGACTTTCGTCCGAATAATAATTCATTCTTATGAGTTTGAGATTAAGTAAAAGCGCTGCATACGTAGCGAGATAAATCCCATCAGCGTTCATGATCGTAATTAAGGCACACGAGTCAACGTTCGTCTCGCCCTCGTCCTGGAGTTTTTGTTGCGAAACGAACACGCCTAAAAAAAAAAGAAATGAAGAAAAAAACATAAAAAAATGTAATTGCCTAGATTTTCCATGGGGTTCCATGGTTTAATAAATTTGGAGGAATGTTTTATTTTTTTTCCTACCTTGACAATACTCCGAAGCAAAGTTTTGTAAAGCTTCGTCAACTTCGATGTTACTCCTAAGTGTCAATATTATAGGAATGAGATCACTTTTTAAAATCTTAACAAACTTTCGAGCATTGTGACGCTCCACGTCGACGTTACATTCTTCAGCTACTTGTCTACCGACGTGAAGGCACTTTGGCAATTTTTCAAGCCTAAGTCGTTCTCGCTCGTTCTCAAGAGCGTAATCATTGTCGTCTATACTATTTTCTTCGTTCACGTCATCAGATTCATTTTGAGGCCCTTCGGTATCGGTTGAATCACCATCTTCCGATGGACCGTGTCCGGAAGAATCAGATTCTGAACCACTGCCCTTTTTCATGAGCTCTAGTTGTTCTCTAAATTCAACAAAATTCATTTACATTTATCCAGCAATCGTCAAAATCATATTTTACGATTGGACTAAGCTCCACGATGATTTTAGAAACTCCTTCGCGTTACCTGTAAGTTTTTGGTAATCTTGCCATGCTCTGATAAGTAAGAGGACCTCGATAATCACAAGCCTCGAGATCCTCGTACAATGTGTTTATTGTACAAGTGTAACTATGACTTATAGCTTTTCCTTCACAAAGTTCTTGTAGAGCCGATAACATTGCAACGACACAAGAAACACTGGCAAACAATATTGTTTGACCAGCTGTTGCAGATTCTTCGATGGAATCCATGGCTCTGTTACAATCGGAGCAAAAAGAAAATTGTTTTACACTAACTGTACAAATTAAAAAAGAAAATTGATTGTTCTGGTCCTCAGACAATTAAATTCAATTGAAAAATTATACAAGATCTGTTTTTTCTTTTTTTTTTTTTTTTAATGTTTTGAATGTCCTGCAGTTCTCAAAAAATGGAATTTGAGTTGATTTATTTGTGAATTAAATACTCACAGCCTCATGAGCGCCATATCACTCTGAGGTTGACTATTTCTCTCGTCTTCCACCAACAGAGGTCCAGCAAAATCTACGATTCGACTTGGACTTCGCAAAAGTTCTCGAAGTGCTTTGAGCGATTCTAATCGTTGTTGAGGCGGTGGATAAAGTAACATTCTGTGGAACACGGATTCAAGAACTGGACGAAGAGGTCCAACACATCCGACGAGCCTCACGAGTTCCGTTCCGATACTAAAAGTTATCAAAATGAAAAATAATTCGTGCCAATTAGGAAATTCTTGCCCAGGGGAAAAATGTCACAGATTTTTACGACAAAAAAAATTATTAGTGACGAATACAATTCGGAATCCTCGTTGAATAATCTTTTTTTATAAAATTACCTATAAACTGTTTTTGCTTGATGACTGTCGAAGCTGAGGGTTGCTGCCAAGTACCCCGAGCCTCTTCCAACTTCCGTATCTTTTCCTTCGCGCGATGTGAAGGTCTTATCGACTCGTGGTGTACCGAGAAAAGCTATTAATGCTGGGCAAAATTTTTGCCACAAAAAAGTCGTAAAATGTGCATTTGTGTGAATTTTCTGTGGCAAAGACGATATGAGGGTGTGAAGACACTCGAGAAGGAAGACGACGGTATTGCCATTTCGGGCATTGTTGGCGCATCTTTTTCTACGATAAATCAAACCATCGAATCATCAAAAATAAAGAAAAACTTTAATAAATGAAATTTAGGAGAAAATAAATACGAATAGTCATTGGTGAATAAAAGTTTACGTACTTCTGAGCCTCGTCAAGTCGACTGCAAATGTACTGAAGTATTGGCAGAGCTTCATTGAAACAAGAAACTCCTCGTTCTCGTAGATTTTTGTTGCGTTTTGCATTTTCATCCATTTCCTGACATTCCTCGTCTAATAATAAATAATTGTAACAACATTTTTTAAATTAAACATTAATAATATTATTATTTACAAACAAAGATTGTCAATTGGGTTAATTTTCGAAAACCGCTCGATTAACCAGCTTTTTCGATGATTATAAAATAACTTTCATCATTTTTTTAAATAATAATTTGCAAGTTTCAATAATTTTCGTGTCACTCAATTCTTTTCAGGAATAATTGGAAGAAAATAATAATTGAATGTGTTTCTTTCTGATTGGGTGGAAAAATGATTTATAATTGAGAATATTTACCTAAAAATAGGCAAAATGATCTTAACGTTTGACTGGTTGCTGCTTGGGCAGCAGTCCTGACAGCTTGATTTCCATTTTCGAAAGCCTCTGAACAGGTTGTGAGAATTGCAATGATGAGTCGTCCGTTCATCGTCCAATAGGACGAACATGCAACTTGAAGTAAAACCTTTAACCGAGAAAAATCTTTTCAACGAGGTTCACGCGCTATAATTATAATAAAATATACAAAGTAACGGCAAAATCATTAAATAAATTTTTTTCCAAGATCATTTTTTGAAATTTTGCTCGAATATTGCAACTTTGACACGAGGTCTTATGGGAAGTTACGAAAAAAGACGATTTTTTACAACAAATAACTCGATTTCTAATGCGATTTCTAACTTCTTAATAATAATGCTAAAAAAGTTAAAAGATTCAAAAATTCGAGTGGTTTTAAATGGTTTAAATACTTTGAGCATATCGGTTTGAGTGTCGTCGGATTGTGAAAGTATGGATCCCATCGCGTGTAACATTTGGGCCGGTAGCCATAGTGAATCATCCTCAGGTTCGTAAGGCGATTGAAATCTGTCATCCCTTAACATTTTCTGTCGATTTTAAATATAAATTTGATAAAAATTCAATCAATAAAAAAAATAATTTAAATAATAATTAATAATTTTTTTTCTTTCTTCTTAAAATTTACACGAGACTATTCAATGAAATGTTAAAAATGGCTCATTTCCAAAAACTTACGTGCAAACCAGCTAGTCCATATGCTACGAACTTGCTCCTTTTTGTCTCCAGTGCCAACTGAATGGTGTGGAGACATTTGGCTCGTAATTCATGCGGGGGATCACGTAAGAGTCCCTGCTGTTTTTCCATAAAATCTATAAAGTAATGTAGAATTTTTCAGTCTCGTGCATTTGTGGAAAAAAAAAAAAAAAAACAAATAAATCTTTTGATTTAAATACAACGTTATAATTTCTTCACAGCCCACTACAACTTCGCAACAGTTGAAACCTTCATCTCAATCCTTAATCACAATTGATAAAAAATAATGTAAACATTACTGTGCGACGAATAATTGTGATGAAAAGTTTTCTAAAGGTAA
Source organism: Campoletis raptor (assembly GCA_948107755.1). Lineage (NCBI taxonomy): Eukaryota > Metazoa > Arthropoda > Insecta > Hymenoptera > Ichneumonidae > Campoletis > Campoletis raptor. The sequence continues at coordinate 14,386,332 of OX403626.1, forward strand.
GTAAAAATCAACAGGTTCGTTCGTAATAGGAAACTGATAAAAATAAGTCTTTCATGGAATCCAAAGCAATTCTATGGTCCGAAGTGTAAATAACGCCGATTAAAAAAAAAAAAAAAAAAAATAATAATAATAATAATAATAATAGTAATAATAATAATAATTGTCAAATTTTGCGGCCGATGTACATTGGAGACGATTTGAATTCCATTAAATAAAATAAAAAAACCAAAAAAAAAAATGTTTAAAATACTTTCTGAAGAGAAGTGGCATATGAAAAAGCACGAAAAATGAAGAAAAAAAAAAAAAACAGTTGACAAGTGCGTAATTGTCAACCCCCTAAAGTAACAGCATGGCGAATGACCCAACAAGGAAATGGAGTCACACGGAAGGGAACACTCGGCTGATGATAAAAAGTGATGAAAAATGAAAGAACCACTCACCACAAGCCTCCTGGGCAGATTTTCGTAAATTAGATAATTTTGCATTTTGAGATTCTCTAGCAATTTGTAATAAGAGATCCTCCATGACGCGATACGCGTCTAACGACGATGTTGGAAGTCGTTGACGGTAGTAGTGGTGGTGGTCGTTGCCACGCTGCTAATCGATATTCAGGCTTTTATGCAACTGCGCCTGGTGGTGCTATTCGAATCGACGCCTTAAAAAACTTCAGTCGATATAGAGCTAAAGTGTGTAATCTCAATGGCACATTTGATATTACTGTATAAACAAAAAAGCGAACTGTATATAAGTGCGCTATGCGGAAAGCGCATGCAAACACCGCACTTGAGGTAGAATCCTGTAACGATTTATGCTTGGGTCGTGAATTCATTTGGAATAGTATAAACACATTTTTATGCACGAGACCACTTTGAGCCGAGGGTTGATTAAACGCAATATCCTTATAAACAATAAATTTCTAATTTTTTTATTGTCTTTATTTTGTCCCGAAATAATGAGGAACGTTCATGACCAACGAACTTGTCTTCTTTGACACGTTTTCAACGTCTCTATGCGGGTGGTGACGCTATGCGGGGAAAATATGTCCGGGAACGGTTTGCGCAAGTCCTACGCTCTTGTTTTGCCGTCAGAAAAAGCCTGTGCTGGCCACCGATAAGCCTTATTATAACAACAGGGTGGGGAAGAATTGATTGTCAAGCCGGAACCGCACGTGGTTACTCACAGGAAGAAATGACGTCATTTTCAGTGAAAGAGGACACTCGTGGGGTTTCGCTCGACTATTCACAATTGTTTTCATATTTTATTGTTACTAATCTTATCATTTTCACAAATAAACTTTGTTGCGCAAAAGGAATATTGAAAACTTTGTTTACTATGTTTATTGTAACAAAGATCTACATCCGAACAGCTGGCTTTAATCCTTTCTTTGTTCAGCTTCGAAAATAATCTTCATTGTAATTCAATCTTTATTTTCTAATGACAGATCTGGTCTAAAGGTCAAGTTTCCACAAAGTCATGAATTCATTTCCAAAGATTGTTAAAAAAAAAAAAAAATTTAAGCACAATATTTTATCATCGGAATTGGAGAAACTTTCATCTGCTTTTTTATTATCACAAAATGGCTCGGAAGCTTTTTCTTCAAAGCTCGTAATTACCGACAATATTTGATGGAACTATTTTAGAATTTTCTTAATTTGGCCAATTAATGTCTTCAAAATGTATCGAATGACCTGCGTTGACAAAATTTTTGTCTGAAGCAATAAAAAATTGTTTTTTTTTTTTGGCCAGAGGCGTTGCCATGGGATACCGAATGCTTCCAAGAGTTTAATCAATTCGTCTTGACATTCCACCCTCGGATTTTGTTGACGAAGAAAAATCGTTTGCAATCAAATGACGCTTTTTGGACTTTGACATATTTTCTTCATAAATTATTGATAGGGAAATGAAAATAAAACTTCAAAAAGGTTCTCCATCCGCTTGGAACGTAACGCTTACCGACGGTGGTCCCATGGAAATATCGTTTGACTATTCGTACCGGAAGGTGGCGCCATAGTGAGCTCCAAAAAGCAGCTTCAGCTCAAAGGAGAGTCTGCAAAATCGACGGAGCTTCGAAGCGAAGCAACTAAAAAGTAAGGAATTGGTTGGTTCACAAAACGTATGCAAAGCTTCGGCACATCACGTGGCGCAGGCTTTTCCGACATGGCGATCGGTCGAGCGTCGAAAAAGCGAAAGGTCCCTCAGAAAAATGAGAGAGATTTGTCTGAAATTTCTTACAAAGCCGCTATCACTTGTTTGGGTAAGTTAGAAAAATATTATTACTTATTATTCTCGTTTATTTAATACGATTTCATGACTTTCGGAGCACGGCTCGTTGGAATATGTTTTTTTTTCTACTCTCCCCAAACCCCCCACTGTATCGATTTCATTGTGCGTTGCTTGGTGACAGCTCTGGGCTTTGGGTTCCTACACCGGTGGCATGTATCGACGCTTTTCGAGAATGCTAGACACTTTTCTCATCTGTCCGAGATCGAGAGGGAAATGTCATTCAGAACGGAAATGGTAAAATGTCAACTCTGATACACCGCATGAAGTTGATTCGTTATGATGCTCCGAAATATTAACATAAATATATGATTTTAACTGTTGCAGCATCTAGTATTTTTTGAACCATTGAAAAAAAAAAAAAAAAAAAAAAAAAATGAGTAAAATGAAAAACATTGAGTTAATTATAAAATTATAAACTGAGCAATTATTATGATTATTAAAGTTTATTTAAATTGTAAAAAGTATCAACTGTCAAAAAAAAAAAAAAAAAAAAAAAAAAGTAACAATCAAATTCAAAAAGATCGACATTTTCCTGGTGACTGGATATTGAACTGTCAAAAATGCAATTTTTAACAAATATTATTAATTATAAAGTCATAAAGTACAGAAATTATTGTCACGATCAAAGAAAAGTTTATTTTTAATTAGAACCAACAATCTATTAGACGTTTTTAATCATTTTTTTATTTCAATTAAGTCTTCAAATTAACATTTCAATTAATTTTTTTTATTACAGGGAATGTATTATTCGTATTACAAGACGATAGCACACTCAAAGAATTTTATCGATGGTTTAACGAGGATAAACAGTGACAATTTATCGGAGTATCCAAATGTCATTAATGCGGAAGCAAAATACAATCTTTTTCCCGAGGTTTGACAATGACCACATTTTCTAAAAAAAAAAAAAATAACAAAATATTTTACATTAATGTTCTGAAAGTTTACATTTCTTCGAAAAAAAAAAAAAAAAAAAAAAAAAATTGCCAATTTACTTAACAGTAATTTAATTGGAAAAAAAAAATCTTAAAAAATAGAAAAAATGTTTTAAATAATTGAAATTTCATTTAAGGTGATGACAGGATTACTCTACCATGCTGGAAAGTCACTGGGAATAATAACGAAACAACACTGTTGGCAGGTGAAATTATTTTCACAAAAATCTACAAATATTTATGTGAAACTTGTGTATTGAAAAATCTCTCATTATTAATAATTGACTGTCTATTACCCAGATAGAAAGAGGAGAGGGTCTTTCGCCTGTGACAAGTTGCGAAGGACTTGGAGTCCCGATATATTTTTATCTCGAGGTCGTATGGTATTTTGCAAGTGCAACTGGTGTTGTTTTATTTCTTTATGGAACTTACCTGAGTGGCAGTGTTTATGGTGGCATTATAGCGATTTTGTCATTTTTCTACAATCACACTGAATGCACCAGAGTGCAATGGACACCTCCACTGCGAGAAAGTTTTGCTTATCCTGCGTTATTGTACCAAATGTACAAAGTGACAACAATCATCGATAAATATCAAACCAAAGTTGGCAAAGAACAGCTCGCTTGGCGCGAAATTCTCATCAATGGTCGATACATCGTAAGTGTGTTTAAAAGTTTATTTTATTCTTAACTAAATAAGCTACAGTTCTGTGAAAAAATAAAAATGAGATTTTGTGTTTGTATTTTTTCAAGAAAAAAATTATTTCCTACTAAACTACTATGAAAATCGAAATGCCAATTTTTTCACAAACTCAATACACTCCGAAGAATATTACAGAATTTTTTCAAAATTTTTCGTACAGTGGTTCTTGTTCAAAAAAATAATGGAACTGTTTATTCGAATTTTCGAATTTTGAGGTCAGATTTCCTACTAAACTACTATGAACATCGAAATGGCAATTTTTTCACAAACTCAATACACTCCAAAGAATATTACAAAATTTTTTCAAAATTTTTCGTACAGTGGTTCTTGTTAAAAAAAATAATGAAATTGTTTATTCGAATTATCGAATTTTGAGGTCAGATTTGTAATCAACGAACTCATAAAGCTTCTGAGCCATAAATTTCGAGTCAAACGTATAGTTCAAAGGATTAGTCAATTTTTTTCGATCGAATTTTGTCATGAAATGAATTCCTTTGAACTTTTGTCGTTTCAGGATCTTTTGGCAATCACAGCGATCAGTTTACACAGTTGGCAATTTTCGCAATTTGTGTTAACGACCCAATTAATAGCATTAATGATACTTCAATGGTTAAGAATAATACCCCGAGATTTGTATTCAAAATTATCAGCCCTTCACGCGATACCGGTTGCAGTAATAATATTCGCGACGCGCAGTAATTTGTTATTGTGTTCTTTGTACACTTGTTTGCTGGTGGGAAGTAATTACAGTAATTTTATGAACAGCAGTATCGAGGGTCGTACGAGTACGAGGACTCTCGTATTTTGGCAAATAGTTGGCTCGGTTGGAACGACCATAATGCTCAAAAGTATTCTCGCTGCGTTTGACGACGATCGTCACATATTTAATCTCTTAAGATCGAAATTTGGTAGCTACAAAGATTTTCACACTCTTTTGTACACTTGTTCGGCAGAGTTTGATTTTTTACAATACGAAACTTACGAAGCGATCGTCAGTACTCTTCTTCTACCGACTGCCATCCTCGCTGGTTTTCTTGTTCTTTATTATTGGTACAGAAATTATCAAACAGTTGGTTATCCCGATTGCATAGAAGTTGCTGTCGCTTATAACGCTTTACAGACCGGGGCTTTTATCATAATGGCTTTTTTTATAATGAGACTGAAATTATTTATGACACCACAATTGTGCATTATCGCTGGTCTCGCCAGTACCAAAAGATATCTCGATAAAGTTGGCATTAAAAGAGAAAACATGAGAGCTGCCATTGTTGTTCTTCTTATCGCTGGAATGTCGTATCACGGTATTCGAAGACTCGAAGACGAACATGATTTTATTGGTGAGCCATTTTTTATTTATTTCTTATTTTTTTAGAAACGAAGCAAAAATTGTTTCATTCTTTTCAATTTTTTGCACATTTTGCTTGAAAGGAAAGTGAAAATGCCCAGGCAATGGCCTTGCACTTAAATTTTTTTCCTCTTTGTTTCAAAAAAAAGTGTCGAAAAATTAGTTAATCATCACGCGATTGTCTATGATTTTTTCTTTGAAGAATTAAAAAACAAGACATTTAGTCAAAAATCGATTTTCTTCAACATTTTAATAAATAAAAAATTAAATGGATCAATGTTTTTTTTAAAAAAAAAGGAGAATACAGCAATATCGAACAAGAAGAATTATTCGAATGGATCAAATCGAGTACACCAAAGACTGCTGTGTTTGCTGGTAAAATGTCACTTATGGCAAATGTGATGTTATCAACCGAACGACCTATAGCGAATAATCCGTATTACGAAAACAAAGAAATGAGGTAATAAAAAAAAAAAAAACAACAACAAAAATGTTTAATTCTTGCCATAATAATCTGAAAATCGAATGAAACGTTTAGAATTTTTTTTATTTTAATCGAGTCATTCTACCAAACAATCAAATCGAATATTCGTTTCTTTTTACATCTGCTCTTCGACACATTGTCAACTAAAAGGATTTTAAATTTAGAACGATTTTTCATTACTATTTCAGGGACAGAACGCTCAAGGTTTATGAAATCTACAGCAGAAAAGACGCAGTTACTGTTTACGATACATTGAGAAAAATGCAAGTTGACTACGTCGTGCTTGAGGAGGGATTGTGTTATGGCCTCGGCAACGTGTAAGTCACATTTACGATCCTAAATAAATTATTATCATAGCCATAACTGATCTAAATATTAAATTATTTATTCGTGCTTAACAAATCAAATTGATCAATAAAAAAAAATGTATAAAAAAAAAAAAGTTCTAAGAGAAGCGTGACTTTTATTTTTTTTTTGTGTCGATTTTTGAAGGAATTTTCATTTTATAAATGCACAAACTATGATTTATCAGAAAGAAAGAAAAAAATTAGACTTATACGTCCTCGAATTAAAAACATTTTGAAAAAAAAACATAAAAAAATTGTTCACTAATTAGGCCTGCTGGTTGTCGAATGGTTGACCTGTGGGACTTGACAGACAACGAAAAAAGTAAGCGAGCTGGAAAAAGGCCACTTTGTCCGATTCTCTTCAGAGGCAATTCCCATCCGTTTAGAAAAGTCTTTGTAAACCGGAAGTACGTTGTTCTAAGACTGGATTATTCAACTTACGTCGAACTTAAGCCAAGCCCGCCAGTTTTGTTTCAATCGTGGTGAAGACCGAAGGATTTAAACATACGTCGTTGTTAACATCGAATTTAATTTCCGTGATTACTGGACATTGACCCAATCACAAAGAACAAAAACGAACAAAAAAAGTAACAACAGTATGTAAGTATCTCCAGCGTGAAATCGAATTTACGAGGTATTCAGAGCGCCGAAAAAAATTGGAACCTAAAAATGCCAAAAGTAAATAGACGATCAAATTCTGAAGAAAAAAGTCCTTTGAACTTTTTTCCTCGGATGTATCGTTGACGAGATATTAACATAAACAAGTGACAGCCAATTGGAGCTGTGACCAAAAGTGGGAGGAGCGAGCGCCGAGAGAACAATGAATTGGGAATTCCGTACGCGCGCTTCTCCCACTTCTTTTTTACTCTTCACGACGCACCGGATTGGCTGTCACCTTTTGACAAATATCTCTTCAACGATGAACCGGAGAGAAAAATACTTAAGGACTTTTCTCTTCGGAATTTGACGATCTACGTGTTCCACGAATCTTACGTTTGGTAATATAACGGAAATACTTTCATAACGTAGACGCATAAATAATTGTGCCTTCTGTTGTGTGTTTTTCATATTTTCAATGAAATTTATAAACGCTCTCTTAAACAGAGGACGAGAAAAAACTTTTTGACGAGCAATAGAAATAGTGAGCGCTACTTTTCTTCCTGTTAGTCAATTTTTTCTTTTCAGTTCCTACGAACAATTTATCGCTTAGGAAATACTAATGGTGAACATTTTTGGTAAACCTTGCGAAGTAGACATGATGCTTTTTTCCATAAGCCTCGCTTTCTGGGTAAATTAATTATTGGAGTCCTAGTTTTTTTTAAACACGAGCTACAACTGTAGAAAAAGTGAGAAAAACAACAAAAAAACCATAATAATCGATAACACAACCCTCTCATCGTTAATATTAGCCACGCTTCCAACTGTCAATCGACGCAACAAATATTTTGACAAACTGCGAGAATCGAACTGGTAGGAATCTAATTTATCGACTCGAAAGTATAAAGAAGTCAAAAAATGCCCCTAAATGTGACGTTTAACACTGAGAACAAAGAAAATGATAATTTTCTATTTATCCCTATAAGCCCATAATGAATTTTTGAACAAAAATTCAGCAAAGGGGTAAAAAAACTACCAAAATTTTGTTATCAGCGTAAAATGGTTCTCGGTTGCGATAATAAAGTTTAATTAACACCATTCTCTTGGTTTTTTGATAACGAAGAGAACGGTGTATGATAAAGTCGCATTTGGTGAACACTTCATTAAGAAAACTCGAAAAAGTGACAAAAAATTGCAAAAAAAACGTAAAAATCAATGAAAATTTTTCATTTTCGTGGAATAACTAATTCCAGGGTTAAATTTAACGATAAATGGCACGTGTTTGTTTATGATCGGGAGTGGCAATGGGAGGTTGGTATGCGTCGACGTGTAAAGCATGGAAAAAAAGTGGCAAATCGTTGCATTGCTTGGCCAGTTCTCTCCGATAGCGAGCAAGAGTGAAAGCGTAGCAAAAATATCTTCCCCGAGAGGGGGTGAGGAGGAGTTTCTGATTGACGGGGGGGGGGGGGGGGGGGGGGGTAAAAAATCTAATGGGGGCCTGAGCGATCGACGAACTTTTCTCTCGAGTTTCCTGTGGCACGCATATGAGGGCCTGTCGATATCTCACGAGGATTCAAGCGAACATTTCAAAATGCTTTCTTTCTCGCTCGTTCGTTGGAGAATCCTGACGCTTCCGTGTCGAAGTGAAAAGCGACGAACGCCCCTCGTGCTGATTACTGATTAAAACAAACTTATAATTTCTCTGAGCACGGAAGTGTGGACGAGCTGTAAAAAAATATTGAACAAGATCCGCAATAAAAAATCTTTGAAATATTTTATTTTATTGCAAACAAAGAAACAAAACGTAAATGAAATTCAATTAAAAAATAAATATACGTAAGAGCAAAGTTACGTATATGTCAAATCACAGAAAATCTAAACGTATAACGTAAAGTATTAATATTATTTTACGTTTCCTCGTCCGGTCTATTATTTTGAAAAAAAAAAAAAAAATTGAAAAAAAAAAAAACGTTACCGATCGCAAGTATCTTAAAGTTGCAAAGATCAACTTCTCGTTTCTTGCATTTATTATTAGCTGTAAAATCTCGACCGAGAAAAGTTATTGACGTCCAAAGTGTGTGTGTGTATGTAACGCCAGTGAAGAAAAAGAAAAAAAAATGTGAAAGCAATATCGCTGTGTACACACTGAATTTATAGTCATGACAAAGAAATGTGATGTAAAGAAAAGTTGAAATTAAAAAGTTGATTAAAAAGCCATTAAAAATGACACTTGATGATTTTAACCAATGACAACTGACTTGAATGTTGGTTTCGTTTTTATTTCCAGTTTGACAGATGTGTTTGTTATTTTTAAACTTCATTTACATCGTCGATTATTTAATTGTCAAATATTCTTACACAGCTTCGAAATTTTTATTTCTTAAATATTTTTCTCTCACAATTTCATTCACCTTCTCATAATCGTCATACGTAACGTTCCATTCTTCATTTAATTGAAATTCGTACATCTGTAAATTCCTTTTTTTCATTTTTTTGACCTTCGTATAAATTAATATCTTCTTATTATTTTTTGACATAAATATCACCGTAACAATGGATTGCATGCTTATCCAGTTCATGAAAAATTCTTATTTGTTCAACCGCTAGGGTCAAAACCATGCGGTTTGTCAATTCGAAACGCTTCAATAAACATTGGATAATAAGCTAAATCGCAACCTCGCGCGCATATTCTAAACCCAGAGGCGATAGAACCTCAATTGCAAGTGAGAGATCGAGGCTGGACCAACTTTTCGAACAGCTTCGAAGATTGTAGGAAACTTTAATGCTGTTGTTGCTGTTGTTGTTGTTGTTGTTTTATCCCACCACGAATGTTACGGCTCTCCCGCACCTTCACTTCAACAACTGCTCTTAGTATAGAGCACAGCAGTGTCTCGGCAGCAAAGCAACCAAACAGCACGAGAGCAACGTCACGCTATACTAAGTTGTGCCGCTGACCCAAATGAATCCTTCCACCAGCGAGTTTAGTCCCCGTCCGGGCTTCTTCGTGGTAATATGTTCGAAGCGGTAGAATCGAAACGCGTATTAAACACAATGAAAACACCATAAATCAAGAATATAAAACAAACAAAAATTCTCAAAACAAAAATAAAAATTTCATCGTAATCAAAATTCAAATGAAAATTTATTCTAATTACTCGTATTTTATTTTTATTTTTTTTAAATTCAATAAAATTCTTAAAAACAATTTATAATTGGATTCAGTGATATAAAACAAATCGTATTATGCAAACGTCTTCTCAAAACTGTTCGTCGTTCATTCAGTGTCGAAATTCTGCTCCAAAATGTGCGGGCTCGAACTAAAAATGAAATTTTGATTTCTACGACGCAGAGATTTGTTTTTTCGTTTGTCACTCGTTAGTAAATAAACAAGGGTGCGTTGAATTGACTTATTTTTTTCAATATTTTCAATCGTCAATATTCATAGAGGATTTTTTGACGTCGAAGGAATGATCGATTCGATTCGTGTCTCGTTTTGGAATTCTTGGAGAATTTGAAACGCAAATAGAGTCGTAAAAACAAAAAGTATAAAAAGTGGAGTTATAAGTGGCGGATGAAAATAGTGGACTGGCCTCGTGTACACGTGCGTTTCTCATTATTTTTACTATTTACCGGAAACTCCTTTCCTTTGTTTAACTTCGAAAAAATAAAGAAAAAAAAGGAGATAAACATCAATGCGTGGGGTTTCGATCGAATATCATCTGGCACTGGTGCATAGCTTCGTCTCGTCGAGCTGCAAATCTGTGTGAATAAATATTTATCAATCTGAAAATACACGTGTGGATGCTGCAATACAGCACCAATTTTTGCTACTGAGATATTTCGAAAAATATAATCTTACGAGTGAGATAAAAGGAGCAACGAAATTTTTTTGCCTGCCAGGAATAAAGCAAAGAAATTCGTCAAATTGCTCTCGTTGTACAATAAAAACCATAGAATTTTTACGGATTGGCAACAACACGTGCGAGATTGAAAATCTCGAAATAGCAATGTCGCTAGCTTCAAACACTCGTACTCTGCTGCCCATCACTCGCAGTCATTAACACTCACGATTCAGTAAGTAATAAAAATAAATAAAAATTTTAAAAAATTTTTAAACATAATTCACATTGAAACGTTGTAGTATTTTTATCTGGGCACCTCCACCACAACGATTCTTTCTTATCTGCCTTTGAAATCGCTCAATGAACTTCTCTTTATGAACACTCTTCTTTCCCAAGGTCCATCAATATTATCTTTGCATCTAAATAATCTTTCTTTCGTCTTTGTTTTTTTTTTTTATCGATTTTTGTCCGAGTTTGCAAACCATAAGTTATTTATTTTACAATATATAATTATATATTGGTGTTTCTTTTTTTAAAAACTTGTGCAATGTGTTTTTTTTTTTTTTTCAATTATTTTCTTCGAGAATGCTATATTTGTTTAATGATATTTAGTCGTATTTTTTGTTTATTGTCCATGGAATTTTTATTGGTGAGGAAAAATTGTGGCTTCAGATTAATCGAGGATTAAGCACACCAAACCCACACATTCCTCACTTAAGATGAAACCGTTATTCATCCTTCATTTTCTGATCGTCAACTTCTTTGAACATTTAACACTTTACGTTTTGTTATTTATTATTATTATTTTTTCGATAATTCCAACAAAAAAGTGAGCTATGGATAATAAACTTAATAGTCATCAAAAGTCAATAAACGAATCGTTAAGGTAAAATATTCACAATTGTTTTAAACGAAGTTTAATAAATGTTATTTCAAAATTATTAAACAAACAAAATATCGTCGTGATGATTTTGTTGAAAAATTTAATGAGGAACAGAATTGAGGAACAGAATAAGTTCGTGCGTTAAAATCGCTTGGAAAATACAAATTATTCTTCTAAAAATATCGATTAAAATATGACTTTGTGGAATTTTTCATTTATCAGTAACTTTTCATACAAATTTGTCGTTATCAATATTTTTTTATGGTCAAATAAGAAATTTGCTTAATTTTTTAAGTTAAAATTTGCATACAACTTTTTTGAAAATTTAACACTCAATTGACTAGTGTGGATCATGGACTCAATTAGCTGTACTTTGTCTTAAACCCTTGAAAATAATTTGATTGGTAATGATCGGTTACCAAAGAGTGAAGAATAATTAACGAGTGAAGTAATAGCGAGAGCAAAATTGAATAGATTTAATCGATAGAGCAATACTTTAGCTTGAGCATGAATTTTTGACGTTCCACTTCAATGTATAGGAAGCCTCTTAAAATGACTTTACAAGCATGGGCGATGGTTTCGTACAGAATGACCTGAATACTTTTTAAGATTCTATATCCATCTTGGACATTGTGCCGAATAAAAAACTGCTCAAGTCTTTGCATAACACCTTTGAAACCATAATCTTTGAAAGGGTTTTTTTAAATTCTTGATTCCTAACGTCGATTCATGGTCCATGGAATATATGAATATTTGATTAGAAATTTTGAATAGTTCTTTGTGTTCGTTGGCTCACATATTCGACTTATTATTATCGTTGTTATTCCTCATGAGCTCATCTGCATGTAAAAGTAATTAATCAAATTTTTTATTGATAAAAAAAAAGTTGTGTTAAAAAAAATCATTTTTGTTACAACAAATCAAATGATTTTAGTGTCCAATTGTATACAACGAGAAACGAGATGCTATTTCGACGCAGAGTCAGTGGAATTTGTAGCCTTATTTCCAGGCTTTATGTTCAACAGATGAAAAAAAAAAATGTTTTTTTGTTTTTTCTTTGGTCTAACGATTATTACGAATTGAAATAGCAAGACTTTGCTTCGAGCACATAGTGTTATGGGCAAAGTGGGCTAAGCGTTATTTCCTCATAGCTAGAATGCCATGTGAAACACGATCTTCAAGGTGGAGGCCATACAAATGCAAAAAAGAGTTAAGATTTTATAGCCATGGATGTGAGGGAAGAGGCGAGGGATTGAGAACAGAAGAACGAGGGTGAGACAGGCAATAACACAAGCGAAACATAAATTTAGATAAAAATTTTACCCAAAACTTGAATTTCATTGTCTGAAACCTGTTTTACATTTATAAAAAATTAATATATATCATAAAATCATTTATTCGTTCTCTCTTTTTTGTACCTTCGTCCTCAAAATAAATAGCAATAAAAAAATCAATTTAAAATCTATATAGTTTCATGGGATGTTTTGATATTCAATGAATCGATCGTACTGATGATTTGATTAATTAATTTAATCCTTATTCTCGAAATGATTAATTTTCAAAAAATGAAATATCCGTTGTATGAAAAATTATTTAACTCTTTATTACAATATGAATAAAAAAATGATAAAAAATATAATAATAAATAGAAATAAAAAGAAGGATTTAAAAAAATCATGAGTTTGACGGTGATGCAGTCAATGCATCAGTGTACAAGAGATAAATACCATAATCCAGTGAGTTTCACATGACCGAGTTTAACGAGACGATCTCCGACATTACAGCGTGAGTTTTTTTTTTTTTTTTCTTTTTTTTTCATACCCGATGTCTATATACACTCATTGCCTCATTTTATAATGATTATGACACGGGATCATTTGCACGTAGGTCGTGAACAACCTAAGCTTCATTGCCATCTCGCTCGTGGCTCAAACTCGGACGTGCTAATTGGCCAAAGGTCATAATCATAATCGTAATTGTGCCCTCGTACTGTAGCGAATAGTCTAACTCGATGGTCGATGCTGGTGACTGGATTAAACAGTTTAAAGTCGTTACGATTCATCGAGTTCCACACGTGGTCCCACATGTTGGCAATATTTTGTGTATATAATAAATCCATCATAAAGCAAAACCAAATCCAAGACGAAAAAAGAAGAAAAAATTAATCAAAACGTTGATTAATTAAATTATTGTAATTAAATGATCCACGAGAATATTTATTAAATATAATATTTTATATTTATTATAGTAAAATTCATAATAAAACAAAATCGAAAGGTTTTATCGTTTGTTAACGTCGACCTGAAAATTTAGTAGAAATTTTGGTGACTCGTTAAAGTTAATTAATTAGCACCTAATTCACAAGCTCCAAAAAATATTGCATAATTCTCCAAAAATCACCTTCACTCTATTTTTTGCCTCGTTACGTCCCCACTGAACGACGACACATTTCTTAATAAACTCAGCGATTATTTTCATAATTTAACGATCGGATATTAATTAAGCAAAAAATACATTTTCAACATACACTTGAGCGATTCCCGATTGATTTTCCAGTCGATGGAAACCCTTGGATCGATCGTTTTAAAATTATGAAAAAAAAAAAAAAAAAAAAAAAACAGGAATAAGAAAAATTCCAGTCGATGAAAGCCCTTGGATCGATCGTTTAAAAATTATGGAAAATGTAGAAATAAGAAAAATGGGATGGAACGAAACACTCCATTGGGATTTAGCTGGGATAACGAGCTGCACTAAAATCGTTGTAAATATAACACGTGTGACAAGCGATACACGTGTTACACATCTATTCGTGTCGCGTGTCCCCAATGCTTTAGTGCTATATATAATTTTCTATATAAACATATAAACACACATATATAAATGCGTAGGTTGTATCGTCTGGCACAGACTGTGAGCCGCTACGGTGACTTTACTCGTGTGATTCAGACCCCTGCACCCGGTTCACACTGTACGGAGTGACGACCATCAAGAAACACGCACTCTTTTAAATACCCTCTTGTTTTGTTTTTTTCTTACGTTTCTTACCATTTAACTGTATCGTTCAAACGACTCAGAGAAAAATTCCACTCGACGCACTAAGAGACATTATCTCTTGGGACGTGAAAGAAATTTCAAGGATTCCAATCTTCCATCACTCTAATCTTAAAAACAAAAAACGTTTTCAAGAATTTTTTGAAATAAGATTAAAATAACGAGAGAAAAACGAACCATGAGGAAGAATTTGTTCGATTGGTTAACTTTCAAATGGTTTTTACGTGGCTTTTTGTTCGAAAATAAACATTTTTCAATGTCTAAATTCTGTTCTATTCTTAAGATATTTTTTAAACAATTTTTTTTTTCCATTTTTGTTCAATTTATCGTTTTTTAATCACAACGGGACCTTGGGTATGAATTTGTGGAATGCGAAGGCATATTTTTGAGTTACTTTAGATCAAAGAACGTTTAAGGTTATGACCACTGCCCCATGCCATACGATACACTAAGCACAAGCCTCAGGTGCTTCAAGTTCGAGTGTTTGACGACACGTTTACCTACATCCCACGAGAATAGCCATTCTTGCGAGCCGCTCATGTACTCAAACAAGAAAAGCCATCAAGCTAGAATCATATATACCTGGACTTAAGTGTACAGCTATGAAGTTGCCGAGAGCTCCAAAGACTGAGCTCAACTAACTGACAATCTTATAGTACTGCAAACCTCTTTGAGTTCCCACGCGAGTAAGAGACGTGTCTTAGGAGCATAAACCCAACAGCCCAACCCAAGTTGCATCTTCCAACTCGACCCCCTGATGCAATTTATGTGAAACAAAGATATAAATATGCCATAAACTTTGCAACCTATTGATGAGTTTATTTCAGTTCTTTCGTTTAAACTTTCGTTCAATATATTTATAGTACATTTTCTTTCACTAATCTTCGTTAACATAATTCTATTGTCCAATTTATTGACACACTGTATCAATTTATTGCAAAAAATCAGATGTGCATTTTAATAAATCCTCAATATATGTGCATCATACAAATTTTAAAAATATCTCGTTTCATTGATTAAAAAAATTATTGAAAACATTCACTTTTAGAAAAGTTAACATTTTACTGAAAAAAAAAAAAAAAAAAAATCGTAATTTTTTCAATTATTAATATTCGTGAGATTAATAATCGGGGAAAAAAATATTTCCATGATGAGATTTAAAAAAAAAAAAGGTATTTATTTCAACAAGACCATTTGGCTTATTTGTAAAATGAAAAAATCGTTGATTATGGTAAAAAAATGCTTGAGAATATTTCTATGGTAAGGATCATATTATTGATTGGAAAAAGCTGTGGGTCAGGTTGACCCAGTGTGTCAACAATCAAGTCAATTCAATATTCTACAGACGATAATTTTTCTCCTTATTTATATTTCTTGCAAATGATTCTAATATGTTTGCAAATAAAAAAAAAAAAAGAATTTTCGTTCATGCTCATTTTTCTCACGTCGATGTGTAAAATTAAAATGTTTGTTTTTTTTTTTTTTTTTTTTCAATTTTTTTTCTAACGATTCTACTTGGTATCATAATTTCGCTGCAATTTTTTTTTTCTATTATTGCCTGAGTATTTTGCTAGAAAAATCGTGTGAGTTCGTAATAAAGAAAAGGTGTTGATGTAGCGGTTTGCGAGACTATGGTTTATAAGAATGTTGAGGGGTCCGATGCTGGAGAAACTTCAGAGACGAGGCGCAGCAGGCATGCGGGCGTGTCGCTCGATTAGGCTGGAATGCAACATGAGGTGAAGTGCTCCATCAAGGTCGGATAAAAAAAACAATATATAAATTAAAAAAAAAAAAAAAAAAAGGCAAAGTACCGATCGAATGCAACAGAGCGCTGGAAATCAAGATGTCGTACATTATGATGATGTTTTTCTTTGTGGCGTTCCTTTAGTCCTGTTTTTTCAGTACAAACGAGAATGCTTTAGAAGAATGTACTTTACGAGCGATAGTTTCAACCTTCAAAATCATTATTTGCACCTTTATTTTAAACCGGAATCCGTCGATTTTAACGAACCGTTAATTCGTACAGTTTTAAAACTTAACGAAGACTCATAAACTTCAATTTTTATATTTTTAATCTTCGCTGAATCAAAGTTTTTACGAAACGTGATAATTTTCTTATCGAATCGTGAACTAGTTATTCTCACTTTGATTTTTTTTTTTTTTTTTTTTTTTTTTCCACTGAGACAAAGTTTTTTAATTAAAACAG
The DNA here is from genome assembly GCA_948107755.1 of Campoletis raptor. NCBI lineage: Eukaryota > Metazoa > Arthropoda > Insecta > Hymenoptera > Ichneumonidae > Campoletis > Campoletis raptor. Next base: position 14,403,007 of record OX403626.1, read on the forward strand.
AATGTTTGCAGATTATAAAAATTTTGCAAAAATTCGAAAATTCAAGGTGTATCATTAATGTTGACCTCATTTAAACATTTCTTGATAACGTTTGCTTGATTTTATATTTTTATCCATTTCTCAACTAGTTGTGAACCTTTTGCAAGACTTTTTTTTTTTTTTTTTTTTTTTTTTTTCGTTATAATCGGCAGCCAGTTTCATGTGACTGGACCGGTAGATTGATCCGATATCTTGATACACAAATTTACGAAATGATTCAAGGAGTTCTACGGTTACATTGAACCCGTTGAAACCGCCCTGGGATTCGGTTTTCTGGGCCATGCCAATTACGTATATTATTTCTGGTATCGTGACCCCTTAAGAGGTCACGGTTATTGGAATCCTTGAATAAACCGGTTTGCAACATAAAAAATTGTATCTCTTTTATTTCGACTCTTGAATGCAGATTCGTCCGGACCAATATCAATCGATTTTTTTTTCTCGCTATAGCTATAAAAACAAAAAAAAATATGAGTCAGCCTCAAATCTAAAAATGACATCTCGTTTCTGTGGGCGAAAAAAAAACTTTCAAACTCAAGAATCGTTGAACGGATTTCGCTGAATCTCTTGGAGAAAAAAAGCTGATGATCCACATGAAATTTTTGGCGATACAAAACTTTTTAATAAATATTGTTCCAGAAAAGGTGACAAATAAAATCGAATTCTTTCGGCACTACCAATTACATTCTTCGTTGAAACACTGGGTCAAAATGACCCAGAATTTATTTTCAGAGTTAATTTTATTGTGTTAATTAATTTTCACCATAATAAACAATGTTTCTGTTTCGAAAACAAGCCAAACAACCAAGTATTTACCTTTTTTTTTCTTTGTACAGAAATTTCCAATTTTTTAAAAATTATTGTATTATAATTGTTGTTAAAATATCATTCGGATGGTGCAACAACGATATTCTTTCTGACAATAATTCGAGGCACATGCACAGCTGGTTTTGGATATGTCAATTCTCGGTATATTTAAAAAAAAAAATACCGTAATCATGATAAATAATTTCAATTTGATGGCATCAGTAAAAAAAAAAAAAAATGGTGTGGGAAATGAAAACAAACGGGAATGCATATCAATCGAATGGTTCGTTGTGAAACATTTTACCGTCACTGTTGCAATGAGAGATCGTAATTTTCTGAGGTTTATTGCGGTTTTGCCAACGACCATCAATGCCACAGAAGTACTTCGATGCTCTCTGCGTTTTTTTTTTTTTTTTTTTTTCAACCTACTATACGTTTAAGTTATAATTTTCTTTGCTGTATTTGGTGCAGAATATAAATCATCCTTCGGACTCAATATATTTTTCTTAATACAACATTTATATCTCGATTCTTTGCTGTACCGTATTTATTACTTCAAGTCCATGGGGCCATTGATCTCTGGCTGGAATTCCATTTCGATGCAAAAATCATGCTAATCGTACAATTTCGTATAAATTCAATAATTTTTTTCTTAAATCTTTAATATTCATTTCTGAATTATTGTGTAATTTACATTATTCGACTGCAAAAATTGTTCATAATTTAAATATACATTCAAAAAATATAAATTTTCATACAATTTTTTTTTTGTTATACTCCAAATTTACTTCCATATTTAATTTGACTTTTTTTTCTCAAAATGAAATGTTCGTTAATTTTTTAAAATACGATCAACGTTAGTTTCATCATATTTTTCATTTTTAATTGAACAGAAATAATTTCCGAAGAAAAATCTAACGAAAATGGAAGAAAAAAGTCTTTTGTGGTGCTGGAAAATTGTTTTCACTCAATACACGATCAATGAGACTCAATAATCGTAATCGAAGTTTTATTGAAATGTCGTAGAATATCTCATTGATATGTAAGTCTTTAACTCATACATATCAACCCAATTCTTATCAAGAATACAAATTACAGTGTGCCACAAATCGATGAAATTATGACCCTGTTGGACGATCTAATTCTTTGATGCACACCTGTATATGTGTTCACGCGAAATTTCTACTTTCGAAAAAGCGTGCGTTCTACTCACGATTGTGTTTTCACTGAGTATCGATTTCAAATTGTTATCCATTCTGACATGAAAACCTCGAAACTTTGCAAATGAACAAAATTTTTATAAATTACAATCAAATATAGTAAACTTTGTGATTTTTGAATTATTATAGATCGAAAATTTATTGTTTTTTTTTTTAACAAAAGTTGCTTGTACGTTGAGATAAAAATATTGGAATAAATTACAACCAATTTGGCGACTATGTGAACACAAAAACTTTCGTCCATGAATGACGAGCCCACATTGGTAGATTGCAGCGTGGATGCACAACGTAAACAAAACGAGAAGCATGATGTTGTACGGTGAGGAATGTCGAGTGCGTGTGGTTGGTGGTCTCGTGATCGAGAAAGTACCAGGAGAGTATCTTCGTATGGTGAAAAGACCATCGAGAGCAACACGAGTTGAGATTTTCTTTGCAAATATATTCAGTTAGTGAGAATAAATTTGAATAAAAAAATAATTAAAAAAAACGTTTAGATAAAAACAGACTGGAAAAAATATGAAAAAAAAAAAAAAAACAGATGGCGGTGTGTACGATGGAAAAATGAGAATCGATTATTAATCACGAGTACGAAACAAATGTTATTTCTCGAAGAAAATTCTACAAAAAGAAAAAAAAAACAGTTGTAACAAATTTACAGTTTTTTATTTTTTTTTTTTATTTCTTGACCATATACAGTTTTCTCGGCATAATACGTTAACATTCCAGAGAAAATTACGAAATAATTTCAATGCAAATTGTACCGTACGCCCAGCCACGTTTGCCTTTAAATTTTATTTTTATTTTTATTTTTTATTTTCTATATATGGCAAAATGCTCGATGAAAAAATGTAGAAAATATAAAAAGTGTTGTTGGAGAATAATGTTCGCAAAGAAAAAATAAAAAATAAAAAAAATAGGGACTCGATCGCGGACAAACGATCCAGCCACAAATGTGTTACACTGCTCCGTTGCTCCGAGCACAACCTGATCCTCTCTATGTCCGCTATCTACGTGGAATGCTCATTCGTTTTCCCATTCCGGTTTCTCGAGTCAGGAGCTACCGTGGCTTTCATGCCCCACGTTTATTTACCTCGTAGTAGTAACACGAGATTTTTTTTTTCTTTTTCTTCCGCAACTACGAAATACTTCCTAGTTCTCATCTGTCTATTGTTGGCGAATTCGTATATACGAGTTAACATTTTTTTCTTCAGAGAAATAACTCGATCCAAAGTTCTGTTATAATCTTGTGTTACGTTTAGACCTTTTTTTTTTTTTTTTTTCAACAACTTGAAATACGAAGCTATTACAGTTGTTGAACTATTTTCATTTTTTATTTTATTATCAGACTATTAAGAATTTCTAAGATTTTTATTATCGTCCAAATTTGAAATGGATATTCATAAAAACCAGCCCATAAATATTTTTTGATCTAACAGAATCTCTAATTGTATTTATAATTAATAAAAATTTAATTAAATTCATGGAAATGATCAACTTTTGAAAAAATTCCCAATCTCTTGCACAGTTTTTGGAGATTTTAAGAAATTCATCTTTCTCATATCTATAAATTGACGTTTTTAATGAATGCAACATTTAACTTTCGTTCGTAACACGAAAGCAAAAATTCAGAAGGTTTTTATTATTAAAAAAATGATGAAACAATTAATCTCAATTTGAATTTTGGTAACGAGAATAATTCGTGACATTTACATGCCAAGTTCTCGTTCATTACACACGTTTTTTTTTCGTTTTTAATGAACAAGAAATTATAATCGTAGAAAAAAATTCAATGTCTGCTATGAAATCGGTATAATTATTTTCAAAAAATATATAAAAAATGAAAAAAAAAAAAAAAAACAATTTCACTGCGATTTCCGGCTCCTTTCTCTTCGCTATGAGGTCCAGAGATCCAAAAACAAACGTGTATTCATACATGTAACTTGCGACTTTAATCATGTAGCATGATGACGAAAAGTCGGTCACCAACGAAAGCGGAATTTTACTGCACTTTCCAATTTTAAAGCCCGTACAATGAATTCGAGATAAGAAACGACATTGTCCGGATTATGCAAACTTTTTCTTTCCGCGCAAAATCCAGTAAAACAATGTTCTCTTGAAAAAAAAAAAAAAAAAAAAAAATGAGCAGAAAAATGAATATTTTTGATCGCCGTTATGAATTCCCCATAACTTCATCTCTGTTTATAATTTATGTCCACCAAAAAAAATTCTGAAATGCTAAAAGCTCGTAAAAAGGATAAAATAAAATCTGTTAAAATTCTCAATATCTGCTGTTCACTTCCAATCCACAAAGTATCATTGAACGGCCGATGGAATCGTAATGCGTAAAAGAAAATCAAGAGAATGGAGCTTTACGACTAATGATTTTGAATTAAAAATCGAACGGTTGCCAAATAATATTGAATATGGGAAAACCTGAAATTGGCACTTTCGTATAATTCTTGAAGCATTTCAACTCGGCTTCGCTTCACTTGGACGATAAATTAGACCGCGGCGGGCTTTGGCGCTCGAATAGAAAGTTGCAGCTGTAGTTACAGAGTGCGAGAGAAAAAGATGGATGAGAAGCTTGTAGAAGTGAGAGAGAGAGAAAGAGCGATACAGATACTTTAGAAGAGAGAAAAAGAGTGTGTGAGAGAGAGAGAGGGAGAGAGATAGATAACCAAGAGAGGGTCATGAGGACTTTGGAGGGATAGGCCTCAAGTGTTACGTACCAGGTTAGAGTAAGACAAGAAAAAAGGACTGAGAGTAAGAAAAAAGGGAGTGAACAATTCAGGGTGTAACAAAATAGGTTATACCTGAACACATCGTTCCTCGTGGGTATCCAACGTGAAAAAAGAAAAAAAAACAAACCATTTTACTGACTGCAAACAGAAATTAATCGAAACGTGAAAAAAACTTTCAATCACTGAGAATTCATTCATGTTTGAATAAAAATTGACTTCTCTTCGTAATACTCAACGATTTTTCGATATCAAGGGAAGATTTCAATTAAATTGAAATTTTAGAAAAACCCTCCCATAAGTTGTTCTTAAGTTCTCTTTTTTTTTCGAAAAAAAATTGTACCTGTTCTCAAAAAATCATCAAATATGTGTACAAAATTTCGAAAAAAAAAAGTAAATCCTATAGTTCGAAATGTATTTTAGCCTGAAAATATATTCCAGAAACAGAATTCTCGATCATAACAAGCCTAAAAAATCTTTTTTCTTTGAAGGAATGAATTAAATTCACGTAACGTTCATCTTTTTTCCGGACTTCTGAGTATGAAAAGCTTCTTTTACTCGTTTCTTATTACACTAATGAGTATTCATAAAGAAACATGAATAAACGTATAGTTTCAGGTGAATATCTTATGTATCTTATTTAAATAATACGCACAAGCAAACTTTCTATAATCTGCATCGCATGAAGATTAATTGAATAATCATATAAAAAGTAGAGCTTGATATTTGTTTTATTCTATGTTTTAGTTATAAAAGTGAAGAATATAAAGTTTCTTGTGGATAATGGATGAGCAACATTCACTCACACCCATTTTTCCTCCCAACGTCATGCGCACTCCAATCCTTTATGACATTTCTTCGCATATTATGTGCAACAACGAGTGAGAGGAACTTCACAATCACCTTCCAGGTGACTGGCATTTTGCGATGCTGTGGTGCCTCTGCTACCGCAATATTGGCTGCTGTCTCAATATTCCTTAACCAAGAGGGCCCCTTATATCCCTCCCACCTCCCTCATTTGCCCTGCGGCCATTCTCCTTTGGCCCCTATAGTTACTTATAGAGTATTCAGCTCAATGGCTCGTATCCTCACTGACCGACATATTTATTATAATGAGGTTTGGCAGCGTTCCACTCACTCGTCCGGGTTTAAGTGACACTCCAGGCCTGGTCCCTGTCGCGGGTAAGCCATGGAAAGCATAATATCACGTAACAAACGTTTTTTTTTCCATCGCAGGGAGTCCCGTCCAAAGAAATAACTTGAAAAAGCTGATTGCCTTCGAAAAGGTCAAATTCGCCACGTAAATAACTTTTCAAATACGATGTAACGAACCCAAAGAAATTCAAACAAACTTACGAAACCCAAAACAGAAGAGATTCCAATAAAACTAAACAAAATCATAAAAACTGGAAAAAGTAAACAGGAAGATTTGTTTTTGAACGAAAAGACGCCCAGTTCCATCGGACAGGGCTAAGAAGCGGATTACCTTTAAAAAAACTAGAACCAATAATATGATTCCTATTACTCAAAATTCAAATTATAGAGACGATTTTTTGGACTAGAATAAATGATAACATTCATCGTATTTTACCAAAATAATGACTCCCAAGATGGAGACATCTCTGAGTTCGTTAGCGAACACGAAACTTGCTGGGACCATCTTGGGAACGGTACACCTAAAGGTTCTCAACCGCAACACTTCTTCTTTCACGTTTTAATAATCGAATTCGTCACACCTATAATCCATTCGCTAAAATCGTCCTCTGGTCTCCTGCAAGAAGCTCATTTCATCATTCATTTCTCATCGTTTACCGTCAGGTGTTGAACGTTTTCCTAAATGAAAACATCGCGGTTGACACGCGGCTCTGAACACCAGATTCCGTGACATTTCGTGGCATCATTACAAAATCTTTAGAGTTTCATCGAAAAATATATTTTTTAAACATTTGGTTGTTTTAGATGAAATTTATTTAATTTCAAATGAATAATACGAGATCCTCAGCATTAGGAAACGCGAAGGAATCCTCATGGAACTCATAAACTCATAAATTCTTATTTATTCTCGTGTGGGACCGAAGAATGTTGTTCCGATGTTACAGAGATGCGGAGCGAGGTGGGTGAATGGTTGGCAACGTGCGTCGGTTCGCCAATCTGCATTCTTCTGCTGTCGTGGTCCCTGCTCATCTACCAGAACCAGGCGTCGTCCTTGAAACGTAGGATCGATGTGCTCTCGTCCGCCATTCTCGCCCAGAGTCTTGCTCATCAATTGGGACTTCTTTTATACGCGATTTTGACGCTTATAAGACCAGCCAATCATTTTGGAGGTGAGTTATACCAATCCCATAAATATTATCATTCTGTCCAATCTTTCATTCGTGATCGCTATCATTAAAGATTTCCAATTTTTTGCATTCTTCAAATCGATCGTTGGCGCATGTTAATTCCATGATCGAGGAATAATTCAACGATGGAATTGAAGGGGTTAAAAAAATTTGCATGAAATTCCAAGGTCTTGATTTTAAGGACTTGCTCAACAAAATAAATCCAACGAACATTTCACTAATTATTTCCTGTTTTAAAAAAAATCCTGAACATTACTTTTGACTTTTAATTTTTTTTCCTATCAACAGAGATCTGTTCGACCCTCGTCTGGATTCTCAACTCTTCCAGTATTCTTCAAGAACTGACATTGACATCAATAGCAATATTTGCAGCGATTGGAAAAGACGAAACGTGTTTAACGAAAAATCATATTAAATATCATTTAGTTAGTCTTAGTGTTGTTAGCGCGTGTATAGGAATAACTGGTGTTTTAAATTTCGAGCCAGAAGTATGTGTTTTTTTGGCTCACGAAGTGTCCATAAAGTACGGAATTTTTGTAAATTCACTTCGTGCCTTGCTATGCCTAGCCACGATCTTTGGTCTATGCACATCGATATTTCGTGACGTCTGTCGTTCACCAAAAGCTGAGTTGCTCAAATCTGTGTCCGATCTTTCGGAAGCTAGCTCAAAAACTTCATCCGGAGCTTTTGAATGTCATCCACAAAATTGGGATCCATCCAGTGGCTCATGCACCAGTGGATCAACCAATAGTCGAGCATGTCTCAGAAAAAGAAAACCTCATGTGGACGAAACTGGGGACAAATCGACAGTCTATAGTATCCTCTTCGTTTGCTACTTGTTCGATCATCTACCAGTTCTGGTAAGTTCTGTTTACAAAATATTTCCAAACTTATGACCTCGAAGAGATGAGTTTTCGTAATTTCCACGTTGGAAAACAATATTTTTCAACATTTTTTTTTTTAAATCAAATTCGATGGTGCTGACGATAGTTTTCCAACATTTTGAAACAATTAGGCACTCGGTAATCACAAATTTATTCAAAAAACAGAGTAATTTGATAAAACTTTGTTGATTATCGTAAAAATCACAAATTTTTTAATGAATTTATTATTCCACGTGATCGCGATGTTGTTTTGGAAGTTTTCTTTCAACGTTTTCTAAATTCGATCATCACAGAACTTATAGAAACAGTAATGTATACGTTTCAAATGATATTTCATGGCAAAGCAATGTCGAAGGGAATAGTAACGTGGCATCATAAAAATCTGTTTGTAACGAGAGGATTTTCGTGCGAGTGAGCACCTCATGCCGGAAACTAGGTTGGTTGAACCTTTGGGCGCGACTTCCGTATTTGTTACAAATAAGATGCAATCATCACGAAACTTAGTTTCTCAAAAATGTGAAATAATAATGACGATCAATAATAATAATCGATGAAATTCAAGCTATTTTTTAATTATCGACGAAATATATCGAATACGTTTGCGCGTAAATTTTTTTTATGAGACAGTTAGGAGTCCTTGTAGATGCTAATTAAAATTTGCCTCGAGTAATAATTCGCCCATGATAATCGTAATGTTTATCGACGAGACGAAATACTTCAAGGGGAAAGTTTTCTAGTCGGGTTATGGTAATGCATTTGAATTTTTATTCATATGCGTTACACGCTGAGTCCGTCAACCTACCAATTACGTACAGTAACCAACGTGACATGCGGACCATCTATAATTAAGCAATTGCGCAAATCAAGTTGCCATCGTAGACATTCAACGATCTCAAAAACATTTTGTTTTTAAAATCCAACATAAATTAATGATATCGTTATATTTCTAAATAGTCAACGATCTAGCGATGTCCCATTAGCATATTTCCGGTCCAAAGATTTATTGAATTTCAATATTAAAAAAGAAAAATGCTATTAATTCGTTTCGAACTATGCGATCGATGCTTTCCAAACGATAAATCATAATTTTTTAAATAATTTCTAGACTCCGAAAATGTTAATTCTTCGAGTATAATTTTAATAACGTCGCGTAATTTTTTTCAATATAAAAAACGATAGTGAAAAATCGTTGAATTTTTTTTTCTCCATTCTTGATGATTTGAAGTATGGAGCGTGCCATTCATTTTTGTTAATCAGCTTTCACATAATCTCTAAAGATTCTTATGTAAAAAAGACTTTTGAAAAAAACGCAAAGTCTTCACAGGAATCCAAATAAGCAAAGTAACTGTTAATCGATTAGATAAACAATAAAGAGTTTCCTTTAAGCAACTTTCCCCACCGGGAATAACAACAATACCAAAAATAAAGAAACTATTAATGGAATGAGGGACAGCTTTCCATGTGATCGAGACCGCGTCTCCATCATCGTTTATCATGCGATAAATAAAAGATTCAACCCACGTAGATCCGCAGACTCTTAAATGAAATCGTCCTGAAAGAGGGACAAGAGAAATTGTGACCTAAGTCCAACTAATCGTTAAGTATTAACTCACAAGTGCCCAACTTTGAGCTGGTGCCTTTCTCAAAGTGTCACAGTCTTTATTACATTCAAATAAATAACTATATATATAAATGTAATAACGTACATGCTTGTGACCGGACACTCGTAAGTATATTGTACGGAGGAAGAGCCCATTTTCTAATTAGACGTACACGACGTTCTATTATTATTGCACGCCACTCTCGAAAGTCTCAGTCTAAGCTTCAACGAAATAACAGGTGAAGTGACGTGAAATTTGTGCCGGAAAAAAAATCATTACGTTATTACTAACGTCAACGAAAAAATAATAAAAAAATCTTTGTAAAATCATTTTTTTTTTTTTTTAATAATTAAACGAAATATTGAAAAATCAAAATTTCCATATTGAATAACGATGAAAATATCAAATCTTTAATTGAATTGAGACACATATAAATTCCGGTACAATTTCCGGTTACAATTTGTATTCTAAATGCCCTGGGAATCGACGATTTAGTAACGTTCTACTCCAATCGCGATTATTTGAAAATTCAATTAAAATTCTTTCTTCAATATATATATGGCTGTGAGTCCAAAATGTAATTAAAATGGCACAGGCAATAAATTAATGGTACAAATGATAATTAGGCCCAAACAAATACGCCAGACCCCGTGCATAAGGTAATCAGGAAGTAAAAATTCCTAACGAGAGTCAAAATCATCGCGTTCCCTCTCTCCCATGGAAAAAATGTTCCACATGACGTAAAATGCCCCATATATGTACTCGCACATAAACTATCGTGATGGCAAGGCTCGAGCTTAACATAGAATCGTGGATCACACTAGCACGAAGCAGCAAAAGCCTCGATATATAATTATAATGATAATTACTCACAGGCTGATCAAGATATCGTGAGCGAATTATAATACACCGTTGACTTTATTATTATTCATTTATTTTTCTTATATACATATTTATTATTATTATTATTATTATTGTTACTTGTATGAGTAAAAAGCAAACGAATTTATTTAACTAATTCGTGAGAATTAAGTCTTTCTCGATCGTAAATATACATTAAAAATACTCGATTATCAAAACACATACGCGAACTATAATAAAAAATATATTTACGTGTTATGTTTATTTTTATATATATCTATAAGCAAACTCCTGAAAGCGCGACCGTTGCTGCTTGCCTCGATGAGCGTTTTCACCGCACGTATTATAGTCTCGCTGTAAAATCGAAAGTTTCGCGCAACGACGTAAGACGTTAGTTTATTAAAACCGATAAATCGAGAGTCCACGCTTAATACCAACCCCCCACCCCCTCACCCACTACCACTTTTATTTAACCATGCTTATCTCAAACTAACGTGTTTTCTATCAGCGTAATGAGATACGAAAACAAGAGCTACAGTCTCGTTTCAATTACTCACGTAAATTTAGGTGCAATGCGCTTAAAAGATTTTCAAACGATTTTTAGTAGACGAATGAAAAAGTTTTTTTCACTTCTTATATGGAAAACTTCTTATGGGAATCGTTATAATTGGTATCGGATTTAGCAGAATATTTAAATTGATCGAAAATAGAAGATCGATGAATTTTTTTTTTTTTTTACCTGAGAAAAACATCGAATTTTTAAGATCCTCTGGCTGGTTTCTCACTTTTATCAAATTTGACTTATTTTTACATTTCGTGCCAAATAAACTAAAATTGTAATTTTTTTGACGATTTATCGTTTTCATTTTCTTATTTAAAAAAAAAAAAAAAAAAACACTCAATTTATAAATTTTCATCATATATTTACAAAGGCATTGTGAAAAATCTGAAAAAAAAAGTTTATTGGAATGTAGAGCAATGAACCAACTGGTTTGACCTTGGATTAATGACGTCCGATTAAAGCAGTTGAACGAAGGCAACAAGTTGATAATTTTTCTGCATTCATTAGCACTTGGTTGCTAATTAATTCTTGTTATTTGACACACTGGGTCACTCTGACCCGGACTAATCTTTCAGTGTTAATGATCCTTACTCCAGAAATATTTTCGATAACTGCCAACCCTTTGACACTAGAACCCTGACGACTCTTCTATTTCGATAGGAATCAAAGTTCACTTGTTTAATGAAATAACTTTTTTTTTTTTCTAAATCTCGTCATGGTACTTTTTCGAGCCCATATATTGAGGGTTCTTTAAAGTGTCCTTTTTTTTGCCCCCCAAAAAACTGAACGATGGACTGCTCATGACAGAAGATATAGAAAGTCCGCTCCGGGTCGAATTGACCCAGTATGTCAATGCCATGGCCAAATTGAAATGTTAACGAAATATTAAAATAATTCATGATTAGATGCTCGTAAAATGAGTTTTGAAAAATAGCTAACAAGAATAACCTGATGAAGGAAAACCTGACGAGCTATAATAAACGGGATGAAAATTGAGAGCCAAATGAAAACGAATATTTGCACGGTACGAAAACCACATTATTTTCTATGCCCGATTATGGCAGGTATGAACGATCTGAAAATGAGGGACGAGTTGTGTGGAATCACAGCTTGAATCAACGTCCGGATTTTTCTAGCGAAAGCGAAGTCATTTATCGTGAAGTAGTTGTAACTAAGAAATTTAATTCGCTCAGGCATAAATCGTGTTTTAAATGGACTTGTATGTTTGCACTGTTTGGTAGAAACATGATAAGTTATACAGGTTTCCTAAGTTTTTATAGTGTTTCTCTTAAACACCACAAACATATATAACGTCCAGTTTAGAATCTGTTGCCGTGAATGGTCTCGCCTGTGGTCATGATAATTATAAGTTCTCCATTCGTGGCTAAATCATTTCCATGTCTCGCCTTTCTTTCTTTCCTTGTCCATTTGTGGCTACGATTAACACAAGTGTATCAATGTACGCTGTCCTTTTAAAGGAAATATTACATTTTTTCATCAAACAAACATTAAACATTACATTAAATGACTGAGACAATCAAACAAATAAAGAGATGACACTAAGTTCTAAAATTTCAATAGCTTTCATTAGAATCTCTTCACAATCCATTATTCAATGCTAATCAACAAATTTAAGTGGAATAACAAATAAAACAAACATAGAAAGAACTGTTGACAATGATTTTTTTCAGCCACTTGTTTTATTTTATTTTTCAGGTCGTTTCAATCAGGCCAGATCTACTACAAGGTTTTTGCACCCCACAAAATCTTGCAACATGGTTGCCCCTCATCAAGGACACGCTTCTGCCGATCTTCTTAGCGATATTTGATAAAATGTTTTGCCGATACGTCGCCAAAGTCTACACGAAGCACGACAACTCTCAGAAACTTGCACATTGTTAGTTAACTTTTTTTTTCGTTGCAAACGTCACTTTACTAATGCCCCCGACTTTTATATCCTGTTTTGATATTTATTGATGCATTCTTTTCAGGCGGATTGGATGGAAAGTTTAGGCATTTCGAACAAGATGCTGAATACAAACTTCAATTGAACTTGAATCATGGACTCAAATTTCCACTCACCAATGGCAGCCTTTATGGACGATTGCACAATCATCATAATCGAAGTTAGTTTTTAAACTCCATAGAAATATTCAACTTTCTTTCTTCTTTAACTTCTTGAGTACTAAAAAACGAATTACATTCTTTGTAATATGAAAAAGTGTCAGAAAACTCCTGAAAAATGGAAGAAAAGGCTTTGAACAATAAAAATAATGATTCGTTGATTATTCACCAAACTATTCGTTGCTTACAAAGTCAATTGATAACTTTTGGGCGTTTGATGTTGACGATCAACGATCGCAACACCTCAGAGAAGTCTGAAACGTTTTTGTTTTTCATTTTAATCGAATCGTGACGAGTATGAAAATTCTGATTGAATAAAATGTTGAGTATTTGTATAAATGATTCGTAAAAAATGGTGATCATTGAATTTGGTTGTTGCAGCACGAACTGGCACGATTACAATGGGAACTCAGCATTATCCTCATCGTACACAATCGGTGAACGAGGATAACGCCTATGCGTCGTTACCAGCAGAATTGACTTCGTTCACAAGTTCGACATTCGAGCCTCGTCACAAGCGTCATCACAATCATCATCACCATCATCAAGAGATGATAAAAAGTGCATCAAGTCCGAGCGAGCACGCAGCCATGGCTGCCCAGCAGCGACTGATGCGTTTGAATGAGAATTTGGAGTTTGCAAATCGTCGAAAAATTGGTAGCACTGACGTTTTCGGTCAGAACATGGAGAATTTAGTGCAATTGGAAGATCCGATAAAGCGTAAATTTGCTAAAAGTCTTGACGAGATAAGGGAAGAAAGTTCTCATGGAATTTGCGCTGTTCGTCGCCAGGTCAGAAGTTCATTGAGCATGGAAAATGGCGAGACGGAAAAATTTCCTGGTTCCTCATCTTGTCGTAAAGAGGAAAGAGAAACTGCGAGAAACGCAGTCCGCAGGAACCAGAGTTTTGATCATGCAAAATATCCACATATCGGCCTTGACTCTTGCACGTACGATATCCGAAGCGATTTTTTACTCCGAGCCAGAGAACAACAACAACAAAATGGCATGGATCCGTCGCGATTGGGTAGCGTTGAACAAGAAATCGGCTACGAGACTTCCGACGACGAGAGCTGTGACCTCGACAATGGTGACTTTGATGACACCATGAGTTCGTGCAAAAGCAGGAGCCGAAGTTGTTGCTCTGTCACAACCGTCGCTAATGACGACTTTGAATTCTTTCAGCGAAAGGGTACAAAGGTTATTATCCCTTTGATTTGAATGGTACGAAGAAATCCTTCGTTTACTCCTCGTTCCCATTCGAATTATTCAAATATATATAATTGTTCGCCTATTTTTTTTTTTTTTTTAACTCGATCCTCTTGATTTTTGTCCAAAATAAAAATCCGCTTCAATCATCAGTTTGCCTATTTCTAACAAAGACCAAGAGCCTCAAACTACGTTCATCGCATTTATTTTTTATGCAACTTTTCGTTAACACATTGGATCTTTTTAATTCGAATTAATTTTCACACGTCAATTATTGTTACGACAAAAATATTTTCACGGACTGCCAACACTTTGTCACTAGAATAAACGAATTTTTCCATTTTCTAACGAAGCCAAAATTACTTTCTCAAATAAATTCCTTTTTTTCGAAATCCCGTTAAAAAAAAGTATTTTTTTTTTTTTTTTAACTCAGTTTTTACGAGTACATTCCCGGTCATTAAATTCAAAAACATTAGAAATCGATAAATATATGTTTTTTTCTACTTTTTAGGATTTCAAAGTGTAATACTGATTTTTTAAAATATAAAAACTGATCGAAACCCTGCTAATGACTGACGAATAAAGTTCTCTCCGGGTCACATTGACCCAGTATGTCAACGTTCCAAAAATTTCAGTTTTTTTTTTAGCATTTCAATAGAACATCCATTTATTGGCCATTTGCCATTTTATCCAATACATTATCTCGTTGTAACGACCTTAATTTTCACAGAATTGACACTCCTGCTGGAATTGATTTTCCGACCAGGAATCTTTTTCACTATTTTTTCCATCCATCACTATTAATGCCACTATAAACATACACATTGACCATTTTGTACACCTTTTGACAAAAAAAAAACGGAGTTTTATAGAAGATTGTGTCGCTACAGGTCGAACTTCCGGCAGAATCGAAGCGTGCACCTTGCAGTCAAGAGGTCAAGGTCAACATGCGTTCTTTCACGCCGAAGATAATCGAGAATAATTGGAGCTGTGAGGAAAACACATTGGCAAATCGTAACAAAATCAATCATGAATTGGAGGCAACGATCGACAGCACAAAACCGACGATACAATCGTATCATTTGAAAAAAATCAGTCCGGGTTATTCGATGAATGATTTGGACAAAGTTTATCCAAACAATAAACTGCCGAATTTATCGATGGACAGTCTGAAAAACGTGTTAAAAAACACGGGGCTCAGTTACATGGACAATGGCGAAATATGTAAACACGAGATTGGCGGTTCGGTGCCAGATTTCAAAAAAATTTTCGTCACTGACTTCATCTGAATCAAATTTGATGCGTTTCGTTCATTCGTTTGCTTTTCCATTCAAGGAATTTTCAAAGTATCAACAATTCCTGGCTGCGAGAAAAAAAAACTCCTTACATAATGGAAAGAAATAAAAAAAACTATAAAATAAAAACGACTTTTCGTTCGATGATTCACGAAATATGAAAAATGTAAAAATCGTATCATAAACAAATGGCGAATTAATCTCGTCGCCAACATCCATCAAATCTCATCCCATATTTGTATTATATTTTACGTTTTACCTGAATTAATAATTGTTCCCGTTAACAATCACAATTGTATATAATTGTTGTAAATTTGTATCGTAATATTTAACAAGATACAGTAAATGTACAATACTACGAAAAATATACAAGATATTAAATCAATTCTCTGCAATTTTAATCGCTTGACAATAAAAGTTACGAAAAACTGGCTATTTTGACCCTAGATTTCTAGTTCGGGTCATTTTGACCCAAGACATAATCTATTTTTGCCACGAAAAGTAAGATGCACTTTTTATTTTTTCAAAAACTCAGTGAAACTAACCATTCGACGACATTGCAGCTGTAATTATTTGTTTAAAAAAAAATTAAAACGAACGAAAATAAAAACGAATTAATGAATTTGCCAAATAACGTACGTTGCTGAATAAAAAAATATGAAAAAATGGTAAAAACTATTGAAGGGATTGCAATAAACACTGATTTTTCAAATTTTTTTTTTTTTTTTATATTGAAAAACAAACAACCTGATGAAAATTTTTTGTACATAAACTTATTCTTAAAACAATTCACTTAGGCACAATTTTATCATCAATATAACGATAATAAATATTCTATGTATGAGCCACGTTTTCTATGACGAGCCTGTCATTTTATTTTTCTTTACGTATAAAAAATCTGGATGAAGAAAAATATCTACAAAACATTCTATTTTTTTTTTTTTTTTTTTTTTTTTTGCAACGAACCCTAATTTTTGTATATACCTTGACAATTTTTTTTTTTTTTTTTGTATATACGCAGACGTTTATCGGACATGAGCTTACATACGATAAAATGAGAAATATATGTGTGATGTATTTGCCATGCCAAAACGAACACCAATTATTTTGTAAAAGGTTTTTGCTCGAAATAACGAAAAGCTAATACAAATTCGCAATTATTTGATTCGTTTTTTTATTTACAATTGAATGAATTTTTCAAAAAAAGATGAATTCATAATAAAATTGAATTTCATTTGTGGTTTATTTCCTTTTTTTTTTCTTCTTTCAGTTGATAATTCGAAGTTCTTTATTTTTTCATCTTATTTTTGTTTTTGTAAGACAAGTCGTGTGAAAAATGATAAATCATCATTTGCGAGTGTGATAAAAATAGAAATTATGTAATGAATTTAAAAAAAAAAAAAAAAATGATTTGATTATGCGAGGACAATTATTCAGGAGTTTTCAATGCAACCCTCGATCGTGGATTAAAATATTTCATACGAATTTCTACTCGTTTTTCTTCATCTTCATCACTTGCAAAATTCATCGATTTTGGTAACAATGAAAATGATTTTTTTTCGTAAAATATAACAAAGTGAAATAAAGTATATTAATATTTTTGTTTTTTAGTTTTTTAGTGCGTATTGCCTATTCGAGGAACATTTTTCTGGTACCACGAGCTCATTTTATTCCTGATGACAGTGGTGAGCAGCTCGATTCTTATTATGCACATAGCATCGCTCTCGAATCCATCGGTCTTTTTTTTCGTTATGAAATTTCTTAAAAATATTTTTTTTTTCGTTCTCTCTTCATTGCGATAATTTTAAATAATATTTTTTTTTTTTTTTTTTTTGAATTCCCGTTGCACGTGACATGATTTTGCTTCACAATCAAACTCGATGATATTACGATCAAAATGGTGACGAAATAATGGATTATTTTACGCGACAGATTTGGCATCGTAAATATTTAAAAAGTACCAAAATTTCTTTGATACTTTCTTGGACCCTTTCGACTTAAATACAAAAAAAAAAAAAACATTCTTCACAAAATGACTCCAAATTTGTGAAATTTTCTCTTTATATTCATCCATTTCTTGTGGATTATTTCATTTTCATTTTCGTAAATTGTTTTTTTTTTAATAATGGAGAATATTTTTGAAAATAGAGTCGAAAAGTTTCTGTCTCTTTAGCTCTCCTTCTTTCTGTACTATTTTGTGCTATTTTTTTTTTCCGTGGTGTCCAACGAGATCTGCGATGCAATTTTGATAGTTTTTCGGTAGTCACTTAAGCCGATAATTTGTGACGCTTTAGCTGTCACGATCGAGAGAATCGAGAGTGTCGTTGCTCGAGGAATGCGTCAAATCGCTGAGTTCGTCGAGATGTTTCTGTCTCTTTCTGACGTTCCAATGAAGACACTCGGCGAGCGAATCGAACCAATCGGTTATTTGATCTGCTGCGCATATGCTTGGAACTGGATAAATCGATGTCGTCACTTGTAGGCTTTGGAGAACAACCGAAAACGAAAAAAAACACAATAAGAATGGCATTCAATGTTTCTTTGAATTTCGTTTCAAAAAAAAATAATGAAAAATCAAGTTTTCTCGTGATCGTGATTGGAAAATCGCAGATGTTTGTTTTTTCTTCTTCGTTATGCGTGAATAAGAACGAAGATGCAGTAGCCAACAGCCCACGTCTCGTTTGGACGCCCCAAATGAGAAAGTACACCACCTCGATGAATCGAAACGAGTTTCATGTTTATAAAACATTATAAAACATAGAATAATAGAGAAAAATGGTAGAGAGTCATTTTTCCAAAAAAAAAAAAAAAAAAAAAAGTAGAGACACGAATTTTTTGTAGGCCAGAAATTAATTGATTGTCTACCAAAAAGAAAGGATTCGTGAAATCAGTTGCAAGTGGACAAACAGAATGATAAAGGATTCCGAGTGAATGTAAACTTTAAATTATTTTTGTCATGTGCCATAATAATTTGTATAATCTTAAATAAATATTAAGATTTTTTTCAAATTGAAGCACATGAGAATATTTATTTTTCAAACAGAATTAATAAGTCGGTAAAATATGTTAAAAAATAATGTTCTAATGAATCGAAAAGTATGGATGGTCCTTGAAGCCAAAGAAGACGACCAGTGAAGGAAAAAAAAATATCAGAAAATGGGAAGATAGAGAAAGAGAAAGTGAGAGAAAAGCAAGAGAAAAGAAAAGAAATCGAGTTGATGAACGAATAAAAATATTCGCGGGACACACCTGTCCCCAACGCGTAGCTCTTGCTGATTTCGACCGTCGAAACAGACGTAGGCTGTGTTGCGAGCCTCGCTATTTGCCATTATCTGCAAACGTTGAAGAAGAAAAAAACACGGTTAGATCATTTATTTTTAATTTCTTGTTACCTGTCTCCGTGAAATAGTTCTTGACGATTTCTTCCGTCGAACGAGACCCACGAGGTGTTTCTGCTGTCAGCAGGAACGGAGATCTGATCGTCGCAATTAAATTAAAAATTGATTATCCCATGAAATCATTATCATCAATATTTTTTATCAAAATCACAAAAAACATATTATAGTTTCTCTCATTTTTTAAACCCAATAATTATTTTTAACAAATTTTCACTTATTCTTTCATTAACTCATGATTTTTCGTACGATAAAAAATCAATTGACAGCATTTTTCAACTGTGAATATATAGTTTGCATGAGACTACACATGCGAAACGTAAATATGAAAAAAAAAATAATAATAAAAAATGTATTTTTCTCACTAATAACATTGAAAGTTTATTTTCATAAAAATCACTCTCGCTATAGTGTTTCGTATTAATAAAAATAATGAAAAAAATCAACGAGAATGTGATGAAATGGATGATCGAGATTCAAAAACCATTTCGAAGGTTCGGGAAACGATTTGATGGATTAATTCGAATTTCTCATAAGTTTAGACATTTTCTTTAAGTTTAAGCTCCAATGTTTAATAAATGGAGTATAATTTTGAAAAAAAGCATATAAATTTATAATTTTTGTATAAATATACCTTCAGTTCGACACCCGCAGGAACAACGATTGGCCTGAACGACAATGAATGAGGACAGATTGGTGTGATCATAATGGCAGGTACGGATGGATGAATCATACTCGCACCAGCTGCGACTGCATAAGCGGTGGAGCCCGTTGGAGTGCTAACGATAAGACCATCGCCCTGTACGCTCGTAACGTGTTTTCCATCGATAAACAAATCAATGTTCGATAAATAAGGTGATGGGCCACGATCGACAACAACTTCGTTAAGAACCAAGTGATCGGTCGAGGGTTTGCTCGATTGTCTTTCTTCCCCTTTGCGTTTTATTGTACAACACAATCGACTACGGAGAGTAAGGGCTGCGTGACCTTGAATATTTATTCAAATTTATTATTTATATTTATTTTTGAACATAAATAATTCATTTAATTCTTAAAACTTTGGATATAACTTGCGAAATGATTGAGTAATTTTATTTACAGTTAAAATTATTAAAATAATTTGAAAAAATAATGTTCAAATAAAGAAAAAACGAAAGAAAAGAAAAATATTAGCTGGTAAAAGATTCATTGGCAAAAATAAAATGATGAAAGGATCGATTCTGAAAAATTTGATTAAATTCGTGATCAAACTCACCCTCGAGCACATTGGTGACTTGTTCTTGAAAATTGTCGAACTCAAAGGGCGTAAGAAAACCCAAAGAGCCGAGATGGAATGCCATTATTGGTGGAACTGATTGTTGAAACAAAAGACTGGCGTAGAGAAGAGTGCCATCACCTCCAAGGCAAACGATGAAGTCTATTTTGTCCTGCAACTCAGCCCCGTCCTTGAAAGTTGTAAGTCTGTCATGAACGCTCTGAAATCTTGGATCACGCGTAAGTGCCGGATCTTCCAGTACGGAAGTTTCCACATAGACGGCCATTCTTTTTTCCTGTCGTTAAAAAATATCCAACCTTCAATATCTTTGTTTCAGTTGTCTAACGACGTTGTTTTCTCAAAAGATTAACAAAAGTGCATGAAATTGTGTCCTCGTGTAACGTCCTTAGAGACTTGACGATTGCGATGATCGAACAGCTCGATTATTACTTTCAAATAATTACAACTATTTCTTTATTCTTCTTGTTATTTGATTTTTTTATTACCTCAATTAACCATGTAATCAGTTGCACGAACGGCGGAAGTACCGAAGAATCACGGACTTTCTTGATTACTAAAACTGTAAGCGGTGCTTTGTACCACGTCAGCCTCTGAGACGCAGGATCTTGAATCGTCCTAGAATTCAGATGAAAAACATTTTTAATACAAAACTTTGCTAAAAAATACGAAAATATTCGGAATAATTTAGAAAATTTAAATACGACGTGAAATTTCAATTTAAGGGGTTAATAAATGCAACAGTTGGCATAGGAAAATTTCAAGCTTTTTTTTCATAACTAAAATGTACTTTTTAACCAAAAATGCTTGTGGATGAATTTCGAAATAATAAAAATGTTAAAAATGTTATTAATGGATCGTGTAAAATTTTTCTGGAGCTCAGCGTCAAAAATCTTATTTGTTTGGGTTTGTTTGTGTTTCAAACCCTTATCAAAATTCAATCGTTTTCAATGACGATTGAATTTTGCAACATTTGTTTATGAACGATAAAAAATTATTTGCATATTCCTAACAGAGATGGAATTTACTCCGAACGTGTCAACAACTTATTAAAAAAAATAGAAAGAATGTGATTTATACCAAATATTAAGATCGAGTGACTGAAATAAAATGCAAATGAAACGGGGCGACGAACTTGATCGAATCTTAAGGCTCGAAGGTATGATCGATCGTATTATACATTATTGGCATGATCAAGCGAAAGTGAGTAATCGTGCAAAGGATTTTGCATGGCCAAAGATGCATCTGATGAATTAAGGAATATCTCATGAAAATTTAAAACTTGCCAAGTTCAAGGTTCATCAATGCAATAAGCGCGTGAATGAGACGATAAAGGAAAAAAGGTTTCGAAAAAAAAAAAAAACGTAAGAATGTAAATTCGTTCTTTTTTACGTGACTGTTTTAAAATATTTTTCCCTGAACAATTACGAAGAGTAAATATTATTTTAAAACAGATTCGAAGATTTTATTTGGAAATTCACACAAGTGCCTTTTTTCTATCGTTTCGGAGTTAATAACCTAAACAGCGGTTAAAAAAAAAAAAAAACAAAAATCAACGTTTATAATAATGCGATATCGATAAAACTTGCACGAGACCCTTCGTTTCTCCCAAACAAAACCAAAGTCCGTTCAACGTTCTCTTTCTTCATCTTCTTATCAACACAACTTTTTAAAAGTTACGTCAATCGACAAGAATTGTAAGCAATATTTTGTTTTTGCTTCGAGTATATCGGTGTATGATGAAAATGTCGGAATGTCAGGGCCACAACGTAATTGAACAACGATGATTCGAAATAATTGGAACTATTTTTACATTCACTCACCAATAATCGAATCCATGATTTTTTTTCAATCTTATCTGTTTTTTTAGTTATATATATATATATTTTTTTAAATTATAAAGGCAATATCGATTTTGTCCCAAAATATTAGTTCGTTTATCTTATTTTCGACAAATTGTTTTTATTTTTATTTTTTATTCTCTCGACTAATTTTGCTTCTGTAAGAGCTCAGAAAATACTTTCGTTTTTATTATTTTCACTTATTTACAGTTGTACATGATTAATAAAAAAAAAAATGATGGAAAAAGCATGATGTAGTGAAATTTATGAATGAAAATACATTTGGAGCAGGTGATAACGAACCTTTCAAATCCAACCATGATGCAGCAGTCTTGTAAATTCTCAAATATCACTTGTACAAAATCTTAATATTTAACGGCTTCGAATTTGCACTTTGAATATAAAAAATGACTAAATCCAAGAAACGTTGGAGCGCGAAAAAATAGAATAATAAACTAAAAATGAAGAAAATAAATTAAATGAAAAAAGAATACGTCGTCTCAGTTTCGTTGAAAGAAATGATTGCTTATCGTTTGAATTAATTCTAATGATATGAAATTTCGATCGAATAAAACTTGAGCCGGACGGAGACGAGCATGTTGGAGTGGTCTTGGGTCGAGGGTCTCGTGGACACTGACAGCTCCCACTATCACGACACGTTTTTTTTCTTTAACGTTAAACTATTCATCTTTGAAGCGCATGCGCGTTTCAATGTGTGCAAATTTTTTGTATATAGTCGCTAGATTTCTTCGTTCACAAATATTGTTTATTGTGTTTTTTTTTCTTCCTTTTTCAGCACAAATAATGAACTTCGCGATCATTAACTTGCACTTTCAAATGACTTTTTAATCGAGCTGTTACAACATTCACGTGATCATTTCCACGAGCTCAATCTCAAAATTCCTATCATCACCGTTTATTTCCATCCATTTATTTATTACTTATAATATTTTTGTAATTGTATTTCATTTGGGACATTCTAATTGATGAATCGTAGACATTTACATTCGTGCTTATAATTAATTGCGACAAATTGAATGTTTTGATTTTTTATTCGAAAAATTATCGTACGAAAGTTCGCCAAAGACGCGATATTCAGAATTCATTGCTGAAGATGGCAATCAAATCAATATTTTCCTCAAATCAATGAAAACTCGAATGTCATATTTTCGAAATTCTTCAACTTTTGTTTTCTAACCTGGTAATTAAATAAGATCTTGGTTTTTTGTTATGATTTTTTTTAACTGATTCAAAGAGTACATTGTTTACCTAATAAATTTGTTGAATCGCGTGTTTTTTCGACAAGAAATTCTTATCAATTCCTTCCTAAAAAAACAACGGCTGATTTTTAAAAAAATTTATAAAATTTCGAGCACTTTCCTGTTGACAAACGTTGCAGTATGTTATGGACGGAAGTCTCTGTGCAGCACGATTTCATGTCAAGAAATTAAATCTCGAATATATAGCTCGATCTTGAAAAACGTGATTTTTATTTTAATCGCTGATTCACGACGCACGTTCGCAAAATAAATTACTGCTTTCTTTATTGTATAAAAAATTGAAAATTCATGAAACTGTCATTCTGACAAGTTATGGATTGTCATGCTCGACGATATTATTTGAAGTAATATATATTTAGTGACTTACATGACCATCGCAGAGTTTTTCATTATTCGACCACATGGCCCGAATTGTTGTACTTGACTGGGGGCGTTCAGGCTCCTCGTTCTCCTGCAATTATAAAAACATCATTACATCGTTATAAACGATTCAAATATTGTTTTATTCAAAATTGTATTCAAAAAACATTGAAACACTACAACGAAATTAGGTGCAAAAAATTCGAAAAGATTCACTCTTCAGAATGCGAGATATCGTAAATAAAAAATTACGCAATTTTACACGCGTTCTTATGGGGAGTAACAGCAGAAAAATAAACATTTCATGAAACAAGTCCAAAACTTTTCAAAAGATTTTTTCCATCAATTACAAACATATGACGAAGTTTGTTTGAATAATCAAAAATGTTGACTGTTTAGTTTCGGAAATCCAACGCTATGAGCTCTATTCTGACGTTTCTATAAGAAATAAGGAGTAAAATTATTCAAATATTCCGCGAGTTGTATCCAAGTTTTGAAAAATTAACTAAAGATTCAACTTTTGACCGTGACGGTGGCGGGACTACTACGTGAGGGCTAAAGTCTACAAAATCGCCAGTATTTCAAGGTGTCAAATGAAAGCGAATTAAAAAAAAATGTTTTACGTTATTTGTTCGTAAGCTGTGTCTGTAAATTCGAATCGAAGCATTTACTTCAATAGTTTGTTTGAAGATGAGTTCGTTCTGCAATTCATAATAACGAATAAAAATAGGTTTGAATTTACGAACAGTCACGTTTTTGATAAAGCTTATAAAAAAATAGACAAGTGTACGTCGTTTATCGATGCAGTGTCGTGCACTATTATTGGAGATTGTTTACTATACCGATTGTGATTAAACACGACGATTGTAAGAAAAAAAAAAAGAAAAAAGAAGAATACACTAACAACTATTGCACACGCGCCACTCCACTTGATTTAACGCTGTCATTTAATCGATTATCTACACGTGATCGAACGATCATAGCTTTTTATTTCCTTGTCGATAACTAAAATTTATCATAACAATTCATGCCTGTTTGGAGGTTACGATTACAAAAAATGGGTTACAATATTAAGCTGTCGTAAGTGTTTGTTAAAGTTGTTTCCTACGTCAACACAATCTGGAGTTTGATATCTGAACCCTGTCAACGAACGAAATGTATTCTTCGATGTCCAAATAAACGATTAAGTCAAGCGACTCATTTTGACGACGTTCCAAAACATTTTTTTCTCACATTATTTATCAATACGTACAATTAAATTCTCTTTTTTTCACAAAGCATTATTATTATATGCTATAGTGCTAATTCTTCTTTCGGTCGACTCTTAAATTACGTCTTTATAAAGACAGGAAGTCTTTAAATAAGTCTATGATAATTTTATCTGTGACGTACTCTATGACGGAAATATTGAAAATAATCACGATGTGATATTTAAATAATTTGATAGTAGATTCGCAGAATATTTTATTATTCAAGAAAAATAACAATAAATTCGCCAAAGCATGAATTTTTAAATATCATATTTCACGATATCATATTTTCATTCAAAATGTGAGAAAGAAATGTCTATATTTTTAAGTAATTTCAACACCGAGGAGTTTATTTTGCTCCTTATGAGATTATTTACAATAAATTCATACAAGGTCTCAATTTTTTTTGAATTTTCTTCATTTCTGAATAAGAGTTGTTCGTTCATGGAATTTTCTTTGTTTCCAATTAAAAAATCACCTACAAAAGATTGAAACGACGAAGCCCAGAATAAAATCGAACTGGTTAATTTGTCAAAAATCTCGCGACGAACAAAATAAGCAGTCATAGACTTTGAAATCACTTTAAAATTATAATTAAATCTTCTAATAATAACTATGAAAATATGAAATCGTAGAATTCTGTATTTAATAGTTAATGGTTCCAGCAATCCTGCAAAGTATCAAATTTTCCATATAAGTCATTTGACAAATGTCAAACCACTATTTTAGCTCAAATCGGAAGTGTTCTTATTTATTTTTCAAATGAGTCTGGTTTCATTAATATTTTCACTAGTTTTACAGTATTCAAACATACGCTATGTAGAAAAAAAGTATAAATTTATTGAGTACATTCTCGAATGAACTTCGTCACGTGTCGTTTTGTGTAGCGTGACTATTTTCTATTCATTTGATTAACTCTCTATAACAAGCGATCATTTCGAATGTTCTGTGTAATTTAAATGAACATTGAATTTCCACACAAGCTTAAAATATTCAGTGTTATTTATTTATTTATTTATTCATTCGTTTTCTTTTGTATTTTCGTTGTTAATTGGTACCTGAGAACTCTGTTTCTGTTGCCATTCTCCAATGTCAGTTTGTTCATGCCATTTTCCAAATTAGCTTCAAAACTCACGTCCCAGCCGTTCAATGCGTTATCGCGTAACGGCGATACTTGATCCATCATGATACACTTTATTTTCTCCGTTTTACTTTTAATTGAAAAGGAATAATAAAAAATTTCAACGATATCGACAGTTCGAATAATCAGATAGTTGTGATTTTTTAAATGATTTTATTTTTTCGGAAGTCGTTGAGCAAGCAAAATGGTAACTATTTTGTGTGGTTTCCGTTAGGAAATTTTTTACATATATTAAAACTTCACGTTGCGAAATCTTGTATAGATAAATGTGTAAATAAGGAATTAGTTGAGTCGAATTTTTCTTTCGAATTGTTGATTATAAATATGTTTGCTACATTTTTGTAAGAACAACTAAAAATTTTAGAGCTTCACGTTTCGGTTGTGCTATCAAAAAGTAAACAACATTTTTACGACAAGCAATTTAATCTACAGAAACTTAATTCTTATCAACTATTCAACTACTCAATCGCAATTTCTAAATGTCGAAAAATTCTCGCCAGCGAAATCGACGGTGGAAAAAAAAAACAATATATATGTATAGAGAATAAAGATACGGCCAGTGAAAGAAATACGAGTCTATCGTATGACGAAATCAAAGTGGCACAATTCACGAATGATCGATGAAAACTGGACCACGAGAACAAAAAAAAAAAAAAAACTTTCTCTCTTCCCTGGGTATATAAAGGTTAACTACTGAAGTCAACATTGTGGCGTCACTCTGCGAACGTCACAATAAACTTGATAAATTTGCGTATCAATATTAATATAAACATCCAATGATTTTTTTGGGCGTGCAAATAAAATTGAATTTTTGATCGCAATGTTTACTAGTAGAATCGAAATCCTTCTGTCTTTTTTTTTTTTTTTTTTTTTCAAATTGTTTTTAATATAAACAAATATTGAATGGAAATCGATGACAGGGAATAAGAAATAGAAAATCGTACCTAGTGCCCTGAATCGCACGCGTTGAATTTGCAATGGAAATGAAGCAACCGTTTGTAATTACGGGAGCAGTTTGATTCGAAATAAATTAAGCACACCTTTTGATCGTCACACGATACGTGTGAGGGAAAAGTTCGAAGGGGCTTGAACTTTCGGATTCGAATTCCGGGGTCAAGAGAGGCTTCTGGTCACAACGACAATGGAACAATCTTTGGCGACAAACTGACGTCGTATGAGCTTTCCACTAGTGTCTCGTGATGGAATCGAGTTTTAAAAAACTGCTTCCGTACAACAGTCGACGAAAGACCGGAGGCTTTGATTGACAGACAATGGACACAACGTTTTTCATTCTATCACCTGAGTTTTTATTTCGTGCATTAAAGGACATTCGGTTTCTAAGAAGTGCCATTTTTTTTGGAGCTGCAGACTGTCCCATTAAACTCTCGAAAAATAATTAAGGAATTATACCAGTGACTTGGCTCGAAGAAATCTCTCCCTGTTTCAAAGTGGATTTTCATTTTTTGTTCCTTCTCTCACGGATAGAAAATCACTGTACAAATAATTATGGTACCTTGTGTTGGGGTTCCATTTCGTCCATTTTCATGGTTTTTATACTAAAAACATTGTAATTTTTGAGTCTATCCAATATTTAAAATTACAATGTTTTTAGCACGAAAGCTGACAATTTAGAAACGTAACATTATGGTACCATATTTATTTGTGCAATTATTTTCGCTCCGTGCTCTTTAACTTGGCAATAATACTTGAAAAAAAAATTGTACAAGTCCGAACGGATGTTTATGAAAAAAAGTCCAGTCGACACATGAATAATTAGCATCTCATTCAATCGATTACAACATCAATTAAGCGAACCAGCAAAAAGTGTTAGACTAGATTTTGTGTTACAAAGTCCAATACTGAACTTTGTGCGGTCCAAAGGGGTTCGTGAGACTGCAAATTCCATTTTGTGAGTCATACAAATAACTCTGGGCCTTTTGTAAAGCGAGTGACCGTCACAGTATATTTTCGAGACTGAAATGTAATTCAAGCTGAGCAAAAAAAGAAAAAAAAAAAAAAGAAAATCATAATAACTGCTTTTGCTATGATTTCGTCAACGTTCATTAGACTCTGTTCGTCTCTAGAAAAAGTGCATTTTGCACATTCGTCATACGGTTACCGCAGTTGGATAAAAGAAAATAATTTAAAAAAAAAAAATGAAAACTTGCAGATTCAGACATCTACCATTTTTAAATGATTATTTTATGTGTTTTTATTCAAGTCTGAATTTCATAGTTTTGTTTTGCAGGTTCGGAACGTCGTCATTGAGGACCTTGGGGATAAATGGCCAGTAACGAAGAAGGTATGGGCTTTTTAGTTCAACTCATGGTCATCTCGGGTAGTCAAACGCGGACTATTGCACGAGGGTTACACGAGAAAGGCGAAAGAAACGACTTGCCTGAGGAAATAAAAGTGAAAGGGGATATTGGATGTTGGTTATGACCAGATATAGTGAACAGACCGTGTACCAAAGGTCTTTAAGGGACAAGAATTAATAGAATACCCTTAAAGAGTTGTACCTTCTGTTGGAATTTTTCTTCTCCACAAAGCAGGTACAATTTTTCTTTTTTTACTTTTCCTGTTTCTTGCATTCCTACGTTTCCTTTCATTCTTTTTTCTAATGCATTCCTCAGAGTGTTCTTTTATCCCTTAAAATGTTTATTTTCTGTTAACCTACTTCGACTTACAATTCAGCTATTTATAAGCTATTTATTTATCGAAATAAAAGATGATGATTCGATAAATATGAAAAAATGGATTTTTATTTTTCATTTTTTTCTCTTCAGTAACATTATAAACTCAAGAATGATGAAGCAATTTATGAAATAAGTCAGGTACTGTTTACAGGATCAACAACTATTAACACAAGCAAAAAGTATGAACTTGATCATCCAGCAAAAAAATCTTCGTTTATATAAATAGTAGCATGTAATTAACACGTGTACGATCAACGAATATTAACTACGACATAGAATTTCTAATTTAGTAAAATGCTGTACGAAGCGTATTAGGTTCCCGCGGAAATCGAAATTCCCGAGTCTTGTATCTCATTATTCTTGTAAAACTTTCCATTCCAAGGTATCCAACGTTATGAAAAGTTGGACAGTTGGAGGAATGTTTAAATGGATGAAAATTTGTGCAATATTTCGTCAAGATTTTGATAAGATCGGTTTCCTTTCGCTATTTCAAATGGCCATCGATTAATAATACAAAATATATATCGTTATGACGCTGACGATTTTTTTTTTTCGACAATGAAACGCATGTCGTCGTGGAATATGGTTCACATTGATGGTTTTTTTTTCGTCGCACTTTTCACTGATGAATTTTCAATCTCTTCGCCAAGACAAACGATCGGTAAACAGATGATCGTTTAGAAAAACAATGAACCGCAGCAAACAATGATATTCCGTCGATGTAAAAAAAGATCTCGTTAAAAGACACACGCTACGAACGATAACGAGGTGATAAGCGTTTAATTAGTTGACCCTATCGCAACATTGCCGGGCTTCAAATGACCAGCCATCACCGACAGTGTACTACTGATGTATACGACAGTAAACTCAGAACTGGCACTTCGAGACAAACTCGACGAGGCTCGCACGTAATCGGATTCCTCTTGAACAAGGAGATACTCTCGCACACTAACAAACCATCTCACAAATACCGGTATACACCGTCAGGTTTTCTCAGTCGGTAATAAAGCTCGAGACGGTTTCGTGAAGAAAAATAAAAGAACATGACTTATGCGGAGATGCAATCGCTTTGGGTCGCAAATTCCGATGAGGTTGCAAGAAATACTCGTAGTGGGGTTTAAGGGAAAAAAAACTTTTTATTCTAATCTAATTTTGAACGATATAGAACTCAAGACGAAAAAAGGTGAAGGAATAAATTCGCATTCAATTTGGTTTATTTCTTTCCAACGATTTTAAAAGTAAACCTTGAGGACGGAGTACAACCATTAATTTTTATCAGACGACCATTTAAATCGGTTGAAAAGGCTCTTTGACGAAGTGAAAAATAAAGAAACTGGGTAATTGTAATCCATTTTCTTCAAAGTAAGGACCACGTCTCGTCATCTTTACCTAAACTTTCAAGTTTCTAAATATTCAAAGATCAATATAAGTCGTATGTGGTTTATTAATAAATAGAAGATTTGCAATCTGAAAATCTTGAAGCTTGAAGTGATGATTACGATAAGAACTCGATACACTCATTAGTTCCACGATCTTTTTTTTTTTTTTTTTTACAAAACCAAGCTTTGGTTCTAACTCGATTATCTGAATTATGATTCAAGTTCAGAATTTATCTATCCATGTGTGATTTCGTGAGTGAATTTATCGCTGAGATAGAAATGCGCAACAAAATATTGTCGTAAGCCAAGACAGCTCTCGATTCAGTAAATAATAATATTTGTAGTGTCGGGTTATTTAATTGTAGGAATGTTTACTGTATGAGTGAGATGTCTCGAAAGTCCTGCCCTCCGACGGTGAGGATGGATACTGCGTCAACGTATCAATTTACCTACTCCCTGAGCTCGAGATTCATTGGGTACTAAATTCGCAACGTACATCCGTACGATCGGAAAGTGTGAAGAGAATAAATGAATTGCTTTATTCACAAGTGTAACCACGTTGTACGAAATGTCGTGATAAGAAAACAGGTGAACGCAGGGTACATTGTGAATTCAACATAAATCTACGTCATTACAACAGTCGGTGTGAGAAGAAAGGGTTTTATGAGCTTTAATAAAATCTGCGTCATTAGAAGCCTAAGGTTTAACCTCAAATGACATACCGGTATGGATCAAGGAACATTGAAGAATTTTCAGTGAAGTTTAATGTTCTTTGTTCATAGTTTATAATAAATCGAACAGTATTTTGAATTTCTATGATATTCTATGATTTAAAAAATTAGTTTTTGAGGAACCTTTTCATAAGAATTTTCCCTTCCAAATTGAAATCAAATCTTTTATTACGAGGTTCGAGCTAGACTGCTATTTTTTCCCCCCTGCGTAGTACCGAACAGCGAGGCATAACGAAGAATTTTACAAACAAAGAAATTTGTGCCAGAATTTAACAAGAGTTTCAATTACTACATTGTTTTTCTAATTGGGAAAAAAGCGGAGCAGAAATATGGAGAAAATTCTTCAGTAAACGTGTATAAGTTTGCGTGTAATTGAACTCTTTGATGTGACAATAACCCTTCAATTAATGTTAGAAAAGTTATCTAAACATATGACCTCCCTCGAACTTAAAGGAGAAACAAAATGAGCAGATTTCTTATTGTCTTAAGTACCCAAAGAAACAACAAATGTTCCAAACCCATTTACCTCGTTCATACCTTCTCTCGAGTTCCTCCTTGCGTCTTGTCTCAACACTATTAGAAATACTTTCCATTTTTTTTATTGTTTTTCACATCCACTAAATTCATGCAGCACCGGCGTATTGGAAAACGTTTTTGTACAACATTAATGGTTTGCGAACGAACGGAGACTTGAGGTCGCCACCGTCGGCGAGATGGTATTGCTTGCGGCCACGACAACGACTACGGCTACGACCATCATCACGTTCGACGAGCCTTTTGCCATGCCGCGCAGACTCGGCTTAGTCAGAAAATCGATGCTATATATAGTGGCCACATACCGAGAGGAAACACCCTCTCGATATGAAATTTCTTTAATTCGAACCATCAAAATGATAAATTGGAAAAAAATATTTATTATGTTCACTTAAATTCATGTTTATTATTATTTTTTCAAAAATTGGAGTAAAATTCAAAAAATATTCCGGTACCGGGAATCGAACCCGAGCCTCCTGGGTGAGAGCCAGGTATCCTAGCCACTAGACCATACCGGATGACATGTTAAATTATCGTACCTACCGAAGTGTGTAAAACATTGTTGAAACATCGTTGAAAAAAAAATTGAAAAGAAAAAAAAAAGTGGAGTAATTTTGTGACCTTAATTATTTCTACTCCAAATGTAGTTTCGAAGACTACCAACGGTTTTTGATGAGAATAAACGCTGTCTGTGTTTCGAAATCAAAGCACAGTTCACTTATTCCAATAAATGCCTTTATTAGAAATCTCGTCTAGGAACATATTCTTCTTTGAAAAATATTATTTTTAACGAGTACCTTCCCGGGTTGTTAAACTGGAAAATAAAATAAAAAAATTCGGTTCCTTTTCGGTCGGCGTGTACGTAAAAAACTATGTTGATTATTTTCACTTAATTTCATGTATTTTTCAAAATTTTACTCCAATTAAAAAAAAAATACTAGTATTTTTTATAAATTGGAGTAAAATAAAAAAAAATATTCCGGTACCGGGAATCGAACCCGAGCCTCCTGGGTGAAAGCCAGATATCCTAGCCACTAGACCATACCGGATTATCAAAGATCTTTTTACAATTTAACTACTTCAACAAACCAAACGAAACTAAATTTCGCAAGTCCGGAATGTCGTACCCAAATCTGTCTCGATAAAAATATTGATCAGCGTACATTCGCGATCCTCAGTTCCGAATATCACTCGCATTTTTACCAGTATAACTAGTTTTGTGTGTCGAAAAAGAAAAAAAAACTTATGAGCATGAAAAGTGTGTACGAAAATATTTGTTCATTGTTTGATGCAACGAGAAAAATAAAATATCACGATCCAAAAGGAAACGTACTGAAAGGAACGAAAGGAAATGTACTTGTCTCAAGTAGCTACTGCGACTCTTGATCTGTGTCAAGGCAAAAATATTTGAGAGCAGTTGACTAAAAATATGATGCAAAGTTATAAACATTTGCAGCTAAATCATTTTTCAACTTGTTTGTACAAAAAAAAAAAATTTCTTTATGTGGTTAAATCTATGGGCACCGTATAAGAGTGACGCAGGTTTATTTATGCAATGAGCCACGTAGGTCAACTTAAGTATGTCAACTATTTACCATGCAAGAGGAATCATGAGGCTCACGATCACGGCAAAGACGTAAACAGGGGCCGATGTATGAAATCTATCCCAGGAAATTGTGTAATACACTGTTTACAATTCACCGTTGGAAAAACATTGTAAAAGTTGAACAACAACTCGGAAAACTTGGACGTCTGAATATAGTAGAAAAAATTTCGTGCCATAGCACCTAGCAACAGGTGGGAACAGCAGCGCCCCTGAGCGTCCGAGACGAAACTCGATTCACTAGCCTTGCTTTTCGTCGTCGCCCCTCAACGGGGAACGAATCAACGTTTGAAAAATAGAACGCTGTGATTGGATGACGAATTCGCGCGTCCAAACAGTCTTCCCCACCAGAGTGGCAACAGCAAGAAGCTCACGAGAGGGCTTCGTAGTTCGTCGTCTCCATCGTCACTCCCTCCAACGACTCGGCGTGTATACCGTGACTTTGAGTGTGCTATCGTCTTTTTGCGAAAAATAACGAACAGTAGTAGATACAAAATTGAGATTCAGAACATCAAAATGATAGATTGGAAAAAAAAAAGTTGATTATGTTCACTCGAATTCATGTTTATTATTATTTTTAAAAAAATTGGAGTAAAATTCAAAAAATATTCCGGTACCGGGAATCGAACCCGAGCCTCCTGGGTGAGAGCCAGGTATCCTAGCCACTAGACCATACCGGACTTGACGGAGAGTGAATTTTAGACTGTTTTAATTCTAAAGCTAAACGTTTTGATCGAAAGGTCTTCCATCAAAACGAGCGATCGAAAGTTGACCGAAAAGTCTTTGAATTTTTTGAAAATAACGGTTGCAACGTAATAACGTTGCCTAGACACATTCTCATCAAGATCCATTGATTGATGAATCACTCAGCGAATCATAGAAATTTCAAGTATAGAGCCAAGACTTCAGAGAAACAAAACACGATGTATTCAAAGGTGTTTACAATTTCTCCAGTGCGCAATATAATGTTATTTCTTAATCTAATAACGATTTAGACTTACGGCCAGGTGCCAGAACGTTTTCTTCTCCGTGCTTCCCTTTCTTTATCCCCATGATCGCCAATACATTTCCATTCGCGAAGTTCGCTGACGCTACTTCTTCTCGGTTTGTGCTCCCTCACCATGTTTTCAATTAGATTTTGTATTTCGTTCAAAACCAATTAACACTGATCACATGATTTAGGTAAGAGCACAGTTTTGTTCACTGCTCGACGGTATAATGAGCTTTTGTCAACTTTTACATCAAATAATCATTGTAATGAAAGCAATCATAGTGACAGAAGGAAACTCAAATGTTTCTTCGTAAGAAGGCTACGAAGTGAAGCACTTGATGCTGCGCGATTTAATATTCCATGACATGGAGCATTGGTCAATCAATCCAGATAAAGCAACGAGTGGTCGAACGTACGTCACTGCAAGCCACTAATTATTACTCGGCTGGAATGGAGAGGGTGTACTAATACAGCAGTAACAGCAAAAGTGATTGGAATTCAGGCGTCGCGTGAACGATCGAAAACTGGCCGGTATCTGAGTGTCCCCGGTCGAGACTCCGAGCCAGATTCCGTTAGTAACGTAG
Organism: Campoletis raptor; assembly: GCA_948107755.1. NCBI lineage: Eukaryota > Metazoa > Arthropoda > Insecta > Hymenoptera > Ichneumonidae > Campoletis > Campoletis raptor. The sequence goes on from OX403626.1 coordinate 14,437,746, forward strand.
TAACAGCACGAGGCTATGAGGACTTTCAGCAAACACTAAGGCTATGACGAAAGACGGAACGAAATCAGCTGTTTGGAGTGTTCCGCGTGCCACTTAAGATCGTAGCTGTGTTTAAAGAATTTGACTAGTTTAATATGGAACGACACAGAGACACAAAGTCTCTGATTGTCAAATTCACACGATAAAAACTTTGTCACAGAGTTTGATGATTGACTTTCTTTTTTTCGCAACGAAAACCCAAGTTTCTTCACTGTGTCACGGTAGATTGCCCCTCGACGATTTGATTTTACTACGCAACCTACGATCACACGCTGAAACCACTAGAAAAATAGAAATCTTTTACTAGTCACGAATGAACCAGTCACTGGCATTAATGGTAGCGGTAGGATGAGCAGCTCCGGTGTTCCGATTGACTGCTCCTTCACGCAGTGTCTTCCGTAAGTGGATCATCACACAAAAGATTTGTTTCCAAATTTATTGACGACGATGACTGCGCGGTTTTCCAATTCTCAGGAATTCTACACAATCCGATAGATTTTCTTTCGAACTTCGATAACGTTCCAAGTAATCTCCCAAATTGTTATTGATATTCCATTACTGTATGATGTACAAATTTAATGGAAAACGTCGCTCCGCTGAGAATTTCAATACCTGTTGATTCAAACTGGTCCAATGGATCGCGAACCAGACAAATTTTGCTCAAATAAATTCCACTTGACGACAAACGCAATGTACCTTTATTGCAAAAATGCACAAAATAATTGATCTCTTCGATTCATCCAACAATTTGGACTATCAGTCAACAAATCCGTTGACGTCCGCAATGATCTCTTAAGAATAATTCTATCAAATTTTTCGGACACATATGATTGATCATTGATTATGTCAATACTGCAAGTGTATCACAATTCAAAAATATGTTTTTTCACCACTGTCACTGAGAAACGACACTTGAATGCTGGTAATTACCCTACGGACACGAGGCCGATGATTTGCCTTAACTATTCCTATGCGGTCGTCGTTAAGGAACGTCAATGAGACACGACTGCTGATACTTTACTGAAAGAATGTGTTTCCCGTAGGGGCCTGCTCCGGTCGCATACAAGCTGTGGTATAAGCGAGAGCGAGTAAAGAAAAAAAACAAGGAGGATGATAGAGAGAGAGAGAGAGAGAGAGAGAGAGAGAGAAAGAGAACGAAAGACTCCAGCCAGTGAATAACCACGTCCCGTATTACACTATGCATGTACACTCGTAGCTCTGTGATCGTACATGTTGCCGCGGCGATGGATATACCCCTCCTTTTACCCCTAAGCCCCACCACTCTTGAATCATATCACTAGGCGATGATAAGAAAAGAATACACATAAATGAAAACTTACGAAAGAATATACTAACAAAATAGCACAAAATGTATCTAATCCGATTTAACATACTCGTTTTCTACTCGATATGACAAAAAGGTCACATGGTATCCACGGTCAACGGTCGTGCAAACATTCATAACATCACGTCGATCCAACGATGTTTCGATAAGGATTATATGAAATAAGGTCGTATAATCATCATTTTATAACACATGGCACACGTCAAGCAGTTTGCTGATCGATTGAGTGGATAGGCCGCTTTGCCGGTTACTACCAGCGTCGAGTCTAAAACAAAGGTGGGCCATGGACAACAGTTTGCAATTTAACGAAATATGTTCAACCGAACAACAAGGCCAGACAACTGATCGTGATTCCAGAGACTATTAACGGGGATATTGTATCTGGTGAAAATTCATTTTTTTTTCTCTCAAAAAAAAAAATGTCCCTGTACAAATACTGTACTGTTTGGTCAAAACGTTTTCTCAATTGACAATATGATGGAATAACACATTTCGTTGAGTCTAGAAACTATGCTCAATCGTTTGGTAAATATTTTCTTGTCCAACCTACCGATTAAATGCTTCGTTCAATCGGAAATGATGGTCAATCGTGCCTCGAACGACAAACAATATAATAACAGCAGTTGATAGAAAGTAGGAACTTCACTAGTTTCAACACCAGAACAAAGGATCGTTTTTGTTTACGCTTTTTAATGCAATACTTTTTATCGAGCTCAGTGTTCCAATGAGGGAATTGGTGTCTAAAAACAAGCGTTGAAGCGAAAATTTTCCACCCATGATCGAGAAAGCAATCGTTTTGTGAAAGTATCAGTCAATTATCAACTTTAGATACTATTTTATTATTCTTCTAGAGAACCTCCACTATGTTCTGTATTTGTGCTTCTAACACCACGAAAACTAGCATTTTTGCAACACATAAGATTGACGGGCCTTGGGAAATCCAGTATATTGATTCGTCGTGACAATTGAACGGATTTTCGTCGCGATTTAACTAATAAATAGGATTTCGAACAATATGTATATTAATAATAAATTGCCAGAATGTTTCAAGGCCCTCTTTAGACTCGGTTTGAATTTGAATTATTCGGTGTGAAAATCCCACAGTTTTTGTTAGCAATAGAAAAAACAGTTGCGTTTTAATCGCGGTCCGTTTCGTTTTTTTTAGATATTTCCATAAAGTTGTGTTAAATTCAGTAGCCAACCAGGGTTTGAATGAAGGTGAAAATTGGATGGGGCGGGAGAAAACATAAAAAATATCACACTTAAGGTGCCAGTAGGCATTCCACGTCACTAGTTATTTTGATATATGCCACGAAGGTGTCGAAAAGGAGCTCAACCCGAATTCACTGAAACCTGCCAGCAAGAATCGTCCTTCTTACGTAATAAGAAAGAAAATAATGCTCCAAACACGATGGTCAAGTCGCGAAACGCGGTTAATGCATAACTGTAAACCAGTTGTCGAGGGATAATGCGATTTCTGTATGGAAATCATTGTATTTTATTGAGAACGATCGAGAGCGATCGCGGATCTCTCATGTCGTGGAGTTTCAACGTGGTTTGTTACATCATCATCCAGCGCTGCATTACTACTTGCGTTCGAAGTCACTGACGGTGAGCCAAAAAATACGCGTACTTGTTCCAACGGGTGCCAAATGAAACCAGAGGAATTTAGCGTTTAAAACGCACTGAGCGATTTTGCTCTTTCTGGCCATATACGTAAATATATGACGTAAGACACCTTTTATGTAAATGACAGAATTTTAAAAAAATCATTTAATAAATTTGGAACATTCAAACTCTTTCAATAGCTCAATCATTTTTCGTATTTATTGTACGAAATTACACAAATATGAAAAATATTAATTGCCGATTTTATACGAGAATGAGAATACTCTCAGTTGCCAAAAAATTTTGAACAAAGATAAAGAAACTGACAACTCCGAAGCCAACAGCTTTTTACAACTCTAGTAAATGAAATTCCAGGTTTTTGCGTGTATTTTGGTTATTCGAATTTGGAGCCCTCTCACTATTTACATTTCTTAATTTGATCATTTTAATTAGATCTCCGTTGCCCGAGATAATTTTGCCATATGGAGCAACATTCATGTAGCGATGGTGGTGTAATGGTCAGCATAGTTGCCTTCCAAGCAGTTGATCCGGGTTCGATTCCCGGCCATCGCACATTATTTTTGCCTTCTGGAAAACTTTTTTTTTTGCGCCGTTCATTTGCCAGTAAAAATGAAACATTTCGACGGGGTTTTTCGTAGTACACATGAACATTTATCGCTTTTGAGTACCAAGTCTTCGAGGCAGCATTCGAATCAATATTCCGTGCAAATTTCTTGGCGCTAATTTAAATTTTGAGAATGCAGAATCTTTATGTTCAATTTGTTTTCGTGGCAAACAACATCTGAATAAAATTCCATTTGTTATTTTCAAAAATGAATATTTACGTTTCATTTTTTGCAAGACAGCAAAAAAAAAACAGATTTCTGCTGAGCTCATAATCAGTGGGTCAGGGAGAAGAAAAAAAAGGTGCCCGTGATTGACCTAGAGAGATAAGTGTCTTAGGTCATTCATTCGATCAATTTAAAAAATTCAACTGGTAGTTTTTTATCAAAATCTTGACACTTTAACTCCTTCATTATCTTCATTACCGATCTGCGAACTTTCCTATTGAACAGAATGGAAATCGATCGATCCATGTTTTCTTTCATGATAAATAATTCAATTTTCCCACGTTTAAAAAGCGACGAAAATTTCAATGGAAAAAAAAAAGTTGATTTCATTTAAAAATACCTACTCATAAACACCTGCTAGTTTCCTTAAAATTGTAGTTCACATGACACGAATTCAAAGTTGTACAAAAGTAAAAAAGATTATCTCATTGTTGCTGCCTTTATTATCGACTGCGCATGCGCACTTGCGATAAAAATTATCGAACTTTAAATGATGTATACCAACGTATATTTCTATGTATTTTAATATACCTGTTTATATCATTGACGAATATGCTTCGAGCACGTAGAGCAGTCCTCCAAATAAATCCTCTCGTGAAATGCATCACTACACTGACGCTTCTGTCAATAGCATCAGCCTGATCATGCCCATGTCGTTTAACCACGATCGTTTCTCGTGTGAAATAAGAAAATCGAGAGAAACGAAGAAAAAGAAGGAGAAACAAGAGGATAGAAGCATTCTTTCACAGATAAGGCCGAAACGAGTGATAACCCCCTCAAAGTTGCTGAGACTCGTACAAACAGAAATGTTTGCCCCTCTATCAATAAGCAACGCTTTTGTAAAATACGTCAAATCGTTTACCGATCACAATCTTCATTATTACGATTCATAGCAAACCAAAAACCATTATTCAATCGCATTGGAAATTTCATTCCATTGCCATTTTCTCATTAGATCAAGATATCGAAATGCAACGATAGACACTTTTGTTTATTGACCTTGAAATTCGGGGTTAGTGGTTTCATTCCATCAACTGGTATCGAATGTTTCCAATGTTTTGAAAACATTACGATGCCAGCAATAAACAAGATTACAAAAGTTAATGATCAATTGTTGACACTTTTCGTGTGACATTTTTTTTACGTCAAAAATGAACGAAGGTTAAGGCTCTGTTATTGGGGCAACTATACTGATGTATTTTTTAAATAGAAATTTCACTTTGTTCTGCTGCTTTAATTAAACAAATAAAAATGACTACTTCGCTATCGCTGTTGCAGAATTATGATTCATTGAAAATTTCAACTGTAACTCTTATCGTTGCCATTATATCTGGTTTACGTCTTATCTTAGTTTTTAGTATTCGAACATCAAAGAGACATGCGTTGCAAAAAGACAATTGGAGGTAAATACATTTTTGTATATTTCGGTACCAAAAAAATGACTTCACGTTGACTTAACGTTGATGAATTCAACCTCAAAAATCATCAGCAATTCATTGATAAAGAAAAGATCATAACGTTCAGAAATAATGTTTCGTCGACAATAATGAGTCTTTGTATCTAGCTGTGGCATAGCATTTGCAACGCAAAAAACGCTCGTAATCACTTCTTATCTATCTTCGCTTTCTCTGCGCATACATTTCAGCAATAAAACACCAGTGGCTTTCCCATCGTTCTATCGCGGAAGTATTCATAACTGACGAACAACTTAGGAAGTTTAAGTATACGTAAAAGACCTTGAAATAAGAAAAAATAGAGCGATGAAAGCGCGACTTGTAACTTACTGGAAAATTTCTTCATGACTGTTGAACTGTAACTAAAATTCGTGAATGATACAAAATGTAAAAATCTTAATATTTCATGAAATTTTCATTCATAATCCGAAAGCATTGAAAAAAATAATTTGGAGGCAATTTTCATTGACAAAAACTCCAATAATAATGTTTTATAATTCGCTGGACCATAATTGAAACGCAAAATTGTGATTAACCCACAATATTGTTACCAAATTACTGAACAACGTCACAGCAACTAAAACATGCAAAAAAAAAAAGAAGAATTACGTGTGTGTTATCACCAGAGTGCAGTCTTCATTTGTGCACGTGTCAAGCTTACACTATAATCAACTGCAACTCATGGTTTGTTTAATTTACACGCGAGGTGGCGTCCTGCATGCTCAGATGGCGCCACTCGCCTTTTCAACATTGATGGTAATTCGAGAAAACTTTCAACACTTTTACCTTCGGGGCTCAGCCTGCTCGATCCTTAACTCGGAACGCAGATTGCTGCATTGCGAAAGAACAGAAAAATCATAAGTTATTAAAAACGAATTTTCGTTCATGTTTTCAACTTGTCAATGGAACAAAAATATTTTCACATCAACAAAATTTTGGCTGACAGTCGTAATATCTTGCAAACATTTTTTTTTTTTTTATATTAAAGAGAAAGAGACAACAGTGTGGATTCGTTAACATAAATGTTACAGGGTCCACAGTGATGTAGCGTGAAAATTTATTATTGTCAGTTGTTGTGCCAAGAAATTCTGTTATTTCGCCACGTATTAATACGTGACACTTCATGACCTGGATATTTAATTCTATATGTGAACATATGTTAGGGATCTTGTCTCTATTTTGCAAATAAAATGAGCCTATAAATTTGTACCTTTTGTTTTTTAATAATATAACTACCAGTCTAATGAATAGTCAAGATTTGAATAGCTTACAAAATATAAATTCATTGATTCAATGGAATCGTACCGTAAACAATGTTTAATTCATGATTCTTATAATTGTGTAATAAATTCTCAATTACAACAACTCAAGCGATCATTACTGGGAATCTCTTATATAAAGAATGGAGCGATTAATTATTTACCGTTGCATCTCTATTTATGCAGAGGAAAAAAAATCTTCAATGTACTTTTAACAGCCTCCAGCGACACGTCAAAGACATTGTTTGTCATCGATTTTTTCAGGCTAAGGCCTTGACACGTTTACATAGAAAAGTCAAACCGATAGATGGAAAAAGTTGAACGAGTTTACGAAAGTTCGTCCCGGACAATTGACCCTGGTCGCAATTAATCTCACTTTTTTTTCGCGTTTAATAATCGCTTTATTTGTAAATATTATTTCTATAAATTATCAACAAATGCATTTTTATTAAAAATTTCAAACAAGTAGAAACAATTTTTTCAATTGCACCAAAACTAAAAAATTTCTTCGAAGTTTTTTCATATACACAATTTTTTATCAACCATGGAACCAATTGACGTAAATGTCACGAGATCGTGAGTCAATTCTTCATTATTATTAGAAAAATTGTTCCTGTTGAAAAATCCATGGACTATTTTATTCATAATTGACCAATGGTTTAAAAAAAAAGAAAAGAAAAAAAATGTGCGATGGCCGGGAATCGAACCCGGATCAACTGCTTGGAAGGCAACTATGCTGACCATTACACCACCATCGCACTTGAAAATTTGTCCTTCGATAATACATTTTCCGATATTCAGGTTTTCTCTTTAGCAACAATGTTAATAATGTAATTTTATTCAGTTATTTAACCTATTTTATTGTTTTTCCTTCAAACGTTATCGTTTTGATATAAGTTTCACGAGGAAGATCTCACTTTTGTTATTTGTTAATTAATATTCAACATTCCTGGATATTCGACAAATTTAAAGAAAATTATTTCAACTCTAATTTAATGTGAATCAATTGAAAATAATTTTTTTTTTTTTTTTCATTTGGGAATTCCACTGAATATACTTCGTGCTAATTTGAATGTATTTTTTCAATGAATTTTTACTTCCATTTGAAAATAGAATCCAGACAATAAAGTGTTTGAAAATAACTAGAAACTTTCCAAGATTATTTTGCAATGTAAAACGCAGAACGTTAGGACATAAAAAAAAAAAGATTTTTTTCCATAAATTTTTGTGCTCGCTTTCATGGTTAACAATGGATGAGATTTTTCTGCGAATTGTTATCATCACAAGTATTATTTTCGTACGAATCTGATGACGATAATCTATTCTTGAAACTTCCAAGTAAGAGAGTATAGAGGAGTCGTAAATCGTCGAGGATGTCAGAGGTCAGTGAATCGAATTAGATCGGAGTTTCAAGCACAGAGAGTCGTCTCATTGCGATTCGGCATCACCGTTCACAATTTTCAATTGTGTGTACCATTCACGAGGCTGTGTAATTATTGACCTCGTTTATTGTTATTTTTACAGAACGAGGCTCTAACTAAGCATAAATACATTAATGATCGTTAGTGTAATGATTAACGACTGTGCCAAACGTCATTCAGTCCTGAAAAAGAATTGACTGGAAAAACTGGTCGTTTGGTTCATATTTTTTCAAAATTTATTTTTCCCACCAATAATTAATTCAGTAATTACCGAATGACAACAACGTGTAGCTAAAAATATATCAGTGAGTTCAATGAAAACCACGAGAAAACCATTTCTTTAAAAGAATTCTCGTAATAATTATGATAATTGGTTTTTTCATCGATTGTTTATAATTAATTGAAAAAAAAGTCAGCAAAAATGGAGCTTCGCCAAAATCAAATCAAAATATTCAATCTTTTGCAGATTTTTCTGGATTTTTCTCTCTCGTTCTCTAATAAAATACTTTCAACGTTATTGACACGTGGAGAATATGGGAGAGATTCTTTTTTTTTAATGGGATTTTGAGTGGTGTTCGTATTTGTTGAGCAAACAGTTTGTTTAACGACCTCCCATTGATAACAGCAGTGCTCGCGGACTGTTAAACTCACCTGAACAATTTTTGTTCGTTTTGCATTCTCGTGGCTACTGGATTTTTGGGTTTTCCCTCATTAAGCTCAAGTTCCACCATTGCCTTGGCCAGATGAAGATCTTTCATATCCATCATGGTGATATCGTTGAAATAAAACTGACACGTTAAACAGAGACAGCAAAAAAAAAGTCATAAACTTAATGATGTTACTTGGTTTGTCGATCTGTTGGTTATTTTTAAAATCATAACTTTATTTCGCGAAATAATTTGTTTAAAAATGGCTTTCCATTGAAAGAATTACTTGAATTCCAAATTATTTCAAATTTTTTTAAATTTAATCACAAAACACATAGGTCGACAACAACAAATGTCAACGTTGAAGTTCACACACAGTTGTAAAATGATGAAAAATAAAGTGACTCGAGCAGCACTTTCATTCGTGACCTATTCCAAGCCACATTTCTTTTTTGTTTCAAGCGTAACACTTTTTCGCGCCACCCACGTTTATAGAAGTTCGATAACACTTGTTTGGATAGAACCGGAAGTACACTGAGGTTAGAGAAACTTTCAAGACTGCGATATCCACCGAATTCGTGTGGTTTCCTTTTCAAAGATCAGCTGTATTGACCAATTGTTTATTGATGAGATAAAACTTCAAAGGGACTTAAAGGCGAACGAGCAATACCAAAAGTTCAATAACACAACGTCTCGCGCTCGTAGTTTCGGTGTCGAGAGCTTTATTCTCTCCGCACGTCTGTAAGATTTTCTTACGTCGTTTTACGCGTGTCTACATTCACGTATATTTATATTTATATACATAAATAAATACATATATATATTTCTACACGATTGTACGATAGCCATCGTCAGCTGATTGGACAAATGCGGAGCTCGCCCATGCGTCATGCTGGTGGCGACGCCAGGAAACTGGGTCGGAAGTAGGGGAAGAATGGCTCGAACGTGCTCCAAGTGTTACTACTGCAGTCTATCTCTATATATGTGGTGTCCTAGAAATAAAGCTTAATACCATCAATTTTCATTCAGTTTGAAATTTCGAGTCGAAAAGTCTTTGGACGTTTTGCAATGCGATTAATATTTCATGAGTTATTTATTGCTGAAGTTTGACCAATCAGATGGCCACGTCCCTTTCCACAGACACTCATGGACACGCCCCCGGTAACTGCAGCTATTCGAATGGTCCAACTTTAATAGTAAATATCTCATGAAATAATCCTCGGATAAAAAAATGCAAGAGGACTTTTCGATTCGTTATTTCGGCCTGAAGTGGAAGTCATAGATAGAGAAATGCCTGCATTTTTAGTTTATCATAATAGGAGTGTCGTTGTAACTGATAAAATTTATAGTGAGAATGGAATACGTTTTGAAAACAGTATTTCAAGGTGTGCATTCTGAAATTCGTCGTTAAATATTTTCTTAAACAAAAAAATCGTCCTTGTAACTATCGATTTATTTATAATCTTCAATATTTTATGTTTAAAATATATTTGCACTCAATTTTCATTGTGAAAGAAAATTTTACATAATTTTTGGAAAATAGTGATTATTTTTTGGATGTCGTGGGTGTTAACGCGAGAATGAATGGTAACAAGTGCCAGCATTTTTCCCCCGGCGGATAAAACATTTTAATTGAAGCTCTCAGTGGACCGTTGGATGGCGCCACATTTTCTTCGAAACGTTGACGTCGCAATAACGACGAAAAAATTGAAATAATCAGGAAAATAAATGTACCGATTAAACGGATATGTTTATATATTTATTTTTCGGAAGAAAATAAAATCTATGTGTATGTACTACGCGACATGATGATAAATATACATTATGTACACGATTCTTAGTCTCGACGTGATTAACGACGATACAAAGATTACTAAAAACTATAAACTTATGGAACTAAACCCTTCCCTAGTGGATCAGTGCAACCATACGAAACAAAAAAGTAACGACTTTGCAGAAGTCACTTTCAAACGTAATTAACGATCCATCCCTCTCGAATTCGTGAAAATAACATTTTTCCACGATGTTCGTTCGATTGAAGTGACAAAAGTCTTGGTCGATTTTTTTATAATTATGTTGCATAAACTAAGATTTTTTTTTTCTTCAAATTTTCTTCAAATAAATTACATGATAAAATTGCGACGAAAAAACTCGATCCTTTTTGAATGAATTGCATCGTTTTTTTTGTGGCTGCTTTTTGATTCAAATTAATCCTCATGTTGAGTTTTTATTACGATTTTTTTGTAATTTTTTATGGTTAAAATATAAAACCATAGAATAATTACAAAAAATTCGTTAACCGATTTGCAATGGATTTTTTCAATGAAAAATTAAGGGTTTCGTGAATTCACAAGGGTTTTCTAATCAAATCAGGATCGGAGGTACTTATTCTTAAGAAATGTTCGATTTTAAGTATACAATTAAATATATTACCTTCTAATATTAATTAGAAAAATAATTAAATTATGAAGATAGCCAAATTCATTTAAACATTTGGCAATTTCAGTCGTGGGCGCTGATGGATGATGAAGAATTTGTACGCAAAATAATAAAAACAATAACAGTGATAACAGTATGATAATGGAAGATGCAAATGAAATAATAAAACTGAAAAATTAATGGCTGACATTTACAATCATTTGACAAAAAATTGAAAAAAAAAAAAAAAAAAAAAAAAACAATAGAAGAATTAAAATGAAATTTGAGTGGTATTTACCACTGCTGTATAAATGGCGAGCACTTGTAGATAAAAAAGGCACCAATGTAGCGCTCACTTGACACTTCTTACCTCTAAAATCCTATATTATTATAAATAAAACAATAATATTAATATACTTTATCTCAATTGCGATTAAATTAACTTAAAAAACAGTCTGTGCGGGCGGGTTTTATCTTAAAGAAGAAAATTTTCGAGGGAAAAAAATGGCACGTCATAATCGACTGTACCGTTCTTATAACTTTCGAAAATTTCCATGCATTCCTCCAATTCTTATGTTCTCGCTCCTTTTTTTTTTCTTTTTTTTTTTTAATAATTTTTGCTTCGGCGAATTTTGTCAGTGTCTACCATTTCACGAAGATTTGCTGCAATTTACGTACGTCACTGGCTCCCCATTCACGACACGAACATAACGAGAACAGGCTTGAACGAAGAGTGCAGGGACTCGTTGGTCTGTAGCCAAAAACAAAAATAACATTCCGTTCAAAATCAATTTTGAAAAGTACGGTTGAAAAAAAAAAAAAAAAAAAAACACTACACTGGAAAAATCATGCGTTTGGCAAAATCAAATCAAAGTCAGATGTTGTTGATAAACATTTTCTTCAAATGACAACTAGAGAAAACGTTTTTTTTTTTAACAAATTAGTATTCGGAGTGAAATTTGTTGTATTATTTATCAAATAAGTTTATTCTTTTTTATGAAATATTCATTGGTTACCGCACACGGTGTTAAGAATGCAAAAAAAAAACAAATGGGAAAAATAAAAACGAGTTAGTATTGTTAGGTCACACACTCACATGCCTTCTCATCCTCGTCAAGTTCACTCGTGTGACACGAGTCCTGTTGTATGTATTGCGAAGGCTTCAGTGCTTTTCCATCTTGATCCTCGACCTGAATAACGAGACCATGATTGTTGTTCAGATTATGAGTATTTCGTAAATTTTGTCGCCAAAAACGAAGCGCCTGCCTGACGTCCAAAGCCCAATGACTACCTTGCGTCGTCAATGAAATAACCACTGAATCGATCAATCGTTTTTTTGCTGTAAAGAAAAAAACAATTCAATATTATGACGGCATGGATTCTTAAATGAGAAAAAAAAACAAGGTTTAAAGTTGCCTGTTGAAATCATAGGTCTTTTGGAACAGTTCAATGTTCGATACTCACATCGATGTTTTTTCAATGACTTCGTGTAAAAGTAAATCGATATCCTGATCTTTTTCTCCTCTGCATCATCTTCGTCGTTAGTTCCACTGGTCGAGGTAGTGGCGTTGATTTGGGGCAAGACATAGATTCTCACTTTAGCTGCTACAACATGATCACCGGATGTCAGATTGAGTTGGAAATTCATGTTCATTGACAAGGGATCGGACCATGCCTCAGAATCTGTATTTCTTGGTAATTGACCTAAAGTTTGAATGAACGTAGTCAATGAATATGATGCGATGTTGAAAACCAAAACTGTAGTAGGAAAATGTTTTTAAAGGAACTCACAAATCGGTGGGAACATGGTTAACCTCTCGCGCTGGACTTGATTGCCATTGGAGGTCAGATTGAATCGTCCGGTCATCGCAAGGACCTTGAGTTTGATGTCCTCGATAGCTTTTTGGCTCTGGCTGCAAAGTGAAGGGGCAGAGTGTTAATTAGGCAAGGAACAAATCCTTCGCAACTTCAAACAAAAAAATAGATTTTCTTGTGACAAACTTTAGTGAATATGGCGTTGGTGGGTTAAGTAAAAATGATGAAAATCAAATCTTTGAATTAGTGGCTTCCAAACGCTCGTTTGCAATCGATAATGGACGGAACCAGCAGGAAAAAAAACTTAAAATGCGAGCCAATGGAAAGTTTTCGAGGTAAAGAATTTAGTCAACAAGTAACTACGTTGAATCTGCCAAGGTAACCGAAAAATAACCTGAGGATATTTGGAGAACATTAATATCGTGAAGCTAAAAAAATGAACGATAACTCGTTGTCCTTAAAAAAGTTTCTCATTTACGTAGAACGCTGTCGAGTTGGGCTCGTTAAAAGTCGATCAACGCGTGTTGGCCAGGGTGGAGAACGTGAAATTTAAATTATTCCGTAGAATCTCGTTTAAGTCATCGATATGCAGCAGGGTGGGCAGGAAGACTTAAACGAGACGAGACACAGACCACGGGTGGATGGTGTATGGTCAGTGACCCACAGTGGCCGCGTGTTGGCAGCTGTTGCTGCTTACAGGCAGCAGCAGCAGCAGAAGCATTCGTTATTACACGATCTAGACGTCGTCCAGACAGGGAGAAACGTCAGCAGCCGAGCCCACCGATTCTGTTGCACGTCTCTGACTGTCTGTCTGTTCTCTCGTCTGGGACTTGAGTCCGCACGTCTGGAATCCTCAATTCTTACTCCAACACCTTCCCCTTTCATCCATTTATGCCTTTTTTCATCTTTCGAACCTAACTCATCCGACAGCTCATTTGTAAACTCTGTCTCCCATAATGTCATGTCACTTGTCACGTAATTTGTCTCGTAAGAAGAACGAATTAAAATTTTTTTAAAATTATTTAATTAAAAAAGGGAGAATTATTGATTGGTTGAATCGATGATGGCCAAATACAGTTTACAGTTTTTCGTACTTCTTCTTTAGTCTGTTTTGACATTTGTAGGCGCAAGAGAAGCTCGATTAAAAGTAATGAGACCTTAGCGAAGAGCAAAATAATTGATATTAAAAAAAAAAAAATCTCAGTGAATTACATTCAAGTCTCATACTTTGAAGCGAACACACGTCCAAGTCACGTTTTCGCAGCGAGCGTCTGTTTTGTCGCGAAAGAAAAACGTACCGAGACGAATAAATTGAAGAATTAAGTAGACCAGACTGAGTGGGAGATATTTTGTGACGATCGAGTATAAACGCAGAAGAGTTGAAAGGCTGCAAGCAAAAGTTGCTTTAGACGATTTGACTTGATTCGATTGATCGATTCTACTCCGAAAAGTTAATTTATTTTATGAACAGAATGTTCAAGTTTTTTTTCCCCCCATCAACCAGTCGAAGATGAACAAATTAGATTTTTCCAACTCAATGGACAAGCATCGGAAAAATAAAAATAAACAAATTGTGCAAAACTGCAGTAGAGAAATCAATAACTCTATTCTCATGATCCGGTTTGCTATGTTAATAACACAAAAGAGGCCAGTGCACTCGAGCATAACGAAGTTAAATCTTGACAGGTGGTTGAAGAAAGTAAATTACTTTTACTGAAGAAGTGGTTGCTATTTCAGATGAGCATCGAAGAGGATCGGAAAAAGCACCAGTTCTCCATTCTCTTCATCTTCTACTTGGTTATCGGTGGTTGGCTCATACCACAAATAGGAAAAAACGAAAAAGGAGGGCCACAGAAACGAAGCATATATAGACAAGGTCAGGGCGATATAAATTGAAGTGCATTGCATAATGTCGTAAGTGACGAGTGGCCCAAGTGCAGGCTGACTAGACACCTGCTTATTACGAGGGTGCTCAACCCTGATGATTTATTATCACCTTGCCCCTTCCTTTCGTACAACACCGTCCCAAATGCCTTTCTCCAATCTCTCGTAATATCTAAACCAGTTCTTTTCCAACGAGCTTCTATTTTATCACGCTTTCTATTTATGCAAGACAATTAGATCGACTCGTCTGTATTATTCGGACTTCATTATGTAAGAAATAGTGGTTTCAGTCATAGGAACTTAGTGGAAAGTCGTTAAAGGACTTTCAAGGGTTGTTCAAGGTTAGTGAGGACTGGTAACGACTCTAACTAACCAGAGATTACTTTATTCGGCCGCAAATTAATCCTAAGTCTGATTTTTTAATCTAATCGACGATCCAGCAAGGTTTTTGGAACGATAGATAATGTTGTCTTGTCATAATTACCAAATTAATTAATGAAGTGGTGATTAAATGATTTGTTGAGATTGTTTCAAACGTAAATTTGTGCTACCGGATGCTGACTCGATCATGAACGACATTGGATTTCCATAAATGATCACTCGTCATCGATTTGACTTTGAGTTTCACCCGATCAAGCAATTACTTCAGACTAGAATTACAAGAGTTAAGTAAAACTCTAGTCTCTGATGGTAATTAATGTGATTAGCCAAAAAATCATTGCTCAATGGAAATAACATGTTTTATCGATGTATACGTAACAATATTTGAAAAAGATGATGAGTTGATGTTGAAGCGTTCCAGTGGCGGAATAACCGGTAATGTAAGCGATGGAAGCCACGTGGAGAACACCAACTACGCCAATGCCGAAGCGCACGAATGCATTTACGCGTCTAGACTTAATAAAATAAAAGAAATGCCAACGGGTGCCCCCTCCCCCGACCTGCCGCCCCCCGTAGTCGACGGGGGGGTTGCCTGGTGGCTGGTGCCGTATAGACGTTTGGCTGAGACAAACTGACGATGGTAGGGGGGTTGAGGGAAAATAAAATAAACGAGAGAAAAGAAAAGAGAAGAGTTGGAAAGGAGAAAAACTAATTTACATTCAAATTTCTAATCTCAAATACATATTTGTAAACATACGTAAAGGAACTTACGTAAAAAAGACTTGATACCAAAAAATGACCTTTGCCAAAGAATGCCCGTAACACAATCTCTATTAGGCTACAAAATAAGGCGGACGTTTGCAAAATTATATTCACGTTATATTATTACCAGACGTTTTTTTTTTAGCATACAGAAATTCTTGCATCAAATTTCACCTTCGTTTTCATCCATGTTTCATCTATCCGGACTCTCCTCAGGACTGCCCAATACGCGCGTCTCGTTATGATTATTATGTGGATAAAATCGTCGTGCTCGATCTCATAATGTCAGGGTCGAGCGCCAACTATTTCGCCGGTGGAAATATTTTAAAGGCTCATCTTTATCGCGAATGTGTGTTAAAAACGCGTGTGCTTTTACGCATGTATTCGTTACGACGAATTTCGCCCGGTAGATATGCCGAGGCGTTGAAGGGGACGAAGGGGGGTCAAGGGAAAAGATTATTGCAGCCACGCGATCGTGTATCCACATTGCCCCCAGGATATTTTTATAAGACGGGGGCAACGCTTTTGCGAGAACGCGTCTCGTGACATCGAAGATGACGATGAGTCCTAGACGCGATTTCTCGTCTCGTTTATTTTTCTCTCTTTTTAGAATCAAAGAGAAAATAATAAAGACACAAATGTCATAATAATGCAAAACAAGACGGACGATAAATTTTTTTTTTTTTTTCATCTTATTTTCGTTACGAACTTCATTTTCAAGCTTTGAACACTACTCGCTAATTTTTTCGAAGGGCAGCTCTGCATGAAATTTATTTTATGCCAAATCGCAAGGATTATTACGTAAAAATATTCCGAATTTTCATAAACAAAATTTTGTATTCTTATTTTTCCTCTAACATGGAAATATATATATTTTTTTTTGTAAAAATCCCAAATTGTTTATTGAAATAAATAATATTGTTATGGCTAACAACTTTCCAATTAAGTTTTTTGCAAATATAAAATAAAAATTAAAACCTTCTCGCTGACACGATGAAAAAATTTGGAAAATTTGAAGAAACGACGAAACGATATAGCGCGCGATTCAGATTAGATTCTTGGCAAGCGGCGCAACTAAAAGATGCGAAAATACGCGCATTCGCAGTTGGCATCACCCTCGAATATTCGTTATACATACGTCACCACTACAAAATTGGAATGCGAACGACCAATGACGTTTATCATTTTTTCCCCAATTTTTAATCTTTTATAATAACAACAACAACGAAATGATTAATTTTATCGTTTAATTTTCATCGAACATACATTTTTCGATATTAAGGAAGCTCCTTATTAATCAAGAAAAAAAAACAGCAACATTTTGCTCAGCAGAGATAATCATAATGAAAACAGGAAAAATCACAAGCACAGAAAAAACAAAATGGCACTCTCAAACCTCGCCGGGACTTACCTGTCGAATGGCGAGGTAAAATTGACGCTGCGAAATTAATCAAATGAAAAAAATTAAATTAAGTTTCGACGAGCTTGTCTCCTCATAATTGCTTCAAAATTCAAACAATTAAGAACTTCGTTGTGTTTATTTATTTATTTTTTTCATCATCATGTCTCGGAGATGGTGTTGAAAAAAAAAATAAAAAACACTACATGAATTAAATTTCCAATGACATTGGATGCACCATTTGTGTTTGTATTTTTCAAAAAAAAAGAAGAAATGAAATGGTTGTAATTGATAAATAACTTACTCTCTGTGATGAGCGAGTGCGAATTGTTGATAAGCCGAAAGATTGAGATTTCTCACGGTTGAAAAGTCACTTTCGGTTTGGGTTTGAATTTCTTCCTGCGGATTCTCATTTTGATAACCAATCGTGTCGTTCGCGTTGTTTTCAATGTCTTCGTTTCGCCTTTCGATCTCAAGCGATCGCGTTCCGTTGATCCTGGAATCCTCGGTCGTATCGTTTTCCATTTCGTTGGCACTTGTGTCGTAATAATTAAGTGAATCCATGGCTTCGGGTATGACTCTGTAAACATCGTCCTCGACCCATTCAAGGCCTTCGTAGATGCTTTTCCTTCGCCAGTTGTCCGAAGTGTCGTTCTTTCTTGTTTCATGAGTGTCAATAGTTTTTTTTCCTGCGTTTTCCGGTGATCGAGTGGAAGAGTCTGCATTTTGAGTGGTCGTCGAGTCTCTTTTAGGCTCGAATGAATAATTATCGTTATTGTCGATCGCGTTGGCGTTCCCGTTGTGTCTCATGGGTTCCACGAGGGTTTTCACGGTATTTAGATCGTCGTAAGATGTGATAAAATTATCCAATCGATGAGTAACAGGAAGTGAAGACAACACGTCAACAGTTGAAGACTGAAATGTCCTTTTGCCGGCGTTTGATGGTGTAGTGTTTGGGTCAAAAGATGTTGGAAATTCATTGGTCAATGGAATGATTTTTCCAGTTTTGTTTTGTGATTCGGAGTTAGTCACGACGTCATTACGATGATTTTTCGGTATCATTCGATCGATTCTTTCCCTTGACAATAATTTGGCTCTTTCATTAGAACTGGAGTCAATATCCGAATCGTCGTAACGTATTTTGAAAACGACATGAGATTCCATAGCGCGATCAAAGTTCTTGCGAATAAGATCGTCGCCATCAGACGTCTCAACGTTTTCACTCGAACGATTTTCATAATCGACGCTTGGCTCCAGTTCGTCCAAATCCAACGGACGAGATGACATTTTATTCGCGGCGTTCTCGTAATCGTAAATAGCCTGTCGATTGTAAGCCTCGAAATCAAAATCTCCGTCGGAAGTTTTTCTATCGCCCAAAGAACTCGACGTAATAGCTGTCGTTGTCTTCAACCTCTTCTTTGACATTGATTCATCGTCGTTCTCAATTTGATTAGCTTCAGACGGATCGGTCAATGATTGCTCCAGCCTCAAATCGTTGTCGATTTTTTGTTCGTTTAAAATCTTTGCAGGCACGTCTGACGACAGTGGAAAATGGTTTTTCTTGTTGAATTCACGTTCCCGAATAGCCAAAACTTCCTCGAGACTGTAATTAAGGCTTTTCAGGAATATCATGTCAGCGGTATTTAAATCACCGGTTATTATTTTCAATATAGCTTTTTCCAACATTTTCTCCAACCTTCGAGCACTAAATGGTATTCCCACTTTGTCCTCGTTACCATGAAGACTTCTTCTTCGTTTACCACCTATTCTTGCACTCTTACGTAAAAACTTTTCGGCCTCGGTCTTCGCATATTTTCTCATGAAAGCCTCGTCGTACGACTTGTTTTCTTCATCGCTCTTACCCGCCGCATTAACCTCATGGCCATTTTTCTTGTTCGTTAATTGTTCGATCGAATTGTCGCGTTCTTTCGCATCTTCTCGATGTTCTGTGATTGATCGAGCCCACGTGGTCGTTAGCATCCCAACTACCAATAGACTCAGCGTGACTTTTGTCAAAGCCATTTTGAATCGCTCATTCAAAAACCCAATGGAAATATCGTTTTTTTAAAATA
This sequence comes from Campoletis raptor, assembly GCA_948107755.1. Classification (NCBI taxonomy): domain Eukaryota; kingdom Metazoa; phylum Arthropoda; class Insecta; order Hymenoptera; family Ichneumonidae; genus Campoletis; species Campoletis raptor. The sequence goes on from OX403626.1 coordinate 14,457,101, forward strand.
TTTTATATTGTTTTTCAAATACAGAAACGAAAATCTAAATGAATTGATTTATTTTGCTACAAATTTTCTTCTAGTTCATCATCTTCCTTTAAAATTTTGAACATTGAGAGAAAACACTCTTTGATCGATTCAACTGTGCTCTTCGTTTCAGGGAAAGGACCAAAAAAAATCCAACTCCCTTCAACCCCGTTTGAGCCAAGAATCTCAAGACCCAATAGGGACTCGATCAATTAAGCCTCCTCCGATTAATTTTTTTCTTGATCTTTCTCTACGAAACTTTGTGATTATTGAAAACGTAAGAATGCGAAGAAACAGAAAAAAAAAGTGTATGAAAAATGTTCTTGCTGTCAGGTGATGCTTGTTTGTAAAAGCGTGTTCACGTCGCGAGTCGTACGTCTCAACTGAATCGACGGTGGCCGCTCGAGCACGAGAGCATAATTCTGTCTACTCGGTGAATCCGAGACAGAATGCGCGCCGGTGGAAGCTACACTATACGCGTGTGATGCTGATGTTAGTGTCGTTTCTCACAACGGGGATGTCGACGACAAAGATAACGAATTGAGAGAGACGAAGAGAGAAGAGAGAGAGAGAGAGAGTGAGAGAAAAGGGAAAGAAACAAAGCTGACTTTTTTCCTCGTTACAGATTTTTTATCGTTGGATTTCCTGCTGAAGATTTTAGTGACCAATTTCTCTTGGCATTGATCAGTGTGGAGAAAAATCTTCGATCGTAGCGATTGCAGCTTGCACTATAAAATTTATGAAATTTCTTCAAAAATCGTTAAGATCGCTTTGGATTTATAGCAAATTTCTTACTCGTTACTCTACTTTTATCTCTCCTCTGATTATCATCGGTATTTCAATAAACGATCATTCAAAGAAATTTTTCTGATTGGGTAAATAATTGGGTAAAATAGAAAAAATGATCCGCGTACACGCGAGGACGAACTGTACGAATGTGAGTATCGAAGTGATCAGCGCACTTTATAGGGTTCATCCCTTCTTCGCTGTCTAGACGAATCGAAAGATATGATCTATGAATCATAATGTATCGTATTCAATAAAACACCAAGACCGTCGGGATCGTCCGCGAGGCTGGTGTGAGAGTAAACGTCCATCGGTCCTGACCCCCTTCCCGTTTCTCGGATCTTCAACCAACTTCGATGATTTACGTCTTCGAATTCGCGCCTTCGATTTTTTGACCGAGAAAGCTTGAAAGTGAGTGAGAAAGATGAAAAAAAAAAAAAAAAAAAAAAAACAAGACAAAACAGAAAAAAATACACATTTCGATTTATCTCTTCTACCGGCGAAACAGCATGGAAAAAAACAACTTCTTCTTGTTTTCGTCAAATTCACAAATTTGTCGAAACGAAAAGTGAATCGCAATATGAGTCCAAGGGATGTCGATGTTGTTGCCGATTTTTTTTTTCTTTCGACAATTGATCGAAATTAGATTCACTCAAGTTTTTGCTTCGTGTATAAGCTCCAGAGTAGGAAAAATGCTGTTATTAAAAATAATGAATTAACGAGCGATCGGAGAGTATAGGATTTTAATCGAAATTTATATTTAATTCGATTGTTTGATGGATTAATATTAAAAAATCGAACATCCTGTTAATCTCTTCTTGTTTTTTTTTTTTTTTTTTATATACATTCGAGCTCTCAGTTTGAAAAATGTTATTATTTTGAAAAACGAATAAAGCCAAAGGTGAATAAAAATATTAGTGCAAGAAAATGGAATATTTGTTTAGCGATAGATGGTGATTGGTAGGCGTATAAGACTGAAGATTGCTTATGGAGTAACGGAATCTGAATTTGCCAGCTGCCAAGTTTCGTACCGTTCTTTGACCGTGCACAAATTTGCGGCTGCATGTAGCGTTGCAACAGCATATTTAAGACGAAGCATTTAGGACGAGTGATGTGCACTGCAATCTATGAGCTTAGCTCATACTGACCTGAATATTAATTGAAAACGACTAAGACGAACGTTCATTGTGATCGAACGTATCGAATGATAATATAGAATATATTTTCGTTCTCTGCTTAATCGATAATCCAATCAAAAATAAAGTACATGAATGCAAAATAAATGGATCGAATGATCGTCATCGACAATGGAACAATAAACGATCAACTGTCCTCGGGATCGATAAAGAATCGACGATCGGAAATAAAGATAAAATGAAGAATCATTAAAACTTGAATGACTCGAAATAAAAACGTACGACGAAAGGGATAAATATGTAGAATGCAACTGTATAGAAGTGCACTACGACGAGTTGTCTCGACGCAGTTCGTTGCAACATTGCTGACGTCATGTCTGAATTCGCGATAGGACTTGAGGAAGGACGGAGGGAGTACAAAACGGATTACGAGAGAGACGACACGAGCGGAAAGTCGGACAGACAATCTGGCGTCTAGACGTACCCAAAATAATGACTCAGCTTATTTAGCTTTGCAAGATTGTTGAGCGCGTCTTAAACCACAACAACAATCAGCGTCCATTAGACGGATCAACTGGGCGTCACTAATCGCTTCAAAAGTACCAAATTTCTTTACCATTTTTTTCTTACGAAAAACAACATCGCCTTTCAAAGGATCTCCGAGAAAAAACGCTGTCAGTTGTGATGCGAATGTCATCAAATATGGGGAGGAATAAAGGGCCGAATGGAAATTAAAAATAATCTTAATTAAGAAGATTCTTTTTATTGACTTCGACTCGGATTACCCGCTGAAAGTAAAAATAATCTCCACGATTAATTTGTCGTACGTCTTTATTTGACTGAGTTTCCGGTCGTCCGTGAGTGTCTGTCGAAGAGGGTGAAGCGTAAAAAAGAAAAAAAAAGAAAATACTGACGCAACGATTGAGCAGCGAATTGAAGAAATCGTCCCATCTCAATCGGGGACACGTGTCGAATCGGTAAAGATCAAGGATCATTCGCGTTTCCCAACCACGCCAATATAACGATCCTTGCAAACGGGAGAACCTGTCGTGAGTCATCAAAGGTCGCACGGCAGACAAACCGTAGACTGTCCGGCCAAGGAGTGAAGGCAAAGGAACGTTGTTATTTTGATTCAATCGTTCATATCATTTATATTAGAGGATTTTCGACTTTTTTAAATTGCAATTTCTATCCACGTCACTGATCATCGGAGATCTATTGAAACAAAATCTTGTTTACGCTCTCCGGTCAAGGCAACCTGCGCGCAAATCCTCCGTTGTTTTGTACCAGAGAAAGAGGTCAATGTTAAATCTATGAAAATAATTGAACAATTCATAAATCGAACAAAAACATTATGAACATTATTTCTTCGCAGGATTTGGATTTTTAGGGTTTAGGGGATCAGAAAATCCCATGAAAATAACAGACAGCAGAAAAAGCGTTTTTATTATTTATTTATTATTCGTAAATAACTCCATGGTGAATATCTTTATTCCAAAACATTTCTATTTCTATACATAAAAAAGTGGGTTTTTACGGTCCCTTCCCTTTTGCATTTTATTATTTTTTCAAGTTTTGAGTGGCACCGAATCCACTGCCCTTTGTAGCAACATGTTTTAGAATAATGTGATATTTTATTAGTCAATTTATCGACGCAGTTAATTGTTTATAGAGAAATAATGAATATAGTTGCTTGCGTTTCTGTATAAAACAACGAATTTCTCTATTTTGTTAGGGTCCCTGTATAATTTATATAATTTACTAATTAAATAAAAAAATCATCTCAATGAACAGATTTTATCTGATAAATCAACTTATTCATCAGTTGTGTAGCAATAAAATCCACTTGAAAAGCTACGAAATAAAAGATTCGCTATAAAAACACAAGCAACAGGAAAAGTAAAAAATTTCAAATCTGAAAAAAGGGAAAAAAAACACACACACACAAGAAAAATAAGTCGATAGTGAACAGTACGTGTAATTATTCATGTCCGTTTGGAATTGTAAATAAATGCTCCAGGAATCCGCCAACGCGTGTCGACTTGATAAATGGAGTGTTATAGAAAAAGGCGGGAAAATAAGATCGAGAAAAAGAATCGATAAATCGAGACCGAACGTTGATTTGATGGAGGTCATTGGACCGTGCATAATTTTTTCGTGGAGGCGGACAGCGGATCGTGATAAGAATTTTCGGCTATCGTGATCGAGTATCACGAGCATTATCTATTGAATATATAGGCATTAAAAAAATTCTAAAAAACGAAGAGGCTTAAAAGTTTGAATTTTATGTACAGTTCGATGTGACTTACGCCTTTTTTATTCTCTAGCGATGTACAAAACAAATATATTTTGTAGAATTTGTTGCAGACGACGCCTAAAAAATCTCCAAAACAAAAATCACTGGTTAAAAAATTTCAAATCTTTGAATTCAAACGCGAGTCTTGAAACCTCAAAGATCGATCCCCGTACGAATTAGAATTTCGAATTTTTCGGTTCCTCCAACGTTGCGCAACGCGAATTATTTAAATCTTCGAACCACCCACACGTAGACTGCATTCATTGCGAATTGACGTATGTCAGAGTGAATCAAAAAAACACGCGTCAAAATGTCTTTGACCATGGAAAATGTGGAATGTAGAAGATTTATCGATCCTCGATCCGCGTGTAACGATATTCCTGATCTTCCGGATTTTTGGAATAATTTAATTTCGTTTTTATTTTTTCTCGCTTCTTCCCAACAATTATTTATTGCAAAAAGGCTGATGACCGTTCTTTTTTTTTTTGGCAAAATCAAAGCCGATTTTAATTTATTTCACGTGCGATGTAGATTTTATGACGAAACATAAACGTAACTTTCAAGGTAATTTTTTATCAACAGTTGCATTTTTTATAAAATGACATCAATTTTTCCCTTCTATTTATTAAAGTCTCCTGTACATTTATGCGCCATTTTTATTCTTTCAATTTAATTCCTATTTCGTCATCTCTAACATGGAAGCCGTTTATTGCGTGGTTTGAAAAATTTTACAAAATAAATAAAAAAAAAAAACAAAAATAAAAAAAAACGTAATTAAAAGATAAGGAAGAAAAAAAATGGTACACGATCATATGTCACGTGAATATATAAATTCACAGCACGCGACACCACTACGTTCCCGGAAGGACGTCTCGAGTTATCACCGCATCGTACTAGTTAGATCCTCTTTTAATTTGCCATTATATTCTTCTTCGTTAACGTAAGTTCGTCGCATCCGTTCGTTTCTCACTTTAATCATCTTCATTGAGATTAAAAAATATTGGGTGAGTGGGTCTAATTAAAAGGAACGCCCATTTTTTCTGGCCGCAGTTTAATCGAAACGTCATTTTTTTACTTCCGATGCACTCTCGTTTTTGTCTGTATATTAAACGTTCAATGAGAATTTATTTTATCACAAAATAAACCTGAAAAATTTTTGGAAAAAAACTTTATTCCAGACGTTAAATGTCCTTTGAAATAATTCCAAAAAAAAGTGACTCAATCCGAATATGCAGTTTTTCCTTTTCGTCTTTTTTTTTTTTTTTTTTTCGTTAACCCTGGTATAAAGATGGTCGATTCTCATATTTCTTTGATACATCTCCAGTCCAGTTAGAAACGAGAGTCACGGAAACTACTCCAAAAAATTTGCTGTTACAACGAGAAATTCAAGATCGTCGTTCAGTCTTTTTGTTCCTTCTAATTCTTGTACTTTCTGATGCAACAATGTTTTAACAATTACTTTCTCGTTCTCCATAATAAAGGTGCCAAAAGAAATTTTTAATCACTAGTTGTTTCATTTGTTTGTTTTTTTTTTTTTTTTCGTTTCATATGAATTTTCAAGAGGAACAGAAAAAACCTGCAGTGAACTCGATCTAAAAGATCCAAGGCCAGATGCCAGAGTCAAGGATGGCCTTAAATGCATCTTAAATTTCACGTCGACGATTCTAAATGAAAAAAAAAAAAAATGGAACAAAAAAAAATGGAGAACAGATTACGAGTATTATATGAATAAAAAAAAATGCACCGAAACCCATACCTGGATTCACTAAGTTTTATCTCTTCCGGTATTTCACGTTTGATGCGAGTCTTCCAGTTTCTTCGACACAATTTTTCGTTTTTGCTAACGTTTTGCTATTTTTTTTTCTTTTTTTTTATCGCAGCCTCCCAAATGTTTCATTTTCACAGTCTTCTTTTGCAATGCACATTTCCGGCGTAACTGATCAGCACAATTCCGCGATCGTATTGCTCCCAGGTTGTCGACTACGCCGTTTCTTTACAGAAGCAAAATTCTCCACCTTCGAATCTCTTTTCTTCTTCTTATTCTTCTTCCTCCATGAATTTAAATCTCTACTTCGAAAAAATGATTTTGGCCACTTTTCAGAATAAAATTGATTTTGTCAAATCTTTGACAGGAAAAAAGCTCATGAATCAAAATGATAGGAATTTTTGTCATTTTGTTAAAATTAAATTTTGGTGAATTCGTTCATAATTATCAGTAACGTCACGGTTGCATTAACAACGATATTTCTTATCGCGGATAAAATCCAGTAATAAATAAATAAAAATGAATTTCTAGTCATTTGTGGAAACTACGAATTTATCATTGAAAGATAATTTTAAAAAATCGTAAAATGATAAAAAGACAAAGTAGGGGCTCAGGTTCAACATAAAAATTCAAAAAGGAATTCCCTCCTGGTTTCACATCGCGTCTCGGGGAGATAGGGTAACTCTATCAGCAAAGGAGTCAGATTTACCTCGTCGACAGTAGTTTTCATCTCTTCTCAGCATTCCAATAAATGCGCATCGAATTTTATATATTTTATCGTGATTTTTGAAAGTAATGAAAGTGCCAATTTTCCATAATATTTATGAAAAATTCTTGCACCGCCTGACTATTTCGTTGCATTATGAACTAATTGAAAAAATATTGACTGTTCGGTTGAAAAAAACAATCCTTTGAGATGCTGATCAGGTCGAAGACTCCGGGCTGTGGCAATATGGAAAAAAATGATCAACGACACTATCGTTAATCGTATCAATGATCATCGTCGTGATAGTGTCGACCGTAAAATAATTTATATCGAACGTGATACGATGAAAAATGTTATATAAACGGACGAAGCACATTTTTTGATGATCCGATTTGTCCGATTAAAGGAATAAACAATGATTGATAAGATTCTTTCATTGAAGTGACTAAAAATGTGATAAATATTTCTACTCCATATTTTAATCCATTAAAATGTGTCCAATATAAATTTCATTAAAATTTATGTTCCTCACATCGCACGAAAAATCCTTCACGGTTTAGAAAAGACTTTAAATCACCTCGCTACACAAAATTCGCTTCAATTATCACTCGAAACTTCATATTTATGATTCGTATCATTGTAATCTTTGGTTGTATATGAACGTTAATGAAGAAGCTTCAGATTATTATCTTTTTGCACAAGAACAAGGCCTTTCCTTTCTCCCAATTGATAAGTGTCTCGTTCGACACGACGACATGATTGAAACGCCAGTTGACAGTGAGCCATCGAAACGTTTGGGATAATAGTGAATCAACATTTACAAATATTTCGTGTCACAGCTCAAGGTTTTTCATTAGTGTTATCATTCAAATGAAAATTTATTAATACAGTTTCCAACGTGCGTTGTGCGTTGATTTTAATGTGAGTGTGAAAAGTGCAATTTCTTGAATTTTATAAATTACTCAGTCAATAAATTCAAGAATAAAATCATATTATTCAAGATTTGGAAATATTTTTTTTTTCCTTTTTCAGGATATTTTGGTAATGAAAACTTCTGGTTTCGTTCAGTTCACAGTTTTAAAAATTTGAGTTTATTACACGAAACTTTGTTTTCAATTTAATTCTCGGCAACGAACCAACGCCACGTTTCTTCGTAATAAATCGACAAATGTAATAAATTCATAGATTTTTTTTTTTTTATTATTCAAATTTTTTGTAAATCGAGTTTTATTGTTTATATTTCAATAATAGTTCGAGTGCATGGAATATATTTGGCGATAATAAACCAAATTAAAAATTAACCAATTTATTAATTACTCTAATCGTGTTATTAATATTAAATCGAAATAAAGTTAAACTAAAAAAAAAAATAAGAATCAGCGTGACAAAAGAGCGCGCGAACAAGAATTCCATGAGAATCTTTTATCAGCAAATTTTATTGCACAATTGACAATTTCATATCTGCTTAAAATAATCAGTAACGTCTCTTTTTGGACATTGACCGCGTGTGATAAAATCTTTGATTATTATCGCTGACAAGTGTTGCGATCGAGATGAATAAGAACGATGTGAAAAAGTAAGACTTTGAAAAAGCCGGTTTTCAAATTAGTTCAGCGAGTGTACCTTATCTCAAAATTTCGGCCAATGTCACACCACTCGTGATTTTTTTATATTTTCGCAAAATGTCACGTGACCAAAAATTTTATTTTTATTTCATATTTAATAGTTTCACCTTCTCTAACTGATTGTATTTAAAAAATGTCAACATATGACGTTCGTAATCAAAAGATCTAATTATTGCAGATGTTCGCATGGGCGTTGATGAGGAACTTAGAAAAATGTTGATGACAAAATCAATTTGATTTGGTTCACGTGGAAAAAAAAAAAAAAAAAAACAATTGTTACATTTTATACGATCATTTTCCACGAGAATCGATTCACCCAGTAAACAATCTTATTTGTGACAAATAAGTAAGAAGAAAGTTACAAAGGACTGAGACTTCAAACCGAAAAATCAATTATGGCTGGAATTAATAATCCTGCCTTCAACGAGGTAAAAAAAAACGTCATAATATTTGTAAAATATTTGTCGATAATAATTATATTCTTAACATTTCGTACACTTTCTATTATTTCAATGCAATATCAATTCAACATTTATTATTGAACTTGAAGGTGGAGAGAAAAATAAGCAAACACAGTCTGAGAATCTCTCTCAATCTTCCACATCAGGTTCGTATTTTTAATTATTATTAATTAAATTCAATAGTTCATGTAAAAATTTCAAACTTTTATCGTTTTTTATTTCGGCTTGAGTATAACAATAATAATCGTTGTAACATGGTGTCAATAAATTAATTACGAATTGAAATCAGACACAAAGTGTCATGCTTAATCACTTTTTAATAAAAAAATAAAAAACTGGAGAAAAAAATGATCTTAAAAAATTGCTGAAATTGAAAGGAGCCACGAATTTTGACAGATCATTTTTTTCCATACAAGAATGCTGGAAGCTTAAAGAAATATTTTATGTTTTAAACGACTACAGGATCCTGAGTTGGAGGAATTTAACGAAGATGTGAAAAATTACGATTTATCTAAAGACGAGGTGTGTACCAAAGTCTTTTGATTCGTTTCTAAGATTTAACGCGGCATATAACGCGATAGTGTCAATAGTTTTTCCATCGAGGATAACTATTATCAGCGTAATACCTTTGAAGATTATTTGTTGATATGATTTTTACGATACTTGGTAAAAAAATATTTACTTTGCACAGAAATATAGTGAGGAGGAAAATTCTTCCGGTTGTTATGCGGCCATTAGATTAACGATCGACGAATTTTTCACAAAGAATCAAAGGTTTTTCAAAAGGATGGGCGTTTTACTTATCCATACGTCTGTTGTTATATATTTGACCTTTGCGAGTGTTTATTGGACGAAAAATGGTGCGTGAAAGATTTTCATATTTATTTCTACAAAAAATTTCAATATTTTTCTAATCTCTCGTTAATTTGTACCAAAAAAATTAGTTTCTGCATTTGATTAATTGTATTTTTATTTATGTTTTTTTTTTTAATTTTTTTTTAGCAAAAAACTGTGAATTCGAATGGTGTGACGGTTATGGAATGCTCATCGTAATAATTTCGATTGTTTACTCCTGCCTTCTTTATTATTGTGTAATAAAAAAATATTTGGGAAAGAGCATAAAACGTGCTTTCGATCCACTTTGTTCGTGTTTCGATCGTATTGGAAATTACAAGTGAGTTAAAAAGGGATATGAGATTTTAATTGTTTTAGGATTTTTATAATCCTCTCGCCTATTCCAAATTACCTTTAATTAGATGATTTTTTTTTTCTTCTGTTTTTCATTAAGATACGGCCCTTCTTTGTTCAAGGGCGTGTTTTACGGATTAGTTGTGATCGCCATCGTGGTTTTTCTTATCTACGATACGGTCGATTCGAGAGATCGATTAATAAGTTTCATCGGAATTATTGTGCTAATGCTTTTTGGCTTCGTTTTTTCGAAAAATCCTGGAAAGGTTTGTAGAAAATTAAAACAAAATTATTGAATTTTAAAACAATATTTAAATCGTCATTAGAACTTCTATTTTATGAAAAAAAAAAAAAAAAAAAAACAATTTCTATATTTCTTCAAAATTTTATTGAAACCATTACAATAGAAATAACGAGGAGACTTTCGAAAGAAAATAATTTTGATCGTTCGTCGAATTGATTCTATAACAGCGAATAAATGACAAGAATTATTTTTAATTTTTTTTTTTTTTAATTTTTTTATAAGATTCATTGGCGACCAGTTATCTGGGGTCTCATTCTTCAATTTTCGTTTGGCCTGATAACGATCAGATGGAGTGTTGGTCGTGCAATTTTTCAATGCGTAGCAAACAAGGTTGCAGCATTTCTGGGTTATGCAAAGGACGGTGCCGCGTTTGTATTTTCCCAGCAAATTATTGACAATGGTGTCTTCGCGTTTGCAGTAAATACGAGCAAATAATTTTCATTTTTTCGTTAAAATTCACAAAACACCTCGGGATCAATGGTTTTCAAACAATCGTTTTTTTTTTTCTTTAAGGTCCTACCGGTCATTTTTTTCTTCAGTTTTATTATACAAATTCTTTACTACTGGGGAGCAATGCAATGGGTCATTCTGAAACTTGGATGGATGTTGCAGCACGTAATGGGCACAACCGTATGCGAAAGTCTTAATTCTGCAGCAAACACATTCCTCGGAATGGTATGTGGCCTCGAATAACCGTCGATAAAACGAAATTAAAGACGTTTTTATTAATTCACATTATTATCATTATTATTATTCCTATTATTATCGTAAGTACTGTTTTTTTTTAAATTTTTTTTTTTTTTTTTTCATTTGCTGACACTTTTAGACGGAATCACCTTTGCTGATCAAGCCTTACATCAGCAAACTTACCAAGTCCGAATTACACGCCATCATGTGTTCGGGATTTGCTTCCGTTTCCGGTTTGCTATTCAATTTTTATATTAATTATTCTTTCATTTTTCAATTAATACCATTTTGACAATACGTGACGTTCAATCGAGGAAATTAATGTTAAGAAAAAACAACTGTTCTTTTTTTTTTTTACACTGAACATTTTTTACTGTGTACGCTTTTTAATTGTTTTTTTTTGTTTTTTTTTTTAAATAAAGGTACCGTACTAGCCGCTTACATCGGGTTTGGTGCTCAACCTGCACATCTCATAACCGCTTCGGTCATGTCCGCACCAGCTGCTCTTTGTTTTTCGAAACTATTTTATCCCGAAACTGAAAAAAGTAAAACTACTTTCGATAATATACCACTGCAGAAATCGTGAGTATTATTTTTTAAGGAAAATAGTTTGATATTTGATTTTTATCATCGTCTTGTAACGCTCGGATGATTCACTGGGTCATTTTGACCCGGAACAAATTTCTGCCGACCATTTTTATTATCCTAGTCCTTTTTCATCATAAATGACGAATTTTTCATTCCGGATGTGCGACAAGTTCACTAATTCAAATAAATACCTTTTTTTTTTTGGAAATTCCATCATGAAATCATGTTTTTTCTCGATTATTAATTTTTTTCACGGACACATTCCTCGGTTATTAATTCGAAAGTATGAAAAATTAAAAAGATACAATTTATTTTGTTTTCAATAATTTTTTAGAACATTCAAATTTGATATTTCGCGAATTTTCATGATGCACATTTAGTGAAGAATGTTCGAAGTGAATTCGTGAATTTTTTTCAATAAAAATCGACCGAAGGACTGCTGATGACGGGCGGATGACAGGTTCCGGGTCAAATTGACCCTACGTGTCATCGAAGGGTTAAAAATAATCAAAGTCTTTCTCATAAAATTGATGTTGTAACAACGGATCGGGGATATAAAAAAATTGCATATCAATCACTTTTAGTTCTATGATCGCAGGCCCTCTGAAAAAACTTTTTTTTTTTTTTTTTGTTTGGGCAATTTAGCGAAGACACGAGTGTCATGGATGCAGCAACGAAAGGTGCTTTGGCCGGAATTCCGCTCGTACTTGGCATCGTCGCCAATATCGTTGCATTCGTTTCCTTGATTTCTTTTCTCAACGCTATATTATCGTGGCTCGGTGCACTCGTTGGTTTTTCAGAGCTGTCGTTTGAGGTGAAACCATTTAAAAAAATATCACAATCCAATGTTGTTGTTGTTGTTTTTTTTGTTTTTTTTTTTTTTTTTGTTGTAGCAGAATGAAAATTGAACAAAAAATCTTTTAATTTTAAAGCTTATATTGTCGAAAGTGTTCATGCCCTTGAGCTGGATAATCGGGGTACCTTGGGACCAATGCGAAGATGTTGCGACTCTCATAGGCTTAAAAACAGTGGTTAATGAATTTGTGGCGTATCAAAAATTAGGAGAATTTAAAAGAGCGGGAAAATTGACACCTCGAGTCGAAGCTATTGCCACATATGCCATTTGTGGATTTGCCAATCCTGGATCCATCGGTATTATGATGGGAAGTCTTGGATCTATGGCTCCTGAAAAACGACAACAAATTGCTGAACTTGTCGTCAGAGCGTTTGTCGCTGGCAGCGTAGTTTGCTTCCTTAGCGCCTGCACCGCCGGTAATGTAGAAAATTCATTTCTCATATTAAAAGGGACGATGATAATAATTGAAATTGTAAAGTAAAAAAAAAAAAATTCCTTTAGGCACTGGAACGTTTTTAGCGGATTTTCGAAGCATAAAAATCGCTCCAACTATTTTTCAAAATATATTTTTCAATGAATCGAATCTTCGTTGTAACTTTTAGTTTTTATTCGACAATGATTTTTCAAAATACATAATTTTTTTTCAACAATTTATTGTCATAATTGCAAAATGATAAATAATAATTAAGTGTTTTTCGAATATTTTTTAATAATCATATTATTAAATAAATAAAAAAAATTAAATAAAATAATCATATTATACGATCTTTTGATTTGAAAAATCTTTAAAAATCTCACTGCTTTTTATTCTTCTGCCAGGAATGCTGATGGATGAATCGTTCTTTACTACTGCCTTAACCAACGGAACGGTATCCACTCAATAAAAATTCACCGATTGAAGAAACCAAAAGAAACGATTCATCGATTTATAAACCAATGAAAAATCTTTGTTTTCTTACTTATTAACGGCCAATTGGCAAGTTTTAATTGCTAGTCCATTTTATTTTAAGTAATGTTTACTGATCCAGAATCCGGTGAATGGAAAATTGAAGAAAAACAAAAAGTCATAAGTCATTGTGCATTTTCATAATATTCATAGTATTGTTGTTACCGCGTTGTAAATAATCAAAGAATAGTTGAATTCCAGTTTCGAAAATAAAATAAAAATTTAACTGATGTTTACGACCTTTTTGAACGAATTTTTTTACATAAAATGACCACTAGAAATGAATTTTTTCATTATTTTCTGTATACTCCCAAACTGGCGAAAAATATATTCAAAGACTGTCATTTTTATAGCTTAAGTTTTATTCATTTTTTAAAAATGAATCATAAAGTAGCATAAAATAATACAATTTGTTAATAACACTAAAAGTACACAGAAAAATAGAAAAAAAAAAATTGTGGCAGAGAAAATGTTGACAGAAGTGCAAAAATCCTTCTTAATTATTTTATAAACTTCTTTTTGTTTTTCTCTTCTCGAAAATGAGCTCAATATATCCTCGAACTTGGAATGTGCAACGACATTGCTGCCCAGGCTGCAAAGCTCTTTAACGACCCATTGCATCGCAATAAAAGTTCACGGTGATGCATTGAAAAGCGAAAGACACATTTGTGTGCACGTAAAAGGCTTTCGTTTGTTGGAGAATTTTTTGTTCTCGATATGCTGGTGAATTTTCTAGGTTTTTTTTTTTTCAACGCCCGGAAAATACCTTTCAAGCTTCTTCCTAAGCATATTCCTCAGTACATATCGATGTGACCGACAATCTGTCCTAAAACTGTGTTAAAATAATTTCATAAGTTAATAAAAACTTTTGAATATAAATTAAGCGAATCAAGTAGAAAAATAGTAAATGATTATTGACCAACGTATTTTATGGTAAACAATGCAGCTGATGAGTCTCGAACAGATTGTGAGTACGATCAAAAACGTCAGCTGTCACTTCCAACATTTTTGGCAACACATCGATGTTCCGTTGCACATTTTGGCCACAAACCTATTGTTAGTAACGAAAGAAAAAGACGTTGATGTAAGTTATTTTTAAGGCCCAATTAAAATTGTGCTATCAACCTCATAATCCTTGTCATTTTTTCTTGATAATTATTTTTCGGGGTTAATTTGTACGAGGAACATTTTTACTGGGTTAAAATTAATTTTAAAAAAATATTTTAATGTTAGTTTCATTGTTTCTAATATTTTAATCATTAAAGTTTAATGAATAACATTTCAGTCGTGACTTGTGATTCGTGAAAAGGCCGAGTGGTTAATATTATTTAATTTTTCAATGATTTATTGATCATTATAATAACTTTATTTGTTTTTAATTTTATTTTTTAAAATTTATTCCTGTAAAAAGTATTTTTTTTTTTTTTTTTTTTGGAAATAATGATATAGTGAAGAAAAAATGTCGAGCTCACCTTTTTAAACAAGACTTGTTTAGTTGGCAATGTGTACATGGCAGTCAAAGCAGCTGTTCTTATCATCCAGGGGTGATGTTTGCCAAGTGTCATACCGTAAGCGTCTTGACAACAGCTTGAAGTTCCATCAGTGTCTCCAAGGTCACCAAGTTGCCTCAAAAATTCTCTGATAAAGTCTGCCATCAAAAGTGAATAATGTAAAGCGTCGTTATCATTTTTTTCCTGACGGCATTCCTTCTTATCTCGTTGCTATTTAAAGTCTATGTATTTTAAAAACACATACGAACCAAGAGCTCGGTGTAGTCGCAATAATGTTCTGCTACCATTGACAAAATCCGATTTCTGCAACAATTTATTTTCTTTCTCGTATTGAATCATTGTTTTAATTGTTTCATAATTCTGCTTGTCTTTTTCTACGAGCTCACTGAGTAAATCGATCTTTTGTTTTAGATCCGCTGATACGAAGGCAAAAGCAGTTCCCATGAGCTGAAAAAATCTAAAAGATCAAACACATTACGAAAAATGAATCCAAGGAATAATACTTTCGAAACTAATATCGTAATATTATTAAAATTTGAAAAATATTGAAATCGAATTAAATGATGTTATGAAAAATAATTCAAACATGATTTATCGGAATCATTGAGTAATTGAGACTTTAAACAAATTGATGATTGAGCTTCGATATATCGAGCAACATTTTGACACATTGTTATTTGTATATTTTGAATTTATTGGAAAACCCTGCAACCAAAATGATCAAGATGCAAAAATCATACAAAAGGAACGATCTTTTATTGAAGAGAAAAACAAAAACAAGAGATATCGAAAATTTGGAGCGAAGTCCTCAAAAAGCGCAAAGGTCGCTGACTGGCTGGAAAGTTTTCAAGGTCACGCGACACAAAGATACATTCGAACAAGGTGTAATCGACGGTAGCGAAATGATTTGAAAACATTATTTTCTAATTTCACGAATAACAGCTTCTGTACTTACTTGTAAAGCTCGTCGTAAGCTTCCAGATAAGCCTTCATATTAACGTCGTCATCCTGAATAAGGGCCCGATCAAAATGATCGTGAACCGTTCGCAGATCGAAAAACATTGTGTCCCTAGCTTCCGCCATCTTTAAAACTGCTGTCAAGTGTCAGGACGCCCCAATGAATTCAGACGTACATAGAATAACAGTTCTAATGGGCGGCCTGAAGACAAGTTTTCTGCTACCTAAACCGCCGCGTGGCGGCGTGACGAGCGCACAGCTGCAACGAATTCAGACGTACGTCCGAACCGTCTGAACGTTCGGTCAAAAAACTTTCAATAACTATGAACAAACTTTCATTTTAAAACAACTATAAAAATTATTACATTATTGTGTTACATTCTTTTCAAACGACAAATGAAGATACGAACAAAAATACAACCTGACTAAATATTTCATTCGTATATTTACTAGTGCTGCTATCTGTGGGGTTTTTGTTGTAACATGTCTAGTATTTCTTATCGACAGTGAAGATTAATCTTCGCCAATGATAGACATTGCGCTTAGTAGAGTTTTTTTACGGTAGAAAATTTTTCGTCGGTAGGGTAGGACGGTGAAAGTAAACTCTATGAAAGTAAACTCTAACTTATCGACTGTTGTACCCTGCAAAGTCGTGGGTATAAAAATAGAAACGAAAATTACGTCAAAATGACATAACACCAAAAATTTTGTAATAAAATAGTTCCTCATCAACAAACCTCGAAGATTTTTGACAAAAAGACTCACCATCCCGTATTCGAGGTAATGATTACACAGTTTTGCACGCGTTTTTTCGGAGAGCAGTAGAAATATTGACATTTCGCAGAATAACTCCAGGACTCTTTTACGGATATTTTTTCGATTTTTTCTGTTTTTTTTTTTCTTAATTTCAGAGAAACATGTGACTAAGTTCGTTTTAGAAAATCCCGAATTTTGTTTAAAGTGTAAGCTCCGAGTATAGAATAATATTAAAAAAATTGTTTATTTCTCAAACTCTAATTTTCGTATTAAATATTTTTTTTAAAAATTACCAGTTTATTAGAAAATTTGTCAAGTCGGATGCAAGTTTAAAAAAATTAACTGACAACTTAACTTTTGATCGCGACTGTTGCGAAACTACAATACATAAAGAACAATATATTTGAAAAGAGCGATAAAAATCGTGGTTCGAAAATGAAAGAAACAATTGGTGAAATTTATAAACTATTTTGCGAAACTGCATCGTAAAGTGCACATGGTACGATTCTTATGGGTTTTGTGCAAATCTTGAAAAAAGATCTCATTTATATTTGAACAGATGAATATAATGGAGCACGGGAAGAAAAAGGCTTGGGAGGGAGACTCGTTGTATCTATATAAAAATATAATAAAAGGAAACAATGTTTGTTGTGGTTAGCATTTTACTTGGTTTGTGCTTCGTTGGTTCATTCGCCAGTACCAAGGACTGCTGCTGACGACTTTCTAACGACGATAACTTTATATAACTATAGTATATAATGCACAGGTATGTATTATTCGTTCCTTTTATTGCAACGGCACGAAAGAATGAACGGGCGCAAGAACCTTGCTTGCGCTATCGTGATATTAAAAAAAAAAATTAAAAAAAAATTACAATAAAACAGTGTGGGAATAACGGACGAAAAACCATAGTCATTATACGCTGATTTATCGATATGCTCAATTTGTTTAGGCTCGTTACTGTTTCCTCGAGTCAGTTGAGGTTCCATTTTGATTCCTTAAGCTTCTGTTAATTCGTTTACTTCCATTTGTCCGTATTCTAAAGTTACTTCAGATTAGTTTACGTTCATGTAGAAAAAATGGAAAATTCTTTTAACAGATTTTTTCGAGTCCAATTGTTTTCCATTGATTGAGATTTTCTTTGGCGTTCTTCCGAAAGTTTATGGTCGTGAATTTTAGTGGTTTCCTTCTTAAGTGCAATTTACCTAAAGTTTTTCATGCATACAAGTTTTTGGAATCAATGACAACAAATCAGAACGAACGATTCAAAAGTGAGGGAAAAATTACGTACGAAACTATCGTTCATTTGAATCGAGTGATAACACAATTGTGTCTTCATTTTTACAACAAAAAGCACCGAGCCAAAAATTTTGGAAAAATTTTGAACAAATCTTTCGAGTGTAATGAGGCTATGAAAAAATTGTCATCGCAGTAGATTAGTATAAAAGATGCATTCGTTGATGAAAAACTACGAATTTGAACAAATTGTTTATACGTCATATTTATGCAATTAAGAAATAGTGAATGCACATGTTTTTTTTTTTTTCGTATACTCATCAATATGTCCCATGCATCCACCATGGCTTACAGGGTCGATGGCTGGAAGGGTTCGATGTCTTTGAAAGATCGAAATGTTATTTTTTTTTTTTTTTTTTTTTCATTATTTCAACTTGCATAGCAATGTTCTCACTCGTAGAAATCGATACTTGGACAAACAATTCTAAATTATAATAGGATGGATGATGTGTGGAATAGAAATAATACTTTTGTTTTCTCAACAGTCAACTTCTATGACAAAACCAGTGACTATTGGCTACTTCGTTATAAATGCAAAATAGATCCAATATAATTGTCACGTTTTTTTTATTATACAACAAACGTAAATACAAACAATCGTCGTGTCTCTTTTTGAAGACTCACAACTATACATAAATATTTATATAATAATAATATACAGTAACACGAGACTCTCAAGTGTACATACAAAAAAATGATTGAAAAAAAAAAATACAAAAAAAAATACATGATCGAGTCGTGTACTAACGAAGAGGAAGAAAATTTTTTCGGTCTCGGTTTAATAGCACAGCAGGGATGCGCGAATATATATATTTTTTTGTTTTCGAGGTGGGACTAGAAGACCTCTTTGGCAATAATAGCCAAAATTTCCATTTTCACCTGTCGACACCACCGAAGTTCGACACTTTTTATTATTACTTCTTCGGTTTTATTTTTCACAGTATTAACGTGACGTTGTTTATTTTTTGGGTCAACTCGAGCGTCGAAGGAAATCGAATATAAACGATGGCACATTGCCGGTACAACATTTTATATATTTATATATGTTTTTTTTTTTTTTTCATATTGATATATGTATTTGCATTTGTTTCAATTAATCGGTACTACTGTGAACAAGAAACAAGAATAATCCGACGAAACATTCATCGAAAACGTGCCACGTGCCATATATTTTCTGTTTCTCAAAACAAACGACTGTTTCGTCCATTTTTTTCTTATTTAGAAAATTTTTGTGAGTTCCTCGTCAAATGAGTTCAATAAATTATCATTTTTTCAGATCCAGGAGACTCAATTGCTTTGATTATTTTTTTTTTTCTATTTTTTTAATTTTTTTTATTATCATTCGGTGGAAAAATTGTGATTTTCTATCAACTGACCCTGATTCGAACCGGAACTACCAGTCTGTTCTCCAATAATAAATGATTTCCATGACCGGAAAAGGTCACGTTCGTTATTTCGACGATTCCATCCCTCATAGCACTTCGTTCCTTTTTTTTTTTTTTTTTATTCTTTTTGCTACTTATTTTATGTTTTCAAAGACTCCTCTTTCTTTTGAGTCTCAGTATTTCTTGTTTCATTCACACTTTGCGCATACTCGAACTGTACAAAAACATCTAAATTAAAGAAAATACAAAATACATTTTCGCACCATTTATCGTCGAAACATTCACTTTTTTTTCTTGTTGGTATCTCACATGAAGAAATTTACATAAATATGGGATGATCCTTGGCATTTTTTCAAAAACAAGACTCTAAACTGTTCATAACCTAATTAGACTTTTTTTTTTTATTGATTTTTACTCGAACGAGACTGTGTCAAAATTTTTTTGTTTTGTTTTGCAAATTCTGATTTTTTAGTGATTCAGTGTGGCCAAATTTTTGATGAAATATAGAGCCAAGATTTTAGAGATTCACAATTTAATTAAATAATCAGCCCTTTTGGAAAATCCCATAAAAACTTACGAAACAGAGCTATACTCCTGACTGGGCACAGTAATAACTTCACAAGGAATAAACAAATAGAAACTCACACACGACACATTCAATGCACACAAATTCTGTACAATTTAATCGGCACTCGATCATAAATGCATTTCCAACATTTGTCATTTTCATTTTGGCTGAAAATTTATTTTATTTGGCTCGAAAAAAATAAATATAAATAAAGACGAAAATTGTTTGAAGACGTACGAATGATATCTGGACCGCTATCGAAATCGAGATGAATTTGAATGATTTTTATTTTTTTTTATTTTTTTATTTTTTTTTTTATCACGATGTGCAAAAAGATTCCGCCAGACGAGAGTAAAAAAGAAATCTTGGCTACGCTATCAGGTGTTCGACATTCGTCCCAGCAAAGTGGTGAATGTAAATTACCGGTTTCTCCGCGATTATCCCCACTTTTTTAACGTTTCCGTCTCACTCGCTCGATTCTTTGCGAACAGCCATAACGACGATTTTACAGAATTAATCGAAACACAAGGACAAGTGAAAGATCGAAATTTAGCATAATAACTCGTGACTAATTGGATCTTAACGTTGATATCAAAAGAGTTTGATCAAAGTGGATTGTAATTTATAGGTAAAATCTGAAAATGAAATTTCCACCTGTTTCGTCTGTCAGAAACTTCGTTTCAGTTTCATTCCAATTATCGTTTCTGGTTGTTTTTGCTTTTTCGATAACATGAAAAAGTGAAGTTCGATTCGACTTAACTTTTTTTGAAAAAAATCGTACGATCAATGTACAAAACAATTTTTTTCGATGAAACAAAAAAAAAGGAGGAATGAGCTATTCTTGTCTTTGAATCATTCGTTCGAACATAATTTTCAAGATAATTTGGACCCTCGATACCGAAAGAAATAGCCACGAAAATAGTCAAACATTACCGATGCTAAAGGCAAAAAAATCCTTATACTATTTCTGGTAGTGTTTTCGTCTGCTTGAAGTTCTGACGCAAGGTGGAGGATCCTGAAGATGATGTGAATTTTTCAAAATGGAAACGGGCGAATCTTTGTTACAATTAATAGCGAATGAAATAGATGTTTCGTGTAACCTTGGGACTGTGCTTGTGGAGGTTGAATTGTAGTCAGTTTTAACATCACCTTCAAAGAAACGACACATTTCTCTGACAGGAACGCTTCTGACAGCGCGATTGAGGTCGTGGAGTGATCTCGCGCGTTGTTTTCCACGTGGGCTCGGTTTGGACGCCGATCTGCCAAGATCTTCGGTACTTCGAGCGAGGCGACCTCCCAGCCGTGACAGCGACTCGAAAAGTGTCAATTTTTCACGAACAGGAACATAGTGATCGACCCTTTGGCATCTTGCCAATAATTTGGCAACATCTTCTTCACACGTCGATGGCGAAGAAGAAACGTCGTGAATAGTGAGTGGCGTTTCTGTTGTCGTGGTCATGCTCGTAAATGTCGTTAATGTAACTGTTGTTATTTTGTCTGTTATCCTTGGCAACGAAATGGCATCACGTTTCCGACAATTTTTCTCGACGTGTGAAAATTCCTTGTTATTACTGACGTGTGTCGTTTGTTCCAATAATCGCGAATTCGAGCTGGTTCTCAAGATGTCTTCACCGACGATAGGAATTCTGGAGGCGAGGCTCAACCTTTCTTTTTTGTCTTCGAGGAAGCTCGTCTTTCGGTTGTCACTCGTTGGTTGATGAAACAACGAAATTTGGCATCGTTCACGAACGTTTCTTCTTTCCCTAGCGCGGCTTCGTCTCTCTCCAGAATCCGTTCTCATGACGCATGGACTTGGTGGACTTTCCGCTTTGTATCTCGTCAAAACGTCCCTATTGTTGTTGTTGTTTTTTGTGTTATTGTTCGAAGCTTTGTTGTTGTTATTGTTGTTGCGATTATTGTTGTTTTCGGTGTCCTGGCGATGAGGACCCTCTTTAAATCTGACAATCGTCTGACTCATGTCCAGCGAAACTTTGAGAGGCGGTAATCTTCGGGTTATCGCATCAACGGTTTCCGCAGCCCTTACGAAAGGATCTGTCGTTGTTGTCGATGCTTTCAAAGGTTTTACGGGTTTTCTATTGTTTGCTGAATCAACGGTTGGCGTTCCATTAGTTTCGGTATTTGTCGACAAACCTTTTTGCCTGTGACACGTCCATATTGATTTTTTTGCTGTTTCAGCATTTTCCATGAGTTGGAGGTTGCTTATGCCATTTGGTTTATTTGCTTCGATATTTATAATCGTCTTGGTTTCTTCACGGGTCTTAGAGACAGGGCCGTCGATAGATTTGTCCTTAAAGTCCGTTTTCTCACTAGTTTTTGCCGATTTTTCAGCGTTATTTTCCATGTTGTTGTTGTTGTTCTCTTCTCTTCTTGCTTTACGCCGTTTCGCATCTTCCTCCAGCACCCGACGACTTCGTGCTTCATTTTCTCGCCTTCTCGCCTCTTTGTATCGTTGGATCCTCTGCTCTCGAGTATCAACTGGCTCTGGCAAAGGCAGCGCCGAGTCAATCGAATCGACACTCGAACGACAACCTGCACCACCCCACGGAAGACTGTCGTCGCTTCCCTCGCTGCTCTCGCTGCAACCCCAAATTCTCCTCTCGATCGTTGCATCGACTTTAGGCAACATCGCTGCCTGTATACTACGATACTCGGCCAGATGAAGATCCTCGTCACTCGAGTTGCTGCTGGACCAACCGCGCAACTCGCTCCTCGCTCGTCTCCGCGAATTATCCAATATGGCAGCTGTCTCGGTTACCGTGTCATTATTGAGTGACGCTGTTCCTAACCAACAACGCAATTCACTTCGCGAACGACGACGCGTCTCCGTTGGACTTTCCGGAAGCGGCAACGGACCACGTGGACAAACCGTTAGTATTTCCAAAAAATTTAAACATCGCTGGGCACGAAATGGCGTTTGGCGCACTAACTCGGCTGCAATCGCTCGGACCCACGACCAGTAAATAGGTTCGGTGTCGGCCTGTTTATGGACAAACAAATAAACGTTGAGTTTTATTATTTTATACTTTGTCACAAAAACATTGATATTTGTAGATAATTAGAAAATTCAAACTTTTAGCAGCTGTTTTCTAGGTCAGAGGTCAATTTTTCGCATACTTAAGATTAAGAATTACATTTCTCATAACCCCAAACAAAGTGCAAAAACGATCCAATCGTATGCGGTCATCAAGTTTAATTACACACCGATTCCTTCGTTGTTTTTATAACAAAGAGAAAAGTGCATCATAAAGTTGCATTCGGTAGATATTGAGGTATAAAAACTCTATGAAACAAGAAAAAGTTTTCTAAAAAAGTTAAATAGAAGTTCCTCTAGTGTTGATTAAAGTTTGTCTAGTGTTGATTAAAAACGACGGAATTTCCGCAACAGTTTAGATTTTCGAATATTGCGACACCTTGTACATGGTTATAATCGTTTCATGACATTTTTACGTGGCAATAGCGAAGTTTAAAAAAAATCTATGGATATGTACTCGAAAGGACGGGGATTGACCATGAC
Source organism: Campoletis raptor (assembly GCA_948107755.1). Lineage (NCBI taxonomy): Eukaryota > Metazoa > Arthropoda > Insecta > Hymenoptera > Ichneumonidae > Campoletis > Campoletis raptor. Next base: position 14,480,471 of record OX403626.1, read on the forward strand.
ACACGATTTCGTCCTGTGCGCGGATTGGAAAGTTACTGTGATGTTGTACCGAGGGAACAAGCTTTGCTATATTGCTATCAAGTTGTTTCTCCAGTGGGAAAAGAGCATGCAACTTGCCACAGACACCAGACACGGCTATGACCATTTAACGAATGAACTCAGTCGTTAACCACCTAGAGAATGTCGACGACGTTGACAACGACACCGACGGTCATTACTATATTTTCAGTGGAAGTGAAACTCTCACTTTTGTCCATCTTATTGACGAGTTTGTCATGGTCTTTGTTAATCTTCCATTTGAGTAACTTTTTCAAACAAATTCACACACCATTTCCGGTCTCAAAGGAAAATAAACTCCATGAGAAAAATCGTTTTGAGGGCATATTGAAATATCGTTTCGGTATGTAACGAAAACTATAAAATTACTAACGAGAATTATCTTCGAACAGCTCATAACTCATGATGCCACTTCGCCGTGGATGCTCCAGTTCCTCAAACTTTTCTCGCTGACCAAAGATTCCTCACAACATTAAATGAGAGTAGAAGCAGTTGCAACACCAGAAGAGAAATGAAGAGAGTAGTTAAGACAATTTAAGGAACTGGCTAAACGAGCCACTTCCTTTAATCCCCGAAACTCATCATCCATCTGACACACAACACACTAAGAGAATCACCAAGCCGTGGCTAAAAAAGACAATTAAATTTACGAGCGTCCTTCGGACTCTAACGATTCCCACAGAGTTGTGCAAACAAACCTTTTTCTATTTTCAACCTCATCTCTACTTTTTCGTACAATGCGTTGCAATTAAGAAGAGAAACAGAAAATTAAATAACCACCTTGTTTAGTAGCTGGTTTCTTTTTTTTTTCTTTTTTTTTCAATTGTCACTCTTGTAATTTCGAATTCGAGAGCCAGTTTTTATGATAATTAAAATTTTTATATCGTCATCACTGATATTATAAATACGTTTTGAAACATCTTGCGTTTGATAAAAGTCAGCAAAGTTATTGTATAGAACGCCAAAGGAATCTTCCAACAATGGTAGGTCGTGGGAGAAGATTTTTCAATCCTCTCACGCCTCCTTCCTCTTCTGATTGCCTTCAAGATCAGTGGAGTCGTGTCTCATCGACCTGACGTTTACTGACCTCCAACTACCTTAGGATTCTTCATTCTGGGTGGCATTATCATTGCATAATTCATTATGTTAATTTTTTTTTTATTAGTGTTTATAGACGAGACGTAAAACCCTAGATATCGATTGGAGGATTAATCTCGTCATTTTTCGCGTACGATTATTTCAATGCATTTCGATTTTTTTTTCTTTTTACTTCAATTACGTATTCCTCAGAAACTTGAGAATATAAAGAAATATTCCAAGTTGTTGTAAACTATTCGTTTCGTCTCTGGTCCATACATTTTCCTTAATTAAGCTCTACACTTGAGCAAAAAAGCATTTCAATGACAAAGGAGACGACGATAATCTGTCTCAGAAGTCTCAGCTCCAACGTAATTGCATACAAAATGAATTATATCTTCGTCGCGATCTGTTTCCTCGCTATAAGCACTTTCACGAAAGGTGCCCGTTAACTTATGCCACGACAGGGTACACAATTTTTTTTATTTTTTTTTTTCGTTTCTTTTTGCAGTTGTAATTAGTAATTAAGGACTATGTATATCCGCCGTTGCAGGACAGCCAGCGTGTCTTTCAATCCCTTCTCTCTCTCTAAATTTTTCTAACTCTCGAGTGTTATGCAATGTAGCTTGTCGATTGAAACGCAGGCGAGGCCCCTCATCTGTCGTGCGCCACACCCTCATAGACATCCGAATCCAATTTGAGACACGAGACATTATGAAAAATGCGTTATTCAATGTTCGGCACATTGTTTAGCAGTGAAAAAGTAATAGTGCGTTGGAGGATGAAATATAAACGATATTTCAAAAGATGAGAATGTCGTCAGAAACTCAAATCAAAGTTTTTTCGCAGCTCTCATTACATTTTCTTCTTTCCTTGCAGGGAAACAACTTCGAAACAACAAAACTTATTCGAATTGTTAATTTCGAACGAGAAATTTGAAGAAATTCGTATTCGAGATTGGGAGCAGTAGAAAAATGCACATCCCACGGAATGTAACTCCGAAAACTGATTTTTTTCCCTTCTTTTCAATCAAAAAGAAACGTGTGACGAAGATTGTCTTAAAAAATGAAAAATTTTCACCGACTACCGCGTTAATACAATTATTTGTAAAAAATGTAGATTTTCTCAGCGTTTAACCGACGACTTTTGTCCGAGTTTGTACCTTCGTTCGGTATGATGACAATGCACGTTGATGGTAAACAGATAAGTGTCCAACTGGAAAACTGCCAAAGTATCGGAAGAACGAAACTCAATGGCGTTTATATATACGAAATAACATCGAATTCAGAGCCAAGTGGCGTGTCTTAGGTCAGTGATCGTGGAGAGGGCATTAGTCTTGTTGAAAAAAAAAAAAAAAAAAAAAAAGAATATTTCACCAGGTTGCCAAATAGATTCGATCCATAAAATGAGTAGATAATTTATCGAAAGGAAAATATAACTGAACGGCTGTTATTATTACACAGATATAATCATTGATAAGAGCAAACAATAGTTATTCGAATATCGAAAAATCTTACCCAAAAAGTTGCAAGTAAATCGCCCTGAGAGTTGGTCAATGTGAAGCCCAGAGCAAGGACATGAGGTTGGCAAATGCTTGGAGCAGCTTGACGAAGATTAAGAGCTCTCAGCGGTAACCTCATCTGAGTGTTTTCGACCCAAAGCCAACCCATTCGAATCGATACGATTCGCCTCGCGTTGAGATCCTCGACGTACAATTCGCCTGAAACAATTTAATAGCAACATTGTTATTTCATTGTTGAAATTATTAGTGATTTGCTGACGAACTATTTATTAAGAGACTTCTATTTTTTTAATTATTAAAAAAATCATTAATTTATAGCTAATTTTTCGATCATATGTTTCTTTAAAACAAATGGAAAAAAATCTTCAGACATTAGACTTAAAAAATGATCTGTCCTTTGGTTTTTTTTTTTTTTGTTGTTTTCTTAATTTACATTGAAACAACACATTGCGTATGCAATATTCAGTTTTAACGTGTCAGGGGGGAAAAATGAGACTCGGTTGTTCGAAAGGCGTGCTGTTCCTTTCGTAGCTATATCGTCAAGAATAACCAAGGAAGACGTCGACTGCTGAATCATCGATAAGCTGTCCTCCTCGCTCTTAATCGCCCTCGAGTCAATTTATTTTTAGAACAAACACTGGACGATTTATTATGCCCAACTTTTGTAATGAAAGCGATGGAGCGGCAGGAATATATTCTGGATGCATCGATTTCGCCTCATCGAGAATAAGGAATAAGAAGAATAAAAATGAGTCAAGACAGACAGAGGCCACGGATAAACATGGAAAAATATATGTACAACATGTTTTATGGCTTCAGACGCTTCGAATAATAGGGAATTACCATTCAAGGCTTTGCTACAGTTTTCTTTGGCCGATAAAAACATCTTTGATCTTGAAAACATATACAATTATTACGATGCAGCCCAAAAAAAAAGTGCATGAATCGCCAATAATTACAGTTTCTTCAGTTTATCTCCAATATTATTTTTCTTAACTTCGTATATCGCTGGTGTAAAGTGAAATATCAAACAATTAATGGAGTAAAAAGTTCACTCATGTTTATTTAAAAATACTTAATCCCCAACGAACATTAAAAAATATATATATATACGTACAGCAGACTCATTTCAATTAAATGTCAAAATGATTGTATTAATTTCGTACTTTTAATAAGAGATTATGAACGTATGAATTGTTGATTATTTTTTTCAATTGAAATAATATTTTTCCTAATGTCTTTCAGTCTGTTGGCATAAAAAATAATATAATTTATGATAAAAACTGAATACGAATGAAAATATGCAACAACTCAAGTGTTAAATAAATGTTGATAAAATAATAAAGACAGCGTTGATTAACTAATCGAACACACTTGTTTTGTGCTGCAAGGAGAATATAATCGAAAAGTAAAATAAACTTTAAATGAAAAAGAAAAACAAATATGTCGCACATTTGACTTTTCAGAAACCTTATTTTTAAATATCTTTTTGCAATTGAGTGAATAAACGAAAAAAAAATTATGCACATTGACATATCGAGAGATAAGAATGATATAGTCTTGACTATAAAACTGCGAAATATATCGTTAGATTGGTGTGCCACGACATTTTATTTCACAATCTTGGGCGATATATATAATCGGCGATTAATGTGCTCTTGCGCGTTATCAACAAAACACTTCCAATCTCTCGAGGTCTCTCGGCTTTCTTATCTCGTATGGCGTCTCTCTCTCTCTCTCTCTCTTTCTTTCGCTCCTTGCATCGACGCTATAAACCCTCGATCCAAAAGGGATTAGAAAATCGAGACGACACAGAAATACACAAATTCCTTGTCACATGCAACTTTCAATACAGTTTTTTCCACTGTTTTTTTAGGTCTCTACTTTTTTAGATTCGTTTCGTAGATAAAAGATAATAAGTCACCTCGTATTCGGGCAAAAATATTGAGGACGTGACATTTTGAGGTCGAGTGACGAAATCGACGTCCAAAAGTTCATCTTCCACGAAATAGAACATCCAATAATCAGAATTAGCTTTTCTGATCGATATTTACTTTTTTTTTAACCAGGCTCTACGTTCAAACATCATTCCGAGTTGAATTAGTCATCAGGTCTCTTTAAAGTTCTCTCGATTGAATAATTAATTGAATATTTATAGTCGACGTCAGACTAAAAATGCTTTTGTTTGAGAAAAATATATAAAAATACCCAAATAGTCCGATCTGTCAGACCAATGGACACGCAGAATTGAATCGATAACAAATCGAAAAGTTTTATATATGCGAGAAAATTTAATCATGTTTTATTTAAGGATTTTGTGAATATTCAGAGATTTTGATACGTTATCATTGTAATTGGCCACAGCAGACATTTTGACAAGGGACGAGGGGTGTTCCATTTTTAGATACAACGGTTTTATTACCAGCGGAAACAGTTGAGTGAGCATGTGTGGGCGTCGTTGGCCGAGTGTCAGAGTGAGATAGACATCCGGCTTGAATCATTCATCGTAATCAACCGAAGAGTCGATCAGAGTCGTTGTTTTTGCGAGAATATATATTTACCACACGACCCAGTAGGGGGTAAAAATAAATGAATTTAAATTATATGATCGAAGGTTTGATTGAGAAATTGATAAAAATTTCAACTCCACTCGTTATCATCGAACTTTTCTCTTCATCCCTTCTGTTCTATTCCAAATTTCATATCCAACGAATAATTGGACTTGAAATTATAACAAATAACTTTTATATCAACCCGCATGTGCAAAAAAAATGCATGAAATTGTTGGATGCTATTTTTGAAAGCAGGAGAAATTCCCCTATCCGTTGACACGCTCGTGTCTGGCCAACTACGGCTTTGCACATGTTACTTTTTTATATTTAAATGGCAGATTATATGAAGAGAGTGTAAAACTTGGCAAAAGAAGATAAACGAACGCTAACAGAATTCACGTGCTGTACGAAGCTTCCTTCGAGGTTCGTGTGTGTTTTCTGTGAATATACTTGTCCCTGTTGATTCTATTCATCAGCACAAATTCTGGCTCTCGGCTTTACATGTGGGACCAAAAGCTGTTTCGCGTTTAACGAAATACAGGAAACAGTTAGATATATTCTTCCTCGAGGAAGAACGATCCGAGGGGATAAGCAAAAGGGAAAATAACGAGAAGTGTCTGTAGGGGGGAACCACGCTCGACAAAACACAGTCAGCTGGCATGTTTTCAGTCTTTTTTTTTTCATAAGAACGAAGAAACGACAAATTTCAATAACATTGACGATGAGGGCAACGGTTTTTAGAGTTTTATTTCAATCGCCAACTTATTATCGAAACTGTAACTGTTTTACGTCAAATCAGGAAACTGACTTTTTCATAGAAGCAACTATTTATCTCATATTTTTACAATCGCGTCAATGTGACGAAATGATTTAAAAGAGAGAAAGCGAATTTGAACGAAGTTTTTGATGGTTTTTTTTTTTTTTTTCGTCTCGTGTACTTTCATCATGAGTCTCACGCGTCTGAGTTACCATCCACTCGAGAATACTTCAACAAGATAATGAATAATCTCGTCGTTCGTGATGAGCACACTCTAGTTATGAGGAATACGTGCTCAAGTGTTTGAATCAAAGCTTAATACTCAACCACGTACATATTTACGACAGTGTCTTATTATTGTAAAAACGCGTCGATATTTAAATTCGCAATACACAAAAAATGTCTGTTCAACAATGAAAAGTGTCGAGTAATGTTTACAGACATAATTACGTGATGCTGTATATTCCTTAAGGAATCTGACATTGAAATATTTTTAATCTATTCTCAAAGTTAATGCTCAAAAAATCACGTTCTCTCGGAAACAGCCATTTTGCTTTTACATGCTTCATGCTTTTCTGAACTCTGTCATTATCAAAAGTGCGACAGAGTTTTTAAAATATCACTATCCACTGAACCTTTGGACTCAAAAATCCTTCAAAGATATACTCTCGTTGCGTAAAAACATTGTTTTCCGCCTAATCATCGAGGATCTCAGGCGTATCGGTTACTCGGAAGGGATAAGGCCAAGTGAGGCTCGAGACCAGGAAGAAGGAAGGAAGTGCTTCGGTGGTTTCGCGGTAGCGCCATCGTCGCGACTAGTCCGGACACAATCAGACAAGACACCGTAACTCAGCAACGGGTGAAAACGCATTTCCGCGTTTATACATGTGGATATATGTACATTAACATATATATATATATATATATTTATACTTGAAAACACGAGACGTGAAAGTAAGAAACGTGTTGCGCTAAGAACCCAATAGAGGTTAAACCAGCATGCGGGTTATGGTCCGCGTGCATGTGGTTTGACCAACAATCTCACCAGCGGGTCTCTTTATTGTCAAGAAATTATCGCGACACTCGTATATCGACTAATTAAATGTTTTTTAACGAATAATCGTCAATTTTTTCAACAAATTTTCATTATCCAACGAATTTAACTCCAAGTTTCATTTTATTCGAAAATTCTCATCGATCTTTGGCAAATTAAATGTTAAAAAATATCTAGCGATTGGTCACATTGAATCGAAATTTTATAAATTTATAAACAAATGATAATGAAAATCGTGATCGACAGAAATCCATTAATTTTTGGACATAATTCGAATCGCTCAAATTTTCTAAATTCAAATCTATCAACCTGGAAATGTTTTCTTCGTCTGGTTGATGACAAGAATTATAGTATTCGGAATGAATTTCGAGAGAATTGTCCGAGAGATTCGATGATGAAACAGTAAATTCATTGGAACATCTATTTTGATGGGAACTCGTATTTGGGTCAGTGGTAAAATGAACCAAGAATTTATGTTTTCAAACATTATCTTAGATTGTTACGATCGGCCAGCACGTAACAATAGTTTGCGTGATTTCCAAGAAGTCAGTAATATTTATTTCTGTTTTGCGAAAACGAAATTCCTGTATAATTATGACGAAAAAAAAAAACAATAAAAACTTAAAAACAAATAGAATAAGAATAACAATCAAGATGCACACTGACCCATAGATTAAAATGCGTAGAATTTCCATAAGAAAGTACAGCGTTGCTTCCCTGTTCTGTACACGTGATTACCAAACCATCTTTATATAATTGAATTTACAATCTCTGGGTTTGCAAAGAAATTCACGAGTGCGTGCACCTTCCGCAGTCTCGGTGATCGCACACGAGTATGTTTAAGTTTGAGCCTCGAGTTATGTCGGTTAGCAGTGTTTCTTGCTAGCTTGTGTTCCAGTTCGCGAAGTGTCTTCCAAACTTTTTTTACGAGTACTGTTTTTCTTATTTTTTTTTTTTTTCATTTTTTTATTAGCTACAACCGTGCCATTATATTTTCTTAGAGGCGCAGGGACGAGAAACGAAGTCAGCCCGACGCTAATTGACTCACGGACTCCGTTACGATCCACACGAGTGCAAATTAGAACACTTCTTTTTCTGTCAACGGCTAGCCCCGCTGGTCTTAGCGGTTTTTCACTACTTTTTCTTATCCGTTTATTCATTTATTCTATTTCGATGTCTCTTTTTTCGTTCTAAATTCTTTGACACCGTTTGCTTTGTTATTAGGAATCAAATATCGATCGTTTAACATTTTTTTATATTATTTCTTTAAGAATGAAAATCGCAGTTACTATTCAAGGTAGAAATATATTTAATTTATAATTGTCAATAGCAAGTTGCTCTGTTTACTGTTTACGTACAAAAACTTGTGTGTCTCATTTTTCTTTATTTTAATATTTGAGGTATTTTGAAAAGTACGATAGAAATATCTCACAAAATTTTGCATTTTTTTTTTTTTTTTTTTTTTACAATAACCAATCTATCGTTCTACACAAAATTTTCGACTGGAAAATAACAAAAATTTATAGCACAATTATAGCTCGTTTGACAAAAGGGAATCAATTATCCAGATCTGACGTTTACTCGTTTATTAACGTTATAACAATAGCAAATAAATATTGAATAATAAGCTCGAGAAGCGCGACACTTGCGTAAGACTTTCTTACAGCTTTTAACGCGCGTTCATAAATGAGGAAAAAGGGACTTTCTCATATGGAGTATTAACATTTGTTACAACACAAGCAATCGGTCTACGAGTTCATTATGTGTATACATATGTATGACCGCATGTGGGCTGATAAATATGAATACGTAAGTCGAGCGAAGCTGAAAAAAAAAAAAACCACTAATGGAGAACAAACAGAAGCGATGCAAAAGAAGAGCAAATGGATAAATTTCCGACAAGTGTAACGAACGCCTGTTACAGACAGTGGGGCATTCATGAGATCGACATATGTTCCACGCTTGCTCATCTTCTCCTTTGAATTGTCGATTTTTTTTTTTCAATTTCTATTCCTCCCTCACTGTTTATGTTGATTTATTTTATTTTATTTTTTATTTATTTTTTCACCAACGCCTGCCAATCGCGAAAGATTGCACTGAGAGTGATTCATCGTCGTGGGAAAATACGAAATTTCGATACATGTTTTTTCAACGTCTGATAGATTATAAAGAAACAAAATAATAATTGTCCTTTTTTTTCATTTATTTTTATGGCTAATTTATGGACTTTGACATGGCGCGTGTTTCAGACTTGGACTTTCGTGAATTTTTTTACTATTATTTACGATTTGTATTATACTTATACGGTATTGTTATTTTTTGTTATTTTTTTATCGCTGTTTTTATTATTCTCGTGAGGAATAGCCGAAAAAACGTTGAAATTGTTATAAAGTGGACGGGAAAACCTTGATGTAGTTCTCGCTATTATTACAGACGATTCTGAGATCGTTAATCACGAATAGAAAATCTTTTCAGTCGCGGTGAAGAAAAGATCGAGGATTTCGTTGCACAATGACAACGATCCTTCCCATACCTGTGGAAAAAAAAAAACACAACCTTGAAAGACGAGAAAGAGACGAGGCTCGTGAAGACGATTTTTATGTACGGTGGGAGATCCCCTTGATTCCCTTCGCTAGAAAAGACCAAGCTAAAGTCTGTTTACCTTGAATATTATCGAAAAGCCCAACTGCAGATCGTAGAAAAAGACGTATTTTATAAATCTTCTTACGAGAAATGGCAAGGACAGAAGGAGAATAAAGGGCAAAGTGAATTATGATTTGGTGGGACTCAGTGAACTCGAGGGTACGCCTTGAGGCTGAGTTATTAGATTCATATTAGAATTTATTCGAATAGGTGTTAGTAAATAAAAAAATATATATATTTTTTTTTCGTATATTTCTCGAGTTGAAAATTGAACAAATCATTAGTTTCTTTTTTTTTTTCATGTCAATGTATGAAATAATTGACGAGGAATTAATCGAACGAAGAACGCCTTCGGAGCCTTCGATTGCTCTTCAAATACTTATTGAATTTTTTTTCCTCTTTTTTTTTCTTCTTTAAATCAAACTCCTCTCGTGTACTATCGAATTGGAAGGAAACGCTCGATCGAGGGCCAACGTTTCTTTCAGCACTTCTTTTACCGCCTCGACTGAGAACAATTTCGAGTACAACGGTTTTTTTTCCTTCATTCATCGTTGACAAACGAGAGGGAAAGAGCGAATAAAAATGAAGGACATTCGATGCTGCGTGCTTGAGTGCAACCCTTGAAACAAGCGCACTTCAGACGAAATATCCTTTCATCCCTCGGGAAAGTTTTTTTACTCGCCCCCCTCTCTCTCTCTCTCTCTCTCTCTCTGCATCTGCATTGAAATACATTTTTTTATTGATTACTTTTGAACTTTCCTTTAACAGATTATTTCGAAAATGTTTTCAAACGAAAATATATAAGAATTTGACATTTTATAAATAATGAAAACATTAAATTATCATTTGAATCATAGGAATGGTTGAAACAACAAACAATCGAAGAGAAAATATGTTTGATGAGTTGACAGAAGACGTCAAGCCATCAGGCAAATACTCGTCATAGAAAAAATCAGAGTCATCGAAAAATTGCGTAGACTTTTGAGATGACGAAAACAGCTGGAGAAAGTGAGAAATAGCAGAGTTTTAGATTTCCCAACGACAATGATATTATAAACGATTGTCAGCTGTCAGGAGGCACAAAAAAGTGTACATTGCAAGCATGCAGCATCGAAAACTCGATACTCGGTCTGCTACCTTTGCATTTATTGAGAGCCATTGAATGACCACAGAACATTGGGGGGCGTTGACTCTCTCTGCGATCTGCGGGTGCGTAACATGATACATGAGGTAGGAGGCCAGACAAGGCTATTGAAAATGTCCCTAAAAGAAACGAGAGAAGCTGAGTTCTGAAAGCTTTTAAAATAAATTCTTAACCTCCACATCTTTCTGTAACAGTGAATGAAAGTCCCCAGGCTTTGAATTTAATTCACAATCCAAAAAGCTGCTAATTCAACGATGAATCATCATTTTCAAAAACGATCAAATCTTCGTAACAATTATCCAAAATTTCGACTTCGTGTGAAATTTGTCTGGAAATGGTCAATTTGTAAAGGGGAATGAGTCGAAAATTTAAGCAAAAAAAGCTGCAAAGCCACAGGGAGGATATTTTGATGCTCCGTTTCATCAACATGACTGAACACACTGAACACATTTAGGAAAAGGTTAAACTTTTGGAAAAATTGTTTTTTATAAACTAATGCGATGGTCGTGATGATGGAGAATATGGAATTGGATATACGATGAGAAAATTAGGCCAAAAGGATTTTAAATATTCATTGAACAAAGGAATGTCTGACTGATCGCACTAGGTCACAATAACGATGGCCTTTTTCGGTATGACGTAAGGGGACGGTTACTTCTGCTATATGGATCCGTTGAACCATCATGAAACGACTAAGATCTCGGGTCTCATAACGAGGGCGGGGCAACGAAAATGTCATGCCCGGATATTTTGGTCGTCACGTACGAAAACATACACATCTAACTTCATCCTCCGGCGGTTTTTATCTTTGTCTCTCTCTCTCTCCCTCTTTCTCTCGTCCTCTTTCTCTTTTGCCGTCCTAAACTATCATACGTTAAACCTAACTTATTTTACATATGACACAGTGACCACATTTACGGAAGCATGCTTTTCGAAAATTGACTATCGTATCCTGAAATCCAATGTAAGAAAAAAAAAAAAAAAACGTATTTACGTCAGTTTTTTTCGATTTAATGAGCTTCATTTACTTCGAGAAGTTCTAAATATTTTTCTGGAAAAATTCTTATACGATCTTGTCAAAATATCGTTAAATATTGTTGCAAAAGTTCTTTTTTCATAAATAACAAAAACATCATCACATCTAAATTACATTTATTCGGTTTTTTTTTTTTTTTTTTTTTTTTTTTTTTTTTTTTTTTTTTTTTTTTTTTTATAACGTGTTCTTTATCACGTGTTTTTTTTTTTATCACAAAGGGTAAGGATTTTTGGAAAGTTTCGTGACAAGACACCATATACCATGCAGCATGGTTGTCGTTATCGAAAATCGTTAGCGTGGCGTTGGTTGCCTACAGTGGCAATACAAGCCGCGCCTCTCTGCTGGCGTGTCGATCGACTTCGATGACTGTACTCAAACGGGAGAAGCTCTCACTACCTCTCCCTCCCACCCTCCCTCCCTCCCTTCATTCACACCCTCTCACTCGTGAATTATCGGTCTTTCAACTCCTCTCACTTCTCTATTTCCGGCTGCTGCGCCGTGACGAACGAAACAATCGACTGTTGCAGTCTCAAAAATACTATATACACCATAAATATACCGATATATTAAGCGGTTTCCTTTTAAACTTTCAATTAGCTTTTACCTTACATCCCCATCCGGATGTATAAATAACTTGAAAAGGATTTCTCGAAAATTGGGCGCCAGACAAACGTTTGGTTTCCCCATTGACATTTCTTTCAATCAATCTTAATGGGTGACAATATTTTTTTTTTTTTTTTTTTCTTCACCGACCATTTTATTTAACGAGTTCATTAAATTTTGTACAATCAGATTGTCCACTTTTTTTTTTTATTACAAAATTTTCGACTGTTTTTTTTTGATGATTTGTTTAAAAATAAAATTAAAAATCGTGAAGAAAATTTATTGGAAAACAAAACGAGTGAATTACAGAAACATTTTTTTTTTTTTTTTTTTTTTTTTTTTTTTTCAAATATTCAATGTTCACACCTCACGTGGCTTTGGGAGGGTCTTTGAACGTTGACTGGAATGAATTTCGTTGGCAACACGTTTGGTTGACGCGAGCCACCTTTCGATGTGTTACATGTTACCCCTTCATGTGTGTTTTTGCATACGGGAGTAAAGGGGTGAGAGGCGAGACCATAAATTTCGAATTATACAAGTACAGTATACAGAGGAGTCCCTTTAGGGTTGGAATTCGAGTACACAACTCGCCAGCACAAAAATTACAATCCCTAATCCCTGCGAGTGAAGCGGCTTGAGATAACTGAAGTGAGATCTGGCTGCTTCACGGTGTAACGTTACTTTAAGTTGTTTTACATATTGGTCCCCAGCTGTAAATGTTATACAATGACAAATTTCGGTATTCAATGATGCAACTGGCGTTTCAAATATTCAGCTACCTTTTGTAACAAAATATTGACGATGATAGTGTGATAAATATTTCAACCAATTGTTCAAACGAATTCATTTCTTAATAAATCATCAAATTCATCAGAAGAATTCGTTAAACAGGACGCGAAAAATATTCCTGCTTTTGAACATTATAATTATTGTTAAAAATCGATGATTTCAACGTTTCAAAAATAGCTGAATATTGTTGAATTTTTATGAAAAATGTGAGTCCTGTTATTCCGATCAAATAAGTTTTCTGGCTGCGACGCCACGTGTGTAAAACATCCCTAAATATCCTAAACGTATATTGGAGCAACTGGTATTCGAAAGGAAAAACGCGTGTCTGGAAACAGTCACAATATAGTCTGGAGTATTTGTTTTTACAGACTTTTTCCTCTGTCTCGTCCAGCTTTTATGTATTTTATATGGTGAATTAATATTTTTTTATTTCACTAGCATTTATGGCTTTTGTATAGAAACTTCTGGTTGTTTCTGAATGAAAAGTTGGTCCACGAACGTATCCATGAAGTTTTGTAGCTGCTGTCGTTGAGCGATACAAATAGGAACGAAAATATGTCATCATGTGGATGACAAAAAAAAATGCTGAGAAAGAAAACAAGCAAAGTTAACAAGACCACGGTTGGGACTTTTCTTCTCATCTCCACGCCCCGTCGCTTCGTTGGTCGACTCTTTCTTCTTCCATCCTCGTCTTCTGCTTCAACCCTCTCCAGATACTCAAACCCTTTTCATACATTTTACTGCTTGCTCTTTAAAGAAAAAAAAAAAAAAATTCTCTTACTTCAGCACTCGAGCTCTCTCGATCCGGTACTTGCTACTTTTGTAGCCCCCGTTGAGATCTCGTTCGTCGCAAAATATCTTCGCACCTCAGAAACTCATCGATCCTGTTCGAGGACACTGTACTCACGTACGGAGAATTGTCTTTGGTCGGTAAGCTCCGGATGTTACGGTTCAGAGAATAATATACGATGTCATTGTCATGTAACTTTCTTCAACGAATAATGGTTGCGCCAAAAAAAAAAACAAAAAAATAAAAAAAAAACGATTTTTGTTGTGTTGTTAAACTTTCATTATGTTCGATAGTTTTTTTTCTGCTTTCGATAGAATGATAACCTAGTGGTCATACGACGAGGCTCTGAGAAAACTCGAAAATTGAACCGAAGCTAAAAGTCTTCAATGAAATGGACAGGCGGATCAGGTTTTCTAAAAAAAAAATGAGGAAAAAACTTATTTTTTGAGTGACAGGACAGCTTGGAACGTTCCCAAGAAAGATCGTCGAGTTATAGAAACTCGGGCACAAGGGAATTCACACATTGCTACGAGGTGGTCCTTTCGCTCCGCCCATTCCTCATCCCCATCCACCCTTCGTCAATCCTCCACAAGAGTAACACAAGAGTAAACATTGATTCGTGCAGGTTTTCACTTTTGCAATGATGATCGCTTAAATGGCCACCTTCCAGACGAGTCCCTTCGGGGAAATAAAATTATTTTCATTTTTTTCGTTGTTTCTCTTTGGAAGTATTGAAAAAAAAAAAAATGCAGCAACAATGCAACAGAATGAAAGGACGAGATGCGCATTTACCGGTGTGCAATTCGGCGGAGCGGTTATCTTTCATTTCAAAGACCACTGCCATTCATCCCATCCATCTTGTCTCGGATAACCGGTATTAAAACTTTTATTTCCTGAATGTTTGGAAAAATCGGTTCTCTTTAATAAAGTGTAACCCCACCCAGACTTCCCTCTCTTTCAATGTGTGCAACTTCTACAGCATCTTGGCTTACCGTCTCTCCGGACCCGTTCACATCAATTTTTTAATCTTGGAACTTTCGAGTTTCCCGAACAAAGCAAAAGACTTTAGGATTTTCGAAGGCAGCCACAAAGCGCGGGACTGCAATTCAACGTTTCGGATGAACTAAATCACAGGCCGCTACTCTAGGTAGGACGAGCGTAAATTATTTGTTTTACATCTCAATCTTCCATCAAGAAGTTTCTTCCCATTGAAGTCGCGTATGAATCGAGAAGGGTCCCAAAAGATCACATTGATAACGTCAGTTGACGGCTTTTCATCCAGGAGCCATTACACAACAGCTGGCATGGCTTATCCGCCATTTAGTGAAGGCCCATGGTACATAAAATAATCCCCTTGAAAACTCCAAACTCACCAACCCCCTTGAACCTAAAGGTCATTCATGATCGTCCAAAAGTCTTGGCCATCGGGAACAAATGTTCGTGAGAATTTATACTCGCGAATGTCTGTTAGGTATTTAATGAAAGTTTTAATTGGCTGTAAATGAAATAAGTAGACAATTCACATGCACATTTCACTCGATTCATCTGTTTATTAACTCGCTATCCCGTTTCATTCATCCTTCTTTTTTTTCTTTTTTTTTGTTACCAAGAGATATAATGCTTCGTTGATTCGATTAGGATCACAAAATCTATTTCAAGCGCCTTCGACACTTGGTCGCTACCAGTTATATGCCAAGACGGTTGAGACTACTTTACGCCTTTGGTATGCCCTTCGGCTATATTGCCGCTTCAGAGACAGGGGTTGGTTCGAGCTACGGGTGTGGATTATATTCTAAGAGAAACCCGCTTGAAAATAAAGATGCCTGGCGTTAAGGCGTCTAATTGAGTCCGTAAAAACTACCCTGCTCAAGTCACCATTTATTTTTGTGTGGTAAAAAGAAGAAAAAAAATACCACCCGTTTGAAGCACACAGTTTATGGTATGGAGAGGAAAACCGTTGTACAATCTAAAATACCACGTGTGTCTGTAAATATTCGAGCGAGCACGACGAAGAAGATAAATGGACAAAAAGTACGAAGATACGAAACTTTTTATTGACAATATGATGAAAAAACAATGAACAAAAAGACTTTTAAAGTCGAACGAAAGGAGCAAGCAAGAAAATCAAATTTTCACAGGATCCCAAAAGGATAAAAGGCACAAAGGCACAATATTTCTTGTAGGATTGAAAAGTGAAGCGTTATTATAGGCTTGGCTTTTTTCACAATCCTCTTAACCCCTATTCTCCGAGCAATCTTATTAGCCAGAGAAACGTATAGATATATACTTGTTAATAGGGTGTGGGTTGGGCTACCCTCTTTCATTATGCTTTTTTGCCTCCAACTTTTACTTCGTAACGTCTACATCCGGTTGTGTGCTTAGATACAACAGCAACGAGACTGCTGACAGGTGTTGCATTGCATGAAAAAAGGATCTTTTGCATCGTGACCTCAGAAGGGAGAGTTTTATGGGCTTTTGAATGAAATAACGAAATAGAAAAGCACAGAGAATGATGGATTCGATTTTTGTAACGAATTTTCGTAAATTCATCATTTTTATCCTCTTAATGTTTGTTCTGACGAAAAATACCCTCACCCTTATAAATCAACATAATTTTTGTGCGTGCAAAAAAAAAAAAAAAAAAAAGATTTCAATTCACTATTTTCAGACGAATGGCTCCCTGTCCACTTCAATTATACTTGTTTCATTTATATATATATTTTTAAAACTTTCTCCCACGGTATTTATGATTCAAGGATTTATTTACTGTATAATCATTATAGAAAAGAGGCGAAAAGAGGGAGCAGTGGTAAATGATCCGAGTATTTCGTGCTACCTCTCCACAGCTTGTAATTACAAGTATGGAGTGAACATGCCTTGGAAACTGTACAGCAATCCCTTCGAGCGTGTCCTCCTAACTGAACAATTTAACTCGCCCAATCAGCATAACGAATTACACTATAGTATGTATTCATACACCTATCAATTTTTTTCTACGTCTATTGACGTGTATTTGTATGACGAAAAATAAATATACGTTTGAAATTCCATCCAATCAACTGCTAAACGTCGTTCTGTCCATTTAAATCCAATTGTGAAGCTTTGTTGAATAATAAAGTTGGATAATCCATTCAGCAATACGAAAAATCATTTCTACAGATAACAATATTGTTATGTCAAATTTTTTAACAGTATTATTATTATTTTCTTGATTAAATATACTGTCAGGCTTCAGGATTTATTGATATATTTCTTGAGGAACTGTGCACATTAAGACAGTGCATGCGAATGTTCTATAGAACAGAAGGAAAGGTATGGGAAAAAAAAACATAGAATGGAATTGTTAAATGGGGCTTCAAAGTCCTATTTTCATCAAATATTTGGAACAAAATAAATAAAAAGAAAGAATGAAACGCGCGAAGAAATAAATATACGAGACTGGTGTATAAAAGAACACACTGTGTCGAGACACTTGGAGAATACGATGCGAGAGAGGCATGAGCGCGTTCACCAACGTGACAACCAACACACTTGCGACGTTCCACTTATCTCGAGACGTAGTGGAATGTCAGTACTGGCTAGTTAACCCAGAAACTCCGAAAAGTTAAAAAAAAATATATATATATGTATAAACTTAATAAAAAAGAGAGAGAGGTAAGAAAGAGAGTAAGAAAGAAAGAGAAGAAAAATAAAGATAAAAATATATGGGTAGGAAAGGAAATGGGAGGCTGCGAGAGAGATGAACGAGAATATATGGATCCAATTTGCCAATCGTAAATCTATAATTTACTCTCTCCACGGAACCAACGTTTTTTTTTTTTTTTTATTCATCATTTTTTAACAACTGGATCTCTCGACTCTTTATCAAGAGTCTAACCCGTTGAGTTAATGACCTCGTGTAATGCTCTGAATTTCTACCCTGAAATAATTCGAATAAACTGTAACTAAATGTGGCAAAACATGGACTAATTTATTCGTAAAGTAAAATGTACGAGAAAAATGAGCACAAAAGTCATTGACTCCATAATCCATTATTTATTTCCACTAATTATTATTATTTAAAAAATAAAGGACTTTGAATAAATGACTATCTAATCTTTCATTGGAGTCTCTAATTCAATTGAATAAATAATTCGATTTATTCCTGGATCAGCAGAGCCAAGATACCTCATAAATTTAGATCGAATCCACGAATGAATTTCCATTTCTTTGATTGCACTAATGATTTAATCGACTCTATTAGTACAATGAGAAAAAAAAACAAACTTTAATATCAGAGTGCATACGTGTATGTAATTTCAATGAAAAGCAATGGCTGCAGGAAATCAAGAGTGAAAAGTAATTGGACCTCAAAGGAACGCGTGATGTGTTGGAGTATCGAGCGAGTGAAAGATTAAGAGAAAATGAAAGAAGAGGAGACCGGCTTGAGGCGATTTCCCTGGCATTGAACACCGAGAGCGACTATCTGTCCAACAGATATCTTTTGAAGCTACTGCATAGCAGCAAAGCTGCTATGGAGTTTGCCTGAGGCCATGGGGGACTCTGGGTCACCAGCAACGGTGCAACGCCCTGACCTCCCTTTCCCCTTTTCTTACTGTACCTTGCTGGGACCAAGTGCCCCATTGACCAATCCGAGTCAGTGTTGCGACTCGAGAGTCACCTCAGTAACCTGGAAAATCTTTCTTATCGCTGATAAACATGAAAATATTCAGGAAAAATCGACTCTCTCGTATTTTTTCCATCGACGTCATAATCCCTTTGAGTCTATCATTTAAAAACTTCATTCCTAAAAAATACATCGTGAAGATTTTTCAAAATTTATATTCACTCTTATTCTCCCATGACGAAACGAGTGAACGTCGTCAACGTCCTGAGAACGTTTGGACGAGGCAACGGGGCGGAAATCGCCATCATCGAAACAACCCCATCAAGAATTCTTTCAACATTCAACCATCCGCATGAAGCTTTTACGTTACAATTCAAGGACATAACACCGCAGTGAAAGAAAAAAAGCCGGAATCGAATTAAGGATGCAGTATCAAAACACCTAATCCCTTTCTCTCTTCTCCTCGTGTCCTCGTTTCGTTCCCCTCTTTTTTTTCTGCCACACTTTTCCCGAGCGACGACTCCAGCCCTGTACGAATCCTCAAACCTTCCGTCTATATTGTCTCCTTTATAAAATTAGGGTGACCCAAAAATGCACAACGCAACATTGGCCTCAGATTTTAATTTTCTTCCCGTAGCGAACACAAAAGGACACAGGGACATCCATGAAAGAAAAAAAAAACACAAGCGGAAAATTGAGATTTTATTGACCCGACAAATCTGTGAGAAGGGTGTAATTTTAGTGCAAATGTTTATTTGATGCGGTGCACTTTTTTCAGTGGATTAGGATTTTTTTTGCCAGCTGGATGCTGTCGTTAAAAAAAATCTTTCAAAGTTAGGGTTTTAAGGTTCGTTGATGGATCGGCTTTCGAGTCACAATGACTAATTCACTTTTTTAACCACAATGAATTATTTCTACAGTTGAAGTTTAAGAACGAAACTTCACTGTTTAATCGATTTAAGAATTGAGACACGAAACCTACAGGGTCTCGAACCGCGCGGTTTCAAATGATAAAATCAATCTTATATTCCACATCGTTTGAAAGCGTACTTCGGTAGTTAATTCAACGTTTAATCAAACAGTAAGATCACCACGAGCTGGTATTGACATTCCGAATGAATTGATGTCTGAAACGAAGTCTTTGTTGATCGTCCGCACGTCGATCACTTCGATATCTGTCGGCACTTTTTTCTTTCTCCTTGTTTTTATTTTTTCTCTCTTTCGCCCCATTGTCTTTTTTGCCAATCTTCCATCTCATACATCCGTGGTTTATTTCATTTTTTTTCCTTTTTTCATTCGTGTATACCATCGACGAGCCAACATGACATTTTTCCCCATAAATTCAACTTTGCTGCATGGAAAAAAAAGAAAAAAAATTCTCACACGTTCCTTCCTATTCATTATTCATGATCTACGCATTCATCTATTTGCATTTTCGTCGCTGGCTCAACACATCGAGCAAAACTTTGTGCGACTGGTAATTTTCATCCCAACGAGACAAGATAGAATTGTAAAAAGGCGTTTAATTACACCCACTTGAGTATGGCGCGACTTGGCAATGCATTAATCGAGATCAAGTCCAGACTATGCGTCGGCCACTCTTAATTATCAATTTGTTGGGTCGACTGGAACGATATCGTGCGCCATGTCATTTCTTTCTCATGCTTTCTTGGCTCTTGACAATTTGTTATAAAAGCCATTTTACTTTCACGATGAATTGGCTTATCGCAGCATCGAGAAAAACAAATATATAAACGTAGAAATCTTGGCATCTTTCCTATACCATGAAATATTCCAATCAGTACCCAATTTTGTGGTACAAATTGAATAGTACGTTGGAGCATTAAGGAGGTTCACGCGTTAGCGATGCGTTAGACGAATTCCAAGTTTAATTATTTAAAATTCGTATGAATCTTCTTAACAATAATACTCAACTGTGGGTAAAATTTGAGAAAGTTTCACTTGTCAAAAATCGTCTTTTTTCGTAACTTCCCACAAAATCTCATGTTAAAGTTGCGATTTTAAACACCGAATATCTCAATAACTGGACAGTGAAACCTTCTCAAATTTTTTACACATTGTAATACGATCCTCAAGAAGATTTACTCAAAATATCAAAAAATTAACTTGCAAAAAATTGTATCTGATCTTGAAAATAGTCAAAATCCAAAGATTATTTAATCAAATAATTATTTTTAAAAAATAAAAGAAATATCTCCAGCGACTTCTTTACCCATGAGCTGAAAAGGCACAGGGTCACTTAGGAAATTAATCCAGCGTACAGTCGAGTTTCTAGATCTATGATAGAGGAGGAGAGTCGAGAAGACGTGGTGGAGTTGCGGTAAAGGATCGTAGAAAAAGGGGCATCGAAGTCGTTTCTCTGCACAGTGAAGGCATTTTCACAACCACTTTTCACTGGCAAGCCACGCACACATGAGACAACTGGTTTACCGGTATAACCAGAACCCACCAAAGTACTAGCGAGCTATACACTTTGACATTGCTGTATACGTGCACATTTTACAACATGAGCAATGTCTTCTGCATCAGTTCTCTTGCTTTACTATTACTTGCCAAGTGTTTGTATTTCACACGTATATAGGGTGTCGTACTACAATAAACCAACATCGTAAGATTACATTGTGAATTTTGAGTTTAAATTATCAGAGAAGAGCCCAAATTGGAAGTAAAAAAAAAAAAAAAAGTTTATGAATTTTTTAAATTTGATCTTTTGCCAACGAGCTATCAATTCTTCCAGTTAATTTAATTATTTAGTAACTATTTAATTAATTATCGAGTATAATTAGAAATTGGATTCTTGCCAGACGGTGGAAAAGTTCGAAACACATCAAAAGCCACAAATTGGTCTTATCAAAATAATTATTTCGTTGCCAGAGGAGAACCTCGGATTAAAAAAACGACACTAGACTTTTCAATAGGATTTTGGCAAAAGAACACCCTGTATATTTGAATATTTTGGTATATATGTTTGTATACATATGTATATATATGTGATCTAGTATGTTGCTGATGCCAAACGAGATGGAACGGAGAAAGGTGAGGGGAAAAGAAGCCTAAACGAATCTATAGAAAAGCCGGCTTAAGGGGTCGAGAGTGTACGACGTGCGCATTCGTAATTGCGGACGTTTAAGCGCCTTGGCAAAGATCTCGTAGGACTCGAGTAAGTATATGGATGTGAACTGCCATGATACTCTAGTCCTGCATCTTGATCCCCTTTAATTCACGTGATTTCGTTTCATTTAACCACAAACATCTCTTTCTCACTCTTTTTTACTCAATATTTCCATTTTCAAAAACGTTTTTTTTCTCCAGTCTTCCTTAAAAAACTCGATAAACATAACGATCGGTGTTTTTAGGTCAATATCCATCAAAATAAGCTGCTTAAAATAATATTAAAAATCAATCAGTTTCATTAGTTTGACCTACTCACGTATTGGCTGTTACTCAGTTTTTATCTGTTCAAAGTTATGACTCCACCGAGAGCTCGTTCAATGCTGATTGGAATCTTCGTTTTTTTTTTCCTTTTTTTTTAACAAAAAAATTTTGTTTTTTTTTTTTAATATTTTCTCTTACAAATGACTTTTTTTGCTTCATTTTACGTTTTTTATTTCTGTATCTTTTGAGAATCCTGCTCTAGGTCATGAGATTTTTCTCTGTAAAATATTTATTCAAATCTACTCAGGATTTTTCGAGTTACAAATAAATAGCTAAACATACACCAGAGAGAGATAAATTTTGATATTTTTTTATTATTTATTTGTATAGAGATAAGATAATTATAATTTTTTTGCCCATTCGTACGTTTGTTTCGGAGGTTTTTCGTGATATGATAATTTTTGACAAAATTGTTGTTACGAGTAACACAACATTTTTTATTTTCATCTACAAAGTTGCCACACGAGAGACTTTCAATGGTGTTAGAAAATAATTATAAGCTCGAACAACGTCAATATACATGGAAATAGATAACGAGAATTGATATCAGAACTGATTCATCAAATGAAACTCGAACGACGTGTTCGTTTGCAATATTTGACAATCGTTCTGTCGTACATATCCATTCGTTTGCGACGCTATCTCAAAAGCCAATTTATCGATACAAATTGTTTGAGGCATAAAAAATTTTCTGACTTTTTATTCTCTCGATAATTTCCTATGATTTTCAACAATCGAATTCTCAATATGATATGATTCGTTTTCGTGTCCCCGTTTCGCAAAATGCACGTAATACAAAATAAATAAAAATTTATTGTTAAACCTTGTAACTCCATTTTTTCAATTAACAATACTTGATGACGAGATTAATTCGAATGTAACGATTCAACTGGAACAATTGCTCGCTCTCGACTAACGCTAACATCTCCAGACACATTCCAACGTTCAATTCAGTACTATTTCATCACTACGATATCCGCCATGATTTAATCAATCGAATGTTATGAATCCATGTTCGACGCCTCTCCAATAAAAAAAAAAACTAGTCCAATACATTCTCTTCAATTCACGGCAATTAGAAAAATGCAAAATAGTAAAGAAAAATTAATAAAAATAAATAATTTTTTTTTTTAATTACGAGAATTTTCAATAGACGATTAGAGCCAGTCTCGCCAAAGCGTTTTTCGACAAAATTTTCACAAAAATTCGAGCACACATTCAGAGCATGATTATGATACTACGTGCAAAATTTTTATGGGGATTTTATGGGGATAAAAAGAAATGCAAATTTCACGAAATATCTCCGAAAGATTTCTACAGATCTTTTTCTTTCCATTTTCTCTCAATGACTGAGAAACCTAAGACAAAGTTTGTCTGAAAAAAAAATTTCGGAGATACGACGATTCAAAAAGTGTTTATTTCTCAAACTCCAAACGTTATTTTTCGACTTTTTACCGAAAATATTATATGTTTTTACATTCCTTTAAGATATAACGACTAAAATTATTAAATTATTCCGCAATTTACATGCAAGTTTTCAAAAATTGATCGCAGAGTCAACTTTAACCTTTGAGATAAGTAGAATTCTGTCTAAACTTCATGCTAGACCTTTTTGCCTAAATCTTCAATGTTTTTGGATTCTTATAAAATATAAAAACTAAAATGATTACATTGTTCTGCAAGAATTATTGAAAATTTTCAAAAATTTACTGAAGAGTTAACTTTCGAACGTGATTATTGCTGAAAAGAGACTCGAGGTTTCGAATAGTTTTAGAAACGTTTAAAAAAGCATTTGATAGATAAAAAAAATAGTGTCTCTGACTTATTTAACATTATCTTCAGAATATAAACTATTCATAAAAATATGATTTCTCTTTCGAGTGTCATCTTTATAATATTCTTATTATATCATGCATACAAATTGCAATTGAAAAGAGAACGTCATGTCTTTCTCAATGTCTTGCCATTGTCCAAAAATCATCAAGAGACCACGTGTGAGTCTGTGCAACGTTTTTTTTGATTTTTTTTTTGATTTTTTTTTATTATTATTTTTAATTCTTCGGTTCTAGTGGACCTCACACATGTGGCTCTTTTCAAACGTCTCTCTTTTTCATCGTTCTCTCGCCCATGAACAAAGATAAAGAAAAACTGGGCCTGAACGAACGCTCTCCAGCATCGACCGCATTTACAGCGTTGAGTGCCGGGCGTTGCAATGGGGTGTGACTAACGTTTCGTTAATATTTGCGACGACGTGAAAGGAAGAATGGAACGAGGCTAAAAATCGAAAGAAAAAAAAAAAGAATCCGAACAAAACTCGTGCACAGAGACATTTTCGAGACTCGGTTTGGTTGAGCAAGAGGTAAACGTTCAAATAGTCATTTTCACAAGATGTTTTGAAGCAAAGAATAAATTAACAAATTGTGTTAACGTTAAATATCCGAATGATTATTTTTATCGCATTTTTCAACTTTTTTATTTTTTTATTGTAATTCTAAGGATTCCATAAAACTTGTTTATATAACGGAGTGCACATCAGTTCACAAATAATTGAAAATTTCATGAAAAAGATATTTGAAAAATGTGTGTTTTCTTTAGTATTTTTTTTCTTTCGATTTTAAATTCTTTTCGATTGGACGTCACAGCTGCATTTTTTCTAAAGCAACGATGAAAAAAAAAAAAGTTCCCTGAATGCATTCTCTGAATAAAACAGTAGGGCACAAGGAAATAAGGAACAGAGAAAGCCCTGACGTGACGTTGAATCCCCTCCGGGAGCTTCACGGAGTCCGGAAGTCGATCGTAAAATTGGATCAGAATCCTCGAAGAATATCATTCACACATACACACCCATAAGTTATGCAAAGCATTACTGCAAATAAGGGACTCGTTCGTAAAGTAATGAAATCAAAACCGGAAGCATATTCGTAGGGTTGAACGAACTTTAAGAAAAAATAAATCAAATGTCAATCATTTTGGAGTTTATTTTATGCTTTTGTTTTATTTTTTAGCAATCGGAGTATCGACTAATAATTTTTTGAAGTTCTTCATCCGCATTAACCCTCCGTTTGGCACATCGCAAATTTTAGTACTGTTTTGACACTTCGGGTCAATTTGACCCGGATAAAAATTCCACTTTTTCATCATTATAAAGCGTATCAAAAATATTTTTATACACAAAATCTAAAAATTGATAAAATTGATGATGCCAATTCGGTTCAGTGTGCAACCGAAGAATTTACTTTTATAATCGTAATATTTTTTTAATTAAAAAATCGCTTACAGAATGAAAAAAAAAAAAAAAAAAACACAGTCTGTAAGTACACAATGATAAAAATCTGATGTGAAATAACATAAATTGGGATACGAAATCGTTTGATAACTGTTAAGTTACCTTATCGATTAATAAAAAATCGGAAGCTTGAAAAATCCGGCGGAAAATCAAGGAATCGGATAGTGGGTCGTGTTATTTCAATGCCAGAGGCAACATCGAAATAAGAGTAGAGTATATCGGTTAAAGGTGTGACGACGAAGCATTATTGCGGCTGAGAGAACACCGGGCTCTCTCGTAATATAAAGCAGCAGGTGAACGTCGTACTTTCGTGTCTCTCCCGCTCTTCCCCTTTTGCCACTGCTTCTCTTTACCTGGTCGGTTTGTTTCAATCTCTCTGCCTCCCCTCTCCTTCCTCCCTCTTTTCCTTGGCATCACTGGGTCTCTTTTCCTCACCGTCTCGTTTTCGTTGCCGCACGAGGAGCGCAATAATAAAACCACGTATAAGACTATCCCGTTACCAGATTGCTCGGTACTGTAGCCCAGATACCGGATTACGAGCGTGAATTTTTAATCGACATATATATTTTTACATTTATAGTCATTTGAGACGAGGCACGGAATTCTGTCGCGCGTTAGCCTCACACACATGTTTTGAATAACACGCTTTTCCAACATTTCAATGTGGATACCATTTAGTTAAGAACTTGTGAGAAGAAACATCAATGATCGGTCTACGTTGAATAAAAAAAACGTATCGATTAAAGTCCATTTTCACGACTTAAGTAAATTTTCTTTTTTTTTCATACTAAAAATATTATATTTACGTGATCGTTCTGTTTACAATTATTTCTAATGTCAATTGTACTTTGCAAACTCTCGTCACCTATTTTTTATTATTAAATATAGTTGATTTATATATTATTAATTTGTTTTAATCTCAAAACTGACAGTTGTCCATCGACATGTCTAACTATATTACGTCATTCAGAACTTTTGTATCTCGTCGTACCTAACGTCAAACAGTTTTAATACCTTTCGTGATTTATCAACATATCTTCGAGTGTCAGAGCACGTTATGAAGAAGATAGTCAGCGCGAAAAAGCAACGGACGATCTCGATTGTGGTCACCCTCGAACGTTCATTACAACCGAGATGTTGTAACAACTGTACTCATTCAATCATAACATAAGCATAATGACGCTTTCAGTTTACATTTACTTCGTTATTGTACAGACTCTTCCATGCTCAATCAACTTGTTGCTTGATCATTTCACAAATAATCATTTTTATTGACTATTCCATTTTTATTTCTTCTTCATACAAATTTGGGAAATT
This sequence comes from Campoletis raptor, assembly GCA_948107755.1. Taxonomy (NCBI): domain Eukaryota; kingdom Metazoa; phylum Arthropoda; class Insecta; order Hymenoptera; family Ichneumonidae; genus Campoletis; species Campoletis raptor. Next base: position 14,507,160 of record OX403626.1, read on the forward strand.
TATAAATTTTTTTTTTAATTCGATATATTATTAACTGTTCAAAAGAAAATTGATGCTCCACATAAGTCAAATGAGGGTTGAGTTTTGACGATAGTTTTATATTCAATGTTTGATATAATAAATTACTGCATTTGTGGTTATTAAACATAAAAACATATTAAAAAGGTTTGCTATACATACGACAATATGATAAGAATTTAATAAAATTTCGTGATAACATTCTTTAGCATCAAATACGATGACACAAATTTTTTTCAAATTTTTCTTCTGCATAGTTGTCGAATAATTGGCGTTTACAACATGCTAAAGATAAACATATATATATATATCTGAATCCTATGCTTATGCTTGTAAACTCTATTGTTCAATTACTCGAAAACTATGTAGAAAAAAAAATGTGAAAATTTTTGTATATTCATATTTAATACTAAAGAATATATTCACCAAAATTCATGAAATTTTAATCATTTCGAATTTTCCTAATTCTGTCAATGTTTTTTTCGTGTTGTTTTGAGTGATGTACATTTGACTTTTTTTCTTACTTATTTTCAATAGCAATAAACGATTTTTTTTTTAACTTTTGATACCAACAATAATCTTTCAATATAAATCCTTTGAAAAATCCTTTCGATCTTATTTTCAGAAGTCAATAAATGTTTATACACGGATCCATTTACAGTATACAATTTTATTTAAAAATACGAAGCACTTTGTTTGAGGCAGAAATAAGATTGAATTCCATGAATCAATTTTACCTTGACTTTTACGATTATCATACAGTCGACATGATGAAAACATTCTCGTATGTTTATCCTTGTTATTCGTGTGTACCTGTCGAACTCGTCGAACATTACCATCAGATTTCCGATACGTAGAGTTCGTATTGATACGAAAACAATACGATATGGTTGCTCTATTCTGAGTGTACATCAGGCTTTGTTTCGGAATTCTATTGTACCATCGTCACACAAACTTCAATGACATTTACGAGTAAAAGCAGCCAAGCAACAACAATACATTTAACTTTTAGGTGAATTTATGCAGTAACGAAAATTCATAGATATAAAAATATTTCGTGACATCATTAGGTGAAGAAATCGGTCTAATTATTATAATTTCGTAAACAAAAATTATAGAGATGGTTTAGAAAAAGAAGAAAAACAAAAAGTCTCATCTAATGAGAGTTTTTTTAGATAATTTTAATCAATTCAAATGGAATTGAATAAATAATCAATTTCAATGCAAATCAATTGAAATTCAATGACCCTGGCACGAATGCCAATTTAATTAAGTTAATTATTTATTTCGTTTATGAAATTTATCTTACCGAATAAATCGACGATTTTATTTAGCGAGTGAAAATATTATTGGACGTCACGTTTGTTTATTTTTTTTCTTTCTTTTTGTGCTCAACACTCACCGCGTATCTTGGTTTCTTGGGGGTCCAGCGGAGGTGCACGTGGGTTATTGTGTTGTCCGGGTTTTTTCAACAGAACACCCACGACCTGCGGTGGTGCCATCATCATCCTGGCAAATTCTCGTTTTTGCTTTTTCACTTCCAAAAAAATAAACGAAAAGGTTGTCAAAAAGAAAAACGAGCTAATTACGGAATTACTTTAATCTCCAAAGTGAATTATAATTATCGCCCATTTTTCGATTTCTTTCTTCATGATCGTATATAAAAAAAAAAACAACATTATTTTGATAAATCACTCACGTGTATCACAAAAACACATTTTATCCACTTTCCAAAAACAATCACTGAATACCAATCACACTTTAACTCGTTTTTTTTCGTTTTTTTTCTCTGTAATCACAAAAGAGAATTTTTTTTTCATGCACTGTTATTCCTTCAATGTTTTCAATCCTTTTTTATTTTGTTGTCACTTTTATTTATTTCACGACCGATTAATATTCTATGAATAATTTTTATTTTCACAATATTTTCAATATTTTCTCTGATTCTGTGTTTGAATCGCTGTTTTGTACAAAAGTTTTTTTTCTTAACGATCTCACAGTGCCGGCACTTCCGGTCTCATTTCGTTCTTTTTTTGCCCAGTGTAATTGGCTACTCAATATATTTATATGTTGATAAATATATGTCGATTCGAATATATTTATATTAATATTTTGGCTCGTGGCAGAACTTTATGCACTGAGTGCAAGTATTTAACGTCTCAGGTTACAATCGTCGTCCTCGCGTGTACTGTGCCTGCAGAGTCGAAGCCGAAGGAAAACAAATTCATAATCATTTAACTCGATCGATTTTTCATCTTTATTTTTTTTTTTTTTATTTTTTTTATTCAAAATTTATTCACAGCTCCGTATGCAGAAAAAAAACAACGTAACGACCATGAAATTTCGTGAATTGTGTGCACGAAAATTCGTCGGATTTATACTCGATAAATTGTTGAAATTAATAACTAAATAATGTCAGTTTGGCAGGTGAATTGTAACGGTAAATTCAAACGTCGAATGCGTATTTATTTATTCACGATTTGCGATGAGTTTTTATTGAAATTTCACCTTTGATTATAAAGCTTTTGTTTAGATTTGTTTAGTTATCGCCAGACGATTTTCTTCTCGTTCTTTATGTATTTTTAAATCTTTAACAGACACGTCAAAATAATTGTTTATTCGATTTTTGTTTTATTTTGTTTATTTTTTTTTTTTTCTTAATGATGGCGCGACGCGAGTCAAACGTCTTTCTCGTTGCGCACCCGGCGTACGACTGAGTAACTACAGCAGTAAAATTTCGTTCGAACCCGCGCCAGCTCGAATGTCGCAGCATGCAAGGAGAGGGAAGGGAGGGAAGAGGATTTTATTCTTCCTGCTCTATTCCCTTTTACACTCCGCTACGGACTTTACTCTTGGCGCCCCATTGCCTTCATCTTCTCTTCACTTATCTCCTCTCTCACTCATTCTTATTTGCTCTATACTTTCTTTCGTCTCTCTCTCTTCCTCTTATTCGTTGATCCTTCAGTCTCATCCGCACGTCGCTATATATATACATTTTATATATACGTCATTACACAGAGATATTTCTATGCAGAAAGATTTTGCACCCACGCACCAGAATTTGTACGCACGTGGAATAATTTACAGACGAATTTAGAAAATGAATCGCAATTCAGTAATTACATTTTTTTAAAAATATCTTGTCGGATAAATCCATTCGGAAGTTGTAAAATAGAGAAATTTCGAGTTTCTTTGAATAACTCAAAATGTCCGAGTAATTGCCGCTAGGAAAACACAACGTTTTTGAAAAGTAATCGGAACCGATTTTCAGAAAATTGTGGAAAATTGGAGTCAAAAGAAAGCAGGAAAACGATGTTTCTTGATGAACAAGCGGTTAGTCAATTGGAAGAAGATCAAATATTCCCCCATAAAAATTTAGGAACGTGAGGAAAGGTGGTGTGCCTCAAAGTCATCCAAATGGCCCATGTGCCATTTCCATCTGTCGTCTCTTGCACGCACGCGAATATATATTCTGTACATTTGTTCACGGACACGAGCAATTTTCCCATGGAAGAAAAGAAAGAAAGAGAGGAGAAAAAAAGAGGGTCCTAGACATAACAACCCTCCGAATTCAGATCGAAAATCTCCGTGCAAGAAACTCCATTTGTTGCTGAAAAAAAATTACTTTTACGATTCATGGGAATTAGGAAAATTGAAAGAGAGAAATAAAACACCTCGGACTTCTGTTGACCAGACAAATCATGCAAGGGGTGAGTTTTTCACCCCACACAGACTTAACCTCCAAGATGTGAACATTTTTAGGCTTGATTTATACCGCCTGCTGGATCATCAACAGTTTGAAGCCCTTTAAAATAAATCTGACACGAAAAATAACCTCGATTTATGATCCTTCAGCTTTTTCTATTTGTAAATAGTAACTGGACAAAAAAAATATATTCTCAAGTTCAATTCCAATGATGAAATTCGGTGAATTAATATTTTTAGATCATTATTATTGAATGACAACCTGCCACAGGTATTTTTACGTTCAACGATCATTGATCAAATAACAAATTTCTGCAATAAATTCGTTCGGTGGGTTATACTTGTGAACACGATTTATTATTGAGCTCAGTCATCATTTTAAAGGTTTTCATATTAAATGTACCTCTTCCATGAGTTTGCATAAAGACCACAAGTCATTTAAAGTGCTTGAAATCGATAACGGGGTAGAAATTCGATACGCCAAATACTTTTCTTACCACGAAACGTCCATTTTGTGACTTGGCGAATACTGCGAGGTAAAGAGACGGGGCAAAGGGGCCGTTGTCATGTATATTGGTACTAATACGTCACGAAGTACCAAGCACCAGTGAATAAACGAACGAACCAAGCTGCCTCTAAACACCGACCAGCTAACTTTTACTTTCACTGTTAAGGAAACGTACGCGCTACGCTCTCGTTACGCCAGGCTAACTTTATGGATCAATCATAATGCTGATGGATAATTAACGATTTCGAAATGACGCCAAAGAATGAGAAATTTTTGAAAATTCATTCACACTCTTTTGTCTTTCGTTTACTCATGTCGCTATTTTATTTTGTTTCATTAATTTATTATTAAACGTTAGAATAGTGATGAAAACAACGTTGACGAATCGCGTTACGTTACGGAAACTGGCGAATCGATTGTTTATTTTGATCAAAATTTATGAAGGTTAGAAAAAAAACAGATGAATGAGAACTTTTATGAAATACGGAAACGATCAATTGTTTATATTATTTCTTTTTTTTTTTATTATTTATTTATATATTCACTTTTGATGATTTTACATTTTTGTATCGAAACATAGAATTTTCGTAAAAAGAGTCACATCTCAGAAGTCAGTATATTTAAAGGGGTATAATAAGTGAAATAAATAAAATGGAATTCCTTTACGCCAGGCTGACTCCATGCATCAATCACAATGCGCATGAATAATTAAGGCTTTCGAAATAACACTTTCGAATAAAATTAAATTTGAATTTTTTTTGCATTCTCTGTTTACTTTTTATTCTATGCAATTATTTGATATTATTTAATAAATGGATCAATGAACTTAAGATTTATATTAACGAGCCATGTTTTGTCGTCCATAAATACATTAATTTTTTGTTCCTCTTCGTGGAGCTTTTTTATGGAACTGCCAAAAGCTTTCGACCAGACAAAGAACTTTGTGCTTTTTGCTCCTCGAAAGCATCTTGAAAGCACGTTAAAAGAAAAGAGGAATTTTTATCGGTGTTGAGAAAAGAGGGAAAGAAGCGAATTTCATATTGCACCGGATCCTTAAAGCACTTGGTTTTATTCGCCATTTTTGTTTCTCTTTTGGTCTGAAAGTTAATGTGCATCCCGTCTCTCTGAGCAACGATTCCAAATTTAGAATCATGCGCCGGTCGGGACTTACGTGGCACGAGTTTCAGCCTCCCTTGATCATTGAGTCGCGTTCGTGACCCAATGATGCGAAAAACGAGGATGGGCAAATATTCATTTGTCTCAAATTTTTTCATAAAAATCGATAAAATATGGATCCAATTTGATTTCTATGAAAAATAATGTGCTATTTATAACAAAGATATTCGTAGAGCTCTCGAAAAAAAAAAAATGCTTGAGGAAAAGTTGAAAAATATTTTTATTTTCGCTTTTAACGTTAACGTGAAAGTCATTTTTTTTTTTTTTTAATGTATTTCGAATGAATAGTTTTCCTAGCAAGTTGAATAAACACAAAATAAGTTTAAAACTCACGAAGAGAGCGGAAAAAATTGCAAGAGTTTTCTCAGTAAGATAAAAAGATATTTCCGGAAGTATTGAAATAACGAGACTGTCACTGAGTCATCGTGAAAAAACTCTCTCGACAGCTCAGTTCACAGTGACCATAATTACACCAAGAAAATTCATTCTTTCCGTCCATATCTATTTTCCATAGAATTTTCAAACTATTACGGACCAACCCTCGAGAGAGTGTTTTAAAGTTCCTGCAGAACTCAATATCTTCGACGAACAAATTAACATTTTTGTATAGTGATTTCACAAAAAGGGACGGAATTTGTGAAAATCATAGAAACTTTTATCTATGACGAAGAGGAGACATTTTATCAGCTACAATCTTCGGCCATATTTCTCGCCCTTGAAAATAGTGAAAAGCATATAAGAGAATCGTCGAAGAAAGAAGAAAATTTTTTACAATTTTCTTAATTTTTTATGTCAAAATGAAACAAAAAAAAAAAGGTTAACAAAAGATTTTATTAATCAATTATATAATCCCGCGAAGAATTCAACTACTCACGACGCTTACGTCAGTGCATTTTTTTTATTTATTTCTTTAACAATCATGACGTAAAATTTGCTCGAAGGCCTAAAAACCAATAAAAGAAATTGCCAATAATTTCGAGACCCTCGGAACTGATGAATCCGTAGTTTTTTTTTTGTATCTTTTTTACGAGGACAAGGATGATGAACCCGAGAAGCAAAATTCCCTTGTGCCTACTGTTACCAGATTATTCGCGGCATGACGCCGAGCTGACGCCGTTAAAAACTTTTAAATGAATCGTTTATTAACTCTGCTCGTTCACTATTTCGATGAGCTAAGCACAAGTCGCATAAAAAGGGAACAAACGAATTGTTTGAATGGCAAGTTTCACAAGAGTTTGCAATTTATTCTTCTGACGATTATTATTTTCCAGATCGATGAGTAAAATGATTTAAATCATTGTAATCATGTAATAAAAAAAAATGAAGAAAATGTTTGTTCATTAATAAGCGGAATATCAATCCATAAGTTTAGTGTTCGTGCCGTAATCTGCTTTATTGTCGATTGATTTATAAATTTCTGTTATACCGACTGAAGATAAAACATTCACTGGATAAATAAATAAACTGCAAAATACTGGGGCCTCCGTCGATAAAGGACTATTCGAAAAGTGATAAAAAGTTTCAAAATTCACCGTAAGATAACGCCAGCATTTTTCAATCTGTCAGTTAATAAATAATTTGAAAAATGTTCCCATTGATTTGAAAATGCAATGAAATTGGGGTTTGTCATTTCGAGATTTTTCTGTAAACAGAGCATTTATGTTGAAGCAGTTAAATCGACAGAGAGAGTTCCATAAATCCACAAAGAATTATAATTTCAATCGAATCTTAAATTTAACAGAAAAATAATTGAATTAAGTTGATAGAATCGAAGAACCAACAAACTTTTATGACATTTGCTCTGACTGTCATTCCAAAAATTGACAAATCAGCTTCAGAAAAGTTCTTATCATGGACTACAGTGTTAAGAGCTTCTTAAAATTAATGACTTTTTTCATCGCTGGTTCAATGTTTTCTTATAACGTTTTACTATCGAAAATGTGAGATTCTTGGTACTTGGGTGGCTGCTGGAATTGGGGAGGCTGGGGTGACATTCGAAAGGTCTGGCCAGTTCTCTGGCGCACTGCGGCTTCTCTAAACTCTTCTCATCTACTCCACGCTGAAAACGTGCAACTTAAAACAACGTCACAGCTTTATACTTCCCAGCGTCAAAAAAAAAAAAAAAAAAAAAAAAAAAAGAAAAAAAAACAATGTTAATAAATCAGTTTTCTTATTACACTGGGTCTGGGAGACCCGTACAAAAAATGTTTTTTAAAATAATTCCAAAGTTTCAATTCGGAAAGGACTGGACGTGAGTAAATGTAGATTTAAAAACTTCGAAAAAGTTATTACCGCGATTTTTTCGTCGAATTTTTTTTTTTTTTTCAACCTCATTGACTAGCCTCATTGTTTAGCACTTGAAAAAAGAAAAATGATAAGGAGACTAAAAAAAGGAAGAGCCTCGAATAAGAGGTGAACATATATCGAGGAATGTGAATTTTATGAGCCCGCGGAAACTTAAAGAATGAAAGGAGCTAGAAGATGAAAAAAGAAATCTAGTTCGTGAGGTTCTCAGAGACGCGAGCTTAGCGTCAGAAGAGGTGTGACGAGGACCAATCTCTTCACTTCTCGACTCACTATCCACTCGACTTTCTTTGCTCCTCTTGTGTCTCAACTTTCGTACGGACCGCATATTCGAACGCGAGGGAAAGAAAGAGAGAGAGAGAGAAAGAGAGAGAGAGAAAGAGCTAGGGGAGGTTGTGTAGTTGAGAAACGAGGCGCGTACAGTACATACTCGACACACATACTTTGAGGAAACTGTCGTAGCCCTTTCCCAACCCGTTAAAACATTCGCCGATACACATCAGAGCCTTGGTATACAGGAGAGGATTTTAGCTGGTCGAGGGAAAATTACTTGGAGCTTGAGCTTGCACTTTTAGGCTTTACCGTGACGTTGAATAAAAATAAAACGTAATTGCGCACATCTGAATACGTGTCTTGTAACGCGAGGAGAATTTTTTTTTTATCGTCACGGGTTCAAAATAGGCTCAGGCTTCAAGAAATCCCTGACAAAGTTCTGACGTTCAAACATTCTTGCCAAGGTTTTTATCTCAATTTTGGTCCTCCCTAAAAGTAAATAATCTCCTAATTCCAAAGAGACAGGGGATGAAAAGGATGATTCCCCTTTTTTTGTGCCACATTTGTCGCAATCATTGACCCAATGAAATTAGATGGAAAAAGACGACGCGACAATCACGAATAAAACTCAACTTCAGAGACCTTCAATTTCACGTTTATTGTAATCAAGACGTTACGTCAGACATTGGCAGGACGACTCAGACGAACGTTAACCTTAATAAATCTAAATTTCCTCGCTTCCTTATTCCCATTACACTCCGAATGAAATTAATCAAGCAGGTTTGTGTCGGCCTATTCTCCTCAGAATTTCTCTTTTTCTTTCTCGCTATTACCAGCAATTCATTCTTCTGCTCAATTCAGCGATGCAAACCTCTCATCGGATTGAGAAATCGTGTGATCATTATATATATTTTTCGAATTTTAATTCTTCTGCTCAATATAACTCTCATCAACGAGAGAAAAAAACAAAACACGTTAAAAGGATTTTCTTATAAGAGCAAAATTCACGATTTTATAAGTAAATATTTAATTTTTCTGTCATAAAATGATAAAATATTTATTTAAAAATTAAGTAACATTGCTCGCACTATATATAAAATATTTTTGGTAAACGTTATTCGTGTAGCAATAAAATAGAATATATAGGAGATTTGAAATATCGAAAAAATCTCGATATGTTCAATAAAATTTGAATCTCGAAGCTGTGGGGCTTGGAAATTTCCAGATTCCCGTTGTCATCCCTTCTGGGAGTTCTTTTTCACCCACTACGACGGGATGACGAAGAGAGCGAACCAGTGCGCAACCAACGTCGTGTATCGAACGAGCCCCCTCCCTCTCGGTTTCCTCAGTGACGTCATAGAACCTGCGCTGATGACGTCACGAGACGACCGCGCTCATTCCACGGTAAATACGAGGATGGGTTGCAGAAACGAGCAAGCCAAGTAATCCCAAAGCGCGAGAAGCTGCAAAATCTTCATCTATTTTTCAAAATGACTTTTGATTATTCTTTTTAGCGATACAAAGCTCATTTCTATATGCTGAGAATGGAGTAACATTCGGAAAACTCCCCTCTTGAGATTGTGAAGAATTTTCTTAAACTAAAACTCCGAAATGTTGGTGAATCCGGAGCAAAGTGTGATGATGCAATGAATAAGTTTAGGCTCGAACCCATATTTTTCTTTCTTTTTTTTTTTCATTTCCTCTTGATTCATTGGAATCGATATATTCAAAGTTTTGGGGTCAAAGCCTGACAATAGGAAAGACAGGGACAAAGGAAAATGGAAAACAGGGGATGAGAAAATTGTGAATGCGCCAGGTAATAGTACTGTGACGACAAGCGAGAGGCCTTTTATCGAACCAATCACGTTCACGGAATCCCCGGCGACAACGCCATCGACTGGTATAGTTCAATCGGGTTCAGCATACGCAGAAGTTCCGTCATTCTTCGAGCGTGGGTAGGGATGATGTACTTTTTTTTTTCTTCTCGGAATTACCTGTTATGCGTTTCAGTTTATGAGTAATATGTCAAAGCTCGGAGCTCTTTCATGGGGTGGCTTTTAATAGAGAAACGATATTGAGAAAAAGAAGAGAAAAAAATATTCGTTCTGAAAATAGAAGTTGGGGTTGTGTCGGAAGCATGTCCTTCGTAATTCTGAACGTGCCTTTTTTAATCCGCCCACATAGTTCCAATTTTTTTGGCACGTCCACGTCATAACTTCCTCATGAAAAAAAAAAAAATCGATTTTTCGAACCTTTAATACCAAGAGTTCAAATTAACAATTTGTACTAATTACATTCACGTGGTTATATTGTAAGAACTAACATGTCCACTGTTTAAATAGAAAGCATTGCTTCAACCTCGTAACGATACCAGGAGTCAGTAGCCTTACAGAACTACGAGCTTTTCATCGGCTCAACGAAGCATTCAACCCTTCGCACCCTATGTCAGGAGGAGGGTGGGTTCTATTCTTCAAGGTGTAATCTGTGCCAGGCTCCATCAGTTTTACCCTGTTGGGAGCTCCCAGAAATCCACTGCTTTTCCATTGTTCTATCTTCACTGCTGTCTCAATCCTTTTGGCATGACGTAAACATCACGAACTCAATGGATTTGAAGAACTTGTGGATACTACATACTCCATAAAGTTGAGCTCGAAAATTTGTCCTTCGATACACTCTGTTGTTTACACGTATTTAGAAGAAAAATATTTGACAACTGAAAAAATTATTTCAATATACAAATACGAATATAAATTTTTATTAAATCATTAAATCGAACACGAGTAATAATCATTAAGAATTAATATTCCAATTGGGCTGTTATTGAAACGTGTATCGAATGACGATTCATCGAGAGCACCCCCCAATTAAGGGGTCCATCGTTTGAACTTCCTTCTAACCGAGAAACTGATTCAATTTTAGTGGTTCGACCAAATATCCAGCAACACAGATTCGTTCAAGGGAACTGTCAAATTTCTTGTGTATATCTCGTTAAGGTTGATGTATATATAACATGCAATAAGAGGGTGCAAATGAACGACGAGCATGAAGACATGTTTTTATAGTGCCTGGAAAAACAGTGACTATTATTTTATTTTTTCTTCAACCGAATACATTTTTTTTCACTAGTTTTTCTTTTATTTGGCCGAGAATTTAGTACCGAGTTCTATAAATTCTCTATTGGAAATTCAATATTCTATTTCTCTGTCTCATTCTCTACGAAAAATTCGATATTCGGATAAATTGAAATGTCGATGGCGTGGAAAGAATTTATGAATTTTAAGTTACTCCACGCAAGAGCAATGTATAAACTTGAAATTTTTTTTTAAAAACCTATTGATAAAAGTGTTATAAAAATTTATCAAAATATAAACTGGGCTTTCTCGAGGATAAAGAAGACGATGAAAGTGACTTACGAAGATTTAATATTGCAAGCCTTTCTGCTTGTACTTATTTATAACTTAAAAGTCTTTCTTAGAAAAGAACTTGTTGTCTGCTTGGCTCGCAATAGTGCCACCAATTGAGTACAAATCTGAATCTTTTCAGCGAGGGATGACTTTTCAATTTTGCTATTCAAACGAACACCGTCGCTCGTGCTAGTCTTCTGCATAAAGTTTTCGTTATCTGGATACGTCCATGTGCACTATTTCTCTGATTATATCAAATAGGCTCTGAATGTGGAATCATAAGAGGAGAGATTGAATATGAAATCTTATTGAAACTAGAACCTTGATATTATGAACTGTGCATATGATATTGGGTGGTGAGTAAGATGTTGAAAGTAGCACGAGGTTGGATTAAAAAAGAATTTTACTTCGTATTTATTGACGTTAATTCTACGCTTTTTCTTCGCTACGACTATTCATGGCGTAGTGAAAATATTGCATTTCCTGTTCACTGGCAACAATAATTATTATCCATAATTTAAATACAACAATTATAATATTAAGTAGACTGACACAAAAATACCAGAGCAAAGCGAGGCAATTTCTTGCTTCTTTGCTATTTTAAGAGGCCAATTATTTCTGGACTACAGGAAGTTCCATTGCTCATCAAATTCAGGACAAAAGAGTTAAAAGGAACAAAGAATACAATCCCTATTCATCGTTGTACACAATACCAATGTGCTTTTCCCATCATCAGCATCAAAGCCACCTTCAGAATTCCATCATTGCCTAACAAATGGAACGAGCAAGTATCAAGCACTGGCTAATCATTTGCATCAACCATTTGTATGGTCGTTGCATTCCTAAGCATCATTTCTACACTTTCTTTTGCAGATTTAGTAAAACTAGAACTATAAAAGTGATTGGAATTACTTGGGTCCATGGAATTAGTTCAGCAAGTGGTTTCAAACTGCCTCATTTTTGCAAAGGAATCAAGATACTTAGACATTTGATAGAAAAAAGTGGTGATACAAAAAAAAAACTGTCTTTGCATATCCAAAATCTTAGTGGAACACAAGAACAATGTGTGTTTTGTTTGAAAAACTCAGCATTGATCTCGGTGCTCCAAAAATTCAGACCATCTTCTATCAAGCGGAGCAAGCTATTGAAAATTGGAATGGTGCCAACGTTATCGATTATAGTTAGGAAAAAAAAAATATTAAAAAACCTGGGAGAACACGGACTTCATTAGAAATTGACATGTCTTTATTCGCTTCTATACATGGCCATTTTGGTCGACGTGAACTATTCTTGTATTAATTATTGGGTGAGAGTGGAACGTTCAGTGCTTCGAATGAAGGTCAGTACCTTATTTTTTCTTCTCAAACAGCTGGATAATCAATATTTTCGAAATTTCAAACAACTTCCCGAAGGTCCAGCTTGAATAGCTTTGGAAGCACAGTAGAGATGATTAGAAGTCTCTTTTCGATATGCACCGTAGTGCAAAAGCTCTGGAGAAACAGCATCCATGAAAAATTGGTGTTCGTTTTATTCCTCTCACTGTTCCGCGGTGTTATTCTCTTGCAAATAATTTGTGAGATGCCAAAAAAAAAAGCTACTCCATGTCTAATCCTCGTCGAAGATAGAAGCGTAAAAAAAGATCTAAGAGAGAGTGAGAAGAGAGAACGAGGAAATAGTGGGGATCGGTTGGTTGCCTTTTTACTCGTTCCTATCCAACCCCTTTTGTTTCTTCCCCATTCCGTGATCCCTTTCATTCCAACTGTGCAATATAGAGCACTACTACCTCCACAATCCGCTAGTAGAAATATACCACGACAAGCCCAGGACCACCACCATCATCATTATTACCACCACTACCACTCTATTCCAACACAACTACTAGCAACATCAGATCAAAAGGAAAGAGCGAGAAAGAGTGAGGTAGGATTTGTGCCTAAAGCCTTACTGAACTGGTGCTCGGTGCCTACGTCTGTTATCTCGGTCTTTCGTGGCCCCAGCTGTGTTCGTTTCATCCTTGTCACTTTATCGATCTTGAAAAGCCACCTCCACACAAGGAGGTTGCAGCAGCAGCAGCAGCCTGGCCTGGACTGGCGCGCTTATGCCGGTGTTGGCCTCCAGCAGTGCCTGCCCGGCCACCACGCCGGCACAACTGGTTCGATCGGTCGTCGTCGTCGTAGTTACGGGCCAACGTGAAAATTTACGTTACTGCACCATTTTCGCAATGAACATACTACTTCGTCTTTTTTCTTATCATTATTTATCTCTCTCTCGTATTTCAACTCGTCATAAACTCCTTACCTATTGTTATTGAAATATTATTCGATCTTAGTGAAGTTATTCGTGAGAACTGCCAACTTACATTCACGAAATAATTAATCCCAGTAATTGGTCATCCTTTTTATTATTCATATCTTCATCAGAGTCTATTTATCTTGAAAGATCATTACTCAAGATCAAAAAGGGTAGAGAAGCGCCGTTTTAACCCGCGCTTTTCACGAGCTTCGCTACTCCCTCTCATCGTCCAATCCTCGTCTAGTATTCACAGCGTGTAGTCGCAACCGGCAATGTTACTGCGGTGAATCCCAGAATCCCAGTTAAGGCTTCAGTATTTATTGGCCTTATTTTTTCTCACTTACCTTCCACTGTTGATGTTATTTTTTATTTTTTTCTTATTCCAATATCATTCAATCATCTCGTGAAAGTTTCGCGACAAGGATTTTACCGTTTTTTTCATTTACATTCTGATGAAAATGTGCGTCAGTTCGCGATGACGAGCGTCAAAGAGGGATCTCGAAAAAAGTGTTCGGCTCTGTACCGCGAACAGTAATTTTTTTTTTTTTTTTTACTCAATCCTCCGAGGGTTCCAAGATTTTTCTCCGACGCCTAACGGGAGTCCGAAGACGGTGAGTTCTTTAAAGTGAATATATTTATCATTTTTTTTTTTTTTTTCATAGAAACAATCAGTTTTGATTGGAGAATCATTTTCTCATTATTAAAAAAGGAATTTATTCAGCAATAAATATTAATATTAGCGTCACAAATCGATTAATTGCTTTATTCAATTGAGGGATTGAATTCGCAACTGTTTCATGTTGTGTTTATTATCCTAAATGAAGGGAATAGTGTTTCAAAGATAATTCGTTTCCTTGAAACGAAAGATTTAACAAAATACATGCTGCCCCACACGATTACGAGCATTAGTTTTTCTTTCAAATTTATTTTAATAATAAAACTGAGAGATTCAAGGAAAGAAATATAGCTCAATAGAAATCGACGGTTCTAAAAATAAACTTATCGATAAAAATAAATACCCGAGACGCGTTTGACAATACTGCACAAACAAAGATCTTGAACGTTGACACAACCGCATAGAAAATTTGCAGGGAGGGCTGGATTGTGTAACAAGCACACTAAACTAGGAAGTATCTTGTTTCATCGCATTGAAGATACGGTTAGAATAAAAAGGGCATAAGTACAGATATAGATTATAGTTCATAATAGATTCCTCGATGTATAACTATTAAAACTCAAAATAGAATGAATAACTCCACTAATACTACGAAAAATTTACTTCATCCTTAGCTCAAACATTTTTATCGATTATAAAACAATGTATTTTCTATCCCTTAAGTACGTTCGTATAAAAAATTGTACACATATAAAACATAATATTAAAAAGATTTTTATAAAAAATGCATATACTCAGCTCAATTTATTAACAATTTGTTCATTTAACACGATACTATTTACTTCTTCAGAAAACTAAACTTTCGAATGAAATAAAAACCTTTCTAGATTCAAAGAAAGTTGGAATAATTTTAATCTCGGTTTAAAATATTTATAAAATAATTAAATAATTTGTTCTGAATAAATGTTTACGTTTATTTGCGCATGTAGTTTTACTCCACTTTGAATATTTTTCAACATCTGTGTTAGTGCACAGCGAATATTCATACACACGCTGTGAAAAATAAAATAATAATTTATCGATATTATTATTTCTGTCGGGTTTCATGGCCCGAGCGTCCTTGTTTCTCAACCATCGTAGTACTGTCGTGTCAAGGTGAATAAATGTCGGATTAACGTTCTTGATAACGTTACGGCTATGAACACTGCTATTGTCACGAGTAGTGCTGCACTCTACGAAATTCACGTTATCAATGAATGATAATAATTTATAATTAATATTTGTATTTGTTTATTTTTTTTAAATATTCAGAATTCCTCCAATCTCATAAAAATACGAAATAAGTTATATCGAAAAATTTTAATTTTAAACATTTCCATTTAGATTTTCTTCAACCGTAGACTTTTTTACAAATGTCAAAATTTATAAATACAATAGCGATTGAAATAATGTTTAAAAAAAACCTACTTTTTTATGTTATTGTCCATCAATTTTCAAAAATAAGGAACAATTTTAACATTTTGTTTCTCTGTTTACCCAAAAAATCATGACAATTAAAAAAAAAACGTAAAATTGTTGTAATTGTTTTTATAATTAAAGTAAACAAAAAAATCAGTCGTTGTCGAGAGCGAATTTGATGGAGTTGATTTTTTTCAAAATGTCAGTTGTTTAAATCGCTGCGGAGTCCACATTTCGCTGAATCAGTTTATTTTTTCACATGCAAAAAAATGATAATGTTTAAAAAAACGTTGCTCCACAAAGTCGAGATAACTGTGTACGAAATTTAAGTTTACTTTATAAAATGATAACCATTTTCGATAAAGCAGCACCATTTTGCATAAAAGCATTTTGATGTTCAAGCATCCGTGACATTGGAGATAAAATTTTTGTCTCATACCTGATGCAGTATGTGATCGACTACTATAATTTTATATACGGAGTGTGAAAATATTGAACGATAATATTCTCGATCCACCAAATTTTTTGATCTCCCCAGATGTGCACAAGCTCTTAAATAAAACAACTTCTCCAAAAATTTTCTCTCCACGAAGTGGACCATAAAATATAATCAAAAACTGAATGTAAGAAAACAGAGTTCATAGAAAATCTAAAATAAACTGTCAATTTATAACGAATCATACAACGAGTTTTATAAATTGAAAAAAAAAAAACGAAACAATTTACAGGTTTTTCGAAGACATACGTGACGTCAGAATAAAAACGAACATTGAATAGTCCAAAAAGACTTAGTGTCAACATGTCGAGAAACAAAATTGATGTCGAAATAAAATGAAAAAGAAAATAATCGAAAATCCATTGAATAAAAATGATTTAATATATTTTTAATGGCACACATGTGCACACGTTGTTTATTCGTACAAAAGGAAGTGAAGATAAGAGCTAATAGAAGAATAAATACAGAAAAAGGAAACTTACACAAGTATTCATCGTTCACTGACACTGATAAACGAGACTCACCTGGGACGTGCACTCGAATGTGTTGCATCAGTGGTTGCTGTTCTCGCTCAAGTGTTTATTTCTGGAACAGCCCCGGAGCGAGAATAGAATCAGCGAGTAGACGACTGCATTAAATATAGAAGCGAAACACACGCGGTGAACGAACTGTTAGTAGATTACAAAATTCCATTCACTCGACCTGGGGATGACCCTAATGGGATTGTTTTTTTCTTTTTTCTCCTTCCACCCCACCGAGTTCCATTCCATCGTAACATTTTGATTCGTGTCTGGCTTATGGTCACTGCGAGAGTATAAATTTACCTTAAGAAATCTTCCCAGCAGACCTAAGTTGAACTCTGATTCCAAGATCCCGTGTTATTTGTGGTCCACGTTGCACCAGGTCAGCGGATTTCTCTGTAGAGCTCTATCAAGCTTTGCAGAGAAATCTGGAGCTCCGTCAAGCTTTACACAAAAGTCCAGAAATCATTTGCCAAACTTGCCAAATCAATTGTACTTTTTTTTAACCATATTTTCAGCATTTTGTTGCAAAATTCCTGCAGCAGACTTGATATAATGAAAGAACCTTAATTTGAGCATTTTTTATTATCGTCTGAACAATAAATCGCTGTACTACTTGTTGATGAACGATTTCAAGGACTGGTACGAACCCTTTCTTCACTTAGGGATGTTGAGTTCAAGATTAACATTTCATTGAGAAGAATTGATTGAACAAATAAATAAAAATATTCATCAATATACTTTGTTTTGTTTCATTTTGTTCCAGTATATCGTAAACATTAAAAAATTGAGAGAAAAATTGTTTTCACGAGACTACACATTATTTATTAATGTTGATTTTTCAAAAACGAGAAACAAAGAAAAATTGTTGAGAAATGTCGAAACGATTTTTTGAATATTTCGTATAAAAACATATCAAATTTTCAGGGTTCTATCATCATTTGCGATTTCGAAATCAACATCCTCAATAAATAGTTATTAGTCTGATGAAAAATAATCACTAACAATAAATCAATTGATCGAGTATTTTTAATTGTGGGAATGAAAGAATAATTGATTCCTGCGATGGAGCAAAGTGAAACTTGTGACAAGTTGAGTTTTGTAGCTTTATGAATAGTGACAGTAAATTGTCCTCAGGTGCATCAAAATTCGATCAAGCTTAATCAAAATTTGTTTATAACTGATGCCCTGGAAATTTTTCGATAATAATGAAAAGAAATAAAATAGTGTGTATGTGTTACGAAAAATGACAATTTCTACATAACACAATTGACTTTCTGATCTGACATTAATTACGTACAGCTGTACCTATTCTACATGCAGACTTTCGATCCTGGCAACTGACAAAGCGCCCCTAGGAGCAGGCTATTGTCTCGGGACTCGATAATTGTCTTCTGTCTCGTTAATTGATTGCTCGTCGCAGTAAATAGCATTGTTAAATATTCCAAGCATTCGTAGAGCTTGACTTTTTTTTTTTTAAGTACAAATATCGTATGAATTGTACTCTAACAAAGTTCGATGAATCTGCACCAACGATCTTTATTCAACATTTTTTATTGAAAGAAATCTGAGTAGAAAATGAATGAAAGAGATCTATTCAATTTTTATCATTTTTACGTATTGAAATTACAATAATTAAGAATTGAAAAGATGAACAATACTGATGTTTTTTTTATTTTTGTTATATTTAAGGCTGTGAAGATTTGAAGATGCCAGCAGCGGGGGCAGCAGTTCCCGCGGTTGTGGAAGATGTCGGTCAGCTGGAAGACCTGGACGAGCCACCGGAGCCCCGGGGCGGAGGAGTACGTGGTGGACAGGCACCAGGTCGTGGTGGAATTATGAAACCGCTCGTCGTACTCGCACTTCCTGGCATGTATCTGTTCTACAAATACAGTCAGTACAGGCGCGAGCAGAGGGAATTGTCTCGCCGAAGAATAACAGAAAGGGAGCTGCAGCATCTTCATCATAAAATTGTAAGTGCAGGGAGACATTTGTTTTTTTTTTTAAATAAATAACTTTGAAAATTTCTGTATTTCGTTGGATTGACACGTTGGAAGTTTATGAAAAAACATCAGTTGAAAAAATGAGGACGATTCTCATGAAAAAATGAAAAAGAACCTGAGCTTGAAATTGTTAACATAAAAAAATGTTGTATGGGAGGGTAAACGAGTTGAAATTTTCCGTCACCTTGATTAAGGACTTGCCTAGCATCAAGTTGTAAAAATACATACGTACGTACCTTTATGATGTTGGTGCACGTTTTTTCTCTGCCTTGACACTCGTGTCGCGTTAGTAACTTGAGGAAGCCCTCGAGCGACGAGTGTTAGTTGGGAGACGAGAAAAATATAGTAAACCAAAGGCAAACGAAAGATAGGAGAAAAGTGAGAGGGCAGGGAAATTGAGATAAGGGAAAAAGGGTCCTGAGGCCGCTCGAGTAAACAAAAAGAAGAAAAAAATTTAATTGCATTTTTTTTTTTCACAATTTAATTGGAGTAGTGAGCTTTTGTACATTCAAGGGCAGCGGCTCAACGAACAGGCGTTTATCAGATTCTCTCGAGGTTCGTAAAGGAGCCTCGACCGTTAAGCTCAACAGATGTTGACTATGAAGCGTTTAAAAGTCTTTTAGAAAATCCCGTTAGAAATCGACTCCACAATCAACTTTTACAAAGAATATTTTTGACGTACATGCTCAAGAGCTGAACCAAGATTCACGCGAAACAACTTCAGAGACTACTAAGATTCTCAGGTGTACATTAAGGGCGCGAGAGGTAAAGATGAAAGCTCAATTACCCTCAGCTAATACGATCATCGACATCCACCTAAATCCTCACAAAACTCGCTTGTCTACCTGTTTCGTTGAGCTTTACCTTAACGAGATCGTATCATCTGCTGCAATGGCTCTGTAAGAATACTTTTCATGTAAACCACCCCTTTGTCTTTCATCGAAGTTCATCCTTTTTTTCTACATTTTTAACAACGTTCTTTTATCCTCAAGTTATTATTTATGTTGGAAAAAGTGACTGTATTTAAATATTTAATTGAAACTAAAGACTCCATTTTTGTAGGAACCATTTTTTACACAATTGTGTCATCTTTGTTGAGCTATTTTTATTCAATCGTCGTTTTCTACTTACAAGTAAAAGAAGGGAAAACGAATTAGCACGTAAAATGATAAGAGAAATTTAAAACATCGATCTTGATATGGACACAGGATTTTTATCAAATTTACTGAATATTTTTTGTTTTGTTTTTTCGTCAGAATCGTTGTTACAGGCCAAAAGCATTTTTCAATGCAAAATAAACAAAATAGAACAAAATAAAAATAAAGAAAATAATTTGTTTATTTTTATTTCTTATTTCCTTCAAAATTTTCAGTTTCATTAACAATAAGATATATTTTCGAAATAACAAGAAATAAAAATGCCTCTTAATGGACACACTTTTTCAGAATTAAAGAAAATTATTGAAATTCCCTCTTTTTTTGGCAACTGCTTGTATGTATGACCTTAATTCAAAACATACGGAAATAATAATTGAAATATCATTTCTCAAAAATCCTAAGATATTATTTATATTCTATTATTATTGTTTTTTTTTTTTTTTTTTTTTTTTTTTTTTTTTTTTTTTTTAATACGCCGATGATAGAGAAATGTGTTTCGATATGAGGAAAAAAAATATATGACTTTATTGACTCTTTTACTGTACATTTGTGTACTTGGAGAGTTCCACTCGTGGTTTCCATCGATGATCCTCATGAAACAGCAGACGTAGCAGAAAGAGGAGTAATGCGAGCAAGAGTTTCTTGACAATTCTTTGTACTGTCATATAAACAAGTTTCTTCTTATCTATCGTTCTTTTTTTTTTTTCATTTCTTCGGTTGAAGTTCTCTTAAGACTCCGAGGTCCCAAGAAGTTGGTAACGAGTGTGTCGTCAGGGTGCACTCGAGGTTTTTCAGAATGTGTTTTCTCCCTATATTCTTGCACTTGTTATTCGGGAATGAAATTATCTCTCGCTTTGTTCGGAGTTGACTCGCAAGAGATGTTTCAACGTGGGGCTGGAATTTTGTTTTCGTTTACACCGAGTCAGAGGTGCACCTAAACGTGAAAAGGCTCGCAAGCATTGCACTTCACGAAGCACCTGAATATGTATTGATTTCCTCTACCCTCTCGTCGACCAAAACTAGTACAAAACTCAGCAACACCGATGCTAAAAACGAAACGATGTTTTCTGCACCACTTCTTCACATTTCAGCCCTCAATTTAATCGATTAAATATTTCCTTCGAACCTTCCACTCACCAGAATTTCTTTCGCTAAATTTTAACGTTGTAATTCGTAATATTTATAATCAAATTACGAAAAAATATATATATATATATTTCTTTGCGTGTTAATAACGATCGTGCAGACCTCGGATTAACATCTCGTTATAATGAAGAAAAAAAAACACCTTGAGACCTCGAAATAATTTACCTTATCTCCATTCTTCGCATGATTTAATCACAAATAAATTGTCTTCATTAACTTTCTACCAAATTACCACGTAATCGGAGATTGTTAGACGAAAAAAAAAAAAAAACTGATGAAAATTAGCAATGCCGATGGATATAAATTCTAGTGCAAAACATATTCGTTTCAAAGTTTCAAAATGAGGCAGAAAATAATGAAAAAAGCAAGCAAATTCATTGATAAATTTAATAATAAAAATTCAAAGAAAATAAATGTTATTGCGTGAGGCTTATTGATGTGTACGATCTTCAGACCTTGTGGTTGTACGATAGTCCTCAACC
Source organism: Campoletis raptor (assembly GCA_948107755.1). Lineage (NCBI taxonomy): Eukaryota > Metazoa > Arthropoda > Insecta > Hymenoptera > Ichneumonidae > Campoletis > Campoletis raptor. The sequence continues at coordinate 14,528,719 of OX403626.1, forward strand.
TTGGCAATTCTCTTATCAACGCAGAACGTCGGTGTGTCGCGACACAACCCGTTACCAATTCTCTATTTTTTTATTATTGTTGTTATTATTACTGTTTTTTTTTTATTTTTATTTTTTTAAGTGTGAGTAGCTTATTGGATACGTAGTCACACTTGAAGTTCGTGGTTGGAGTACGCGGAGTCGTGTTTTAAACGAGAAACACTAGAGAGAACCACACACCGCCGGCGTTCACGATAAGGCTCACGCTAGCCACTCGTTAAGATCAAATCTACATCAACGACGACGTACTGTTACTTCTGGACGAAAAAAAAACCCTTCTGTTCTTTTGTTTACTTGTGTTTTGAACCATGTAGTTAAAGTTTCTGTCAAAACGAAGAAAAGTTGTCGGAGTTTAGGGCTAGGCAATGAATCGAAAATGAAAAACAATTTTTCAAAGGGGTAAAAAGCTTCGTTCCATGAGGAAAAGTTAAATTAATTTTGTCGGACCTTAACCTGAGGGTGAACGAACCCAATGCAAACGTTTTACCAACTCCCAGACCCATAAATATCGCGCAAAAATCCATTTATCCTCGCAATTATATCGAATGAGTTGCTACTCATTTCCGGATTCTTGGAGTGATTCGCAACGCGTGCCAAAAGTAGCTACTGGACTTTATATCCTCCAGGAAACTAAGCCTCAACAGGAAGAAGAAAAACAAAAAATAAAAACTTTACTGATTGACACAGGAAGACCGCTAAGGTTGGCGCGACAATAAATTAATGGTTGTCTGGCACGGTCCGTGTTCGTTGACCCTATGCCACGTGGTATTAAGGCTATGTGGAGAAATAATTCCACGAGACACGACCACGTCGTATCTTGGCGTCGGAGTTGCTAATACCAGGAACCCTAGAAATGTCAATCGATAATATAGTTCCTTCCAAAAGTCTTATTCCAATTGCTTGGGCTTGTTGATTTCGCATAATCTCGAAGGCAAGTCTGGTTTTTTTTTTTTTTTTCATTCTATTCTGTGTGACGTCTTAGAAAATGTATATCAATTAAATAATGGATTTTTGTATCATAATTTTACGTCTTATCCGAACGAGGCCTCGCGTTCAAATCTTTTTTGCAACTGTCTGTACACGCAACAAAAAATCACCCCTCAGAATTTACTTCTTTACCCTTCTCAATCTCTTTCTATCTCCGTCTCTCTCTTCTCTTTTTCTCTCTCTCTCTCTTATTTCTTATCCAATTTCCCGAGACTATGGGAAAAGGGATTTTCAATACTATCGTGCCCGTCACGCATTTACCCCTTCGCCAATCATGGATTCCCAATATTACGAGAAATTTGTTGCGGAAAGTAAGCATTTGCATTTGTGTCGTAAAATCAGAGGTTTTTTACGAGCTTCCTTCATGTACCGAGTTCGTGCGTGTGGCCATAAAAGTAATTAGTCTGAAAAATATTTCCTTATTCATTTGTGCTCGGTCTCATGGGCTTGGACACACCGAGACTCCAAAGCCTGAAAATCCTGTGATTTAAATCATGGAAATGAAAAATAGAAGTTGACAAGACACGAAATATTTTTATATTCATTCCAACATACAACAAAAAAAAACAGCAATTAGCGTTTAAAAAAAAAAAAATTTTAAATGCATGCGCGTTAGATCTTTTATGTGCTATGTCGTCTCTTGATGGAACCATTTTTTGTTTATTTCCTTTCCTTTTTCTAGAGCCTCCGTTCCTCTATTTCTTTCTTCGTTTTCCGCTTGATTAAGTAAAGAATTTGAAATGCAAAACTTTTTCAATGGATCTCATATGAAGGGAACGGAAATTTCGAATTCATTTGAAAATTGAAATTATATTGTGACGAATATGTGCAGTGACATTAAGCGAATAGAACGTATCATCAGTGTGACAGAATGCTTCGGTTGCTCATATCTTCTATATGGGCCGATAAAAGTTGACGAGCGATAAGAGCAAACGTGAAGGAGCTATCGGATACTCCCGTCTATTTAAGCTCATCTTAACACGAATGCCATCAGTTTGGGGACTGTCAAACCAGGAGCAGTTTGCGACAATTACCATTTTCATTCTGTCGCCATAAAAGTTGATGTGTAAAAACTGTGTTTTTCTTTTTTTTTTTTTTTTTACTTTTTTTTTCATCGTTATTATTATTGTTAACGTGGCTCATACGATTTCAACATAAATTTCGATCGCAGCTTTTATTGTTATTGGTGCAGCATTTTAATGGGTTTCGAATTGATTTTTCAGCGGTGGTTTTATGACGATCGTTTATGCATGAAAATAGGATTTTAATTAAATCTCTTAAATTAGTTTTATGATGATCCTTCACGCCTTCTGTATTATTTTTATATCAAATATCCAACTTTGTTTCTTTTGTATATCGAAAAACATTCATGAAACATGTGAGTTAGGGACTCTTTGTGTATTACTTGAAAAAAAAAAAAAAGATCAGGAATCGATAACTTTTTTTTTTTTTCAAAATCGTTACTATTTTATATCGAAAATTGAATAACGAATCTGGATGAAATTTGGTACAAAAAATTTTCACATGATCATCTAGTCTTCGTCGACAAATTTTGTGAAAAATCCTTATTGTTTTCCTTCCACAAGTGAAGAAAGAAAAACAAATTAGTAAAATTCGAACTTAGGGATTGAAATCTTTGGCATTTTGAAAAAATTGAGAAATAAAAATTGCAAATTATGAAAATTTCGAGGAATAATAAAATTCGTGAAACAATGATGACGTCAAGGAAAAATGAAAAAGAAATCCTATTTATATGACCGCCCCGAATGTTAGAAATTTTTTTTTTTTTTTTTTTTTGCGAAAAACGAGCTTTTTCACGGACGAATAAAAATAGATTTAAAAGGATACGAGGGCAGCGTGGAAACGAGAAAAAATTGAGGGAAAGGCATGTTGTGTCGTGGATTAGCGAGGCTGGGAAGGAGCGGGTCTTGTCAGAACTCTGGTTTCTTCTCGTGAGAGAAGCGCGGTATTATCACCTCGTTATTTCCGGGATGAAACGCGATAATGAGGCGTACGCGATCTGAAAAAAAAAAAAAAAAAAAAAACTTTTTTTTTGCCTCAGGGGTGTCACCTTTACAGACGTGACAACGAGAAAAGAAGAAAATAATAATAATTGTATAGAATTTGAGAAAATGAAGCAGCCTGACGTAAAAAACAAACAAAAATAAACAAAAAACGAAAAAAGTGTTGAGCATTTTTGAGCTTTTTTAAATTAATTGAAAATAGTAAGATTAAAAAAACAATAATTTCTTTATAATGTGATGTAACGAAGAAAACTATATATTTTACCACGTGATTTTTATTTAATGACGTCACGAAAGCCACAACAATGACGAAAGGAAAAATGGCGCCAAAACGACATCGAGGTGATTGTGGCTTTCATTAACGCATCGACCTCGCACCTCCATACACGATGACTTCTATTCGTGTTTAGAATCGAAGATATATTTATATATATGTACAAGGAGCACGAGCGGCGAACCAAAGAACGATCGCTTTGTGCCCTCTCTAACTTCGAGGGGTGTAAAACGACAAGCCCGGGTTATAGATGGTGATCGATATCAAGAAGGTGAACAACGTGCCGAGTGGGATCCAACCACCCCTGGTTGCATATACTCGCTGTGTACGATCGCGACAAACGTACATAAGAAAAGAGAAAATAAAGAAGAGGGAGAAACTAAGAAATATAAGAGGAAATTCTTGTTCGATCTTTTGTTTTGAATTTGGGTTAGAAAAAAACTTAATAAAAATCATCATTGTGAAGGAAAATAAAGAGAATTGTTGTTTTTTTTTGTTTTTAATGTTGAATTTCGAATCCTTTTCAAATAATAATAAATATGTCCGTAAAATTGGACGTGTCGGAATCCGATGTGAAAATTTGACGAAAAATTTTTCCAATAAAATAAGAGAAAGAAATAACAATAACTTGTCGAGTCTCATTCGTCACGCATCGATTCGTTTTGACAATTAAAAAATTAGGCCGATATAAATAGGTTGTGAGGTAAAATTAAAAATGGTTGTACAGGAAAAGCTATTACGAAAGATTAATCGAGGGCTCCGCGAGCTGATAGAAATTGCGAGTTTTATAGTCAAAGAAATATATGCAGAACGAAGAGAGGGAGAAAGCTGACGTGCCGCACAAGCCTTAAAGTTTGATGACGTGACGCCGCATGGTTGCGATCGATGCTCATTCATGCGGAAGTTGGAACGGGAAATCGATCAACTTTTCTACACCCGCTATTAAGATTTCTCTCATAGTCAAAGTTTCGTGGAACTATGTCAATCGGATTTAACATCACGAGCAGCGTTCAAAAATATTTATGTTTTCGAAACATCACAAAAATTCAAAATTGTGGCATTGCCTTTCGACGGATGTTTTCATCTGAATTGTCATAAAAATCACTTCCACTTGGATTTTCCACATTAAATTCATATCCCAACAGATTAAAACGATGAAAAATTTTGAAAATGACATACGAATTGTGCCTTACGACCAATCGAGATATCTTCTTATTTTTTGACTGGCAAATTCTCAATAGAGCCACAAAAATCTAACAAAAGTTACAATGCACGATGTTGTCTCATCGATTTCACTGTCCGTAACCCAAATATGTCGTCCGACAAGTAAATATCGTGACGGGGTCGTTCGAGGCCCACTAGCTTGCGAAAAATCGAAGGGACGAATGCACTGGCAGTGTTAGAAATGTCCGCGAGAGTGCAGCTCTGATTGAAATCTACGTGTGAACCTTATCTGCGAAAATATATGAAACAAGTATCTCTACGTATGTGTGTGTGTATGGAAGAAAAATTGTACAAAACGTTATGTCCACGACAGCTTATCGAAAGAATACTACTCGACGATCGTTCGATCGACGTGTCGCATTAAATATTTCAAATGATGCAGAGTCTCGGAAGTCTCAGGTTATTGGCCCTATAGATACATCTAATAAAAACAGACCATTTCTGCCAATGCAAACTCTCCAATGGTCGATAAAGTTTGAATAATATGTTTTTACTCCCACAAAATTTTTTTTTTTATTAACCTGCACATTATTTTCTTGAATATCATTAGAAATAATGAATAAAAAGATAATTGACAAAATATTCGATGGACCGAAAGAAACAGAAGTTCATTAAGTTTACGAAGATAAGTTTTTCTTCGTTGCCTGAAATCTATACGCAGAAAAACAGTTTCTTTTTTTTTTCAATTCAATTTTTCAAAAATTGAAAACTTAATATAGAATCAGTAGATAATTTTAACAGAAAAATGATTTAAAAGAAAAAAACGTTAAGAACCTGAAGAAAATTGTTCGAAGAAAAAGAATAATTTGCTGTCTTATGAAATTCTTTAATGGTGCATTAAATTTTATACTTTAAAGTTTTATTCGAAGCTTTGCTTTGGTAATTTCGCACTTTTCCATAAATTTTTCCTTTTTTCACAACTGGCTATTTTAAAACAAGTGTACTCACAGCTCGGATGAATGTTTAATCACGTAATCAAACGAAAGACTGTTCCAAGGATATTTTTTCAATTACTACTGCTTGCTGAGTAATTTTACGTACCGAGTTTCACAAACGGGTCAAGAAAAGTTTGAGGCCGAAAACGTGGAGTGCAATTCAAAGATGTGGGATTAGTTTTCTACGAAGATACTAAATAGAAGCGTTTCCTTCATAACATAAAGATTAGTTCCTGGATGAGACACATTTGATTGGCAATTTAACGATAAATCGATTGTGACAGTTCGTCAATCTTTTATTTATTTCTCCACAAGCAATGATCGACATTTTTTACGTTTAAATATCCAAATACACAATAAACTAATTAAATGATCTTTATTTACTGAATTTCATTAAAATGACACATTGGATTGGAGCACATGGTGTTAAACGTGCGATCTATTGTTTTTTTTTTTTTTTTTTTTTTCAATTGAACCTCATCTCGGAGGTCGAAAAAAGTCGACAGTTTTCCAGTCGAATGCTGAGTTCGAATTTCGTTCAAATGTCAAAATCATTGTGAACGATTATATTTGAATTTTTGGATCTTTAATTAGTTGATTTTGATGATCACGCTTTTCTATAAATTGTGAGACCCTTCAATGAGTGTCTCAGTATTGAAAAATAAATGTTACACAAAATAAAACACTTTAAGATACAATAGTATAAATTTATTTCGAACTATAAGGTACGTCAATAAACAAAAGACAATTTGGCATTCGGATAATCGGAAAAATTTCTTGAGAAAGGTGCTCTTGCATTGGTTCGCAAATAAAAAATACCTCGTAATGTGGGATCGGTTGAAATACCCATGAGAGCAACGGGGGACCAGGTGCAACTTGATCGACTATCTGGTGGCCATTTCCTACAACGACTGGCTGGAAAACCGTAAGGATTCGTAACGGACTCAGCATAAAATCGCCATGCTCTGTTGTGTCCGCAAACGACTGGAATTCGTAAAATTTTCAATAGTTCACGTCATTGTAGAACGAAATAAAAAAATGTTTTACGATTTAGATTGTGAAATTCCGATCAAAGTTCGTATTCTGTCAAACGATGGATGCATTTCTATAGCAAAAAACTTAAATTCAAGATTTTTAAGATTTTAAAGAAATTCTAATTAATTGTGATAAAAACTCACTGTACTGATTCAATAATCGAGTTACCCCCATCGATATTAATGTATCTAGTGTGCAACCAGGTTGCAATGGTCTACCACCATTTGGATAGAAATCAGCGTGACCAAGAGGTCGTAGAAATCCAAAAATTCCACCATCGGTGTGTATAACATCGACGAATGTCGCGTCACTTGCTGCCAAGTGACCCTTTGACCCTGTGTTCATGTACAAAGGATAGGCCGCGTCCAATCCGGTGATACGTGCAATCTGTTTATTTTTTGCCAACCCCATTAAATATGAAAACAAATTAATTTTTGTTATTTATCATTTACGAATAGCTTTTTCATTAATTATTTCAAATAATTTTGCTCGTTCTAATATATTTACGAATCCATTACATGGAGTTTTTACAAATTCAACAAAATTTCGTCTTCCTAATTATTTTTATTACGTACACAAAATTTATTGTGTTTAGATTTCATTTGAATTTATTCATTTTTGTGTCATGTACTTTTTTTTCTATATTTTATTGTATTTTTTTATTGCAATTGCAGAAAATTGTTGTTTTATTAATAAACTTGGAAGAAAATATTATTTTGAAAAATATTACGAATTATTACCTTCCGGGGAGCTAAAGATTTGCCCATAAATCCAGCTACCTCTGCCCCAAGACTAAACCCAATAACATGAAGCTTCGACATGGGTACGGCACCCTGGTACTCCAACCATCTGACCATTCTCCCAACATGAGGTCCCACGCTTCTACTGTTACCCACCGCTGTTATGTACCACGGTAATGCTGACAATTTGCCCCAATCAACGAGGATTACGTTGTAACGACCGCGTCTCAAATACGCTGCAAAAAACAACGTTTTTTTTTTTGTTAACATGATCGATGAAAACAAAACGCATTTTTGCTTTAGTTTTCACATCAAATACTTCTCTTTTTCAATTCGTATAAAAATTATTCATATTTTTAGAAGTTGAAAATTGCGTTCGATTCCATCAAGTTTATTACTTCCTTTCGTTGACACACTGAGTCATGTTAAGAAATGTTTGAAGTGTACTCCTGATTTGTTATAAAAAAAAAAAACAACCGTCCGAAGTGCTATTGAAAAAAAAAAATGAAAAAAGACAACATTTTGTTGCTACTTTTGTATACACAGGCTCGTCATATAGTTTCCGTTTATTTTTCTCTATACGATCACATCCCGTTCATTTGTCATTTTGAAGCCCGTACATTTTCGTAGACTCTAAAAAACGCATTTGTATCAACCGCTTGATCCTGTTTCTCACAACTTTTTTCTCAACTCAAGTTTCTTCACAACTTTTATTGTTTGATTCTACAAATTCCGTTACGTTATACACTTCGTGATAGGAATAAACGCGAGCAACCAACGATACACTTTGCAAAGACTGTGCATCATATATATTATAGATGCAGTAAAAGACGTGCGAGACAAATGGTTCAAAAGCTTTTATGATTGATAGATGAGATGTTGTGAGCCTGACAAATAGCGTTTTTTTTTTCTTCATAATTCAACGGAGCAACAAACACGATAAAGCTTTGAAACTTTTACTCTAATTTGTTTTGAGATCCCTATGAATATTACGAGGTTTAAAAAAAAAATGAATATTTCGAATGAAACAAAAGGAAAGTGTTGATTCGAAGTCACCATTTTATTTACCGAATGATATTGACTTGGAAACTTAATGAAAAAAAAACAACCCCTTGATTTATAGTCTTTGTTTAATGTTTCAATTGAAATACAATCAAGTTATTAGAAGTAACGACTGAAAGTGGAATGAAATAATTATACGATGGAAAATCGTAATTAAATTACTTTCGAAACGAGGAATTTCTCAATAAATATATATAATTTATGAATTTGCATATTTTACCATCTCGTATCGCCATCGAACTTCGTCCAGGGGCTCTTTCACCATAACCATGAATGTAGACTACGGTTGGTACGTTTTTATCGAAGTTACTTCTTTTTAGACTCCAGGGATTCGAGGGTTTCAGAATGTGTGGCCTCAGGGGGTTACGTCTTTATTCGAGGATCACAGCAGCCAAATAAGAGTCAATAAAAAATTGCATATCATATTTATGGCTTTTCATATCCAAAGATTAATTTCATTGATAAGTCGTTATAAAATTTTATTGGTTTTTCTTTCACCTCGTATAAAGCTGATATTCTACGTCGCGGTCCAGCTCGATAGGACAACACAAGGCACATGTTCCGGCAGGAAAAAGCGACAAATTTACACTGCCGTCACCTAAGACGAAAGAAAAATATTATCAATCCACGAATTTGTCAATTATATAGTTTGAAAATCCATTTTATCGTCATATTTGGAGTTTTTTTTTTGTCGTTCAAAACAAAATCTACGAATTTGTCAATTATGTGGTTTGAAAATCCCTTTTATCATCATATTTGGAATTTTTGTTGTTGTTGTTAAAAACAAAATCTACGAATTTGCACGTTCTACAAACTGAAAGTACGGAAAGGTCATTGAATATCAAATAAATTGCAATTTTCCAACATTTATAATGACTGAACCCTTCAAGCCATTTGAATTTAAAGTAACTTCAAAGTTTCTTCAAACTCCACTTTATTCCAATGCATTTGAAAGGGCAGCAAAAATGATTAAATTCCAGTAAAATTACATTTAACTATTAAATTCTTATAGAATACATTTATTTTTAGCATTTGAAGGAAAAGAGTGAAGAAATAATGGGTGAAAGACAACATAGTTGCGTTGGAACCACTTGTGAATCGTAAGCATCAAACACTCGACGTTTGCCGTTTCAGAATCCAATCTGGCGTGACGAGCAATCGTTTCACTCGAAGAATAGACACATTCGAATAAAATAACGAAGAATCTTTTATTCATCGTGTCAAATTTGGGCGAAAATAGTATTATTATTAAGACGATTGACATTTGTTTACAAAATCGCAATTTTTGTTCTCAGCTTGTTCGAGATTTGCGAAATGATCACTTATTTATTTTATATTTTGTTGTTTCATTGTGAATCAAAACAAAATACGTAAACAAAAAAAAAGTTGTTAGAAAATCTACTACATTTTTTTAGAACACTGTTTGAATTTCTGGTTGTTTTTTTTTTCTTTTTTGAATCCCGAACCTCTTTGAATGACGATAAGTCGGCAGAGCCACGAGGCCATAAATCCAGGCAACATTATCGTCCGAAGGACGAATCAAATGGAGAACCTTGATCACCGTTTATTATTATTATTATTATTATTATTATTATTATTATTAATAATAATATGATTATTAATATAGTTGAAACTGTGAAAAAAATCACCACAAGAATTGTCGGCATCGACGAGTGCCGGATCAATGGTCGAAAGTAAACTGAGACTAGTCGATGATCTACGGTGGCTTTCTAGTGCAACAATTCTTGTCTGTCTATTCCTCTCCTCAGGATCGCAGCTCTTGCACAGTGCGTCAAGCATGACGTCCCCAGCAGCTCGCGTACCTTTGCTATTTACCTTTTTGCTCGAAACCTCTCCTCGACTCGTTCTTATCGGTATTCTGTCTTTCCACTTTTTACAGACGTTAACATGAATTTGTTGGAAATGCAACTGTTTCTAATACGATTTCTAATAAATAGTATCTCAAAAACGTCTCTGTGTAGAAATACAATATTATAAAAATGACTTTTTTTTATTTCGGATTGTATGGCAATGGGAAAAATAACAGTTACGATATTCTGTGATTAAAAAAGTAAAAAAGAAAACTCAATCAAACGTTAAATCGTTTAAATGATCGAACGAAGATTTGTCGCTCCAGTCGTTCATAAAAATTCTTCGGATTCGTTTTCGAGCAACGAAAATAGAACGAACTCTTACGAAATCTCGCTTTCAAAATCAATGATTGCCAATCGGAGTAAGAGGGACGCGTTCACTTGTTCGAGGGAACAACTCGGGCGACTAACGAACAATACGTATTTCATAGCGTAGAAAGAGGAGTTGGTGGATTTTCACTGAGAATAGCTAGCTTTTAAAAGGAGGTGAAGAAACGAAGGGGAACTAGGATTCTGTGGAATGAAGAGCTAGGGTGTACTTGGTTTGGCGCTTATCAAGGAAGACAGGAATAATGGGAACCTAATCACACAGCATCGAGTCTCACCGTTCTTGTGATGAAGCACTAGCAGCGTGGTACATTAACCACCGGAAGCACAAGCCGCGATTCATTACGGTCTGACGAATAATTACGAAATCATCCGACTTTAATAACTCCCGCCTCTTCAGGTCCTCGGAGCACGATTTCTATAGCCTTTTTATCCGTTTTATGCTCCGTGAAACTTGAAAAAGGTCGTCTATTCACTGGGGGAATTTAATTCTTATGAACTCGATCAACTGTAGTTTATCATTGAATTTCATTTAATTTCACAATACTGTGTCAGCAACTGTCAGCCATTGTATTGCACGGGCTTACAAATAAACGTTATTCCAGGTGTCGAATACTTTTTGCAGAAAGATTAACAATAGTCGACCTAAAACTGAATCATTAAGAAAAACACACAAAGAAACTCAGATCCACCATCAATTAAGGGTGAAGCTTCTGGCATTTGAATTTCCAACCACCAGAGTGTATCTTACGAAGAAATTTGGCAGAGTACAAAAGTTTTTGTAAACGATAAAAACTGGCTGTCTCCTTATTTTGGGGGTATATTCGCGTTGGTCGACCCAGGGTGGCCGATACGTGCTTCTAGAAGGGTGAGGAGATGGTCCTGACCATTGGCGCCAGAAGAGAGGTTGGTTGGTGGGGATATTTTGCGCATCATCTGCCTAATATCTGGAAAGCACCCTGACCTACATTCTGGGATGGCACAACGTGAATCGCGGGAACTCCAAGCATACAAACGCACACACGCAGCCGAGCAAAGCTCAACATTGAGCTACATACATGCACAATAATATGGACTGGAGCGTTACCACATGATATACATCGATGTTCTATACGTTGATGCTGATATGACGCTTACGGACCACATGTATACAGATTGTTCCAGAAGTCACGCTCCGAGTGTTGACAATAATTAGTGCATGCGGTTCTACAGAGCAAAGCCTTCACGCATATTTGTCTCAGGTGCTGTAATATTCGCTAAATGAATCACAGGTAGCCAATCCGAGCTGTTGGTCAGAATAAGGGGCGTGTCGTGCTCTACACCGACTTCGCAGATGTTGCTAATTAATCAAAAACACATCAATCGTGGAATGGACATGAACCCGACTAAAGAGAATCTCATTGGAAGGCTTTACCATCCACCAACTTTTTTCTGTATACCTTTGATGCATCCTGTATTTCTATGTAAATAGGAATATGTCCACAGGAGATGTAATACGATGGAAATAGATACGGAAGCACATGAAATACTGTCAGGCTAGTTTGGCAGTCGCTATTCCGTTGAGCGTTCTGTTCCAAAACCAACCACGAGCGGATTCCTCGAAGCGTGCAATCTAACGAGTTCACCCGCTGGTCCATGAGAACCTCTCCCAAACATTTGGAAGAGAGGAGTGTATCGGAAAGGGGGCTAAATGTCGTGCGGAGATTCGAATTCCACATCCGGATTCTCTGTCGTCGACGTCAAACCCGACCCACCCCAACCAAACTCACTGTGCGCAATAACCGCAAGGTCGTAAAACGCCATATCCCTGACAGGCTACCCAGCAACCGATGCATTTGATTGATACGTTGACACGAGGCAGTGAAATATTCATGTCCAGTCGTAAATGAAAAACATCGCGTTTTCATTATTTTTAAGTTACGTGCTAATCATCTATTTGAAATCATGATTAAATGGAAATAAAATGGTTTATCCATGGATCTAGATATCCAGAAACATTGCTCGATCTTGTTGCGACATTTATGAGGCCTCAGAAATCCCTGTTTATATTCAGCGTCCTTTAATACACCTGGGAACACTTCGATACGTCCTCTGACATTTTAGACTTTCATGTCGACACTTTTCTTAACGTTTGCGAAAGGCTGCTGATCGCTCACGTGCCTAATGACCTACAAGCGATCTCTTTTCAACTCGAACCACGCGACAAACAAAAAACCCTCATAGCCATCGGTTGAAGAGACCTCCGCCTAGTGGCAGACGATTGTGCAAATATCCGGCGCCACATTTGAACACCTGGCATCAAACTTTTACTCATTGTACTTCTGCCATTTCCTTTTTTGTTTATTGCAACCTTCCATCATTTTGTTTTCAGATGACTGTCTTTCGTTCACATCAGATGGCAATTTCTCTGAACTTTTTGTGAATGGACATTCAATGTGTTATAATAATGGATGCATGACGTTCGGCACGAGCGTTAACTGATATCAATTGAGCTTTTGTGTCTCGCACGTTTCAGTGCTTCCCCCCCCCCTCCCCCTCCCCCTTTCTCCTCCTATCATCACATCGTACAACTTTCGCAATATTATTTGCTTATAGGGTGTCGCGATGGAGGCAAATAAGCACAAAGCACCAACGTTGCGTGCTCATCTCTCCATTAACGGCCGTAGTAGGTGGTAGAGAAAGGGACCGATGTTTCCATTGATGAATAGGCTTGCGGCAAGCGCGTGCCACATCGGAAATAGGCACATCAACATACTCATATATATGTGTATTTACTCTGCACATATACATGTAGCATATTTATTACATACATTTATGTATAAGCTTATATATCGATTACTTGTTGCGAGAAGGGGAAATAATATATTTATACAAATACACGTGTAAACAGACGAGAAATGAGGAAGTGTGCTTTTGAACGCGTAGGAATATCCAACGAAACGTTTAGTAATTATGCGGATGCTATTGACACACGATGAAAGAAAAAGTTGAATGAATCAGCTTTATGAAATATTGCAATTTGTTTATTTCTTCTTTTTATTTTTTTCTTTTTCAGGACAAATTGTTAACGAAACTTGAAGAAAATGAACCGGAACTTGCTTCTTCCCAAGAAGACGAGGTAAATTTCGTCGCATTTAGTCTATAATTTAAGTTACTAAATTATCATTAATTACAGAGAAATTATTACTCAACCTATTATTGTTGCAGTGTGTTATTTGCGTTAATGCAAGAGCTACTATGCAAACTGCACCTTGTGGACATCGGGTTGTCTGCAGAAGGTGTTTCGTAAAAACTATACAAATGGCCGTTTCACAGAGACTTTTACCTCTCAGATGCGTGATATGCAGAGCGAAAATTTTACGACTGAAGCAGACCCTTATTCCACGAGACGTAAGAACTATTCGTCATTTAAATATTCGATAACTGCGATTGAAACAAAAAAAAACAATTCCATGTGAACGCCATTTTCATCGAATCTTTTTTTTCTTAATCGCCTGAGTCCTATACTTGAAGTCATCAAATTCTGACCTCCAAACTATTCAAACAATTGAAATATTCTTGACACAAGTTCATCACAAAATATGACGTTTTTACGATTTTCTGAAAAAAAAAAAAAAAAATAACAAAAAATGGTAGAAGATTTTGTTAATTTTGGTAAAATGTGTATGTTTCAAACAGTATTCGATGTCTGGAAAATCGTGGGTACTGCCGCAAAGTGCTTCGGAATACAATATGGGAACTGGAGTTCCCGTTGGGGTGACCGGCCCCGGTGGCACATGGGGAACCGGAAATGTGCCAGCGTCGGCGTCTCTCTATTCAATGGCCAGTGGATCGTCCTCCATTTCCGGTACGATACAACTCTGTTCCCATTACACTAACTTTTCAAAACTAACACATTATTACTGATTGTCGTTCTGCCTGAAGAATTTGATAAATTTCGAATGAATTGCTGTTCAATTGTATATCGAAGTAAATAGATATAAATTTTTTGAAATAATTGCGATAATATTGATGTTAATAAACGATGTAATGTCAAAGGCGTGTCTTCCGTATCCTCGGCGACTTCATCGTCGACCAGTAGTTCCGGAAGTTCCGGCCTAGCCAAACCTCCGAGGCTGCGTCAACCGACGGGTGCTACTTTAAGACGATCGCAAACGCAATCAATGAAAATGCGAATACAGGTAAACCATTATTTTCAATTGATATTCTCGATGGAAAGAAATAAACGCTTATTAAAAAAAAAAAAAAAAAAACATCATTGACAAATCGATGTCTTAACAATCCAGGAGTATCAAGACCCGATACAACAAATCGCTGAAGACGATGACCTCATAAGAGACAATCGTGAACGAAGATTACCGCCTATTAAAGAATTTCAGAGGGATTATCGTGTGGGAAAAGCTTCCACGAGACTACGGTGAGTTTTTTTTTCTTTCTAATCCCGAGAGTCAACAAGTGTATACTTTTCAATTACTAGCTGTCACTACTATGGCTTCGCACGCAATAAAAAATATCGTTGTTAACCTTCCGAGGAACCACTCTGGTCCAGGAAACCGACAGAAAACTGATGCATTTTCAACTTTTTTTTAATCACACTCCTTTTTATAAACGTTATAACTTTTGATTTAAATGCTTTGTAGCTTGACTCTTTGATTTTTTGTATTGGCCGGAGTCTGGCGTTCCAATTGCCCTACAATTAAATCTTAATAGACGTTAATAGTGCGATTAATGTTTGAAACATTTGTTGGAAACAGATGCGCACAGAAAATCTTGACTCAGTTGGAAACTTCGCCGACTCATCGAGTTACGAGTAACAACGTTAATTCGACGACAACGCAGTCGTCATTGTCATCAAAAACGAGCGTAGGTACATCATCGTCGTTGTCGGGGCCTACGAGATCTTCGTCGAAGAGGACATCGTCAACGACGTCGTCGAGCGTGACGACGTCAACGTCGACATCAGCGCCATCGGCGGCTTGTCCAAAGACCGTAATGACAGTTGCTCAAGAAGTTCAAAAGACGAAGAAGGAAAAGGAGAAAGAAAAGGAGCGAGAAAAGGCGGAAAAGGCAAGACAGAAGGAAGAAGAAAAGGCAGAAAAAGCGAGACAGAAAGAGGCGAAAAAAGCAGCAAAAGAAGAGAAGAAAAGAGCAAAAAAAGAGGCCAAAGCGAGACGAAAGGAAGCTGAAGAATCGCTGCTCCGAGACGACAAGTAATAGTTTTTTAAAACTATTTAAAAAATGTTATTTAATTAAAAAATACAAAACTTGCCAACAAAGTCCTGCAAAACGGGAAGAAACACAAGCGAAAGAGAAAAACGAGCTAAACGAGAGGAACTTAATCGGCTTAATGAAATATTGTGACGAAATAAAAAACAAGATCCAATTAAAAAGTTTAAAAAATCGGCGATAACAAAGTCGAGATAGTATGTATAATAATATACACGAAATTAACAACAAATGGATTAAAAAAAAACAAACGAAAATGAATTCTGGAAGTCTAGAAGCGGCCAAAACGACAACTACTAATTGTTAATATCGATTATACTAATCTTCGAATACGAGAATATTTTAGTTTAGAAAACAATTTAAATTTTAAAAAATACAACAACAAACAAACAAAAACGTAGTAAAAAAAAAAACAAGGAAATAATCTCAAAAAAATAAATTAGTTTTAACAAATAGTTGAGATGATTTAGGTGAACGTTTAATAATGTGGAATTGAAGAGGAAAAAAAAGAGAAAAAGCGAGTTGAATGAGACGCGAATCTGAAATCTCAATACACGTTCCTAACCCCACTGCGGAGACTTTTTTTTTCTCGTAAAATTAATGTTTTATTATGTTATTATATTGAATCTCGTAAAAATATATTTTAACGAGATCGAAGTCTTTCGCAGTGTCGTTTTTAATGTGTCATTTGAGAAACTCGAGTTTTATCTCCGAACGATGATGTCTTATTAGGCGAATAAAAATAATCCGGTTCCTCCAGTCAATTGAGCACTCAAAAGAACGGACTTGGTTAAAAAAATCTGTCCTCATTCTCATTAGGTGCGGACGCGAGTTTAACTTTGAAAATAAATATATAAATATATAAATGAAAACAAAGAAACTCTTACCTAATTGTTCAAAAGTTCAAGAGGACGGATCTTAACGGTATGACGAATCGAGGATATTACTTGTTATACGAAAATTATATCTGAGCGACGTAGTTTAAAGTATGTGAGAAGATACTGCGTAATATCATAAATATAATTATACATTTCTGTATATAAAAATGGAGGAAAAAAAAACATTATGTTTCTGAGGTTTTTACGCCAATCCGACCTGGAGTCAAAAAAAAAACCTCACAATTCATTTAGTCCATGTTTTTAAAAAGCATGAAACTGCTATTTATCATTTGACACTTTTTTAGAGTAGTTCATTCGCTTAAAGGATTTTACCAGGACAAGAGATCGAAGTCGATACAAATTTTTCAGAAATTTTCCACACTAACGAATATTATGATTTTTTTACTGGGTTTCCGTATCAAAAAACGTGATAAAAAAACAAAAGGAGGTTGATTCGTTAGATTTTTGTTTTGCTGTCAACGCACTTGAAAAATGTAATTTTGAAAGTAAAAAAAAAAACGATTTTTAAGTTCGTTTTTGGGGTAACGTGTAATCAGAAATGCAAAATTTCAATCGCTGGATCATTAAAAAAATCGTCTGCATCTATTTTTCGTTTTTTGTAATTCCGAAAAATCTCCATGAGCACACATCGACTCTTTATCCTGGTGAAATCTTTTAAATATCTACATTTTTTTTTTTTTTATATAGAAAAGATTAGGATTGATTGAAGAAAAAATGTATGTAGAAAATATGACATTGAGCATAATTCAAATAATTGAAAAAAAAAAAAATCGATCATGGAATATCCAGAATGGCTCAACCGATTCGTTTATTGAACGAATATAATTCATTATTTCATTATTTGTTATGAATGATTTACGAATTTGAATATTTGTAAAGGTCGATTTAGCGTTAACCTCATTTATAAATAATCGTGACGATATGTCTCTTCGCGCAATTCAATTTTTGACAATATAGTCAAAAATTTCAAGAAAGAGAGTTAAGAGAGCATCGTAACCAAAGAAAACGAAAAAAGTGGAGTGAAGCGATAGCTTCTTCACTGATGATAATCAAAAGCATTTTTTTTTACAAGAAAAAAAAAATACATACACACACGTGAAGATGAAGAAAAAATGAAATGCCAAAACAAAATAATCGATCTTCGAAAGTCGTTGATATCAAAATCGTGGATATTGGGGAATGGATTATTGATGAAAAGCGAGCGAGAGAAATGTATGAAAATCAGAGCAAAATGGCCGATGTAGGAATCGGTATGCAGACTCGTATGAATTGTGTGTTAAAGAAAAGAAGAAATGGTGTAAAAATAAAATATTCTAATCAAAAATGATCGAAAAGAAAAAAATATATATAAAAAGTTTGAAAAAGTGATTTAATTTTCGATAAATTCAAACAAAAAGTGACATTTGACAGATGACAAAAGTTGAGAGAAACGAATCATTTCTTCTTTTCTTCCAAATGCCAAGCTCGTCGCACAAACGAACATTAAAACGCTGTCTCTTTTAAAAATTGAGTTAATTTATGTTAATTAATCTCTAATTCGGAGAGAAATGATTCCCGAACATTAATTAGTTCATTATTTTCACAACGATCACACTGAGAATAACGATGAAGATACATGAATGAAAAAAAAAGAAAGGAATTAAAAGAAAAAATAATAAGGAGGGAGTAAAGTTTGGAGAAATGAAAACGACGCACATATCAAAAATCCATTGATTTTTTCTAGTACGAGCTTAGAAATCCTAGTGAGTCAATTATATAGTAAAATATTTCAACATTATCATTGTATATCTTTCTCATGATAAGGGAAAAGGTTTGAAGGCTGATAAAGAGAAGAAATGGATTGAAAAATTGGAGCAATCATTTACACAGCATCGATTACATTTCATATTTAATAATCAACAATCATTAAGTCTTCAAGACTTTTTTAAAACATGTGAACTACATTGTATAAGTCATAGACATAGAAATTAGGAAGAATATATATTCACATAAAACGATGTCGTTATCCCCAGTGTGTTCTCATTGCAGTTTTTTTGTATATTTTTTCTGTACAAAAAACAAAAAGCCAATAATTTCCATGTTCAATAGATTTTTCAAAGAAAAAAAAAAAAAGAAACACAAAAACATTGGAAAGACTTTTGCTATCAATTCATAAAATAAGTTGCAAGAAAATCTTGTTACGATCAGGATTTTTTTTTCTTTTTTTTTTTTTTTTTGCGATTTTTCGGGCAATTAATTTAAGTCGGCCATTTTTCTCTGGCATTTGTTTCCATTACAATCTCGAATGTGACAAAATGATTTGTCAATTGTGAAATAAGAATGAAAAATATCTGGTGTGACGAATAAACTGTGTGACAGTGTTCATTGGTCTTTATTCTTTTTATTTGATTATCATTTTTCTATTCGAAATAAAAGGTGACCTGGATGCGTTCGTTTGAACGAAGCAACATCGAAATACCAATTTCGGTAACGGGTGATTGATTAATAAGAAAATATTAATCAGGCTCATCTGAATCCTGCGATGTTGGCAGACAATTAAAAACATAAAAATTGAATATCCGAGTAATTTATCACTGATCCAAATACGAAATTTCCCCATTTTCGAAACACAAATATTTCAAACATAAAATTTTGATCCCATTAATTAAAGTTAACACAAAATAGCATTAGCGTCAAAAAAAATTAAGAAAATTGCATAAAATGTCAAAAATTTCTTTCAATTTTGACGTAAAAAATTCATCAAACTATGCAAATAATATATTTTCCAAAAATATATAAATTAGTGGCTTCCCAAAAACCTCTCCAAACTTAAAGAAAGCACGCGAATGAGCACATTTGCAAAAAGTATTATTTATTTTTAATAATTACATGAAAAATGCAACAACAACAAAAATTGTGACATTTTAAAACGCAGAACTCGTCCTTAAGTTGTTATTTACAGACAATATTCAAAAAAAAAAATCCAATTAAAAATTTCGGGATCGTGATTTCGTCTGCTGGACAAAAAGCGAGTGTGGTAGAGATTTGAGCATTTGAACGAAGGAATTCTCTGCCACGTTGGACATGTCAATTTTAATGAAACTACTCAAAAGTTTATAATATACACAAAATAATAAAAAGTAGCTTCGAGATTCGATCATTGGATTGTTCGATTGAGAAGATCGAAAAAAATGGAAAAAAAAAAGAAAAAAACACAACAAGAAGCTATTCCTCCTACTAACGATCGAGCAGCAAGTCTCTATAAACAAAAAAGCAAAAGAAGCAAAAAAAAAGAGCAAAAAACCATATACAAGTAAGTTTTAAATGAAAAAAAAAAAACCGTGAATTACGCAACCATTTTACTGGTGCACTACTTAATCGCATAATAAATAACAAGCAAACAAAAATCATACTGTACCACTATACACACGAGATAAGAGAATGAATAATAAATCAACGTTGGGCAATAATAATAATTATATTACGAAATAATAATAACATTAACAACAATAAACTGACATAAACATGAAATAATATAAATACAAAAAAATAATGAATAAAATTATAATAATCTATAACGATAAGTACATTAGTAGAAATTGAGAATAAAAGCAGTTTGTATCGAACGTTGAGTGAGTAATTTCATTTTTTTATTTACATATATATGCGCGAACGCTTGTTAGAAAATATATAGGAAGCAAGTACAGAAAGAAAAAAATCTATGTATCTGAAGGTTCAGAAACAACAACAAAAATAAAAATTGAAGAAACAACTCCCTGGACAAAAACATCTCGAGTTATGGTTGGTAAATGATATATATAAATATATATATCTGCTTAAAGCCGGTAGACCCTCGACAAGTCTCTATTTTTCGTAGGTTTTATTGAAAGATGTGAAAGAGCGAGATTAAAAATAAAAAAAAATTAAAATAAACGATAATAATGAAACAAAAATAACATACAAGCTAAAAAATAAAGAAAAATAAAACAAATGTTTAACCGTGTCCTGTTAATGGGATTTATCATTGGTATGATGAAAACAAATCAAATAAAATGTTATGAATTAATGTTCAATTGGTCTTGGCTTTTCTTTATTGATATTTCATTATCCCCCCCTTCGATATATTCGGTGTAAATGGAAATTTAAAAAAATGCAGTACCAGGACCTACGGATTCGAACGTAAAGCAATCTATCAGTTGTTCAGTCAAATGAAATTCAACTCAAGTTTTACTCTCGTGCAATTAAAAGAAAGCCTCAAAATACTTAAAATTTAGCATAATTTTGATCGTAGAATTTCCGATCGATCTCTCGTAATTTTCTTCTTTGATTTCTCTAATTAATTTTCAATGAAATTTCTTTGAAAATCTATATCGCTGAACTCTCGGCTGAACGGACACAGCGCCTCAGAGTTTGCCATTATTTTAATTAAATTTTTGTCGTTGGACTCCTCGTTATAATTTTTTTCCTCCATAATATTTTAATTGAATTTTTAATCGAATTCCTTTGGATGTCTATTCACGAACCATGAATAACCATAAATTTTCAAGCGTTCGAATCTCCGGAGCCATTGCAATTTCGTAAATTAATTCATATAAACACCGTGACGATTGAATTGTCAATCATTACGAGTGTAAATGGAAAAAAAAACAGTGCGAGATATAAATTATAATGAGAAAATAATTGGACTTGTTAAATAATAGAACCAGAGGAAAAAAACTTGTAGACAGGCGTGAAAAGATAATTACCGGAAACGAATCTCGGTAATATTTTTCGCAATTATGGGCCCCATAGTCAAAGATATAACTGATGATACTTAAAATTTACTATTAAAAAAGAAAAGAAACGAAGAACAAAAATAAGAGCAAAAATGTGTTAAATGAAGCGAAAAAAGAAAGAATTATATGAAAATAAATGCCCACTAATTGGAGTCGTGCGCATGTTTTTGAAGAGCAACGTACGTCAAGTGCAAAACGTGACCTTGACAAATGTGTAAAGTACTCGAGTCTCAATTATATCTTCTCGCTTCTTCGATCACTTCCTCTGTCGCCAATCTCCATTAGACAAAATTAGAAAAAAACAAAAATTACGTAAATACACAAAGTTGTCACAATTGTATCGTGACATACAACGGAATTAGATCGTTACTCGAATCGTATAAAAGAGGAGGACGTTTCCGTACTTTTCATCAGTAATCATGAAGAGTATTCTGTTTTTGAGTGTTTGCGCTGTACTCCTCGCTTTGGCGGTGAATATTTTCATCATTTTATTATTAACCCTTACTTGCCACACCTCTGTAGAATTACGCACTTGCCACCATGGGATGGATTTGTACCCCAGTGACAAAAATTGTTATAAAAAATGAACTACTGAATATTTCGACTTGAAAATTCTTTTAGAACATTTTGAAAGCTTTTTATAAAATATTTTTTACTTTACATAACCAAAAATATTATTACGAAATCAGCGAAGTGTCAAAAATGTCACGAAAATCCTAAAAGATCGAGTGAAATTTAGATAATTCTGATAATTTAGTTTATTATGTGAAAAAAGGCGTGGATTTTGGTAAAAAAATTGAATCTTTGGTTTATAGGTTGCTCAAGGCCCGCCGGGAGGTGGACCACCAGGAGGTGGTGGCCCAGGAGGTCCAGGAGGTCCTCCCGGAGCAGGTGGCGGATTTGGCGGTGAAGTTGGCGGAGGATTTGGCGGCTCAATCGGTGGCATGGGTGCTGGAATCGGCGGTGGTTTCGGTGGCAGGGCTGGTGCTGGTGCTCAAGGAAGTGGTAAAAATGAAATTTCTTTCGTATTTTAAAGAACAGTTGCGAAAACGTATATCCGCTTAAAATATTAACGAAAGAATAATTTTCAATGTTTCGTGAAAAAATGTTTAATTACATAAAAAAATATATTGAAATCGTCTCCATGACGGAGTAAAAAACTTGAGAATTGTTAGATCTGTGTCGAAGTTTAAGAAAACGTCAAAAACTATTGTCAGTGGGCCCGCACGATCCTAAAAAATTTGTCTACGTTCAACCGATTTATTAAGATTTGTTTTTGTTTTCAAAGTTTAAGCAATTGATGATAGTCATTTTTTATTTTTCAAAGGTTTCGCTGGTCCCAGATTCCGTGGTGGACCCGCTGTAAAACCTAAGTTCGAGAATGCCGAATCCAGCGATTAATGTTGTTGGTATTACGATGGTGTGAAACACCGAAAATAAACTGGCCCCAGAAATTCACCACCGCACCGCAAGGAGTTTTTCGTCACTCCAAGAACCGACAATGACTTTGAAATATTTGGAACTATATTGTTATATTGTGAAAACTTCGTGTTTTTACATTTTCTTAAATAAAAATTTCTTGACAACCTATATTTCTTCTTGTATTCTGATTATTTATCTGTCTAACATTTTTATCAATTCTTGTGTACATTTATCCTCAAAACGAAAATATTAAAAACTGATTTCGATTTTTTTAACTCTTTACGAGGATTTTCTAATGTATAAAACACAAATATTCATACAAAATCATTTGTAATCATAAATGTACAAGAAACAATACGAAGCATATATTTTCTAAGTTATATTATTCTACGAGATAAAACTTAAAGTATTATTGTAATTAATATTTCTGTTGTGACAATTTAAATAATCATAACCCCAAAATTTGTTGATTTGGATATAAGATGCAAAAGTTTATATTTACGGTGAATTTTCGATGTTCAAAAATGATTGAAAGAAAAACCAAATAGTCCGAATCAGGTAGTCGTTGCATTGTTATAAACACTATTTTGACGTTTCTGTATACTCGTGAATTTATGACAACCAGATTCACGCGTGTTTTTCGTTAATTGAAGGATAGAGCGTTTATTTCACCGGGAGAAAAAAGGAGAGAACAATTGGTGACTTCCCTTTCCACCGCGAGTTGGCAAAGTGGCAGAGATTTCGCACTACATTTCGAAGTTTATACACAGGTCGGAACGACAGTTCTGTACGCACTGAAATATTCAAGAAAGAATTTGTGCCTGTGAAAGTAATAGGATTGATCACTGGTATAACAATAACTACTTTTTAATAATGGTTCGTATTTTATGATAAAACAATCGATTTGCCATTCCGAAATATACGATTTCATTATACTTCCACATTTTTAGGTTATGTACACAAATAAGTCGAGTTTTTATCTTGTTTTAACCATAAAAGCAGATCAATATTTATTGTTAACTAAATTTCTAATTAACCGACGAGTAATTACGTTTTCGATTCGTTCGACTTACTATTTTTACTAAATTCCTTCAGTTTTCGTACAAACGAATTTGACGTTAGTCCCGCGATTAATTCGCACTCTAGAAAAACATTGATAATTTTTTTCCAGTACGTGGCATATGGATAAATTTTGCTTATTTTTTCTCTTTTTTTGCCCGATATTCAACAGTCAGTTGCAGAATTTCTCAAAGGTTTGCCTTCGTATGACAAAAACAACTTTGCCAATTTCCACACGGACAATGGTAACCGAACATGTGTCAAAAGGCCCTCAGTTTACCTACCAACAAAAGATTATCCCTCCGAGCAAGGTAAAAAAAACTTTTATTTCTTGTATCAACTTTAACAATTTGTTTCTCATAGCTCGGAATTTAATTCATTTGCAATGTTTAAAATTCAAGTTATAGTCACAGAAAAGGCAACGATACTGTTGAGGTACCTCCATCGACAATGGGACAAAAAGGTAGGAATAAATAATTATAACTTTTCCATTATTTTCTCACAAATAGAAATTCAGTCGATCCAAATTTTCTGTCAAGACATGTGAATTTCTAATCATTGAAACCAAATTGAGTTTCAAGGCGTTCTATCAGTCGCATGAGTTCGAGAAAATAATCTAAAAAGCCAATACATGTTTTTTCTGAAAACGTCCAATATTTCAAGAAAATGGAAAGTTCCTCATCATTTTCTGATCAAAGGAGAATTTTAAACTTTTTTTTCTTCAAGTATGAAATCTTTGAAAAAAATATGCAGCAGTTTTCTTACCGGCCCTACGTCCGATCATTCACCATAGACTTGTTTCTAGAAGTTTTAAAAACTCACCAAAATGTGATATTAACAGTTTGTAATCGACTTGTATAAACCATTGAAAAAACTTGTTGTTTACAGAATCCAGAAAAGAAGCGTGAGCTATTGACAGTAGTCGGAGAATCACAAGACGACACAACGGGGACGCGCAGTAAAAGGCCACGATTGGAGTTGAACAATGCTCTCTAAAGGGATTGTAAAAGGAAAGTTGAAAAAAAAAAGAAGAAAGCGACAGACATCTGACAGAGAAAAACTCTTGAGTAACTGACCCGACTTGCGAATTGGCCTTGCTCGCAGTTGTTTCCTTGGACAAGTGAAATCGTTGAAGGAAGTGACAAGAAAATTGGCTGATAATTTCATTGTTTGAACTCAATTTTATTCGTGGCATTGTATTTTAGAATATTTCTTTCTATTGACGTTGGGAGAGAACGAGAGAAAAACCCATTACCGGAGTACGACTGATTCATTAAAAATTTCGCCACGACAAACAATTTTTGTCATTTTATTTTTTCTTTTTTTATTTATACATATTCACGTACATCCAGGCGCTTCTTTACTACGTTGCTAACATCATTTCATTTCTTTTTTTTGTTTTTAACATCGTACCAACGACGTGTACAGTATAAACTTAAATTTACTCCAGGAGTCATAGTCAGGATTGACATTTCGTTCGAATTATCGTTCTTACGAATTCACTGATTTCCGGTAAACAAATGTAAAATAATATTCAACAACGGATGATACGAGATTTTTAACGATTCAATGAATACGTCGATATTATTCGTTATTTCGTTTTTTTCCTGATAGAATTGTAATAACTTAAAATATGTTGGACTATTTTACAACGCTATTGTCTTCTATTTTGCACAAAAACTGATTAAACGCGTTGTACGAAGTTATGCAACGCGTGGACGTTATTTTGTTATAAACTTAGAATCAACGACACACATATTGTCAAATGCCATCTGACCTTCAGGTACTTTAATGTTCATTACGATTTTTAATCTCGTTCAAGCCACCAAAATAATACGATCTCGAACGATTTATTTGTATGCATTAAAGACTATCCAATAAATCAATGTGCGATTCATAACGAAACTTATACTTGTATTATCGATGCTTTTGGACAAGTATATTTGTAAATCATGTTGTTGATTTTTTTTCAACCGTGTGATTCTTTTTAGAATTATTTATCTTTGAACCCTACTGATTATAATGCAGTTTTCGTAATAATTAATTGGCTTTTTACTCCATGTCGTGAACCTTAATTTCCATTTTTTATCCTAGAATGCGTTTTTTTCTGGGTAATTATTTAGATAATTATTAAAGTTGCACTTCTAAATATTTATCTAAAGTTTAAAACTACCGCCTAAAGTACGGAAGATTCGAGGAATGGCGACATGGGTAAGCAGCGTCCAACAGTGACAGCGAAAATCCAGACACGATTATATGATTGGCCATGGAGTTTTTTACTTTTGGTTTTCTTCCAATAGCATTCTGTTTACACACGCCGGAAATTTGTAGATCAAATCCTATTCCCAATTCTTTAAAGTCAGAAGCAATAAATAAACAAAGATTCGTAAACATCGATGGGTTGCAAAAAATAAAAGCTGTGATTAAAAATTATCTGAATCTTTTGTTTTGTTTTAATGTTATCACGACCTTTGAAAATAACTGCGCAAAATGCGGTTCAAGAATTTAATAGCAATCAACCCACGTTTGAAAGACACTCTTTTGACTATTTTTCGTGACGTAACGAGAACATAACCTCAAAAAATAGCGACAATTTATTCTCCCGATTTGACGTTGTGTATTTAAGGATTTGTGTTTACAAATAAAGCCCCTCCGATCAGTGATACATTTGTGATGTGGTGTGATAAAATTCGTGTAGTGATGAGCCGATAATTATTTACCGGATATGACTCCATTCTCGATGTTTTATCGAGTTATGAAGGTTAAAAAATGCATGAATTAGAAACATTAGACGAGCTTTTCTATCGTCGAAATTCTCCTACGTTTCTATTTATAAATTCTCCTATTTATTTATAGGTCGCAGCTAGCCACTACGAGGCAAGATACTGGGATCGTATTCTGGGTTAATAGGGAGGTTGGTTTTCAAAATGGTTACTTAAAAAGCCAATTAAAATATTTTAAGCACAAAACTTTCTGGAGATGAATACCACAAATTTTTTTTTTTTTTGACAACCTGTTTCCCACCTTAGTTTGGACTTCGAAAAAATCTTTCTAAAGATCTATTCATCTTTGAATCTTAGTTTTCCAGTTTGAAGCTTTTTGTAGATTTATACAAAAATCTTCAAAATCAAAAAATGTTGTTTTCGCAAATGTGTTTACAAGCAATTGCAATTTTGACAGCAACAACTTTTTCAGATAAACTCAAATTTTTTTGACACAACATTTCACAGTATTTCCAGATGTTGAATAAAAATACGATAAAACAAGCTATTTGTTGCAAAAAAATAATCAATGTTTAACTTTTCAAGTGATTTGATGACAGTCAAAAATATATACATTGAAAAACATTTGCAATTTTTTGTTTCCTAAAAAAGTGTTTCATGGTTGCAATACAGTGTTGCAAAAGTTGATAAAATAACTAAAAATTGTTCATAACAAATCTTTCGGAGGTTCAATGACTTGGACGTTTTTTTTCAATTATCCAGACTCTTGCAAAATGGCTCTAGATACAATGGGCTTGATAGGCGGAACAGATGTTCTTCGGGAAATCAGTATGCGCCTGGAACAGAGTCACTTGACATATTTACAACTGGACGAGAATCCATCAAAGTTGCAGGCGAGACAAAAGCTGGAAGGTTTCATAAAGGAATATCTCTGTCATGTACCGAATGAAAGAAAATATGTTTTTCAAGAAACGGCAGATATTCTTCACCGTTCGGCAGCAACGGTCAAAGATTTTAGTGGCTATCGAGCCTGCACCGCTTGGAGAGCTTTGTCCCTGTACGCAGCCAATTTACTCGCCCAACCTTGGCGAAAAGAGTACAGAACATTGAGGGTTCGTTATTTCCTTATTCTTCATCCTTTTTACATTTTTAACCCGTACTTTCCACACCTGTGGAGAATTACATACTTGCCACCATGGGGTAGATTTGTACCCCAGTGAATTGATTTGTACCAAAGTGAAAAATAAAAAATTTATTGCAGACTTACAGTGGCTACTACAAACACGAAATCGAAGCTAATCTCATTGGGGCTGAATTGATGTTTGAATTAATGGGCTACAAGCATACCGGCCTCGGTGTACTTACACTAGAAGGTCCTATAGATCCTGACAGGGTTTCTAACGTCAGCAGAGATGCGATAGTTGCCTTCGTCGAGTGCCAGGTGATTTAGAATTCTTGAACATTCAATTACTATCTCGTACTTTTATATTTTGTGGAACTTCGTTAAAAATAAATTACCATGACAATGGTATTTTTTAGCTTCCGATAACATCACTTTATTTTTCGTGATAGTCATAATAATTGTTTTTTATAATCTATTAGTTGTTTCATTGAAATGATGTTTCTATGGTAAAATTTTGATGAAATTGTCAGCATGCAAAAAGCTCCATTTTTTACAGACTGTCGAATAATATGGATTTAATGATTTTACAGATACTAAAAGAGATATGGGAGAACGTATCACAAAAATTTACAGTCTCGTGGCTGGAAGTGCTCGAGTTTCGCTGCAATTCGGTTGGTACACCGGAGCAAGCAATACGAGCATTAAATTTTCGATTTCTCGAGCGTCTCCATCAGACTCGTGAGAAAAATTCATCGATTAGTTATCGCGACTACATAAACGCCCAACAACCAATGGGAATAGAAGTGCCGATTCCGCCTCTCGTAGGGCCAACGATTCCTTATCACGCGATAGCAAAAAATTACAACGCGACGATAATGCCGAATACTTGTAAACCCGAGAGCGTTTATCCGGTTGATGGAAATTTTTATTTCGCACCAATGGATCCAATGAGCTTGCCGAATCGTTGCGTGAACCCTTATCTCTGTAGGCCGTCGATCAATCATTATTATCCAGTGGGACAAAGCCAGTTAACCAATTCAATGACGATGCCAGGCATTTCTGGAAGTCACGCGACGAGAGTACCGACCGGACGATTGATCGAGCTCGACCAACCATTGTCCGTGGCAAATTACGAGCTAAATCGTCCGGTCCTCAACGAGATTTCCAACAGGGCAACTAAATCTCGTTCTCGTGAGGTCGTAGTCGACGATGACGAGGTAGATTTTCGACGAAACAACATGTGTCCGAGTTTCGATGATCGTCAAGATTACGCGAGAGTGGATAAGCGTCCGAGTACAAAAACATCCCGTCACAACGTCAACACGAAAGACGATGACTGGGAATTTGTTTACAAGAACCTTGAGAGCCGTGGTTATTCTAAGGACCTTGGAGAACGGGATGACGTACTGAGGAAAAAAGACTCGTTCCTAGAAGCGAAAAGCTCCGCGAGATCGCAACTTAAAAGTTCTCGATCTCTCGTGCCTCTCGATCTGGACGATAAATACGAAAAACACGGTAGCCTTCGAGGAACGAGAGAGGACAAAAAACGAGTTTCTAACACCGCACAAACCAGCAAACACCTCAATTTTAATGATTCGAATCTGGATCTAACCAACGGTCAAGAAAATCGCTCAAATATACCGGAATTTCGAAACAAAGCAACTTCCCTTGATTTCACTCAAGATTCTCTCGTTCTCGATCCAATTACCGACCAAAGCTTTATCGCATTTGAAAAAAATGGTAAAAAATATAACAACACACTTAACATGCCGAAAAATATATACAAAAACGTTGTTGACGCCAAACTCGAAGCTAGAGTCTTCAAGAAACAGGAGACCGAACAAAATATCTCCGGCGAACGATGGAGCTGCGGCACTTGCACTTTTTTCAACTCACGCGAACGTGAAATTTGCGAAATGTGTGGAAAATCGAAGCGCAAAGGCAACGAGGACAAACCTTTGGCAAGTGGAGGCAAAGAATGCCCGCAATGCACTCTTGTCAATGACAAAAATGCCTCACAATGCGAAGTTTGCTCGGCCAGCTTGAAAGACTCCCCCACTTATATCTGAACGAACTTTTTTTCGTTTTTTTATCATCTTTTTCAACATGTTGAAGTTTGCATCGTTAGAATCCAACGAAATTGTTATCATTTTTTAACCGAGCATTTCGGTTACTTACGAGTCTGTAAAAATCCTGAGAAACTTTATAATTTCGCCTTTTCCGTCCGTTCGTACCTTACGAAACCATAACTTTTATTGTTATCAAAATATCGAAATAATTACAAATATCAGTAGTTCAGAGGGAATTACCATGGCAGCAGTAGAAAATTAGCAAATTTTGATACGTCTTTTTTCAAATATTTTGCTTTCAACAACTTTCAACTAAAAAAATTAGACGACCAGATTTTCTTATTTTATTTTATCTTTTTTTTTTTACAATTTCATATCAAATAATTAAAAAAACGTGATAAACTTTTGGTTCGAGTGATAATTTGACTTTGGTACATCAAAAAACGAAAAGAAAAACGCATTTTTACATTTTTTTAGAATGTTTTTTTTTTTCCATACGGTCAAAAAGTTTAATTATCTGTTATGAAAACGTAATATTCTCAAGGTACGAAATAATAATATATCGTAAGAAAACATTTTCGAAAAATTTTTGAGCTGCTTATGGGAATTTGCCTTAAATTTTTTTAAGGAATATTAAATTTGCCCGTTTACCAAAACGAGTGTCATTCGAAAGACAAAATCTTGATTTTTTGTGCTCTTAAGTTTTGTTCTTTTTCTTTCTTTTCAAAACTTAGAAAATGGATAAACAAACAGCAATTGTCTCGCCCTTTAACGATGCAAACTACAATGCCTCTTTTTTCTGCTTTTCGTCGTTTACGTAGAAACGGAAAGTAGGATTTTCCGAAGGTTCTAAAAGCTGAAAAGTCTTCATTTGGATTTAAAGGTTTTTAGTAAAAAAAAAAAAAAAAAGTAAGTGAACGGCTCGAAACGAATTTTTATTGAAAATTGTCCTAAAGGTGAGCTCGAAGTTTTCGAATGAGTCTGGAACCGCAGTAATTGATTTTATTCAAGTTGACAATAGCGTCAATTGAAAAAAAATAATAATAATGTAACAAAAGAAAAGGATGATTTCGAAGTTTGCCACAGATTGTGGTTAACAAAACTGAAAGAGTAGAAAGGCCTAAATGTACTGAAGGGAAAAATCTATGAAAAAGAAAAAAGGCCTGAAACGACCTAAAAAATTTACGCCCGAAGTGAATTTTACATTCACGAGAAACGTTCACTGAATGAACTCCAGAATATCGAGAGTGAAAAAAAAGTCCGACGTAAAATTGCGTTGAGAAATTTATATCGACAGTTGATTCATTCGTTATCGGTGTCAAGAAAAAAAATGTATTACACATCTTTCAAATTTGTCTCCTTTCGATCATTGTTTTTCAAATTTTTGTTCTGACTGATATCGAAAATCAATAAGCAAAAAAGCGCAGCACAAAGCCCAAAAAAATCAATCTACCATTTTTCTGCGATATTTATTTAAATTGTATCATAATATTTTAATATTTCATTATTTCGACTGCTTTCACTAACGTTCTTTCCCTTAAATCGTGGATCGTGCATAATTCTGAAATTATTCCCTAATCAAGAGCATAACATTACGTAATCAATCAATTTTTGTAAGATTAATTATTTATCGATTTAATCGTTAATTTCGTTACTTATTTACGTTGACGGGCTTTTTTAATTTATTGTTGGTATTATTATTATTATAGGATTATTATGATTATTATTATTATAAAATAGGGACCCTATTAATCAACATTTTTTTTGTTACGACTGAAGTCATTATAAATGTATGTACAGTATATATTTGACGTTGTCTTTCGGATTTCCATATCTACGATTCCGAGCAACGTTCCTGTTCTCTCGAACTTAGTAAAAAGTCGAGTTATGAATCGAGATAAATATTATATGAATTATTGAGAAAAAAAAAGAAAGAAATGCAATTTAACGGCGATAAATCGATTATTGGGAATTTTATGAAAAAAAATATCTACGAAGTATGAATTATTCATTTTTCTAGTTCATCACACAGTCGAGGCACTAATATACGAGTTATTGAAATAATAAATAATTAAGAAATGAGAAGCCCTCAAGTAGGCACAGTATTTTTCGAACTTACACGTAGTCGCCAACGAATTTAACCGTTATGAACGTGAATTAATAAGAAGAGAGTGTAATTTTATAGTGAAGAAAAGAGAGAAGCGATCGGAGGAGATAATATGACGTATGAAATTTGCCTGAAACAAAAAAAAAACAAACAAAACGTAAATGCAGATGAGATTTTTATCGCAGTCATTATTCGCAGTCGATTGTTCCATAAAATCTGTTGTAAAGAGAAAATATATGCATGTTGGTATAGAGAATGTATCGTTTACAAAATGCAAAAAAAAAATGAGCAAAATACAGAATAAAGTCACAGAAGAACAGGAAAAAGTGGACTAAGAATAAAAATGTTTGGTTCGTGTTACGGAGCTTCAGCAGTACGTGGTCTAGTCAAAAGTGCACGAAAATTAATGTCGCTCGATTCTTACATTAGGCAATTTGTGCTTTTTTTAATCTTTTTTTTTTTAATAACTCGCCGAAGGACCAACGTATGTTTCAATAAAATTGTACTGGACTAGACAAGACTGTAAAAAAAAAAAAACCGATGCGCTTTATTTCCTTTCATTCCCTTAAAATATTTTACAAAATATCATCATAAAAGTCAACATAACCTCATTTTTCGACGTTTACCAGGACGCGGAATCGATTGTGGTTATGAATTCAGAAATTGATTCAACAATCAGGAGTCAAGGACACGTAGTTAAAAACTGCAGAAAGAAATGTTAAAACGAGTAAAACGTTAAAGGGTTTTCCAGTGCACGAGCTGCTCATGAAAGGGTAAAAAAAATCGTAAGGCAAACTGATATCCAAATTCGGTCCACCAGCGTAAAAATACATGGACGGTGTGGAAATGTCAGTGAACGTCACGAGACTCGTTAATTCGACATTTAAGAGATTCGAGCAATTTCTTTCTAAGCACTTTGTCCACGAGAAGTCTTTGGGTTCGGAAAAAGTTAAAGCCACACCAGCGATCTTGTAATTATCATTATCTTCGTGATTCGGTAATATCGTGTACAATATTTCCAAGTGCATTGATGTCACGAGAGCCGAGCAACGAATTTGATCGTTCGACTCGAGTCCAGTGACAACGTTACGTGGCATTTTGTCGAGCAATATTTGGCTCCATTGCGAACGATCGTTGATCGACAAATCACCAATTCTCGAAACGTGCGTTCGATATTTTTCGACTTGTGTGACACCGTCGAGAGAATCCTCGAGCATGAATTTCAAGGTTTCATTTTGCAACCTCATGCAAGTTACCGAAGAAGAAAAATTGCTCGTTTTCACTTCGACGCTACAGCGGAGTCTGACATTTTCACCGAAACGCACCACGTACCGATCTTCCGAAATGCAATTCCCATTTTTTCCACCCATCGCTAATTTTAAATGATAATTCGAACTGTTCACACTTATGTTTTCTTTCGTAACTTCGTTCGTCACGTTCGTTATCACAGAACCAATTATTATTGGTTTTCCAAGCATGTAACCGGGATTACCACTTCGCAAATATTTTTCTTCCCTCCCCTCCGTTGTCCATTCGTAAATAACTTCAAAATGTTGGTCAAAATTTTGAGACACGTTTGTAAGCATCAAACGCAACTCAATATTTCGAATTCCGTTTGTACCGTTGTGAAAAATTGTATAACGAACGCGTTTTGTCACATTCTCGCATTTGCCACTCATGCACGACTGTTCCGGAGCTTTTATTTTACTGCAATTGCTCCAAGATTTCCAGCAATAATATGTTTCCAACGAAAGACAAACGCTGATCGGACAAGACTGAAAGAAAGAACAAAACAATTTTTCTCTAAGTAAATAAAAAAAAAGTCTACAAAAACTATTCTGTTTGTTTCTTTCTTCAAAATCCAACACAAACACTTCTTCAAGCAATTATTCTATTATCATTTTATTATTGATCAATTATTATTTATTATTGATAATTAAATAATAAATCGATACAAAATCGACTGAAATAATAAAACAACATCAATCGTTTAATAATCATTGATTTAAATATTAAATAATTCAACTAATTATTATGAAGAATAATTAATTATTTTTCATTTTTTTAAATATTTTTCTATTAAGTGATCGAATAGAAGCAATCATTTTATTTATTATTTTTTCATTATTATTTCATTTGATTAATTGAATTATTTGATTGATGCTTTTTTTTCATTCATTTGATAGTTTTTAGTTGAAATAGTTTTTTGTAAAACATAAAATTGTTTGTGCGAAAGAACATAAATTTTTTTTCAATGATTAGAAATTTGAAATATTTACGTGATTAACAGAAGAAACGAATGACGAGTTGAAAAGATGAGGCGACGAAATCACTCTAAAATCGTTGTACATTTTTGTGAACAAATAGCCATTGTTATTACTCAGATCGGTTTGCATACATTTCCACTGAGACGTTTGCAGGTATTTCAATTTTTTACCAAATGCACATTGGCTGTCGAGTCCAGATTGCGGGAGTACTGGACAATTAAGGGAGTAACGTTAAAAAATAAAATCAGAATTATGCAAAATTTCCATTAACTTAATTTGTAAGAAAATTTTCTTTTTTTTTTATAAAATAAAAAAACATATGAAATGCTAATTACCCATGAGTTTGAGAAAATTGTTGTGAATTCTCCATACATCACTTCTATGCTGATAATTAGAAGAGAAATTGAATTCCAATGGAATCGTTAAATTAGGAAAAATCCATGAATATTTTTTCTGGTTTGCCGAATATTTCGACTGCTCAAAATCTCGTCGATTTAGTAAAGTCTGTCGTTTTTAAATAAAATAAAAAATATATGTCAATTTAGGATTCCCAATCAATTTATTGGGATAGTTTTTCATTTATTTCAATTTCATTTCATTATTTTCAAGCTCTACGCACCGGAACCTCACTCATCCCATAAATCGGTGGCAGATTGTCGTAAGCGATGCAAAATAAATTACTGGCCAATCTCTCTAGTATGAATTGCGTATTATTGCGTTGAATAAAATTTTTTGTATAACAATATCGACTGTCATACATTTTTGGACGATGATTGTCACAACGTGAAAACGCAGAAATTTGAAAATCATTGCAGTCCGGGTCACAGCAACAATTAACGTCACACGACAATATCTACAAAGCAAATAAAAATAAAATTGAAGTTTGTTTTATTTTGAAAGAACGATTAACAGCATGCACAATGAATTCAATTTTTATTGTTCAAAATAAAATCGAATAATCACAACGTTTCAGGCAAAATATAAGAATTTTTTTTCAATTTTCAATACTTTTGTCATTAATAACCAAGAATATACTGAAGAAAAGTGTTATTTTTCGAAAAACAAGTTCTACGTCGAGATTTAAAAAAAAAAGAATATTCTTGAGAAAAATGAGCTTAACTTTTGTTTGAATAAAATAAAAAATCATTTTTGTTGTTAAATATTTATAAGGAACATTAATTTTCTTGTTTAATTACCTGCAAATCACACGTGCATATTTCCGAGTGTTTTTTCGTAGTGTAACCAATTTTTGGTTCCACATCGTTTCTCAAAGTTGTAGTAGGAATCGAGGTTGTGGTTGTTGAGGAAGTTTTTTCCGTTTGAGAAAACGGTGTCGTCGAATTTTCATTTTTTATAGTCTCGGTAGTTAAAAAATCGAATTTATCGTCGCTCGATTTTTCTGTTGGTCCATCAATGTTTTCAGCAAAAGGAGATGTGTTCGAAATAAATTCGTCACAAGGTAAACCATCGGTGCAGTTCGATAAATTAATGTCATCGATGTCTATTGCAAGACCATTTTCCAGAATGAAAGCAAGACATAAAAAAGCGAAAATCTCCATTGCAAAAGTGTTGCCTTCGAAAGTAATTCTTTGATTTTTTAGCTCGAGCACTTATTTGAAAAATATTCATCGATAAATAAGGTCCTTTGTCAAATTTATTCAATCACAATTGACAACCAAATTTAACGAAATTTTTGGCTATTATATGAATCTGAACGTTCACTGTCCCCATGCTTTCTGTGAGTAATTCAAATCTGTCGTCACCGTTGGCCAACAAACTTGGAGTTTTCAGTTGAAGTGTCATCCCTAAAAATCGATCTTTTAAACGATCTTGCCAGCCACCTAAAAAAAATAAGATTTAGAAGACAGAGAATATATTTTTTTCGTAATAATTAATAATCATTTCCTTTCGTTTAATTATGCAAAAATTTTTATGGATTTTTAGATAAATACGATTCGGAAATACGTTTTTGTGAACAAAAAATATTTTAACGTTCAATAAGATTCATATCGGGTATGAATGTTTCAAAAAAATTGAATAATAAATTA
The DNA here is from genome assembly GCA_948107755.1 of Campoletis raptor. NCBI lineage: Eukaryota > Metazoa > Arthropoda > Insecta > Hymenoptera > Ichneumonidae > Campoletis > Campoletis raptor. The sequence goes on from OX403626.1 coordinate 14,564,934, forward strand.
ATATAATTAAAAGTAGATATTATTTCGACTCTGCGTTTACTTACCAACCGGTTTCCAAGTGTGGCATTTAATATCGTGTGAACCAGGAGATAAAGGCACGTTAACGACTCCGTAACCAATAAATAATATTCTATTATTATTGTCACGACAAAAAATTTGCAAAAGTAACTTGGGTGCACCCTGCAGTGTCTGAGTCGAGTAATGCAAATCAACAGGATGATCCCAAATGGATTTGTTCGTATAAGGATCCGAACATTCTTGAGTCTGGCCTTCGGAAGCTCCTTCTAATAGTTTCCATCCGCTGCCTTTCCGTTGTCAAAATAATTAATTAATTACCCTTTCATTGACACACTGGGTCATTCTGACCCGAAGTTCAATTCACCATTTTACGAATTTTTATCATGCATGAGGAATATTTGGAGTGCGCTCTTGAATTTTTTCAATAAAAACAGACCGAAGGACTGTTGATAACAGACGAATGAATCACGCTCCGGGTCAAATTGACCCAGTGTATCAACGAATTAGCGAAGTTTTAGTGTGTCAACAAAGGGCTAGTGTTTACTTCAAGTTAACTTTTCATTCAGTAAAACATGATAATTTTTTTGCAAACGTACCAGCATGAAAACTCCATTTACAAAACAGAGACGATTGTTTAAAATTTTCCACAGAAACGATTTGTCCTAAAATATGCAATTCAGCCATAGCACTCGATCATATTGTTATCTGGAAATATACTGACGATCGAAAGCGAGATTCAGTTTTTTCATCGGACGATATGCACCGTATTTTTATTTATATAATTAAAAACGAAGAAACAAGAAAAACTAGGGTTGAAAAAGATTTGAAAATTGACGAAATAAATTACAAAAAAGTCATGATCATTTTAGTAGATGTTCAAATATACAAATTACGAAAAAAAATAGCACTAAATTGATTAGTGCATTTTTAATATTTCGTGCTGAAATAATACAGTGCTTTGAAATCATTTTGTGATTTGAAAGATGAAAAAGCGAATGTGCAACCGATGTTTATCGACTCACCAGTTGGTGAACATTTATTTTTCAAAAATTTAATCCACGCACGAAAGAATACGAATTTACAGGAGGTTTTAAAGTTTTTGTTTCAATGTAACTCCTCAATGGCTCGTAGGTTTCCGAGGACTGACAAGCGTCCCTAACTATAAGAGCCAAACAAACCACCTGAACAGGTGCGATATTTCGACCTGCATAAAATCGATGGCGACCGTAAAAAGTTATGGTAACTTAGAGCTCTACCAGAAACGTCTCTACCAAATTAAAAAACTCTACCTTATCATCTCTACCCCATTTCAAATAAAATTCAGTGAAATGAAATAGAAAATAATTGTTCTAAATAATGAAAACGAACCGATGGCTTATTCAACGACCACCGCATTTGTCCATGAAATCTTTTGTACATTATTCATAAAATTGAGTAATATCAATAACATTAAAACTGAGCATTATGAAAATTCTCAATTAACTATTATATTATTTTTAAACACCGATTGAAAATGCAACAAAAATACAACCAGACTGAATATTTAATTCAGATATTCACTAATTCTGCCATCTGTAAAGTTTTTTTTGAACCATGTCCAGTATTTCTTATCGACAATAAAGATCAATCTTCAGTATTGGTAAACATTGTCGTAATAGAGGAGTTTTCTTACCTTAGAAAATTACTCGGGTAGAGATTTTCTTTGTCAAGTTTTCATCGGTAAGGTAGGATAGTGTCAGAGATAATTTGGGAGAGATTTACTGTGGTAGGAGTCGATCGCTGGTACAGTTTAATTATGGTAGCATTCAAATCCTAATAGGCTCTGGCGTTCGTGGTGTTTTTTTATTGTAGTAGATGATTGTCTGGTAGGCTTTTTTGTGGTAGTTTTGCAAGGGCGCCTAAGAAATGGGGTCGATATGATAAAGTAGAGATTTTCTTTGCAGTTGCGTTAACAGTCGTAAAGAAAAAATTGTTTCGCCAATAGATGGCGAGAAAGGATAACTTTTTCTTAGTTTTTTGAAATGACTTTCATGTGATAACTGTCCTTAGGTTTTTTCCTTTCCAGGTGCATTTTTTTCATAAAAAACAGCATAACAACTTTTGACAGCCTTCAAATTTCTAAAAGAAAAAACTTTGATTCGAATTTTATGATTTTTGATTTACTGAAAAAAACTCTTGATTCAAATTTTGAAGCTTTATACGAATTCATGAAAGACTCAACAAAATAATGTCATGAGTTCTGGATAGATTTGAAATATGAATACAGAATATAATCTGTATTTTCGTTCATATAATATCTGTGCCGTATTTCATTTGAGGTGCAGTTTCAATTTGCAAAATCGAGACCCACGCTATTTATTTTAAATCAATTGTTTGTGGTAAATGAATGCACAAAAAACAACATGAATAAATGTAAAATCAGTGAATGAAAAATATATAGAAATACAATAAAAATAAAATGATGAAAAAATACTAGATGCCCTAGTTGTTTCATTCGAGTGTAAATCACTACCGAACTTTTTATACCAATAAATATCTATACGACGATGTTTCGAGCATGAATTCATGCCGAAGCATAAAACGAGTCGTTTTTATATCGGAAACATAGGATTTATTGTGTTGAAATTACAGCAAAGATAACTCGTTTGACAGAAGACGAAAATATGGTAAAAAAAAAAAAAAAAAAAAAGAAACGAAAGAGGGTTGGAAAAAGCTATGGTCAAGTTTTTCGAACGCGTGAGGTGTTATCGTACGTCGACACGCTCGTTCGTTCGTCCATGATTCTTCCACTCCGACCTTTATTTTGTTGGTCTTACATTTCCACTTTTTTACAAGAGATTTTTTTTTCTCAATGTATCAGTACACCCCATCCGGTTGGGCGACTACGATACCGGAAGTGTCGTCATTTTTGGGCTCTGCGCGATTGGAGGACTTTGAGTTTTACGTGGTATATACGAACCGAGGGTGAAACGCGAGGACGTGAGAATGAAAAATAAATGAGTAAGGCTGTGATCCGTGTTTGAAAATGTCTGTTAGCACGAAATCGAAATGAAAAACGTTGAAAGAGCTGAAGAGCATAAAAAAAACACAAAAGCTTCTATTTTACGACGTCCTGGTTCACTTTTTTTTCCAAACGAACACAGACGCGAAGCAACAAATTATTTAAAGCCTTTTTTCCAGCACTTCAATTATTTCTTCAATGCCAAGGGTAAAAAATAATCATTTCAAAAATTTCATTAATAAAACAAATGATTACACAACTATCTTATCATCTAATACCCGACAAGTACTTCTGACGTAACATCGCTACGAATCACTATTTTTAGAACGAAATATTCCCAATTGGCCTCTTTGAATGAATCAGTTTTTTTTTTCTTTTAATACTACAATAATAGCAGTAATAACAAAATAGAATTAAAATATCATGGCCGAATTTTTAACAGAATGTCATAGAGCGGCTGACGTTTATATACGAGACTATCTACATATGTAGATAAGCATATATTTACTTATACAATATATAAACAAAGTAAGAGGAAACGCTCGCATTGCGAAGAGGCTCTTAATCCCGAGGAAAACGAGTGCAGAGTCAGGAATGAATTTGCGTCGTTAGCAAGACTTGGTGAAAATATAAACCCATATATGAATATATATATATATATCTATACATTATACATGTTATGTGTATAAAACGAGGTGAAGGCATGTATATGCATTATCCTGATACGGAGATATAAGCTCTGAGAAGGTCCAGTCCGAAAATTTAAATGAGTGTAAATTAGGATCCTTCGTGCAATGTAGTTTCGTACGTAGTTACTTACGTACATATATATACATAAATAAATGCACGTTAAGAGGACGCACCACTTTAACTGGAGACGCGTCTAAGCCAGAGGTTTCGTCTATCTGTACACAGAAAAAAAGGGAATTTTTAACTCAACACCACGAGCAGATACAGTAGAAGCTTTCGAAATTTTAGATTTTCCCACTGCTCTATGAAATCTATTGAAGACTTGAAAGATTTACCCGATCAGCATCCATTTAGGACGTGGACAGAATAACTCGAGGTGAAATATATTGACGTATGTCAAAATTTAACCTAATCGGTCTTCGTTACAGTTCTGATTAGGTTTTGATAAAATGAACCTAGTCAAGTGCGTGAATGAATCTGTTTGGATTAGATTATATTGGGACCACGAATCCAGGCACAAATAAAAACTCAGGGATCTCCTGCGCGTGGTGCAGTCGAGCTTTCCCCTTGCTCAATCGTGTTGTTCCGCGCGCATTCTGCAGGAATTAACAAAATCAAGGTTCTAGTGTACATTTGAGAAGCATTCGAAGAAGTACCGGGTCCTCTTGGCGACTGTACACAGGTCAGGATAACGGACATCCTTTCCCACTCCAAAGAGTGAGGCCATCTACGCTTCGTAGGATATCACGTAAATTTGTGGCTGTGAGTCCGCGAGAGAAAAGGGGTAGAGGGAAGAGACTTTCGTATGCTAAATTCAACGCAAGCCGCGAATATTTTCCTCTGTATTCAGCGAATTATTATTCTTCGGTCAGCCGGTCGCGGGTCGAGAGAAGAAATAGCTTGGAGGCGCTGTTGTGACGGTTTTCGTGAGCGCTGTTGCACGTAATTCTGGAATAGAGTCGCATCTCTCTTTCATTTCTCTCTAGACCCTTATTCTCTCTTTCTCTTTTTCGTTTTTCGTAGTGCAAGTAATGCACGTGACTATCGTTGAAAGAGGATGCATCTCTTTAGACTCGGGACTTGTTCCACGAATGGAATTATCCTCTTGACGATGTAGAACCGAAGTGAGGATGATTCAATCGAGGAACAAGTGGATATGGGGGTGAAGGCTACGAACACTTGGGTGGGGATGAAGAAGGCTTTCACAGGATATCTTTCGTCAAGGAGCAAGCAATTCACGACACAGAGAAGCGTCAATTTAGGTTCCATGCATTCAAATTTCAATTGATTCGATCATAATAAAAGAAAGATATAATAATGCGATGTAGGCAATTCTTTGCTATAAAATGAAAGAAATAAGCGAATGAGAGACAGAGAAAAACCTTCGAAGAATACGTGAAAGGGATGATTTGCCTAAGAAGGCTAAATAAGTCGATCCGTTCGGTCTGCAATGGCGAGCATACACGTACATATATATATATACACATTTGCTACACTACGTGGTATTCTACAAACGCAGGCGTTGCCGAGACGTCGGGCAACTACTGGGTACGATGAAGTGGCAAGAGGAGAGCTTGCTTCAAACGAAATTAGCTACACCGGAGGGGCAGAGGAGGGCTTGGCATTTTATTAGTCGGCGACGAAATAAAAATGAGGTACGTGCCGGGAAAAGCGAAACTGTTTATGGAAAGGGGAACAACGACGCGTAGAGAAGAACTACGAGACGGCACGTTGTTACATGACTGACTCTACTTACGCTAAAAGCTACGTATAGGTCATTTCACGCTAAATACATGTGACGATCATTTGAAGCATTTAGTAATATCATCGCGTCATAGTCCTGTACGAAACCTAAACAAAGAATCGTATCAACAAAAATTCTAGTAGATTAAATGCTGATCGAATGGAATGTCTCTTCAATTGTTATTTTCCTTCGGTTTCTTTACAAATCGAGAATAATTGAAACAGCGACTAATCTGTAGGGTTGCAAAAATAATATTTATTCGGCAAATTTAAAGAGAATAAAAAAATTTCGAATTCGTCGTTAATTGATTGGAACTTACTCCAGTTCCGAAGCGATAGTTCGAATTTCGTGAATGAGCGAGTCTGCTTCAAGCCGGAACGAGATAAAAATATAGAATCGAGAGTGCAAGTGCAGACGGTTGGAGCAAACGCGTTAAGCGAAGGAGGAAGAGTCGAAGCTTCACGGTTAGCCGAGACCGGTAATAGCACCGGAAGCTACACTTAGCCGAAGTTCCGGTGACTCTCAGCCGTCACGATCGGACCAAAGCGGTGTCCTTTTTGCACGCTCATTTTGACCTTCTTATTTATTTTTTTCCTCAACTGTATAGTCCGAGTATCAGCGAAGGGTTTATGGGGGCAAGTTCTCAGCTCTCGCCATATCCGTAACCCATGAATCCTCCTGTTCTCGATTCGCATCCCTGAATTACTACCCGTGCAGAACAGACCGAAAAATCCTAGAAATACTACCCACTTTTTATCTATCCTTTAAATCTCTCGAATAAAATACACTTTTTTTCTTCACGCTTATGGAGAAAAACCGATTCAACTTTATATACCGTTGTTCAAAGTGCAATGAACTTAAATCGCGATACACTTTATATTCTCACTATTGAAGGAACATGTTCGATAAGAAAGAATTTTCGTAGAAGTGATTACTGTCACATTCACTATTTTATTTTCTTAAATTTTGGACACATATATTTATTAAAACTCTTTTTAAATAGGTCACCACGATATTTCAATCACCAGTTGGCCGATTGAATCAAGAACTTGGTAAACATGTTCATTAGATTGTTTTCCACTAATGGAAACAAATGTAAGTTGAAATAATTGTTACGGTTTGCTTTTCGACCCGTAGAAGATGAAAAAATAATAATTCTATTCGATTCCGGTGAATAATTCGTTTCGATAATTAGTAATGAGTTTAGGAGAATAAATATAAACTTAATAGAATCTCTGAATAAAAATTTCGTATCAGGCAATAAGACACTTGACAGAAAAAACAATTTAGAGGAGAAACAAGTTTCACTGTAGTTTCCCAATGGTGTATATAAGAAAAATACAAAGTCTCGTAGGCACGAAGCCCTGTGGCTTGTCAAGGCCCTTCGTTGGGTTGTGGTTTCATCTCATCGCGATTCTATTCCCAATGTCTCGTAGGAGAAGGACTGTGTCTAAACGTGTGTTCGCCCTGGTTGGTTGCGTGCAATACTGCGTTTCTCTTACGTACAGTGTGTACGTAACCTACCTCTCCGAGGGAGTACATAACCTCAAATATACTAACTCTGTATCACTATATACACAAGAGTTTATACACTGCATGTTGCTAAATAATTGTCTCAATAAAACATTACTATGGGATGCGTCATGGGTACAGGGTGTCATTGGGTAATCAACAATTATACAACGAAGTCTTGGTTGACATCGTTAAACGTAAAATTCCATTAAGATTCGTCCTCAAAATCAATAAATAATGCTTTGACAAAGGTTATGTTTATTCTCGAAGCAGAATCGAAATTCTTGGTCCGTGGTCAGAATTGGATTAGAAAATAAAAATAAAAAATTTAAATAGATGGACAGCTTTATCACCGAAGATTCTTTGATATCCAATTTGCATTGCATTTTCTCGAAACACCCTGTGTACAGTTATTCTCAAGATAGTGCAATTCAGCAAGGCCTTTGCAGCTTCACTTTGGTCTGCTCAGTCTCGGGACGTTTCTACTGAGGTGCCTACCAAGTCTACTCTCCTTTGCTCCTTCTCCTCTCTCTCTCTCACACACACAATCTCTCTTTGAACGCGTCTCTCTCTCTCTCTCTCTCTTTCGTCTCTCTTGCACATCCATCTTTTCACGTTCTCTGCTTTGCTGCAGCTTCTGTTCTTGCTACTATACACCTCTAGGATGCATGGTTTACAGGGTGTCGCAAAAGCTGTGCTTGAAATTCAGCAGGTTAACAGAACGAGCTGTTCTAAAGGAAAAAGACTTTAAGAATTTTCATCTTTATCGCACAGCTGATGATATCGCACAGCTGGCCTTTGGAGAAGAAAGTGTGGAGTGAGGGAGGAAGAGTCACCTGTCAAAGCTTTATACTCGTAACGCTTGACTATCACTAATTATTCAATTCCTTAGCAATCGTACATCGGAAATGAAAGAGATCGAAAATTTGTCTTCAAACCGTAAAAATTCTACGAAGTTATGGCATAATTTAGAGGACAGCCTGTACACGTCAAGGTATATCAACCTCTACAGTCCTGCCCTATCTTGGGCCCCTCTCTCTCCCTCTCTTCTCTTCTTTCTCTCTCTTTCTCTTGCCGTTGAAACTCGCGTATCAACTGAGAAAGCCACGGTCCCGCAGCCTCGCTGCTCCAACGTCCGCGTGCGGATATAATACGATTCGAAATTAAACTTCCAAGGCACGCTCGGCATCCGAATAATGCGCGAGGCTGCCTAAAACAGTAAAGATATTACGTATTATTACAGCGTGCCAACGCCGGAAGGGCAGATGGAGAGGAGCAAAAGAGGAAGACAGGGGCAAGTGGTAGGAAGCAAAGCTATGCGAAAACGCCTCAGCTTGGTGCATCTTAGCCCATATAGTGCTTGATAGTGCTCAGATCTCTCCTTCTTCTTCTCTCTCTCTCTCTTCTTCTACTTTTTCTTCTTCTTCTTCTTCTTCTTCTCCCCCTTTCTCTCTCTCTCTCTCTCTCTCTCTCTCTTTCTCTTTCTTTCTCGAGTTTCACTATTGCTGTTGCTATTACCCACTTTGTCTCCTTCCCCGTCGAAACTTTAGCATCTCTTTCTTCTTGTTCCTGTTATTGTTATACTACATCGTAGTCATAGCTGATGTTCTCATATTACTTGTAAATCGCGTTCCAGTGCATTTTTGTGCCCGCATGAAGAAGCCATTCAAATAAAAAATAATAATAATAATACTAATATGAAGAAAAAAACAACAACGGTTCGAAACAAATTGCAAATACCTCTCAAACAAAAAACTAAATCTCTTCAACAATAAACTCGATTTAACATCTATTAACATTCATGATTTTGTTTTCCACCATTATCTACAAAGTTTGAACCATTAATATTTTTCCTTCACCATTCAAAACACTTGCCTTAATTCATAAAAAATTCTTTTCAATGTTGAATTTTCGCATTCTTCGCAGCTTCATTAAATCATTGAATTAACTGACAACTAAATATAGCTACACAAAGCAAATCTGATCGATCCCTTCTTATGGCATAGGGAGAGAGGTTGAGGAAAAAAAAATCGAAAAACAGGACGAAGAAAAAACTGCCAACAATCGTTGTGATTGAATATTTCTACGTATATACACATGCACACATTGACACACGTACACAGATATGGGAACTCAACATCATGACTATACGTACAAATACGACGATGGCTACGACAACGACGAAAAAGGCAATAAGCCTGCCGTCAGAGACAACCGCTCCTCCCGGGGGCTATCCATTACTTAGCATGAACAAAGAAAGTTAATGTGAATACACGACGGCTGTAGGGGCGTGCTCGTGTGGATAGTCTAGAACGCTCCTAGCTCGCTTGCGGTCCAGGCGTTTGGCAAATTAAAAGTTAATGTAGTATAAGCGATTCCATCGTGAAATTAATTCATGAGCTAAGTTGCTGGCCGCTATACATGCAGCACTAGTGCGCCTTTTAAAACCTCTTTTTTTTCTCTCTCTCTTTCTGTCTCTCTGCCTCGCTGTGCTCCCATAATTCACTTATTTCTCTGTTCCATTTTTCATTTTCTGTTACCATTTATCTCACTTTATTCTCGTTTCACACCATCTTGTAATGGTGGCTATGTAACCAAGATTTTTTTTTAGTTTCAACTTTTTTTCCCTTGTCACACGATATTCTGGGCTCCTAATGACTCATTGTGGAGTTTGACGTCGGTTTTTCTAGTGACAAAGTACCGGATGGTTGTTAAGCTTCTTCCTGTAACGTTTGAGTATATTTGATGAGAATGAAGACTTTCGTCATAATCACTTTATCGAGAATCTTCGTTATCAGAAAAACATCGAAGAGTTCGGTTTGACGTTTTTTTTGTACACTCGAAGTAGTATGTCATCGTTGTTTAACGGTATTCCGTCCGCTTTCATAGATTGCGTCCGAATCTAGTGAATAAGAAAAAATAAAGAAAAGAACTGAGCATCTTTCAAAAAAGTTGCTGTCATAAAATGAGGCGATCGGGTCCAAGCGAGTAGGACATTTTGGTGTCGGAAAGGAAAACGCGCCCCAAGGGAAACGTTTCGAGCCTTTGCGCACTCTTCAGGAATACAAGTCGTACAGAAAACAGGTAGAACCTTTTTTTTTTTCTTGCCTGACTCTCTTCGCACCCCCTGTAGCAAACTTTCTCAGCGTTTTCCTGCAGCACTATCAGATTTTACGTACTATTTCACATTCCATAGAGGTAGGCTTGGCGCTGCTATATTTTTCGTATCCTCCCTCTCTCACCTTCGTCCCCGTTACGCCCTTAGTCACCAAAAAACTTGAGTCTCCGACAAGAAGGCAGTTCGAGAGGAATCTCTCTCTCTCTCTCTCTATTTGTCTGATCTCACGCAGGCATTTCTACTGAATTGAGTATATTAAATAGCGTATGAATATTCTATTTGCTTGTTGAATATGCAAACACAAATATTTCGATAAATTATATATACTTTAATAAATAAAACATTATTTGATCCTCACTAAATAACGGTTACAGTAAAGAATCAAGTTAAAATAAAAGTTTGTACAGTTGGAAGGCAATAACACATAAGATTATAGATGAAATCCCATAGGGTAAGAGAGGGTCGGAAATGGGTCGTGTTCACGTGGAATGTTTCATCTATATATATATATATATATATATAAACTCGCTAAACCTGCACGCTTATCCTATATACTCGAAAATCCAATTCGTAATCCAAATTCTTGTGAATCCCATCGATGTATATACACTTTTATACGTGTTATATGAGCGTATTTGTATACATATATACGTTTGAATATATAGAAAGTGGATGATGCCGTAGAAGAGCGGAGATTTAAGCGTGTCGTGCGATCCGGGAATATCAAATTGAAACGTGAATTTCGAGGGTTACAAAGTCACACATATACATGCGTATATGTAGACACGTATGCAAACGTATGCAAGTATATTTAAACACATATAATATATGTATATATATATATATATATATTCATGTTGAAATATAGATAGATAAAGGAAAGATGTGAGAGAAGGCAGTAAAGAGAGGACGGAACTTCAGCAATTTCAGTAACTCAACGTGCCGAGCTACGCCGTTTTCTTAAAGCCTTCTCTCTTTCTCGGGTTATACATTTGAAAGTATACATGTATATATCGATAAGCGAAGGAAGCAAACAGGATAGATGGCGAGATGGTAAGAGAGAGGAGAAACAACCAGACCCTGGAGAGGCACCGAACGTGATTGGTTTTGGCCCCGAGGGATGGTTGACCTACCGATCCACCTATACCTTCTGTCACTACATACATTCCTATAACCTGCATATATATAATCCACTCTTCTCTGTACGTCGACGTATACATACGTTCTACCAACGCGTTTCTCCTCTCTGTTATATGATTTCGGGAATGTATCGTTTATTCATAAGCAAAAAAATCGTAAACACTTATTTTTACTTCAAATTCTCATAGGACTGTCATGCCATGTGGTCCATGCGGCAAAGCACATGGTAATTACAATATAAAGTGTGTTCGAACGTCTTGAAGTCCTTGCACCATGCAAAACATTCTCGTCAGGTTCCTCGTTGACAATGAATAATAAATTAATATCCTCGGATAGATGATCAATTGGATCAGCGATCAATAATGATTTTGTAAATATTTTTTATCACACTTTTGATGAGGTCTTCTAACCTTGGATACTATTTTTGCGTCACTTTGTACATTGCATGAATTCTAAGTAGATGCAGTGTGAACACCACCAATTAACCGTAGCCACCATCACCACAGATCCCCGTGGACTGTGGCCGGATGGCAGTTCAGCTTCGCTAACGTTGTAGTACCTTGACCTCCGACGATGTAAAACTGTCTTATGATAAAGCTGATTATTTTCAGAATTTTATACTTCAATTACGTCTTCGTATATTTTGTCGTGGATGCAGTTCATTTATTGCAGAAGTTTATTCAAAATTATTTTTTTAAGAGAATTGTTGTTTCAGAATCCATTAGATGGATTAAGAGAAAAGTTAATTATACCCATGACATACACGAACAACCCACTCTCGATAATTATTTTCTGCACGTTACGATATCCCGACACTAAAATCATTTTAATTACAATGATTTTTAATGAAGTACTTTTATATCGAACGAAAAATATTCTGGTGAATTAATAAGCAAAATTATGCATTACAAACGACAAACAGCGTAATCATTCGTCTCAAAATAAGCTCGAATGACAAGTGAACTGGAAATTCGATTCTGCCAATTAAGTAAATCTGATAGTTTTATTTCCCAATTCTATTCTCTTCTAATTTAAGCAAATTTTCTTCCATATCAATTATTATTGTTATTGTTATTGTTTTATTTAAAAATTCGTACGAATCACTCTGTTGATACAAAAATAGTTTGACAATGTCTCCAATGAATAATGAATAAGGATTTATTAATAAAATAGTTCTTTCGTAAATTCCTTTCTTATGATATCGTTCCATTTAACTATAGAAGTATTAGGTATAAATTCAATCCATTGTTCCCGCAATAATGAAACTTGTTATGGTTTTTTTTTTCCCATAACGAATGCCAGTAGATTCTTGTTTGGCAAATTTTTGTACGGGACCCTGAATCCATCGAGACTTGGGACAAAAAGTACGAATTGTTCACAACGAGTTGAGTGTCGTCCTAAAAAGATCGTTCCGTTGATTAACCTTGCTCGGACTTCCTGTTGGGGGATTACCTAACTCCTGGCCACTACTAGAAAGACTCGGATCCACATTACTCTTCACGGATAAATTGTAATTTGTTCATCCTGAGCAGACATATCCGGCGGGTCTCGGATCCGGGATGCTAACATCCTTCATTTCTTGCGACCTTTACTTTTTTTTTATCTACAAGTTCGCTCATATTTTTTTTTCTGCATAAAGTCAGTACAATGAAAATTGCACCATTGTAGGAAAACTTGTTAACTCGCTCACACTATTTTTTACTTATCGAAAAAAGTCTTTTGTTTTTGCAATAATATTTAAACAAAAAATGAAGTGATTTAAACAAAAAATCATAATAAACAGTCTGTAGTTAGAGAATTTATCGCAAGTCTCGAATAAAAAAATATATTTTGTAAAACAATATCGTGGTTGAGATTTTTTTGCTATTTTTTCGAATCAAAAGCTATAAAAAATCTCGGAATTAAGCTAATTACAGTGAAACACATGCCTCCTGTTTTTCTGCTCGTGCGGACAATCCACAGATGAAAAAGCGTGTGTTCGGTATCTAATTGGACGTTTCTATTTATACTGGGAATCAAAAATATCAAAATCAAATCATTATATCATATCATTATATCAACGGTTTCCAGAACTGTTTGATACTTTTTCACAATGATTTTGATTATAAATTTGACGAGCGTTGAATCGATATTGAAATGGCTCGAAAACGGATCAAATTCTCATTGAAATTGTATTTCTCTTGTATCCCGAACATGTTTTTCTTTTCTCCGTATTTTCATGAGTTGGGTATTCAACGACTATTTCGGATGATTTACCAGATCCTGTTATTATAATTTATGCGTTGGAACATGGAAACAATTGTTGACATTAATTTTACAATCAATATCAAAAATATTTTATTAAATTTAACGCGTTGTTGATTTTAGAAAAAAAAATTTCACATACGATCATCTGTTTTGATTTTTAGTTACAATTTTTATTGGCATGGTTTCTTTTTCACATTTGTTATTAATTATTATCTTCAATTCTATAGGATTTTAATGTTGGGAATCATATCTCACACACTTAATGTCTCATGTTTATATGTATTTCCATTAGTTCTGTGAATATTTGCGAAGAGGATGGCAATGACGGGGGCGAGCATCCTCTTGAGATTGCACGAGAAAGAGAGAACACAAGGGAGGGATTGAGGGGGATAAAGGGGTTGGTAGCAACCTCCCCGTTGTAGAAAAGCGAGGAAAACGAGAAAAGCATCAAGTTCTCAGGGAAACGTGTGTGCATACCGCATTTCGGTGGACGATTAGATCCTTCCAACCCAGCCCATCCCACAGGGAGATCCACACATAGGAGCTCTCAGTGTCCAAGAGATGGCCCGAGTGGCTTTGCTGTGTTTTTCCGAGCTCGCTCTCATCCCTTCCCTTAAATCCCTTTAGTTTTTCTCTCTTTTTCCCAAACTCTGTTGTTCGAGTTTTCGACTAGGGGGAAATAAACTCTGATCCTGTGGCTTGCACATATGGCTATTCAATATTATCTTCCCTCTTAATTATATATCTTTGTACTCGCAGGCAACAGTCATGAAAATAATAATATTCAATATAGCTCAGACGTAGTACAATCGAACCGAGTCCATTTTGCCTCAAAATTCCTTAAGACACGTTTGTTAAATTTATTCAAATTAGTAAACAAAAATTAAAAATCATCATAAAATAATTCCAAACTCTCTAGAATCTCGCTTTCAGGGGCATTCGTGTGGATAGAACAATTAGATATTTTTCGAGGTGTTTTTTTTCTTTATCGTTGTACGAGTGTTAAGTTTACAAGTGAAAACATAATTTTTAACAACAATAAGATAACAACAATAAGAGCGATGAAAAACGATTGTTTTATTGAATAAAAGAATTAACACTTTTTACGATACATTTAAAATCGAGTACGTCAGATTAATTGGAGACTCGAGTGACTTCACTGTATCATATAACGGTGATAGTTATTGGTAACTTGTGTTTTTTTTTGTTGTTGTGATTTTTATACGTTATAAAGATTTTTAGAAGGGATTTATGACGATGACTAATTATTCGTCACTCAGTTAAAATTTTTATCACGATTTCTAGGCGCTACGTTCGACTGATTTTGATGAAGCAATTTGAATTGGCCCACGCGTTAGACTGCACTTTCCTATGTGTCTGATCATAGTTTGGTTACACTACTGACAGTTGAGAAACGTATACACAAAAGTGACGTTTGAAATACGTGTTTTCAGACACGTGTATGTACTATTATATATGTGTGTATACACATGAATGATGAACCTAGCCTATTACCTCGAATATACCCGCATCAATCGTTTCGATAACCGGAGATACATATTCGGCACACGCGTCGCGAAATAATCCGGAAATATCGATTTGATTTCTGGTCCGATTGGTTTGCCCATTTCTACTGCATACATGCAGACTCCCCCATTTATCGGTTTGTGTACAACTGTCTCTCTCTCTCTCTCTCTTTCTCTTTCTCTGTCTCATACTGCCACCGAGTTAATCATTGAGTAAGCATCCATTTCCACTGTAAATAAACTCCAACTCCGATGACATAATTGTGGCATTCTCGATTCGGTACGTTTGGATCACTCCAAAAAAAAGTCGACGTAAAAATATACCCAAGTGAATAATTATTCACAAGAGTTTTAATATCACATTACTTGAGAATTTAACGATTCGTTTTCCTTTATATTTTTTCCTTTATAAAAAGTTTATGGGCAATCGCATATCGAATAGCGATTCTCACGGTCTTTTGTTTGTGCTTTTTGGTTTTTTTTTAACCAACACACCACACCCACACACCCTCACAGGGTCAAAATAACTTATTAGATAAAAATGCCACTCTGGGTCAATTTGACCCATGTGTCAAAAAATATGCCATTGCGTCAGAATCATCAATTAAATTGAAATTACACACTGGTTCGAATTCACCCGGAGTTCAAAACGTTCCTTTGGGGCAAAATAACTAATTTGACGAAAATTACACACTGGCCCCAAATAACATATTGTGTCAAATGAACCATTTGGTCGAAAATTTATAATTAAACTTCGTGTGTCATGATATAAAAATATTCCAGCAAATACGTTTCGTATATGCGGAATAAATTTTTTATAAGGAATGTGCAAAACCATAGGATAGTTTATTGTTTGAAAATAAATTTGAATCCGTGGTTTAAATTCCAAATTGGCACGTGGCTTCAAAGTGTGCATATCGTTTGAAAGCTTTCATATGTCGTTCATATCGTATGATATTCGTGTAATGTACAGCAAAGGAATTGGCACAATTCATTTAATAATCGGTGAAACGTCCGTTTTGGAGTGAGGGATTCGACAAAGCCCGTAATTCAAAATGTGATGGAGACAAATTCTACATTTCTATATGAAACTCGGAAATACAGTCGATACTTTGGAAACATTTAAATATATTATATGATAAAATTCACGGGAGCCTGTAACGCAAAACCATTATATAAAAAAATTCTTTCAATTTGACAAAATCTGTGATTCCAAGAATTATAGAAATTGACCAACCAAATATATAGTGAAGGGGAATTGTCCATCGTCATGACATTTCTTTGTAACGACTCATTCATATTTTTGCAGCTCTTGAAAAAGATTTCATTCCATAGTGCACGGTATGCTAAGAAAATCGTCGTTAATGCTTTTATAAAACAAAACAAATTGTACTTTTGCTCATGGTTACGAATGTTTACTATTAAGAAGATTGAAAGATGTTTATGTTTATTATTTATTCCATTTATGGATAGACAGAGCTAATTTTATTCTCTTGTACACAATTTTTTTATAGTAGAAGCGTTAAAGTTGCGTAGAAGAGGGGAAAGCATAGGAAAGAGAAAGAGCAGGACACAAGGAAGCGATCAACGGGTACTACTTCCGGTAAATTTGTTCGCCGTGGCACAGTTACCTCGGTAAAACGAACATGCATATCACATGTGTATGCAGAAACGATTTATCTCCCGTATACTCGTTATTTCAGTGCTGTATGTATATATGCCCTCGCGGTTCACGCGCCATCGCACAAAATTACATTAACATAAACACGCGGGCGTTCAGGTTCGAGCTCGCGGGCTAACGCGCCAGTAACCTCGTGCATGCATCAAAAACACCCTATAACAGTACACCCCCGTCTCTCTTATATGTATATTTACAATTATTTTAAGCCCGTATTAAGGTAGTTTGAGAAAATGCGTTGTTTTTAATTTTCCTTCAAGTCCAACTTTTCCAATTTTTTTTTTTTCGAAAAACAAAAAAAAAGAATAAAGCTTATAAAAAAGTTGTGCGCTTGAAAATATTTTAGTCTGGCTGTTGCAACGAAGTAGATACTTTGAAAAGTAGATTTCAGTTCGTTTTGAATAATTTTCTAAATTTAAGATATTGTTGATATGGTCGTTAGGAACAAGTTGTATTTTGCAAATTTATCATATTTGTCGTAAAGCTTTTGATGTAGGCGATTTATATTTGAGATAAATTTATGAAAATGAATAATTTTTATGAATCGTCGTGTGATGAACAAACGGTCGTAATCTTTTTCTGCGAGGATTTAAAAGAGGAGAATAAAATGTTCTTGATGGAAATAAAAGCCAACGGGAAGAGGACAAATAAAAGAGTTTAATAAAGGTGGGTGGAAAAAAAAAGTTGGATCCTCTGTTATTATAGCGGCAGTTAATAATAAAAGCACACAACTTGTATCTGCATTTTATCCGAGAGGCTCCGCAGCTATTTGCATCTCTTTTCACTAAAGTTATACCACTTTTCGTTAACGAGCCAGCATGGGCCGTCCTCTTCTCTGCCAACAACATTTCCCACCGAGTTTTTCTACTCTATATATAAGGCTTTCTGAATTAAATCATATATTTTGTTATTTAACTTCGCGATATTAATCCCATAAGTTGTTTCGAGTCAATACTGAATTTTTCAAACCAAATATTTTACATTCATTTCCCCAATCGTCAATCTACTAATGTCTCAATTAATTAACGAATCCAATAAAGTTTGAACGAAGTTGGGCATGACGCGAATTTTGAAAAATCGTTTTCTCTCTAAAGTTTATAGTCAGTTATGAGAAAAATAATCGATGCTTCATTAACTTAATAAAAATGAATTAAAAAATTGTTATATCGAGGTGGTTCGAAAATTGTAGAAAAACATTGTTTCTTACTTTAGGTTAAGCCCCAGTAGGTGAAAATTTTCGACCTGTTGATTGAGCCTAGAATTCCCTATACAGACTTCACGTTTCCCCAGCTCCTGTCGAATTCGAGCGGTTTGTGGTAGTTTTATATACGCCACCACAATATACACGCAAATACTCTTCCTATAACATTGTGTGTAATATAGTCACTGACATTCGCCCTTAATACGAAACGTATGTGGCAATGAATATGGTTATTAATCTATGCCATAAAATAGGGTCTCTATGTAAACGACTGATAGTTGAAACACATCGTATCAATGTTGCCATTTAATTCTAAGTAGACACGAGTTGTTTCCGGATCGATTTACGAGTTTAACTACGATTTATTATTCATTGAACAATCATCAATTTTATTATTTAAAAAATAAAATAAAAAATAAACTCCCGTAGGCGTCTTAGAGACGTCATTAGGTGAAAATATCTCAACGATAATAACCCAAACAAAAATATCCTCGAAAATAATATTCCACGTGAAAATTAACACAAGCAAAAATAACCACGAAACAAATATTTCAAAATAAAATAATCCACACAATCAAAACCCATGGCTTTATTTATTCGTTTTTCAACACAACCTTTAACGTCAATCAGCCAACAAACGTAAATATAGAGTTATCCTTTTTTTAAGCTCCCAACTCATTTCAATTAGCTTGAAACAAAACCAACCCTCGAACTTAAACAACCAAGATAAGTAAACAATTGCATTGTTTTTATTTTTATTTTAACCCTCAAACACATGACCGAACTTATTTCAATTATTCTCAAACACAATAAACCCCCAAATCCAAAGAACAATAATAATTACTTGAAAAATTGATAAATTAATTCCTATACATGGGATATTTTTATAGAGGACATTATTGTATTGGATATTTTGTTCAAAAGCTCTTACACATCGTTCTGAAAACTTTTTGAGCTGTTATTAAATTTAAACAAATTCTCTTGAAGGACTGACTACCGTAACACGATATTTTCATTTAAAAATTCATAATTCTTTAAGAATATTGAGAATACTCAGAATTTACGAAACCAGGACGCACGATAATAATCACGGGAGTGGGTGAAGCTCGTTTGTGTATCCGTATATAACAGACGATCATTTCGAACAGCTGCTGAAGAGGCCTTGGCCGATAATTGCTCACGGTGTGCTCGTGACGATTGTAACGCTCTTAAACGCGTGTACGCAATCAACGTGATAGTGAGGCTTGAACGATGAGAGAGTGAGAGAGAGAGAGAGAGAGAGTGGAGCAAGCAAGGAAACGAGGGAGGATTTGAAGGCCTCTGCAAGCGTAGATTCAATCCAATGCGTCACCAATTTGGGCAATCTCGATTCGACAACAGAACCTCAACTGTTTCGTGTTTCAATTGAAATTCTTTTTTTACTGCTGCGGTGTTCAAAGCATCTTTGTATAGATATGAATTCCAATGAGAATTATAAGACATTCAGTGCCCAATTAAAATATTAGACACTGCCATTTTTTCGTAAGAACGGTAATCCTTCGAATTAAATTTGAATTCCTTCAAATTCATTCCAATTTGATTCTCTAAAAAGTATATTTTGCTATTTTTCTTTTAGTCTTTCAATAAAATAAAAAATTAATCTAATAAAAATGGATATTCCCACAAAAAATGCAAACACAAAAAAAAACAAATTCCGCGTAATACACAGCGAATTTTTCAACCAGTTAGCGATCATCAACGATTCGAATTGAAAATAAAAATTAGTAACGACAAGGATATTCAACTTATTTATCGTGCATACTATCAATCAGACTGTTGAGAATCCGAAGTCAATCGTGCGTGTGTTTTGAAGTAGGACGTGCTTCTCGATTATAAACGGCAAGGTCGTGAGTGCGATTGAAGACTCTCCTGGTCATCGTAACACAATGTTCAATATGGTACTGTATGAAGTACATCGTTATTCACTAACGGATATATCAAAGTGGGCTTTAATTCCTACTTGATGTGTAAACCACAACTCGTCATCGGGCATAGTTGTGTCGCAATGTCACCGCATATTAAAGTTTGCTAAATTATTGAGTTCTGTTATAATTGAAAATTGGAGTATTCACTTGACTCCAATCACAGTTGAATTTGTAACCAATAAATATAAATTCATATAAATTCGTAATAAATGAATAAGTAAAATGACTATTTACCGAGTCGGGGAACAGGATGTTGGGTTATTTTTTCTCCTTCGAATAAACTGACTCGTTCATTAATAGAAGATTTAAAACAAAGCAACTACCAACCGGAAAAGTATGATTCTGCTGTACACAAATCGAGTGAGAGAGAAGAAGAGAAAGAGTAGGAAAATAGGTAAAGGACGAAAAAGTCTAAGGTGTTCTTAAGGTTCTCAAGGGAAACGTAATATGGCTTTACGCGGTATACGTAAGAGGCGTTACCGGGGTTGGTAATGGGAGAGATAGATAAAGAGAGAAAGTTGAAAAATCGGAGGGTGCAAATGCAGTGGAGTATAAGTGAAGGTGAATATAGAAAGGTTAAAAAGAGCGCGAAAGAGAAAAAGAGACTGAAAACTTGAATCTGCCCTCTAGCGGGACGCTCTTGCATCATGCCGGTGTGGCGTGCCGAGTTGTTCTTTCTCTGTCTTTCCTTCTTTCTTCTTTCTCTTTTCCTCCTTTTCTCTACTAACATTCGCAAACGCTCTTCTCTCTTCACACCCCCTCTTCTCGGCTTAACAATTCGCGGCGCGTCGCGTTAACAGCGTTACGACAACAACCCGGAGTTGTAGAAACTTATAACGAGAAAATAATGAACCCGGTTCACCGGGTCTGCTTGGAATGCAAGTCGTCGTGCTCCTTCTGACTCTCAACTCTCCCTCCAACGCTCCTTTCCCACTTCTCATCCTTCTCCCACTCATTCTCTCTCTCTCTCTTTCTCTCTCTCATTCTCTTCTTTTACGTTACCATTTGTCAGCATCGCTCGCTTTGGCTTTGAGTTTCTCTTTCTCTTTCTGTTTTTCCCGCTTCGCTTTCGACCAGCGACCACTTCTCAACTGCGAGACTGTCTGCTTCTTTGCACAATTCCTCAAACCAACTTTTCTCAACCTCCTTCACTTCCTTTTTTCTTGCACAGCTTCTCCATCAAATTCACTGAAATCCACATACACTCACACTACCCCCTCCCTCTTCTCACAGTTCTTGCCTTGGCCGAAATTCGGAAGGGCAGTCGCGATGTGGTGACTGCAGTAGAAACAGCGACCACTCTGGCGCCTTAAAGGAAAAGCCATGCCAAATGCAAGCCAACCCTCTCCATCACTCCCTCTTGACACATCAGTCACTACCTTTAATGCTGTTTGAGAATGAACGTTACGTCCATTCTCTTCAACCTCTGAACTCACTCTCATTCAAGCCTCTTTGCTTTTCACCTTGGTGCACAAACTTTTTCTCTGGTAAACGTCCTTTCACTAAAATTTTTGTGTATTTCCTTATTCCTGTTAATCATTTTTACCTCTTTTTTGCATATTCCATTATTCACTGACCAATCATAATTTACCCGATGTCACAAGTCTTCCAAATGAAGAATCAATTATCCTCCCAAATGTCGAAACTGGAGAATTTCATTTAAAAGTATTGTGTGCGCATTTCATATACCGGCAGCGATCAAATTGCAGTCGCCAAAGTTAAGGAGCCTTGGGTGAAGTCAGTACTTGGTTGCATGACCGTTTTTCTGAATTTTTCGTAGCGCTAACCAACTGAAACTCGGCAAAACTTGGCCCTCATCAAATGTTATGCATATTAAGAAAAAAGTACAGTGGATAACATCTCTGAGAAGTCTCACAGGAACTGCAGCAACCTGTGAAGTAGGAAAAAAGTGCATGGGTTTAAAATGTTGGGATGTGGGCGTGTCAGTTCATTTTTCGTTGAAAATTCATTCAATTGTGGTCAAAATAGAAGTAGTTTGAAAATGTTAAACAAAATTGTAAAATACATGCCCTCCAGGGATAAACAATAATATACCGAACACCATCATGTTCGAGTTTAGAGTTCCATCGATTTTGCAAATACCTTTTGCACGTGATTTACGTAGACGCGATATCTCGAGCAAGTAGATATTTGAATTTCGCAAATTCCACGTAACCGGCTACCGGGTAGGTAATAAAATGAAGAAAACATTGTGAGAGTAAAAAAGTGTCGTGTACTGAAAGATCGTGTGTATTTGATTCGAAAGAGGATGCACGTAGAGGAAAAGTCGAATCTTTGGAATCTCGGTGAGATGTGTAGTCGCGGAAGACGAGCCACGACGTTGTGATAGTAATTTATCGTTCTGACAACTTTTGCTGCTGTTTTTTTTTATTTCTCTTGCCATCGTTGTTGTTCTGGAGCACGAACATTACGTGACAATATGCCTTTCGAGGATACGATTGAAAAAAAAACCTGCTCCACCAAAATCGTTCAGTGAATGAATAAATTATAAAAACACTCAATAAAACCTGTTTCAGCTCATTATCGACGTTTGCCATAATTTATAAACACAGATAAATTGCCCAACGAGTTATCAATAAAAAATCGGATATAATGATTTTTTAAAATAGCTCGGGAAGGTCGTTGAAAAGCTAAAACTTTAATTTCGCCAAAAGTTTTAATCCAGTCGTGTATCGGGCGGAAGGGTTGGAAAAGTGGCGCTGTCGACAATAGTTATTGCCACCCGAGTTGGCTGTAGCCACTGTCGGATCTCTAGCCCTCCAATCTCCTTGCCCCACCCCGTAGATTCCACCCTTACCCTTCCGACTTTCCGAAACGGCAATTTTTATGTAAACGCTAAATAATAAAATTAGCGTAGAGCCAGTTAATACCTCGGCTTGGTGCACCGGTGGTTCAAGCTAATTTAATGATTTTCGTTATTGGCTCCGACAATCGTAAAGCAATTGGCGCACATCTGTTGCCCGCATCGATTTTAATATTCGCTTGAGCTTCACGTACTATACGTGAACAGTACACGCTATACATATAAATTCATACATATATTTCGTTATTTATACATATATAAATGTATATTATCTGGATTCGTAATACACTAAACATAAGAAACAGCATCTTACAGTTTCTTCGACATTTTTACACTCTCCTATTTGAATTAATCGATTATCATGATACTGCTAGTAATTTTTTTTGTACTTTTTATTTTCTTATCTTTTGATTTACTCGTGCCCCGATCATAACAAAATTGTAGTGAGAAAATTTTGAGAATCTATAAAACCAACGAATAGGTAAAAAATACTCTGACATCCTAGTCTATACACGAGATTTTTCATTACAATTGAAAAAGTTTAAAAATAAGTTTAAAAATAACTGGAAAGAATGGATTTTAGGGATCGACTTATAACGTTCTTTTTACAATAAACACTTCGTAAGACATTTTGTTTAGCATTTAATCACATAAGACAACATAGTGATGCTTTTTATGGTTATTATTGATTCCTGGGATGAAAAAAAAAAATTATTTATCAATTTCCAGATTGGTTCTGATGTTTTGAGTTTATTTAAGGGTCGTGGCAAAACGTGGGTTTTGTTTTACGAAGGAATTAAGGGATTGAGCTTCTCTATTTTTTAAATGCACAAACGGACGTTTTTCTCAGCTCGAATTACGGTGAACGTCAGGAAAGGGGCAGAAAGGGAATTCCTCCGACCTCACGCCCGATTTCTTCTCGCGCTCACGGACCATTGGTACGCTGTACGTGCGTCCGAGTAAAGCAGTTGCCCCCTTTCTCATACCCGCAAATTCTACTTTTGTTTTTTTTTCGTCTCCCTCTGGTCCCTGTCCGTGTACGTATATTCTACAGACTGGGGAAATATGAGACACTTACGAAACGTCGTATAAACATAGCAACAATTTATAATATCTTCATGAGTCTAACAAATTTTCGGATTCATTATATTTCTGTCAAAATTTTATTCGGTCTCATAGAAAACAATGAGGTCAACATAGCCTCAAGGTTTATTTAATTTCTCTCAAAATGAATGTGGAATCAGAAATCACTCACACTTCGCGTTATGACTTTGTCGAAAAACAACAGAATAACTCGACCATTTTTAAACATTTGGTAAAAAAAAAAAAAAACAAAATAAGACAGAAACTAAGAACAAAAAAAAATCCAAAATTTTCAACATTTAAAAACCATATAAACATTAGTTAACACAAGAGAAAAATCTTGCTCGAAGTAACTTTTTATTCTTTGGGTTCCTATTTGCCCCAGTCTTTTGTATATAAGTGTGAACCAATATCGGGTACAGAGTGAGGGATGCTGCACACGCCTGGTGCTCAACTATGGAGAAAAGTGTCGGCTATCAACGTAGCGGTGTTTTCCCTCTGTGTCTTATCTCTTTCCTTGTCGCAGTTGTGCTCAACGGGCATGCTCGTGTTTTTTTCCCTCTTCGTTTCCTCTTACATCGCCCTCGTCCACACAGAGTTGGTTTGTTGTAACACGACGGTGAAGTGGCGGGTCTTGAAAAGCCTCGCAGGCTGTGCTCCCACATAAGTCCGCCGCACACGTATCCCCGATAACGATCGAGCCAATATAGCTCTCGACTTTCGGATCGACGTCGATTTGTTATTGCGTTATGAGCAATTACGTAGAGTTCAGCCACTTTCCAATCTCCTTTTCTTCAATATATATTCTTCGTTCCTTGCAATTTTGTTTTTTTATTTTTTTGTTTTTTTATTTATCTCACGAAACACAAACAAACCGACGATTTTTATCATTTTGAATCTTCGCTTATACCGAGAGATTAAAAAAATTCTTTCGTTTTTACTAACAATTTAAAGTTTGTAACGTCAGAATAACGCTATGTCGAAATGAAATTCCTACTGGATAATGAAATTTAAGACAATTTAATTGAAGCG
This sequence comes from Campoletis raptor, assembly GCA_948107755.1. NCBI lineage: Eukaryota > Metazoa > Arthropoda > Insecta > Hymenoptera > Ichneumonidae > Campoletis > Campoletis raptor. The sequence continues at coordinate 14,589,712 of OX403626.1, forward strand.
GAAATCTGAGATAACAGATTGAAGGAAAACAACGTCTTCACGGTTTCAGTTTTAAAGGATTTTTTTTTTTTTTTAATTCTCCGCTACTTTTCCACGGTCCCCGATAAAATCGGTAAAAAAATATTAAAAATTAAGTAATATGTGTGTGAAAGTGAACGTGTCAAAAGTCAGGAATAATCGATGACATGGCTTGTCAAGATGAATTGAGCGTTATGTCGTTTCATAGAGAGTGGCCACTGCCGATGGTCGTTTGAGGCTGTCTTTTCTATCTTACTCGTCAGTGATGCTGCCATGTTATTATCGGCATGTCCTTCTATCTGTTCCTTGTGCCACTAAGTGTCTATGTGTAGATCGGAGGACTGATAATATTTGAGTTGTCGAAGACCATCCAGTATGAATTGAAGGGTGTTGAACAAGAGATCGAGAGAGAAAAAGGGAGAGAGAGAGAGGGAGAGAAGAAGAGGATCGCGAAGAGAATGGTGTATAGGGCTTGAATACTGGAGATCCTACATTCAGGACGAGGAGTTAGACAAGGGAGCGAGAAGGTTCTCTGGGTTAAGTAAGTGGTTAAGAGGTCGCCGGGTAATGGAATAAAAACACTCGACCCCGATGTCTCTCGATAGAGGGCTTTCGGAGAGATCACACCCCTACCCCACATTTTCTTCTTCTTTTCTTTTTTTTCCACCACCCCCTTCGCCCCGCTTTCCTTTTTGCTGCTGTGTTTGGCGTACTTTTATCATTTTAGGCCACTTTTTTCTTCATCTTTATTCCGTCTAACAACAC